>BSBM01000643.1:20280000-20980000 GCA_027924585.1 Larix kaempferi
CTATGTTGGAATGTGTCAGGTTCATTGTATAATGGCAATAATATCTTATTTGTTGTTTCTTTTGCAGGGGTAGGCCTGATAATTGTGTTAAAGAGACTTTTGGAGATGGGAAAACCATGAAATGCAAAAAAAAAATAGAAGGAATCTGCCCATTGAAAAGGTCAATGACTTAAGAGAAAAGGCCAGGTTGGGAATGGAAAGATTGAGACATGGTCCTATCATTGCTCCGGATCATGCCACTGATCCTAACATAGTTGTTGACATGACAACCTCTTGTTCAGAACCACAGGTAAAGCGGTCGCGTCCAACAGACCCAACTCAAATTCCAACATCAACACAATCTCCAACCAACATTCCATCAACGAGTCATTCTAAATTTCCTCACGACACAAGAATTTTGGGAGATGATGCATGTGTAGAGATGGACATACAAGCCTTGCTTAATTTGCAATATCCCTAAGAAGACCACAACCCTGTCGACCACACTCCCATTATGGCCCAATCTATGAACCAAGCACCACAACAAACAAGCTCGGGTATTCATGTATCATGTCCACCCTCCCTACCTTGACTGTCCAGTGCAAGAAGAAGAACTCCTATAAGTATTCATGTGGATGAGAGTGCTATGTCGGAGCTTGAAGGCAAGTTTCCAAAACGCACTATCGAATGGCAATGCAATAAAATTGTCAAAGAATATTTTGAATCCAAAGGTGATGCAGGTAAATGCCAATTATTGCTATGTTTGTTAAAGTCACGTTCTTTAGCTACTGTTAGGAGAATTTTGGGCATAAAGATGGTTAAAATTTCAGAGGCCAACAATCATATTGTTAGAAATCTCCAATTTGCATTTAATGTGATTGGGAAGAAGTCTCGTACAAAAGATCTTTGTGTGGCTTGTCGTGTTTTAGCGGAATCAGTTGTAAGCAAGTCCACAAGGCAACATCGCCTGCTATCACACACTTCTCACATACTCAAATTAAATAGAAAAACTATTAAAAATTACTCTGTTATAAGAGAAAATATTGACACTCCGGGTAGAAACGATTGTTGGGCTTTTGTTGGTAGGTTGCCTCATGCAGATAGGAAGCTAATTCATGTTGTTAAGGAGTTAGTACAAAATTTTTGGCATGATCATACTAGACCTTTATCAAACCAAAGAGACGTGCTAAAAATGAGAAAAGGTTCTACTGAATGTGAGCCCCATGTTAAACACTTCCTTGACACCACACAGACTGAACTCTATGAGAGATTCAGGAACGAGCACACACAATTGAACCTAGGCCAAAGGTCCTTTGAGAAATGCAAACCATGGTACGTTTTTATATGCATTGATCGGAACACTTGTTGTTGTAGATACCACGTAGAATATGAATATTATTATGACACATATAAACGTATATTTTGTGATTTGCATACTAACATTGTGTAGGGCTGCAATGAATCCATACTACCACCGAATGCATCAAGAGACTTTATCCACAACATCATGTGTCCAAGGCCCGAAGGACAAAAGTATTATGAAAAATCGTGTCTATATGGGACATGTTCTATGTGCAGTGGGTTTTCTCTTTTGAACCATTGGATTCATGAAAGCAAGGACACAGAATTTGGCATGATGTGTGTGGAGATGCAGAGCTTCAAGTACGTGACCTATCAATTAGACAGTGTCAGAGAAAGTAAAAAGATTGCATTGGTAAAGTCACAGGTACAAATGAATATTGCATATTTTTCATATTACACATTCAATTTATGGCATATACATTTTTCCAAAGGCCACATTGTAATGTTTCCCTTGTTTCCATGGTAACAGGTATCGACATGTGACTTCTTGATGGAATTCTATGAGAAAATCAAGCAGTATGTTAAACATGTACATGTAGCGCGATGACAAGATGAGCAGTGCAGAAAATGCAAGGACACATTTCCCGTTGGAACCATAGTATCAATTGTGGATTTTGCAAAAAATTACATCCTTCAACCACAAAATGAAATCCAGAGTCAATACTACCATTCAGACCAAGTCAGCATCATGGTACATATTATGTATAGGCATGGGCCAGAGAGCATCAATGATAAGAGGATAATACTGAAGGAGAAAAACTTTTACATAAGTGATGATAGGACCCATGATCTGCATTATGTGCAACATTGTTTTCAAATTTTTTAAGATCAGTTGAAGGAGAGAGATATACAGATGGATCAGCATTGGATATGGTCGGATGGTTGTGCAGGCCAGTTCAAAAATGCCCGAGTATTCCAATGGATGATTACTTTGCATAAGACTTATAATGTGCCGCATATCTGGAACTATTTTGAGAATGGGCATGGAAAAGGCGAGCATGATGGGGCCGGTGCATGCATCAAGACTGCACTACGAAGGGAAGAGATGAGTTTTAACAAGGAACCTCATATCTGAGATGCATGGTCCATAGTTCAATGGTGCTCCGCAACAATGTCAAAACGAGCAAGAGATCAACAAACATCATCGGTGGCAGGACGTGTGGCGAGAAATTTTTGGCTAGTGGTTGACATAGATCGATCGTGTTCCTATAGTTGTGGCATAGTACAAGGAACACGTGGATTTCATTCAGTTCGAAGCTCAAACAACCACTTATTTGAAATATGGACGCGAAAGCTTGCATGCTTTTGCAACCCTTGCAGTAGTGGCGAATGGGATGAATGCGAATGCATGGGTTGGGTTGATGAATGGGATCGTGTGTCACTTGCAGTAGACCAACGTGCAGTTGTTGAAACAACCTAGTTAGAGGAGGGCCAGTTAGTGATTTCGATAGACTACGACCATATCTCAGATCTTGTGCAACCATGACACATATACGCAGTTATTGCATTGAAAGACAATGAATGGGGCATGGATTATTGGTTGGCAGGGTGCATCCAAGGTAAGCAAACCCTCTACAGATCATTAATCGATGATGAAGGAATTGAATTTCCTACTGGATCGATGGTGGTTAAGGGGGAATATCTTACACTAGATGGGAAGTCAAGAAAGACTAGTGGGCATGTATTCATGGATTATAGACCAGGTTCAGTGGTGTATCACTTCACAAACTTGATCATTGGCACAAACATCCATCTTCAGACAATGTCAAGCAAGAGCTCAACCAAGGTACGCTACTACCTGAAGCATTCAAAGCATGAGAGATTGATGGAGACAATTAGCAACAGAGAGGATCTAGATGGATTTATTGAATGAGGCCAGTCAACTTTACATAAGAGAAAGAATTGCATCAAAGAATGTTATGTTCTACATCGAGGTATGTGTAGTTTTATATTATTTCATTGGTACATGCATTTTTTGTTGATACATACATACATACATGTATTTGCCTATGTTTTTTATTTTTCCTATATGTATTAAACTATTCCATGCTTCTCTTTTATGTTGAATAAAATGGTGATGTGATTTGGATCAAATTTGAGTAAATTGAGTTAGTATTTTCATAAATATATCTATTTATGTTTGTAGCATTTGAAGATAGCAGTTCTGATGGGTTCTCAAGATTAGAATTACCTAGGTTTTAGGAAATTTTTTGAAGTACATAATCTATTACAATGGTCTTGAAAAATTAACTTGGTAGATGGAACCTTCTAGGAATCCATGTATGGATACAAGGGTCTTCCACTTGGGGTAGGGAGTTATCATAACGTTTTAAGGTGGTATTTTTGAGATCTATACTTGAGAAAAGCATTGGGGAACTATGAAATTCCTTATCGATCAAATATCTCTTTAGTTTCTCTCTCTTTAGTTTTGTGTCCACCCAAACCTTTTTCATGCTTTGGGTACCTTGAGGTATATCCCCAACCCAAAAAAATCTTATATTATGATGATTATGTTGGTTTAGGGTTTTGGTTCCCCATGCTCTTATAACCCAAAAAACTCTTATATCCCCAACATTTTTCATAGATTTGGTTCCCCATGCTCAATGCTCACCCAAATCTAGCTAGATTTTGGGTTTTTTCCCTTATCCAAGCATTGTGTCATCAACCTAGGGTTTCCACTAATATATTTTAAAACATGCTCATTTATGGTTGGAGATTGATGCTTTATTCCTATAGATAACCACTTAGAGGGACTTGTCATCATCATCACCAACATCATCTCTAGGCTCCTCATCAACATCTCCATCATCATTATCTTCTTCATCATCACCATCACCATCACCACCATTGTCAACGTCTTCACCATCATCATTAACTCTAACTCTAACCCTAATTCAATTTCCTTCTATAACTCTAGCCCCAAACCTCACCCAAACCCTAGCACTAAGCCATCTTCTTCATCATCACCATCACCGTCACCATCACCATCAACGTCTTCATCATCACCACCATCTTCATCATCATCATTAACTCTAACTCTAACCCTAATTCAATTTCCTTCTATAACTCTAGCCCCAACCCTCACCCAAACCCTAGCACTAAGCCATCTTCTTCATCATCGCCATCGCCATCACCATCACCATCACCATCATCATCACCATCACCATCACCATCACCATCAATGTCTTCATCATCACCACCATCTTCATCATCATCATTAACTCTAACTCTAACCCTAATTCAATTTCCTTCTATAACTCTAGCTCAAACCCTCACCCAAACCCTAGCACTAAGACATCTTCTTCATCATCTCCATCACCATCACCATCACCATCACCATCACCGTCACCATCACCATCACCATCCCATCAACATCTTCATCATCATCACCATCTTCATCATTATCATTGAATCTAACTCTAACCCTAATTCAATTTCCTTTTATAACTCTAGCCCCAATCCTCACCCAAACCCTAGCACTAAGCCATCTTCTTCATCCTCACCATCATCATCATCACCATCACCATCACCATCAACGTCTTCATCATCACCACCATCTTCATCATCATCATTAACTCTAACTCTAACCCTAATTCAATTTCCTTCTATAACTCTAGCCCTAACCCTCACCCAAACCTTAGCACTAAGCCATCTTCTTCATCCTCACCATCACCATCACCATCACCGTCAACATCACCATCATCATCATGTCTTCATCATCAACACCATCTTCATCATGATTGTTAACTATAACTCTAACCCTAGTTCAATTTCCTTCTATAACTCTAGCCCTGACCCTCACCCAAACCCTAGCACTAAGCCATCTTCTTCATCATCACCATCACCATCACCATCACCATGAACGTATTCATCATCACCACCATCTTCATCATCATCATTAACTCTAACCCTAACCCTAATTCAATTTCCTTTTATAACTCTAGCCCTAACCCTAACCCAAACCCTAGCACTAAGCCATCTTCTTCATCCTCACCATCACCATCACCATCACCGTCACCATCACCATCACCATCATCATCAACGTCTTCATCATCACCACCATATCCATCATCATCATTAACTGTAACTCTAACCCTAACTCTAACTCTAGCTCTAGGTTCCTCATCAACATCTCCATCATCATCGTCCTCTCCATCATCATCATCTCCATCACCATCACCATCACCATCACAATCATCATCAACGTCTTCATCATCATCACCATCACCATCATCATACATGCCTGGTGGACGATTTTGCAGAGTTGACCCCCGTGTGCAAAAATTGCACACCCCCTCACTGAGCAAAACCCTAGTTTCCAAGATGGACTCTCAAGATGGCACCGGGGCCACGAGACCGGAGGAGAGGGGGACCCCTAGCACTATCCCGACGTCTTGAATCCAACGGAGTCAACGGTTCGTCGATCGGAGCCACGGTTGTCATTCTATGGCTCATTCCGTCTCGCATCAAAAAGGCCTTCACGGACACCTGTTGAATACCTGCCGAGGGCATAGAAGTCCAACTGTGCAGCAAAACTGGGTTCTGGGGAGTCCTATAGGTGTGTCTAGGTAGGTTCCAGCTGGGATCACTAGCCGTAAGTGCCCGACGGACGATTTTGTAGAGTTGACCCCCATGTGCAAAAATTGCACACTCCCTCACTGAGAAAAACCCTAGTTTCCAAGATGGACGTACAAGATGGAACAGGGGCCACGGGACCAGAGGAGAGGGGCACCCCTGGCACTATCCCAACATCCTGAATCCAACCGAGTTGATGGTTCGTCGATCGGAGCCATGGTCGTCATTCTATGGCTCGTTCTGTCTCGCATCCAAAAGGCCTTTAGGGACACTTGCTGAATACCTGCTGGGGGCATAGAAGTCCAAGCGTGCAGCAAAACTGGGTTCTGGGAGTCCTGCAGGTGTGTCTAGGCAGTTTTCGACTGGGAGCGCTAGCCATAAGTGCCTGACAGATGATTTTGCAGAGTTGACCCCCTTGTGCAAAAATTGCACACTCCCTCACTGAGCAAAACCCTAGTTTCCAAGATGGACATACAAGATGGCACTGGGTCCATGGGAACAAAGGAGAGGGGCACCCATGGAACTATCCCGACATCCTGAATCCAATGGAGTCAACGGTTCATCGATTAGAGCCACGGTCGTCATTCTATGGCTCGTTCTGTCTCGCATCCAAAAGGCCTTCAGGGACACCTACTGGATACCTGCCGAGGACATAGAAGTCCAACCGTGTAGCAAAACCGGGTTCCAAGGAGTCCTGCAGGTGTGTCTAGGCAGGTTTCGGCTAGGAACGCTAGCCGTACATGCCCGACAGACGATTTTGCAGAGTTGATCCTCGTGTGCAAAAATTGCACACTCCCTCACTAAGCAAAACCCTAGTTTCCAAAATGGACGTACAAGATGGCACCGGGGCCATGAGACCGGAGGAGAGGGGCATCCCTGGCACTATCCTGGCATCCTAAATCCAACGGAGTCGACGGTTCGTCGATTAGAGCCACGTCGTCATTCTATGGCTTGTTCCGTCTCGCATCCAAAAGGCCTTCAAGGACACCTATTAAATACCTGCCAGGGCATAGAAGTCCAACCGTGCAGCAAAACTGGGTTCCACGGAGTCCTACAGGTGTGTCTAGGCAGGTTCTGGATGGGAACTCTAGCCGTACCTTCCTGGTGGATGATTTTGCAGAGTTGACCCCCATGTGCAAAAATTGCACAATCCCTCACTGAGCAAAACCCTAGTTTCCAAAATGGACATACAAGATGGCACCGGGGCCACGGGACTAGAGGAGAGGGGCACCCGTGGCACTATCCCAACGTCCTGAATCCAACAGAGCCAGGAAGGTCGTCATTGATCGGAGCCACGGTCGTCATTCTATGGCTCGTTCCGTCTCGCATCCAAAAGGCCTTCAGGGACACCCGCTGAATACCTGCCGAGGGCATAGAAGTCCAACCGTGCAGAAAAATCGGGTTTCGGGGAGTCCTGGAGATGTGTCTAGGCAGGTTCCAGCTGGGATCGCTAGCCATACCTGCCCGGTCGACGATTTTTTCCAATTTTTTCATTTTGTTGAATTATTTTCATAATTTTTTTTTGTTTAGGTTTTTGACTTATTTTGTTTTAAATTTTTGATTTATTTTTATAAGTTTGATCTAGATCCTATAGTTGAAGTTTCATTTCAAATTATGAGTGAGTGAGTTTGCTTATGAAATGACTGATGCAATGCATTAAGGAATAATACAAGCTGGCAGCAGGTGTAATTTTCTGTATAGGCATATGCGCTACCAGAGTGTCCCTGAACGGCCCCGGGGTGCCCCACTAGAATTCCCATAGCACCCGAACCGTGGCTCGGTTTGCGAATCTGTCGATTCCGATGGGTTAGGGACGACGGGTTTCAGCTAGGGGACCCCCCACACTGTTCCCCGAAGACCTAGAAGCGGTACCAATGGGCCATCTCCGAAGCTAGGGTTTTGCTCAGTGATGGCCATTCCAGATTCGCTCAAGGGGTGCATTTCTCATCCGGAGGCCCCTGGGAGTGCGTGGCCACCGTGGACAGGTCCACAATGAATACGTGGACCTGTGGTAGGCGACAGAATCCAAGTCCTCTCTCCAGTTTGGGATCTGTGGCCCCGGTGCAATTCCTCCAAGTGTCCTTGAACGACCCCGGGGTGACCAACTAGAATGCCCGTAGCACCCGAACCGTGTCTCGGTTCGTGAATCCGTCGATTTCGGTGGGTCCAGTACGATGCGTTTCAGATAGGGGTCCCCCCACAACATCCCCCAAAGACCCAGAAGCCGTGCCAATGATCCATCTCTAGAGCTAGGGTTTTGCTCAGTGATGGCCATTCCAGATTCGCTCAAGGGGTGCATTTCTCATCCGGAGGCCCCCGGGCATGTGTGGTAACTGTGGACAGGTCCACAATGGCCATGTGGACCTATGGGAGGTGACGAAATCCAATTCCTCTCGCCGGTTTGGGTTCTGTGTCCCTGAACGATCCCGGAGTGCTCGACTAGAATGCCTGTAACACTCAAACCGTGGCTCGGTTCGTGAATCTGTCGATCCGGTGGGTCCGCGACGACGGGTTTCAGCTAAGGGTCCCCCCACAGCGTCCCCTAAAGACCTGAAAGCTATGCCAACGAGCCATCTCCGGAGCTAGGGTTTTGCTCAGTCATGGTCATTTAGGGACACTTCGGGGATTTGCTCCAGGGCCACGGAACCCAAACCGACGAGCGGACTTGCATTCTGCAGCCTCCCATAGGTCCACGTGGCCATTGTGGACTTGTCCACGGTGACCACGCACACCTGGGGGCCTCCGGACGAGAAATGCACCCCTTGAGTGAATTTGGAATGGCCATCACTGAGCAAAACCCTAACTTCGGAGATGGTTCGTTGGCATAGCTTCCAGGTCTTTGGGGGATGCTGTGGGGGGGGGCCCTAGCAGAAACTCGCCATCTTGGACCCACCAGAATTGACGGATTCACGAACCGAGCCACGGTTCGAGTGCTATGGGCATTCTAGTCAGGCACCCTGGGGCCGTTTAGGGACACTTGGAGGAATTGCCCCGGGGCCACGAAACCCAAACCGGCAAGAGGACTTGGATTCTGTCACCTCCCACAGGTCCATGTGGCCATTGTGGACCTGTCCACGGTGGCCACGCACGCCCGGGGGCCTCCGGATGAGAAATGCACCCCTTGAGCGAATTTGGAATGGTCATCACTGAGTAAAAACCTAGCTCTGGAGATGGCCCATTGGCACCGCTTTCGGATCTTCGGGGGACACTGTGGGGGGTACCCTAGCTGAAACCCGCCATCCCAGACCCGCCGAAATCGACGGATTTGCGAACCGAGCCACAGTTTGGGTGCTACAGGCATTCTAGTCGGGAACCCCAGGGCCGTTCAGGGAGACCTTGGCCCAATTAACTTGTCCCATTGACTTGGTCCAATTAATCGTGGATGCAGACTGGAGAAACTTCAGAGAACTTTGTACCCTAATGATGTTGCCACCTTCATCTACTAGGGGAATATTCTTGCAAAGAATGGTAAGCTCTTCAGGCTAGACGTAGTTATTTGCAGATGAATAGTGCAAAAAATGTGCAGTGGTGATAACAAGTTTACTATCTATTGAGTCTAATACTACATCTAAGAGCCGCTCAACAAACTTTGAGATAGAAAGCTCTGTAATTTTAGGATACTGATTCAACCACTCATACAGTTTCTCACCTTCTCGAGGATCTAAATTTATAATTGCCTTCTAGGTAGATTAAGGCATTCTCGAGGATCTAAATTTATAATTTCCTTCTGGGTAGATTCAGGCATGGAATAATATTTGGCGGACTTCCAAGCTCCCTAGACCATTTGGTCAGCCACAATATGTGCAACTCCTTTGACGAAAGATAAATTCTGGTGTGGATGACAGCATTTGATACACTAGCCAAATCAATGTTGTTGGAAGAACTTACATATTTCAACAAATGAGTGTTTTGTAGGTGACTTGAAAATCCCTTCCAATTTTCAGCAATAAAACAAAGAAGTTCAACGTACAGATTTTCAGGCAAGCTTGTCAACCAATCAGACAACCGAATACAGGGAGATAACCACGCCCAAAAAATTCAAGCTATTATAAAACTCTTGTTTATCAAGATAAGGATGGACTATGTGTGCATTATGAGGAATATGAAAGGGAAGGTACCTATAGACCCAAGTTTTCGATGATAGAGGTGAATTACCACTTACCAGAGCACGAAATGCTGAACAAAGGCCTAATGGAACACAATAAAGGATTCCCTGGTTCCACTTGTAATTGAAAATGATAATTTCTCTTGACGAAGCCAGTAAGAAATATGCATGTATTATAAATGAAAATCCTGTTACAATTTTCGTCGGAAGAAAAGCATAGATACCTACAACCGCTATATTTCCTTCTGTAAGCCGCTCACCCATCAGAGTGTGCAATTTTTGCACACGGGGGTCAACTATGCAAAATCGTCCATAGGGCACTTACGTGGTCATTGTGGACCTGTCCACAGTGGCCACGCATGGTCGGGGGCCTCCACATAAGAAATGCACCCCTTTAGCGAATTTGGAATGGCGCTCACTGAGCAAAACCCTAACTTTGAAGATGGCTCGTTGCCACTGCTTTTGGGTCTTCAGGGGATGCTGTGGGGGGTCCCCTAGCTGAAACCCAACGTCCCGGACCCACCAGAATCGACGGATTCATGAACTGAGCCACGGTTCGGGTGCTACGGGCATTCTAGTCATGCACCCCAGGGCCATTCAGGGACATTTGGAGGATTTGCCCCGGGGCCACGGAACGCAACCCAGCAAGAGGACTTGGATTTCGTTGCCTCCCGCAGGTCCACGTGGCCATTGTGGACATGTCCATGGTGGCCACGCATTCCCAAGGGCCTCCGGATGAGAAATGGCCCCCTTGAGCAAATTTGGAATGGCCCTCACTGAGCAAAACCCTAGCTCCGGAGATGGCTCATTGGAACCGCTTCTGGGTCTTCGGGGGACGTTGTGGGGGGTCTCCTAGCTAAAACCCGGTGTCCCGGACCCACCGAAATAGATGGATTCATGAACTGAGCCACGGTTCAAGTGCTATGGGAATTCTAATCGGGCACCCTGGGGCCGTTCAGGGACACTTGGAGGAATTGCCCCGGGGCCACAAAACCCAAACCGACGAGAGGACTTGGATTCTGTCGCCACCGATAGGTCCACATGGCCATTATGGACCTGTCCATGGTGGCCACGCATGTCCGGGGGCCTCGGGAAGAGAAATGCCCCCCTTGAGCAAATTTGGATGGCCCTCACATTGGGGTCAACTTTGGAAAATCGTCCACTGGGCACTTACGGCTAGCGTTCCCAGCCGGAACCTGCGTAGACACACCTACAGGACTCCCCGAAAGCTGATTTTGCTGCACGGTTGGACTTCTATGCCCTCAACAAGTATCCAACAGGTGTCCCTGAAGGCCTTTTGGATGCAAGACAGAACGAGCCATAGAATGACGACCATGGCTCTGATCGACGAACCGTCGACTTCGTTGGATTTAGGATGCCAGGATAGTGGTAGGGGTGCCCCTCTCCTCCGGTCCCATGGCCCTGGTGCCATCTTGTACGTCCATATTGGAAACTAGGGTTTTGCTCAGTGAGGGAGTGTGCAATTTTTGCACATGGGGGTCAACTCTACAAAATCGTCCGTCGGGCACTTACGGCCAGCGTTCCCAGTCGGAACCTGCCTAGACACACCTAAAGGACTTCCCGGAGCCCGATTTTGCTGCACGGTTGGACTTCCATGCCCCCAGCAGGTATCCAGCAAGTGTCCCTGAAGGCCTTTTGGATGCGAGACAGAACAAGCCATAAAATGACGACTGTGTTTTCGATCGACGAACCGTCGACTCCGTTGGATTCAGGACGTCGAGATAGTGCCAGGGGTTCCCCTCTCCTCCGGTCCTGTGGCGATGGTGCCATCTCGTACGTCCAGCTTAGAAACTAGGGTTTTGCTCAGTGAGGGAATGTGCAATTTATGCGCACGGGGGTCAACTCTAAAAAATAGTCCGTCGAGCACTTATGATGATGATGATGGTGATGGTGACGGTGATGGTGATGGTGATGGTGATGGTGATGAAGATGATGACAATGGAGAAGATGGAGATGTTGATGAGGAACCTAGAGTTGGAGTTAGATTTAGATTTAGAGTTAGGGTTAGAGTTAATGATGATGATGGATACGGTGGTGATGATGAAGACGTTGATAATGATGGTGATGGTGATGGTGAGGATGAAGAAGATGGCTTAGTGCTAGGGTTTGGGTGAGGGTTAGGGCTAGAGTTATAGAAAGAAATTGAATTAGGCTTAGAGTTAGAGTTAATGATGATGATGATGGTGACGGTGACGGTGATGGTGATGGTGATGGTGATGGTGAGGATGAAGAAGATGGCTTAGTGCTAGGGTTTGGGTGAGGGTTAGGGCTAGAGTTATAGAAGGAAATTGAATTAGGGTTAGAGTTAGAGTTAATAATGATGATGATGGTGACGGTGATGGTGATGGTGATGGTGATGGTGATGGTGATGGTGAGGATGAAGATGGCTTAGTGCTAGGGTTTGGGTGAGGGTTAGGGCTAGAGTTATAGAAGTAAATTGAATTAGGGTTAGAGTTAGAGTTAATGATGATGATGAAGATATGATGATGATGGTGACGGTGATGGTGATGGTGATGGTGATGGTGAGGATGAAGAAGATGGCTTAGTGCTAGGGTTTGGGTGAGGGTTAGGGCTAGAGTTATAGAAGGAAATTGAATTAGGGTTAGAGTTAGAGTTAATGATGATGATGGTGACGGTGACGGTGATGGTGATGGTGATGGTGATGGTGATGGTGAGGATGAAGAAGATGGCTTAGTGCTAGGGTTTGGGTGAGGGTTAGGGATAGAGTTATAGAAGGAAATTGAATTAGGGTTAGAGTTAGAGTTAATGATGATGATGAATACATGATGATGATGGTGACGGTGACAGTGATGGTGATGGTGATGGTGAGGATGAAGAAGATGGCTTAGTGCTAGGGTTTGGGTGAGGGTTAGGGATAGAGTTATAGAAGGAAATTGAATTAGGGTTAGAGTTAGAGTTAATGATGATGATGATGGTGACGGTGATGGTGATGGTGATGGTGATGGTGAGGATGAAGATGGCTTAGTGTTAGGGTTTGGGTGAGGGTTAGGGCTAGAGTTATAGAAGTAAATTGAATTAGGGTTAGATTTAGAGTTAATGATGATGATGAAGATATGATGATGATGGTGACGGTGATGGTGATGGTGATGGTGATGGTGAGGATGAAGAAGATGGCTTAGTGCTAGGGTTTGGGTGAGGGTTAGGGCTAGAGTTATAGAAGGAAATTGAATTAGGGTTAGAGTTAGAGTTAATGATGATGATGGTGACGGTGACGGTGATGGTGATGGTGATGGTGAGGATGAAGAAGATGGCTTAGTGCTAGGGTTTGGGTGAGGGTTAGGGATAGAGTTATAGAAGGAAATTGAATTAGGGTTAGAGTTAGAGTTAATGATGATGATGAATACATGATGATGATGGTGACGGTGACAATGATGGTGATGGTGATGGTGAGGATGAAAAAGATGGCTTAGTGCTAGGGTTTGGGTGAGGGTTAGGGCTAGAGTTATAGAAGGAAATTGAATTAGGGTTAGAGTTAGAGTTAATGATGATGATGGTGACGGTGATGGTGATGGTGATGGTGATGGTGAAGAAGAAGAAGATGGCTTAGTACTAGGGTTTGGGTGAGGGTTAGGGCTATAGTTATAGAAGGAAATTGAATTAGGGTTAGTGTTAGAGTTAATGATGATGATGAAGACATGATGATGATGGTGATAGTGACGGTGATGGTGATGGTGATGGTGAGGATGAAGAAGATGGCTTAGTGCTAGGGTTTGGGTGAGGGTTAGGGATAGAGTTATAGAAGGAAATTGAATTAGGGTTAGAGTTAGAGTTAATGATGATGATGAAGATGGTGGTGATGATGAAGACGTTGATGGTGATGGTGATGATGAAGAAGATGGTTTAGT
The DNA here is from genome assembly GCA_027924585.1 of Larix kaempferi. Classification (NCBI taxonomy): domain Eukaryota; kingdom Viridiplantae; phylum Streptophyta; class Pinopsida; order Pinales; family Pinaceae; genus Larix; species Larix kaempferi. The sequence goes on from BSBM01000643.1 coordinate 20,293,909, forward strand.
GCAAGGGTTTGGGTGAGGGTTAGGGCTAGAGCTATAGAATATAATTGAATTAGGGTTAGAATTAGAGTTAACATTGATGATGAAGATGGTGATGATGATGAATACATGATAATGATGGTGATGGTGACGATGATGGTGATGGTGATGGTGAGGATGAAGAGGATGGTTTAGTGCTAGGGTTTGGGTGAGGGTTAGGGATAGAGTTATAGAAGGAAATTGAATTAGGGTTAGAGTTAGAGATGAAGATGGTGGTGACGATGAAGATGTTGATGGTGATGGTGAGGATGAAGAATATGGTTTAGTGCTAGGGTTTGGGTATCCTAAGAGTGTAAGACTCTAACTCTAGAGCACCTTGTTTGCATGGATAAATGGGCCAAATAAGTGCACCTGTACTAGGATTATCTGAGGCATGCAAGCATGTATCCTCCTAGAGATCTTCCCCCCTTAACTTAGACTGTAATACTCACGTATGAGTGCCTAGGGAACTGCACTCTCTCACCGTGCATGCAAAATTAAATAAAACAAAAAATGCAGAATTAGAACTGAGCTGCTAATTTAGGAAAAACATCTAAACTGGAAATTAATGGAGGATGGCCCATGCATGCACTCCCTATTTCTCTCATCCATAAATGCTAGTGCATCATGTTACATCTTGTTTTCACACCCAAGTGGCAAAGTCCTAATCCTCTAATGCTACAAGTGCGACTTCCGAAGATGATTGCCACTGTCACCTCAACAAATATTTTCACATGTTTTAGGCCTACTTTAAAGGCCAAGGGAGGCTTCTAGATCAAGGTTGGAGAAAAGGTCTTAGGATTTCAAACTTGTTTGAAGATTAAGATGTGTTTTCCATTAAGTTAAAGTCCCATGTGAGTGCTTAATTCAGAAAGTTGCAAGTGAATTAATCCAATAGACACCTTTCAGAAATAAATAGTTGCTCGTGTGTAAAATGAAAGATCATTCATGGATAAATAAAGATATTCACAAAACTTAAATCAACAATGAACCATAATGTTGTAGAATCAAAATTCACATTAAAACATGTTGGCTTATTTCCCAAAATCATCCACAAATGATATTATCTAATAATGCCAAGGTTATAGTTATTAGTTTACGAGTGATTATTGAATGAGACCCTCTTGGAGAGAGTAAAATCTTTGCAAGAGGGTGTTACCCAATCTATTAAGGGTCCAACTAGGTTGTAGTGATTTGAATCACTTCAATAAAGATGGCTGAAATCTTATCTTCACAAAATTAATTAATTAAATGTTTTTCCATATGATCCATGAGCATATAAATATAAAAAGATGTGCTGGAAATAAAATCAGTAAATCACTTGCGCAGGTTTGGTAACTTCTAGAATGTAAGTGATTAGATGATTGTAAACATTCATTCAATAAACCATAAACATTTAGGATATGTTGTGTGTAATTGCTTAAGACAAATTTGTGAAATAATAACCATTCAAATAACATGCAATTAACACTATGATCCATATATGAGAGTTGTGAATCGAAGACAAAATCATGTATGCAAAAATGTAATCAAAGACAAACTCATATACACAAGTGCAGATCCATCTATTAATATGCAAAAATGGTCCAATCATGTACACTTTTTGGAAAAATGGAACATCGTTCCCAGTGTCTATATAATGGCAACTCGTGCCTTGTACAAAAAAAGGCAACCCGTGCCCTATACAAAATATGGCCCATGGTGTCCTATACAAAATATGGCAACTCGTGCCAAAAATGCAACATCGTGGCTAGTGTACATAGGAGGGTCTCTTAATCCTCCTGCCCACACTCGGAGCTCCTAGTTGCATCTCCAAAATCAATCTTCCTCTTCTTCGTGCTAGAGGAAGCTAGGTCCTTCCGATGTCTTTGAGGACGTCCCCCTAAGCCCTGAAATGACAACAATAATATGTCAACTTTTCCTGGCAATTATACAAGTATAAAACATAATTTAAAAATAAAAATAGTTTTCAAATCTTGGATAACTCACCGCATGCGAGACTGTAATTCGTGAGGGGGTCTCCCTCCTCCGTGATCCAAGTCTCTCGACAATGCCACCCTGCAACATTTAGAACAATCAGATCAATGCTAAAACTAGATGCATATAGTAATTTCAGTTAAAATTGAATGAGATTTTGATAAACTAGTCAATCTCACTGTGAACAAAGTCGGCTGGTCTTCGGGACTGGCGGATGGAGCAGTCGGCTGGACAGCCTGCTCCGATGCTAGGGTGGACGGTAAAGGGGAGGATGTAGCCACATCAACGGTGGCTACACCACTGGGGGGAACAATGGAAGAAGGGGGGGGTGGCAGGAGGAGGCATGGACTGGGGTCAGCGAAGTGGAGATGGATGTCTAGGGATATAAACCCCAACTGGCTGTAGTATGGAGCGGGGCACCCTGGAAGGGGAAGCGAGTGTGGTGGGGGAATGTGGGGGGGGCGAGGTCTATGTTGCGGTAGAGGGATGGGTGACTGTGGATGGGTGGTGTGCTGTGGTCGGATGGGGGAGGGTGGGAACATGGGAAACTGATATGGAGGTGGAGCTGGATGGAACTGTGGTGCTATATAGGAGGGGGGGGGATGGATGGAAGGGGTTGGGGAATGGGGCATGTATGCCAGGGGATACAACTAGCATATAGGGAGGCCAAAAGGTCGGGGAAGGAGGAATAACGGCACTGGTAGGTCGAGGTGCTCACACCTGCATACACATTTATAACCTCATAGTTTTATATACAAAAATATAAATATACACGTACAAGTCATCGTATTTGAAATTAAATTTATGCTTTAATACAAACAATACCTGTGCATGGGGAGAATTGCTGGTCCTCGGTGGTGGTGGCTGGTCGCTGGAGCCCGCGGACACCTGTGCGAACACTACAATTTTTAGATTGAATTTATAAAAACAATATTAACAATATTAAACATAATGCAAATGAGAATGACAACGATGGTACTTAAAAAACATGACTGCAATAAATTTATATTCAAGTTAGATGATATTCAATATTCTGAAAGGATAGAAGGTGGCATGGCATGAAATTAAAATTAAATAAGGTGAGAGGGCATAGAAGGTGACATGGTGAGCTTTTCCTTTTCTAGAGTCATCCCCATGAGTAGGTGAGCTTTTCCTTTGGCCCTAGAGAGATGTGCAGTGCCTCATAAGCGAATGGAATTCATGTCCATTTACAAATTTGAATTGGAAACCTATGTAATGTGTTTGGGTTCTTGATGAAGAGTTCCTAGGTTTTGATGTCTTCTTATAGATTTGTAGCTTCCTACAAGCTTGATTCACCCAGTGGAAAAGTATTTGCATCCCTAGAGTGAGGATCTTGAGTCCATTTATTTCCATAACATTTACATCATCAAATAAAATGGCATCTCATTGTTTAAATTTGTAAAGAGGTGCTAAATAGCAGTTAAGTTAGTGTGCATGTTATTTAATACACTTTAGAGTGTTGATCGTTAGAAAAAGGAAGAAAGAGAAATCTTTTTCATGATTAACTTACTTACAAGCTTGAATGTACCATGTTCTTTTGCATTGAATGAGTAATTATGTGTTCTTGATTGAATAGCTATGTTGTCAGAATGATATCGCTTGATTGAAATCAAAGAAATCTTGAGTGAAATGAATTAAATGAGTATTCTTGATGCCAAATGTTTTACCAAGTTGTATTTGAATCAAGATAATAGCAAGGCTCCATAGACCATATTTGTAAGATTATCACTCTTCCTTATGGGCCTTACATCATTTTCAAAGACTTTAGTGACAATACATGTGATAAGTTGTTTTACATTGTTTATATGTCTTTCCTAATAGCATGTTCTAGTAGTAGTAGTATGATTACTTTCAGTCTCAAGTATTAGAATAAATTGGAAATCCCGTGATAATAAACTATGGTAATAAGGACATGAGAAACATCAGGATCTTGAATTTCTAGAAGCTTGCCCACTATGATTCTCTTTTTCCCGAGAGTTTTGCACAATGCAGTGAAAATTCATAGCAATAAATAGTTTTCCTATTGGTCTTGGTGGATGCGAAAGTGACAAGTACAACATCTCAGTGTACTCAATTGATGCAACAAAGTTAGCAGAAGCATAGAAGTGATTTGACCACCTTTACCATTAAAATAACCTATTAGTAGAATACGGGGGAAAGTGATAATTACCATGGTAATATATTCTCAAAGTTTAAGCTTGAAGAACACATGGCATAAGGGCATGGAAGCAAAGGTTGATTTGGTGGACAAAGTGATGGGCATTGGAGCAATTGGCACACCTATTGAGCCAAGAGTCAAATGACCCATACTGTGGTCATTTGAGGATGATTTGGACAAGGAGAGTACATGGCAAAGATAACTTGGATGACATGGTGACAAATGGAAAAGCAACAATAACACACATGGCATTGGTCAAGCACAGAAAGAGCAAGCAAGCATTGGATGGTAGTCTGAGGATGAAGGACACTACAGGCATCACCAAAACCCCAGCTGTGGGCTCATCATTGGTCAAGTAAGAATGACAGATTTTGGAAATTTCTCTCCCATTTGTATAATCATCAGAGGTCTAGGATGCCTAAAGTGAACATCGACAAATGTTTATAGTTTTCTTAGGTTTTCATGTTTTATAAGGTTTCATTTTTTTTTTGGGTGGGATTATATGAATTTATAGCTCTCAAATAAATTAGACAATATTATAAACACAATTGTAAAATACGATGATAATATAGTAATTACTCATTGCTAATTAATTTGTAATTACTAAACACAAATTACTCGTAACTAGATCTAATTATTCAAAGTAAAGAAGTTACCTATGTGTATGGTGCCGCAATCTTCTCTGCTTCCACCATGGCTCCATCGAGGTCAAAGGAACCGACGTCCTCCCACTTGGGGGATGGAGAGCCGACACCGAATAACTGAACATTAAAACAAATAAAGTCAACAATGTGTAATTCAAAGTTAAATATATTAAACAATACGATATCAAATAAAATACAACAAATACTTGAACATTAAATAAAACAATAGCAAACCTGATCCATGAAGCTCCCTGTGGCATGTTGCTGCGTATCACCATGGAAAGAATGACCATAGTGAGAACAACGATGTGTCGTTGTTCCGACAGAACTAGAAGGCCCCGCCTAGGTTCTACCTGTACCTGGCATGTCTCTGCCACCACCCATAGACTGTGCAGCTGTTTGTGTCTCATCGATGTCCTCCCGGATTTGGGAAGACATGGCCACAAATTTGGTATGTCCAAGCAAGTCATGTGTGGCATGTCTTACGGAGTCATGAATCTCATCTAGACCGCTACCAAACCCAGGTGGCTGAGGAGGGGGGTTTGGATCTCTCCTGGGTGCAGGAGGTCCTCTAAGTGGGTTGCGGTGTGCCTGAGGTCGATCTTGGGTAGAATCAAGACCGACACCTTGAAACTCACTGATGTCAAAATAGTTGACATGGTACCCTAGCTCAAACTCAGCTCACAATTTCCAAAGGAAATACTATGGGACCTCCAAATTGTTGCATGTGGGCCTGTCAAACACCATGAACCAACTTTTTCTCCAGTTATCTCTCCATGGTTGGTAAATGCACCAGTCCATGCAAACCTGAGCCCTCGTCACAGCTGGAGGCTGTCCCGTTGAGGGAACTATGAACTTTCTATACAATTGGGCTTTGATGATGTTGAGGTCTTTTATCTGCTCTTTGGACAACCCAGTGGAGTAGTGTTCCCTCATTCGAGCCCTATATTGGCTCAGGTTTGTTATCTCACTGTGTGCAATATTGATTGATTCAATAATGTTTTGAAGTGATGAAGCCAAGGAAACCCGAGAGGGTTCCTTGGTACTGTTCAATTCATTACTTAGTGCCCTCAATTGATTTAAGTCTTGGTGTAATTGATCTTCGGGGTTTTCATTGGGTTCATTGTCGGTTCCCATATTGTCTTCTGGATGTTGGGTTTCATTGGTTTCATCGGATGGTTCAGGTGTGTTTGACATCTTGTTAGGTGTAGATGGCCTGCAATTAAATTTCCTTGGTTTTTGAATGGATTGTAAATTTTTTTAAAAATTAAAATTCAAATGGAAAAAAAAAACAAAAATAAACACAAATTTGTGCTTTGAGGAGAACCTACCTGGAGAAATGGATGGCACCATGTTGTAGTGGCGATTGCTTGGTGTTGAGGACGATTTGGGTGCACGAAGACGCGTTCGCGGGGTTGACAGTGCACTCGCGGATTGGAGATTGGGCTCACGGGTTTGTCGAAAATGACAAACCCGTGAGCTCTGTTTTTTTTTTTTTTAAATAGAGGCACGTACACGCCACTAACGCATGTGCGCCATTTTGTGTGTATGCGTCAAAGGCGCGTGCGCGCCCCTTTTGTCCATGTGGGCTGAACCACGTGTACGTTCGGCATTGCTGAAGTAGAGACGCGTGCGCATGGTTTTATTTTTTTCGCTCATGCGCTGCTGTTGCGGTTATTTTGGGTACCAGCTTCGTACGGGTACCCTTTAGTTAAACTAAAAGACGACACTTCAGTTAAAGAGAAGATCTAGTTAACTAAGTGTTATTGCATGATGACACTTATATTAAACTAAAATATGACACATGAGTTGTGACACTTGAATGTTGACACTTAAGTTAGGCACCTAACTAAGTGGGAAAGATTTTAGTTAAGAGGCGAGTTCATCCTAAGTGACATCTCAGTGAGATGAAGCATTGCATGAGAAGTGGGGCGCACCACTCCATGCAAGAATAATGCATCCAGTTTGAGGGCGAGTTTATCCTGAAGTTAGAAGTTAAAAATAGAATCTAGAAGAATGTAAAAATATGTTATACATGATTGTTGAATCTAGTGTGAAGTGAATTCTCTTCTTCATTGAAGGCAATACGCTTCTCTTTGTGCAAGGTATTGTTAGTGCTTTTTATTGTTGTGCTGGGCACACATCCGATTGATATCTTCTCTATTGCTTTCGTATATTCACCAAGAAGTTTGGTGATCTCTTATCTTCTGAAAGCAATCTGGTATGTTGTAAAAGAAAGCATTATATGCTATCCATTATATTATACTGAGAAGAATTGCTGTGGTTTTTGTTCTCATAATTTTGAGTATTTTCCCTAGCGTATATCTTGTGTTATGGTTGTATGAATTTTATGGATTGAATTGTATCATTGCTTCAAGTCTCTGCATCTAAAAGAATTAAAGATCAAAGCTCAACCAAATTTCAACAACATTCTCCCTAAGATAGGGAGAATGGTGTGACTCTCCCTTAAGAGGGAGAGAGAAGGAGTTAATTGTTTTGTATTATGCTCCTCGATGGATTGAGTTGAAGAATGATGCTCCTCGATGGATTGGGTTTTAGCGTGGTACTTCTCAACAGACTGAGAAGCGTAGTTCAATTATGCTCCTCGACAAACTGAGTTGAAGCATGATGCTCCTTGACTGATTGGGTTGTAGTATGGCATTTCTCAACAGATTGAGAAGTGCAATTCACTTATGCTCCTCGATGAATTGAGTTGTATCATGATGCTCCCTGAAAAATTGGGTTGTAGCATGGGACTTATTGATGGACTGAGAAGTGCAGTTCACTTATGCTCCTCGACGGACTGGGTTGTAGCAAGGCACTTCTCGATGGATTGCTAAGTGTTATTCTCTAATTATCCTCAATGGACTGAGTTGAAGCATGACACATCTCAACAGACTGAGTTTTGTTGATTACCTTCCTTATGATGACGAGACGTTCAAGACAAGCCATGATACTCAGATGATATACATATGTATGATGATACCTCCCTAGCTAAGAGGGAGTGTTGGAGATTATAGATTCCTGAGGTATCCTCACAACTAATTTGCCCCCCAAAGAAGAATAACCAATTATTATTATGAAATTCGGTTCCTTAAAATGTGCAAAGTTGGCCCCTACAAGATTGTATAAATAGAGTGACCTCTCACTCATTTGAACCATCTAGTTTTGCTAAAGTCAACTGATCTAACGTGGAAGAGTAAGGCAGAGAAGACGAGGACAGTAGAATATTTTTTCTGGGCTTTATATTTTATCTTTTATCTTGTACATCTGATGTATTTGTATCTTGATCTATTTCTCTGACTAAGGGAGGTTGTTGGGTTTTCTTCCCTTGAAGAGTTTCCAGGATAAATCTTTGATTTTTCTTATTCACGTGCATGGTTATTCTTTCTGTGATCCTTCCTTGTTTATGCTGCATTATACTACTTTAAAATCTAACAGCCTTTGCTTTTTCATTGAGAAAGCTTTGTTATATTCCTTAAAGGATCGAAAACCCATAATACTAACTTGAACGAGAGAAATTTTTTTGCGTTTGAAAGTATGGGCATTCCGCGCTCGCCACCCTTAAAATAATAAGAATGGTAAGGTTTTTAACTGAGGATGTGTTAACAACCAACTCCTCAAAACATCTTCCACTGAAGGTTAATTCCAGAATCACTTCTTGTGAAGCAAATCACCTGCTCAAGCCCAGTCATCCTAACAGAAGGAGCAAGTTAAAAATAGATGAGTGATGTCTTCTTCAGCACCTTTACACAAAACACAAATATTAGGACCGGTAAATCCTTTTCGCATCATATTATCATATGTTAGAATTTTTCTCTCCATACACAACCAACTGAAGTACTTGGTTTTTAGAGGCATGTTCCAGGACCATAGCTTTTGATGCCACTGGAGATTTGACAAAGAAGTAAAGGTTGATGAAATTGGTGCATACGATTCCTTTGCAGAGATGTTACTGACTTGACTATTCCAAGTCCACGCAAGACTATTCTCTCCCTGATAAAGTCTCATTTAGCACCGATTCAGTCCCACAATGAAGGTGGACCATTCCATTGTCAGTGCACCAGATAGATGCAGCTCTACGGCCGATAACCAGTAGTTGAAGGAATCCCCTCCATAATCAAGTGCTCTCATTTTTCCGAGGCGGGAGAGGCCCAACTTCGATAATTTATCAACCAGAGAATCAATGAGATTATAGAAGGAGTCTCCTCCGAAAGGGGTCAATTCCAAGAGAAACATTTTCCCCGTTTCCGATTCACCAATACAACCAGTTTCCTAGCGAGCTAAAGGCCTTAGAAAATGCACACTAGCCGATGGAAGCTTGGGGAACAGATCTTTTACCAACTCTCATCCAGTCCACCAGTGAGCATCGGTTAAAGTACTTGGGTCTAAAAACAAGACTCCAAAATCCTCTGCCATATTTTTTGTTATCACAACTTCATATTAACATTGAAAATAGGTGTACAGTGTCCACTAGAAACGTACGTCATTACTTCTAAATTATTATACAATAATAATCTAGAAGACTTAACAAAATGAAATTATTTTTTATAAAAACAAATATTTATATTATAAAAACAACTCTAAAACACAATACAATTAATTTTTTGTAAAAACATATATTTATAATATAAAAACAACTCTAAAACACATATTATAAGTATATATAAATGTATTTAACTTAATAACGTTTTTTTTTAAAATACATCTAAAAACATGAAAAATACACACTTAAATACAATTTCAACTATATGATTTTTAAAATATAACACTTAAATATAAATATAATAGCTTATATGATTTTTAAAATATCACAATTAAAAAAGAAGACAAAAAGATCAAAGACGAATAAGACACACTACTTTACAACGATGTGGTGGATATAAAAAGAAGACAAGACGTTATTAAGATTGGGTTAAGTTGCACATGAAAAACATAATGTGTCATACAAATTGTGATGCAAGCCCCCCATCTCCTATGTTGGGTCGAAAATATTGGTAAACTTTTGAATATAAAAATCATTTATTAAATTAAAAATAATGAGTGAATAGGTTCGATTAGAAGCGAATAATATTCAATTCTATGAAGTCAATTATATAAGTGTTCATGTCATATTTTTATTTTCATTTTCAATTACAAGTTTAATTAGCAGATCTGTCAAAGGAGAAATTCAGTTAAATTTTGATATTAAAATTAAGCTTAATGTAAACAAGTATGTAAAACTTAATTTTTGTCAAAACAAAATAACTTACAAAACATTATAAAAAATGATAACGAGTGCAATCTACACATGATTAATGTATTTTATTATTAATATGAGAAATAATGAGTGCAATCTGCAAGTTGTGAATGTGTTTTATTATTAATATGAGAAATAAAATGCAAGTTTGTAATATTGTAATTGATTACTAGTATTAATATTGTTAACTAGTAATTCGTTGCTATTGATTACTTTTACACTGGTCACTCTATAAATTCTATTGATAAATACATTTTAACAAACTGCTTTGACCTTTTAATGAACCTTCACTTGTTTTAAAATGAAGCGAATAATTAAAACAATGCTGGAGAGAGTTTAAAACTGACTAAAACATTTAAATAGAGTGTAGATTGTGTGTTACATTAGGGACTCGTGAAGCGTCACCTCCGTTATGGGGTGCATGTCATGTATAAAGGTCACCGTATGAATTCTTTTTCATCATACACTATAGACTTTGCCTTAGCTAATCAAATCTTAGAGATCGGGCAGCGATAAGCAAATGAATATGAAGGAAAATGATATGAAGGAGATTGAAATGGTCGAACTGTCACGTGTAAGAGAAGAAGGGGAATGCCAAGAAAGAGAAAGAGAAGGGGAAACGGAAGGGGATGGATGGCAAGTTAGGATTGGAATGTATATAAGTAGGAGTCCAATGAAAATGGAAGAAAGAGAAAGGGAAGAAGATGAATTTGAAGAAAGAGAAAGAGAAAGGGAAGGGAAACAAGAAAGGGTTAGAATGTATAAAAGTAGGAGTCTAGTAAAAATGGAAGAAAGAGAAAGAGAAAGAGAAGAAGAACGACAAGTGAGGATTATTAGAATGCTTAAATGTAGTAGTCCAATGAGACGTAGGAGTCCAATGAGGCGAAAAAGAGGAAGATCGAGCAGTGATAAGCAAATGAATATGAAGGAGATCGAAATGGTCAAACTATCACGACTAAGAGAAGAAGGGGAATGCGACGAAAGAGAAAGAGAAGAGATTGAAATGGTCGAACTATCCCGAGAAAGAGAAGAACAGGAATGCGAAGAAAGAGAAAGAGAAGAACAGGAATGCGAAGAAAGAGAAAGAGAAGAATGGGAATTGGAAGAAAAAGAAATGGAAGCGGAAGGATGGCAAGTTAGAATTGGAATGCATACAAGTAGTAGTCCAGTGAGAATGGAAGAAAGAGAAAGAGAAGGAGAAGGAGAAGGAGAAGGAGAAGGGGAAGGGGAAGGACGACACGTGAGGATTATAATGTGTAGGAGTACGAGTTCAATGAAAATAAAAGAAAGAGAAAGAGAAGATGTAGAACAACAAGTGAGGATTAGAATCCCTAGAAGTAGAAGTCCAGTGAGACGAAGAAGAGGAAGAGTAGAAAGAAAAAATCAATCTTCTCCTTTTGGTCTTCCAAATCTACCAATAATAATAAAAGAAGATGACTGTTTAATAATCAAAACAAGACAAAAGAAAAAAGAAGAAAAAAATGAAATAAGAATGATTCAAAATCTAAGACAAAGTAGAAGCTATAATCTAAGACAAGATATAGAAGAAAAAGAAAATCAACATCGCCTTCAAATTAGTTTGATAGAAGGACAAGAAGAAGAAAATCAAGTGTGTCCTTTTGGTTATCAACTTCGAGAGAGAATAGAACTACAAGGAAGAGATTATCCACATCTTTCTCAATAAAATAACTTACAAATGATCTCGATCATCAAAGATAAATGTATTTGAAAAGTTAGCTTGCTTAATCATTAAATATGCAATAGGTGACATGTGATGTTACATAGTTTATTTGCATATATTTGAATGGTGAAGAAACATTCAAATGCCATACTGCCACATCATCTATTATAAAAAATATGCAATCAAGAACTATTATTATTCATTTTATAAATTGAAAATTTTGTAATATTTTGTTTAATTTCTGAGTTGAAATTGCCAGTTATATGTTCAATGATATAATGTTTTTAAGTATAATGAATAAATATTAAAACATCATTTGAATGGAAAGAAAATTAAAATAAATGAATTCATTTTCATGAATTTAGAGTTTAAATTTATATATATATTAAATTACAATCACTTACCATTTTATTATAATTAATTATAATAATTTATACATAATAAAAACATTACAATTATTTATGTTAAATTTAATTTAATATTAGATTACAATGGTATTATAATTAACTATAATAATTTATACTTAATAAAAAACATTACAATTATTTATGATAAATTTAATTTAATATTAGATAATGAATGTATCAAAATCAATAAAAGTAAACTATAATAAATTACAATTAATAAAATTCAACTAAAATTAACCATAGCCTTCAATAATAAACCATAACCAACTAAAGTTCACCATAGTTACCTACATGTAATAATAAGCACCAAATATGGTGCTTATTATAAATAAAATCCACTAAGAATTTAAAAAATTAAATGCACCAAAGCACGAATAAATTTCGAGTTTGTTAATTGATGTGCTTATTATAAATAAAATCCACCAAGAATTTTAAACATGAAGTGCACCAAAGCACGGTTAAATTTGGAGTTTGTTAATTGGTGCATTCTTTATTAACAATAAGCACCACAACTCCCAAAAGCTTGTAATAGTGTGTTGTTATATTATGTGCACATTGTAAGAAATTAAAACAAAATGTGTCGCGATAGAGTGATTATCTTGTTTGTTCGTATCTTGAAGCACCATAAATGATGCATATAAATATTGAAACTGCAATGGATAAAAGTAGAATCCACGTCCAAGAAATCAAATATGTAGTATATCTAATATCACTTGAACACCAATGGTGGTGCATTGTGATGCCATAAACACATCGTTCATAATTTTCAACTACTAAATATCCTAGTAGGTCGTTGATCTTTGATTTTTTCAAAGGCACTCTCATAGTACATATGTTTACTTTTAGCTTGCTTAACAATGCCTTGTTTTAATAGTGGCTTGCTTAACAATGCCCTGTTTTAATAGTGGTACACCGATGTTACTGGTGTGCTTATTAGGGGAGCACCAATGAACACCACCAACATCCACCTCACATTAACATTAATGCAAAATATTTAGTTATATCACATAATTAGTGGTGTGCTTATTAGGGGAGCACCAATGAACACCACCAACATCCACCTCACATTAACATTAATGCAAAATATTTAGTTATATCACATCATTAGTGGTGTGCTTATTGTACTGAAGCACCCCAAACCACAAACATTGAGTTCTATTTTTTAAGGTGCATTGATCATGTTAGATATTCTTTTTGAAAAAAATAATAATTTAAATTATTAATAAATAAAAATGGTAGTTTAATAGAATTTTTTATGTTATGTATGTGTTCCTAATGAATGTTGCATGTGAATCATATATTGCAACAATGACAATGACGACAACAACAACAACAACAATGGGTCAATCCTTATAACTTTGCACAGGAGACGTGGGAGGCTCGAGGGAGGGAGAGGGAATTGTAGCCTCAACCTATCAGAGCAAAGATGCATGCTCTCTTGAGGAATGTTGGCATCGACATCCTCAAATTTTATGATAAGGCTACATCGCCTCAGTGGAACTCGTGCTTATTGGTGTAGGCGATCCGTTGTTTGGATCACTTGAGACATGCAATTAGGGTTGGTCCCAATTTGTGGTGTCGACCCACAGAGTAGGACACATATTTTATTATTATATTTTCAACATTTCCTTGATATCCCATTTGGCATTGTTGGAGAGATCCAACTACAGTATATTTAGTGATATGTTAGTGAGGGCATGATTTCCCTCGGTGACTTCTAGTCGTTGGTGGCTAGTTGTGTATTTTTGCATTCGATGCCAAGGATATTAGGTGCCTTTCTCTTATGGCCATGATAGTATCCCAGTACACCTCATATGGGCAGTGCATTAGTGTCTCTTTGTTGTGCTATGCAAATTCATTAGTGTGGAGACCCACATTGGTTAGGTATTTTATTTTTTTTTGCAACAATTTTGTTTAGCTATGGATTATTGTCATTTAGTGTTTGATGGGAGGATAAAATTCCCTCTTGGATCAAATTTATTTTGTTTACTTTTTGAGAGGTTTTATGTGATTAGATCATCCTTCGACCACCACCCTACTAGGCCAAGGACTAAGGAACATATGCATATGTGGGGGCAAATGATGCCCATGAGGGGACACGAAAAGTTCCATGCTAGGATCAATTCAGAGGTACTCGAGATGCTTGCGATTGAGGATCATAACGACATGGATCTTATGTATTAACCATACATAGAGATGGATTGGTGAGGATGCCATAACATCCTTTTTACCTAGTATGAGACATTATATACTAGAGGTAATGTTAGCGTTATGTTTTGATTAATTATCTAGTTTTATAATTTATCTTATTTAATTCACATGTGATTCTATGGTACCATTTTCTTTGACATTCTTTAATTGTTGTTGATTACTTCTTTGCAGATGTTGGCATGTATGGCTAATGTTGAGGAGCTTCCTCAATTATAGAGACTCGCCGTGCAACATGGGCCATACCATAAATTCCATGGCCAGGTGGCTGATCATTTACTTGCACTGTTGGTTCAACATGGGGAGCACCTTGTACAAGTTAACCATATCTTATAGGACCCTTAGGTTGTAATTCTAAGGGTGACCCTTCTGCATGATATAACACTATTAATGTGTCATATGATTAGTTCAACTACGATTCTTGAGTGGAGGGGTCATCCACCTCCTCCTTCTCCTTCTCCATTTATGTATCCTTCTCCTTCTCCTCCTCCACCCTCTCCTCCACATGTTGAGCAATCACTCTCTCCTCCACATGTCTAGAAACAAAACTCTCCCACTCACCAAGTCATTCAACCACCCTCTCCTCCACATGTCAAGTGACCACCCTCTCATCCACATGTTGGGTGACCACACTCTTCTACTCTTTAAGTTGAATCACCACCTTATCGTATTCATTGAGTTGATTGACCACCCTCTCCTGCAAATGTCGAACAACCACCCTATCCTCCATATGCCGAGAAACCACCATATCCTACTCACTAAATTGAATAACCACCCTCTCTTGATCCATAAGTCGATAAAACACCCTCATGTCCTTATCGAGACAATTGACCACCCTCTCCCGTATAAGTCGATCAAACACCCTCTCCTTCTCCATTAATCGATCGACCACCCTCTCCTCCTCACTGAGGTGACCAACTAACCTTTCCACCTCCACAATTCAATCAAACACCCTCTCCTCCTCACCGATACAAGCGACCACCCTCTCCTCCTCACCGAGACAAGCGACCACCCTCTCCTCCTCATCGAGCTAATCGGCCACCCTCTCCTCCTCATGACCAAGTTGATGGACCAGTTACAACACCCATTGATTTATTCACATAGATATATATGAGATGGTCTCATTGGGTCATATATATTAAGGTGGAGAGGTATGGTGGCAAAGGTATTGATGCCCCTATCTCTAGTGGCAGAGGTATTGATCCCTCTTGCTCTAGAGGTGTACCAGCTAGTTGATATATATTGGACATATATTATGATTTTGTTATTATCATTCATATATATTATGCATTTTTCATATCATGTTCATGTCAATGTATATCATGTTGATATCATTCATGTATATTTATATGTCTTTTCGTGTCATGTTGATGTTGTTTGATTTATAAAATGTATTGCGTGTCAGTGATCTAAATTAGATATGCGATATAATGTTTAATTCTAGTTAAATGAATTTGATATCATTTTTCTGCAACAATCATTTAATGTCATTATAGAATGTTTAACCAATTTAACTATTTAATAATGGATTAGTTAAAATTATGGAAAATTTTAATTGAATTACATTAAAAGTATTTATTTGAGATCGATAATGAACTTGACTTTCCTCTATGTTTGTAAAAGATAAATTTAACTAACATTAAATTTATCTATGTGTGAGTTCAATAAAATGATAATGCTCTTAATTATAAACTTAAATTTTTGTAACTTTTAACTCGGTATTGATTTTGATATCATTTGTGTATATTTATATTTCTTTTCATGTCATATTGATGGTATCTAATTTATAAATGTATCGTGATAGTGATCTAAATTAGAGATGCAATATAATGTTTAACTCTAGTTAAAATAATTTAATGTCAGATCATGATTGATTTTAGGAAATCCAGTCGAGCAAGTTCAAAAGATAAAAATATTATTGAAGGGAATATTCAATATGTTGGAGAAATCCAAGAAATTACCGAGTTGGATTATCGATCTTTCAAATGTTGTATTTTTAAATGTAGATGGTATGAAGCATTTGAGAGAACATGAAGACATGATACCCATAGTGGATTTTTTTCTCTAGATTCATCAAAGTTCCTACTAGAGGATAAGGAGCCTTATGTTCTACCAACTCATTGTGAGAAGGTATTTCTTTAACTCAAACAAGAAGCAGTGGTCATCTATAATCTATTAATTCATAGTTCATTATGAATATATATGTGTTTATTAGTAAATAAAAATGTATGAAGACAATCATTACACATGAATAGTTTAGAGTGAAGAGGAGTTGCATTGAACGAATTTGAAACTCGATGTTTCAATCCCTACTCTGGGATCATCATCAGGAGACAGTTTGAAGCTTGCAAGGATAAGAGCCGCCCATGAAATCCATAAATATTGAAACGATGATTTTCATTTAACAATTAAATTTTTAGGGTTTTATATGTAGGTCGACCTATTAGGTCAAAGGAAATTGTGAAAAATGGAAACGATTAAGTGTAAAAATAGTTATAGTGTGAAAAATTAGTGTTAGTGTAAACAATTTTAGTGTAAGAGTGTGTTAGAATTACTAAAATTTAATATGTAATTTTATTTTATTAAGTGTTAGAATTTCTAAAATGTAAAATTCTTAATATAGTGTGTTAAAATTAATGAAACTTTAGGATTAATGTAGTTTTATTATATGATGTTTGAGAATTATAATGGTAAGGTGATTTAGTATTATTTTAATATAGTGACTTTATAGTATTATTTTGTTAAGGTGATTTAGTATTATTATATAATGGTAAGGTGATTTAGTATTATTTTAATATAGTGATTTTAATAAGGTGATTTAGTATTATTTTATAATGGTAAGGTGATTTAGTGTTATTTTATTAAATGTAAAATGTAAAAAAAAAAAAATTGTAAATTATAAAATATAACAATGTTAAATTAATTTAAATTTAGAGACTGATGTGAATGTATCATAATGAGATTATTGAGTTAAGTGTAGGGGAGGGGATTAATTTATAAAGTAAGTTTATACCTAGGCTATTATTTGAGATAATCTTCTAAATGTTTAATTTTAATTTTTAATTTATAACTTAGGTTAGGTTACTAATTCATGAGATGAGAGTATCCTTTAAATGTTAATTTTAATTTGATTTATAACTTAGGTTAGGTTACTAATTCGTGAGTATATTCTATGTTGTAGGGAGTGAAGAAGAGGTTTCCAAGAGTCACTAAACTTTGTGCCATCATCCCTATTGAGGCAATTTTGGTGTAAGTCAATTTCAATTTTCTCCCCAACTTTCCGTTTTATTAGGTTGTCTTCCCTAGCCAAGACTCTAGCGTTTTCCAAATAGATATGGTGACCTGTTAAGTGTGAGTGTTCAGCAAGAGCTGACTTCTTATGTCTGTTATGTCTTAGGTCAACACTGTGCTCTTTAAATCTTGTTTCCATGGAATGACCAGTCTCACCAATGTAATGTAGTTCGCAAGAACATGGGATGGAGTAAACACCCTTGCATGTTCTTGGATTGAGTTTCAATTTAGCTCAACGCAACTCCTCCCCACTCTAAAATAAAAATGTAATAACAAAGGTCTAATATATGTATCTGGTTCATGCACATGTATTTTTCTATGAAGATATTCTGGATCCGAAATAGATATTTATCATACATTATGATCCAAGATTAAGGCATGTATTTGACGATACATCAATGAATACATAGTAGAACAATGATGGCCAAAAACATATAGGTGAATGATTAGAGAACATAGAATAAATGGATGTCGATGATGATGTTGAAGATGAATATGTTGAGGCACAAGAATGTGAATTTGATAATGTTGGAGAAGTAGGGATATAGGTGCATCATCACAGAATGATAAGTTAGATGATCTTATAGAAGATGACAATATGGATGATATAAAAAAATTATGGTAAAAATACATCTGGTACCAATAATCTAGATGATCTAGGAACAAATTTCATTGATGTTGAATATGATGAAGGTGAAGACAAAGATGATTATAACACCACTTTTAAGTAGGATAGTGTAGCAAGAATAATATCAAGTACTTGCAAGAACATATGAACATTGACACCGATGCATTGGATGACATTGTTGCAGATAATAATGTAAATGAAGACTTCTTAACTTTTACAAGATTTGTAATTCATCTTTAAATAATGATGATTTTTTATGGCCCAAACTTTCAAATGTTTCATTATTATTTGGTTGCAATAATCATTCAATTAATATGGTTAGAGAGATTAACTTGTACTAGCTTTGTGATAAAATTGTGGTATGTACTTATATATATATGTGTGTGTGTGTGTGTGAAGTTTTTATGCTGTCAAAATTTTATGTACTTCTATATTTGATTTCTACTTATTTTATCGACATGATTGAGTAGATTCTGCCTTGATTATGCATGTTGATTTGGCATATAGATTTGAATTGGTTAAGTGATTTAAAACATATCTATAAGATAAAGGACACTATTTACTATTGTTATAATTTTCTATTATTATATATATATATATATATGAAGTTTTTATTCTGTCAAATTTTTATGTACTTGCATATTTGATTTCTACTTATTTTATCGACGTGATTGAGTAGATTCTAGCCTTGATTATGCATGTTGATTTGGCATAACGTACATTTGAATTGGTTAAGTGATTTAACAGATATCTATAAGATAAAGGACAATATTTACTACTGTTATAATTTGCTATTATAATACATTTCAGATTTGTTATTGTAAGATAAATTATTAGTTGTTAAATAAACCCCATGACATTTCTTATCAATCCGAGAGTGTAATATTGTGATTTGTAAGCAAAATTTATGCAAGTAAAGAGTAAGACACTAAGATATCCTATTTACCTAACTTAAAACTAAAAATAAATCTTAGATAGTCAAACTTGACATTCCCTTGTTTTTGGCAAACCTGTGACTTTGGCTTTGATTTGGTGCAGAAAGTGCTAGTGTAGAAACTATGCTACTGGAAATACTAGTGCATAAAGATTCCCTTAAACCCTAGTCCCTAATCCCTAAATCCCTTACCCCCTTAACCCCCATGAACTTAACAACTTAACTATTTAGTTACATTAGGTGTTAAATTTTTCAATGCATGTTGTGCTTGTCCTAAGAGTTTCTATGATTTTTAATAGGCATTTATGCAGCAAAAAAAATGATTCTATCATGTATTAGTGGTTTATTTATAATCTAGAATATATATGAGTTTCTTAACACCTAACCCCTAAATCTTTAGACCCTTAACCCTTAACATCTAACCCCTTAAACCAAAACCCCTTAATACCCTATAACATAAATCCTCTAATTCGTTGACCCTTAATCCCTTAAAACCTAATACCTAATCCCTTAACCCATAATCCCTTAACCCCTAAATTACCTAATCCCTAAATCCTCTATCCCCTTAAACCCCAAGACCTTAACCCCTTAACACCTAACCTTTAAACCCCTAAGCACTTAAACCTCTAACCCATAAATCCCCTAAATCATATTCTCTTATCCCCCTAATCCTAAATTCTCGAACCCCTCCTTAACCCTTATCCCCTGAAACCCCTAACCCTTAATTCCCTAATCCATAACCCCTTAAATGCTAATATCTAAGCCCTTAATGCCTAAACCCCTAAACCCTTAACACCTAACCCATTAAACCATAACCCCCTAATTCCTTAACCCTTAAATCCCCTAATGCATCAACACCCTACCCCTAAGCCCTAAACCCATAAACCCCTTAACCCCTTAACCCCCAAACCCCTAATCACTTAACCCATAATCCCTAATTCCTTGAAACTCAAATCCCTTAACCCATAATCCCCTAAGCACTAATCCATTGACCCTTAAACCCGTACCCCCTAATCCCTAATATCTAATTAACCCTTAAATCCCCTAATCCATAAATCCTCTACCCCCTTAACCCCAAGACATTAACACCTTATCACCTTAACCCATATTCCTTTATCCACCTAACACTTAAACCCCATAACTCATAATTCCCTAAACCCTAACCCCTTAAACCCCTAAGCACTTAATCCTCTAACCCATCAATCCCATAACCCCTAATCTATTAACCCCCTAAACCCTAAATGCCTTAACCCCTAAGCCATTAACCCCTAAACCCTTAACACTTAGCACCCAACCCCTTACACCACAACTCCCTAATCTCCTAACCCATAATATACTAATCCATAAACACCCTACCCCTAAGCCCTAAACCCCTATAGCCCTTAACCCCTAAATCCCCTAACCCCTAACCCCTCAACCCATAATCCCTAATCCCATAACCCATAAGCACTTAACCCCTAATCCCTAAATCTCTTATCCCCTTAACCGCCATGAACTTATCACCTTAACCCCTAATCATTTATACCCCTAACCCTTAAACCCCCTAAATCCTAATTCATTAAACCCTAACCGCTTAATCCATGACCCCTAAACCCCTAAGCACTTAACCCTCTAAACCATAATCCCCTAACACCTAATTTCTTAACCCCCTAACCCCTAAATTCCTTAACCCCTAAGTCATTGACCCTTATCCCCTGAAACCCCCAACACCTAATCCCCTAATCCCTAGCCCGTTAACCCCTAATCCCTAACCCCTTAACCCCTAAACCCCTAAACCCTAAACCCTTAACACCTAACCCCTTAAACCATAACCTCCTAATCCCCTAACCCTAAATCCCTTAATACATAAACCCCCTACCCCTAAAACCTAATCCCCTAAAACCCTTAACCCCTAAAGCCCGTAACCCCTAACCTCTAAGCCCTTAACCCATAATGCCTAATTCATTAACCTTTAAACAATGTAACCCCTACCCCCCTAATCCCTAATCCCTTGACCCTTAAACCCTTAACCCCTAATCCCTAATCCCTAATCCTTAATTAACCCTTGAATCCTCTTATACTGAAAGCCTCTAGCCCCTTAAGCCCCAATATCTTATCACCTTAACTCCTTAACCCATATTCCTTTATCCACCTAACCCTTAAACCCCTTAATTCCTAATTCATTAAACACTAACCCCATAACCCATGACCCCTAAACCCCTAAGCACTTAACCCTCTAACCCATAAATCCACTAACCCTAATATCTTAACCCCCAAACCCATAAATTATTTAACTCATATGTCCTCAAATATTATACCCTGAACCCCCTAACCCCCAATCCCCTAATCCATAACCCCTTAACCCCCAACCCCTTAACCACTAACCCCTAATCCCTTAACCACTAATCCCTAATCCCTTAACCCCTAAACCCCTAAATCTTTGACCCTTAACACCTAATACCTTAAACCATAACCCCCTAATCCCCTAACCCCTAAATCCTATAATCCCTAAACCCCCTAGCCCTAATTTCTAAACCCCTAAACCCCTAACCCCTAACCCTTAACCCCTAAATCTTTAACCTGTAATCCCTAATATGTTATCCTTTAAACCCCCCAAGCCCTAAGCCCCTAAGCCCTAATCCCTTAACCCCTAATCCCTATTCCCTTAACCCATAATCCCTTAACCCCTAGTCCATAACTACCCTATCCCCTTCATGTCACATACCCCAATTTTGTAAAAATTATGTAATTGTTTTATTATATTCCTGAGACATTATATTAAATTTAATGCTAAGTAGGAATTGATGACTCAGCAGAGTCACTAGAAATGGAGTGTAATTCATAATATTTTATTATTAATAAATAAATTGTGGAGACAACAGCATGGGAGAGCTGTTAAAAAGAGGTTACTGGTCAAACTGGTGGATGGAACTAGGTGGAAAGGCAAAAGACAAGTGGCAGCATCCTCAAACACTTCCTAAGTTGCAGGTGGCAACTTCCCTATATTTGGGGTCATGATTCCCCAAGAAAGTGGAATCAGAGCAGGTGGCTCATTAAATGACAGTTAACCCAACAAATACCTAGGCAATCTTTTAAAAAGAACTCAATGAACAGAGCTGGGGGGCTTGAATACTTTCCAGATGGAATTAATTCAGGTGAATGTTATTCAGGAAATCCATTGAGGAAGAGGGATATACAGTAAGGAAGTTGTTTGAGAGGATTGCTGCAGTAACTTGGTTCCATTATAGCTTTTTGGGCTGAGAGAATTTACTTTGCTGCACCTACTACCAGCCAGGGAGACCAGAGCAAGCTCGGGGGTCCTGAGAAGTTGCTGTCTGAAGCACTCTCCAGGAGTTGGTAGGGAGGAACGGCCTCCCATTGCTGTTGTTGTCCACAGCTTAAACAGGTTCTGCCATTTATTTCCTTATGTTTATTAATTATGAATGGATGTACGTTGTGTTTATTTTCTATATGTCTGAGGAGTAATTAGTTAGTAAAGTTAGTATTTCAATATATTAGTAATTAAATTTGGTAGAGTTACTGTGTTTTTCCGCATCCTTAGTAGGAATTAGTATCGTTATTGTAATACTCCTAAGGTATCTATAATGCATTCATTATAATAGTAATACTTTAAGTAATAGTTTATTATTGCAATCATAAACCTAGTTTATTTATAATTAATGAATAGATAAGTAAGGATTACGTACAAAGTAATTATGCTCTGTGTATACAAAAATTAAATAAACAATCATAGGAGACAATAGTAAATATAACAATAAAAATTACAATATTTATATCATGGTCAACAGTCTTTGTAGGAGATTTGTAGTCACAGTTAGGATCTCTTTATAAGGGTACAAACCCTAATTAAAATTTAAAAAGTCTTTACATAACAACTAAATCAATGTGCAAAACCCTAGCAGAATTTTATCACAAAGAATTTATCATTGTTAAATAACCTAGTCACTGTTTTAAAAACAAAAGAAACAACAGAACATTATTTAGCTCAGTATTGAGCTTAAATACCATAGTAATATCTTTCACTTGACTCTCAATTACCGACAGAGTCGTAATCGTAATGACATAATAAGCAACTAAATAAAATCTCAACTGTAAAATTCGGAATTGAACCCTATCATTCTAGATTTTGCAAATAAAATAAATGCTAAGAATTAAGATAACGATTTCACCTACGGCCGCAACTCAAGTGCACGGTATAAGTGTTTATAAATTTAATTTTTCTTGTTCCAATACGAGGCATAGAATTAAAAATGCATGCAATAATCAAGCCCGAATATACAAGAGTGTTTTAATAAACCATATAATCAAAAACCCTGGGTAAAAACCCTGAGCAAAATTTAAGAGTACAGTAATAAAACAAAGTAACGGGGCCGTAACCTCATCTACAGGTAGGTTACAGTATTGTTTTCTTTATATATACACACACAATATCTTCCTTCTACAGAAATCCTTAAATACGAAAGTAAGACTATTAATTACAATATCAACCGAAGCTGTATCATCCTACCACAACACAGGGCTTAACCTGTAAGAACCCATTTTTACATGCAGTTAAAGACTGAACAGAGCTGAGGAATCTTAGAGTCGCTTCACTCAAACCGAAACCCTAACCGTCCTAACAAACCAGCAAGGAGGAAAATGCCATGGTGAAAACCAGGCTTACCCGGTAAAGGCAATCGTCGAAGCTTGTGCCATCCACGCCTTTGAGAGGGGCCAGGACCTGCAACGAAAGAATGGTATCAGTTAAAACTTTATTTTGTTAAACCATTTATTTTAACTGGAAAACGAAGGAGTAACCTGTAGCTTACCAGTGAATTGAAAGAAGTTGCAAACACAGTAAATGGCCTGATAGCCACGAGCAGAATAAGTGTAAACCCCACCCTTGTCACCGAAAGAACGAGCTGGCAGAAGTAAAGGGTGTCTTCCACGATGGAAGCCTTGACAGAAGAAAGTCGAAAGATACACTCATGCCATGATCGGTTTAATAATGGTAGCAAAGGGATAAACCCTAGGTTTTCAACAAACTTATAGCTGCCAACAGCAAAATCTAATGACTCCCAAATGAAGCAGTCAACAAGCATGAAGCACTGAAGCAGCGTAGAAGCTGCTACCAACAGTGTATCAGCAAAGCTTGGACCAAGAGGGTTCACAGAGCGACCGAGCCCGAAGGCAAAGGAAAAATGACAAGTAGGGTTTAGTCAACGATTTAATATCACAAATGCGTGGCCCTCGAGCAACCACGTAGCTGTTTAATAATTTTCATGCAGTGGTTCGACGTGCTATAGTCTTACAACGAGATTTTCCATTATTTGTTTTCCAAACACAATCATAGTTTGAATATCCATTATAGTCACAATACCATAGTTTCCCTTCCACAATATCCATGTTAGACCAACGCTTTGGAACTTTGTATAGTGAAAATTAACACCTTGCCCTATATTCAATAAAACCATGCATTGTCAATAGCATTCGAGATTAAGTCTTGGAGTCTATTTAAACATAAAGAATTTGATCATTATTATAAAAATTATAAGGAGGTAGGTTTCAAGTATGTTATATGTTGTTTGTAAAACCTACCACTATATTGCCCTTCACATTAATTCTCATGTGACAAGACATAGATCATTTCTTTAAGTCTATAAGATAATGTAATGATATTGGGTTTAACTGTTTACAATTTCACTACTATAATGCTGTTTGTTATAGCTTTGCACAGATGGTATAGGACTTGTCATTCCTTCTTTATGTGACTTTAACTGATAGAGTTCAAGCTATATAACTCACAAAAATTGGACTAAGGATACTCTAGTCCTTGATACTTATAGTTACATTGTAATAACAATCTCTTAATAGTCTCAAATTCCTAGTGATAAAAGGTAGACTCTTGTTATCCTTAATACCCAACGAGTTTAATCATGATAGCTTATAGTTTCTATTCCATTGTCAATCATAGAAATAGGAGTAGTTTTTCAATCCATACAAACCCTGAAAATGTTAAGAGGAGACATGTAATTGATAGAATACCTTGTAATTGCTAGAAACAAGCAAAGTATATATTGATAATTCCAGACCCTTTATAATTGAAGTTATAAATCAAAATATATTCTCACTTTAAACTTGGCTTGATACGATAACAATGGATGAGTAAAAACTGGTCTGAGTATGGTCACCCAGTTGTATTCTACAGTGCTAGTTATGAAGTATATTTGCATTACAGTAATATCATCAAAGGACAAATACTCCATAGAGTTAATTAATTCATTTATTATCCAGAAAAATAGCTATCATATTCCCTCGTAATTTCCAACTCTCCATCAGTAAGATTATAAGGAGATCATAGGAAGAGTTCTACCTTTAAAACACTTGATACCCTGGCTAGCATGCTTATACTTTTACTGAATGTTTTGGTATAGAAAATTGTTTTATAATACTTTAAATATTTGTTTGCAGCGACCCGAACATTACCTGTATATCTGTAAGAGAAAGAAAATCTGTTGCATTAGCTCGAAAGCTAAGTAAGCCCAGTCTGTTATGGAAATTCCCCCTTGTGATTGCAAAATAGAAAAACAATCAGTAAATGACAGGAAACTCATCTTTAAATTTATGTATAATAAAATAACAATTCAGTTACAATTTGAATAACATAAACTAATCAAACGGCTAATGACTGGAATTAATAAGATTATATGCTATTTTTTAAAAAAAATTAAATTTTTCGGAATTTTTGGGTGTTGACATGTGGTATCAGAGCATGGTTCAAGTACTAGGCCTGGATGTGGCCCAACTAGTTTCCGCAGAATGGTGACAATAAAAAGAATATATATATATATATATAATGTACTAACTTGTATTCTTTTTTTATGTAAAAGAGCAGATTTTCTGAAACTAACAGGCATGTATGGAGAAGCTAGGAGAATATGCTGAAGAGGAATCTCTAAACACTGAGACAAGACAGATGTCTAGAGAACCTGTGATAGAGGAGGTAACTGCTCACTCTTCAGAACTGATGCAGACTATAAAGAGTTTAAAGACTGAAATGGAATTAGTCAAGAAGGATAATGAAAGGATTTTGAAAACTCAGGAGCAGTTAAATCAAATTTTGATGGAAAAATTTCATACTGACGGGAGAAGCAAAAGATCTGAATCTGAAGAAGCTAGCCATCAAAAAGGGTCTAAAAAGATGAAACTAGCTAAATCGGATAGCAGTTCATCATTCGAAGGAAGAAGGGAACAACAAAGCTATTACACTACTAGTGACAGTAGTGAGGCTGAGTTGTATAACAGAAAGAAAAAGTACAGACCTTATGAAGAGATTTCTGGGGAGTTCAAGAAAATAAAACCCCCAACTTTTAATGGAGAAACTGAAACAGGAGAAGAGGCAGAGTCCTGGTTATCTGGGATGAGAAAATATTTTCAGATATACAACTATTCAAATCAGCTGAAGGCGAGAATGGCCATCTATAACCTTTCTGGAAAGACGGATATATGGTGGAAAGACTTAAAAAGGGTCAAGGGGATCAAAGAAAAAGAGGTCAATTGGAGTACCTTTAAAAGGTACTTCAAAAAGAAATTTCTGTCCGAACAATACTATGAAGAAAGGGCCAAGGAATTTTATGAGTTAAAGCTAGGATCTATGACTATGAAGGACTTAAACAGTAAGTTCTTAAGTCTGTTAAGATATGTGCCGTATTTTGTTGAAGAGAAACCTAAAGTACAGCAGTTTCTCAGCTTCCTGCCATATCATAGAAAAGACAGAATCGAATATGATAACCCCAAAACTCTGAAAGAAGCTATGCGAAAGGCTAATTTCTGTTTTGAACAGAACAAAAAGAAAGAAGGAATAGCCAACTGGAAGGCTAAAAAGAACAGTAATCAGCTTGAGTTCAGGAAAAAGGAGTTTGTACCCCAGAAAAATTTCAGGAATAACAAGAACAGAAACCATTCTAATGGTAAGAACTTCCAGGGAAGCAAAAATGGTGTTTCTAATAATTCCAATAACTGCAAAGGCAACAAGGAAGTTTCTAACAACCATGGAAATTTCACTAAGAATTTTGAACGGAAGGAGCCTGTTAAGTGCTGGGAGTGCAATGGCCCACACTATGCTTCAGTTTGCCCAAATCGAAAGAAACCAAACAACAATATTCATACTATACAAGATGAAATGACTGTTGGAGACTTTGCAAGGACTATGCCCCGAATCAATGCAGCGTTGGAGAACCGCCAAGCTGATTATCAAACTTCCATGGTGGAAGTAGGAGGTATGGTTAACAAAACCACTGTAACTATTTTAATAGATCCAGGTGCTAGCCTTAGTTATATTTCACCGCAGATAGTAGAAAAGTGTAATCTAAGTATTGAAAGGTTTGATAACTCTTGGTCAGTACAACTAGCCACTGGGGAAAAAAGGAAGGTGAACTGTTATGTTAAGGAATGTGCCCTAGATATGAATGATTTTAAAACTACTGTTAAATTAAATATTTTACCACTTGGCTCGTATGACATGCTTATTGGTATGGACTGGTTAGAACAGCATAAGGTAGTTTTAAACTGTTTTGATAAAACCTTCACGTGTGAATAATAATGAATAGCCTGTAACGGTTAAAGGTATTCCTAGGAAAACTGTAATCAGGCATATTTCTGCCTTACAACTTAAAAGAGAAGTCCGAAAAGGATGCAAAGCCTATGATGTAACTAGTACAGATGAGGTAGTTAAGCCTGAAATAAATAAGATAAAAATAGAGGATATTCCTGTAGTAAACGAATTTACTGACGTTTTTCTGGAGGAAATTCCAGGATTACCTCCCAAGAGGGAACTGGATTTCACAATTGAGCTGGTACCAGGTACTGTACCAAGTTCGAAGGCTCCGTATCGTATGAATATTCTGGAGCTTAATGAATTAAAATCACAGTTAAAGGAATTAATAGACAAGAAATACATTCGACCTAGTGTGTCCCCTTGGGGAGCAACAATAATCTTTGTTAAAAAGAAGGACGAACCTATGCGACTTTGCATAGATTACCGTCAACTAAATAAGATGACAATTAAAAACAGATATCCGTTGCCCCGCATAGATGATCTATTTGATCAGCTACGTGGAGCTACAATATTCTCTAAGATAGACCTGAGATCAGGTTATCATCAAGTGAGAATTAAAGAGGAGGACATATTCAAGACAACTTTCAGAACGAGGTATGGACATTACGAATTTGTCGTAATGCCATTTGGGCTTACTAATGCCCCAGCCGTCTTTATGTGTCTAATGAATAACATAATGCATAAATACTTGGATAAATTTGTTGTCGTATTCATCGATGACATCTTAATTTATTCTAAAAACGAAGAGGAACATAAAGAACATTTATGGATAGTCTTACAAGAACTGCGAGAACAACATCTCTTTGTGAAGTTCAGTAAGTGTGATTTCTTCAGGGATGAAATCCAGTACTTAGGTCACGTAGTGACTAAGGAAGGGATTTCAGTTGATCCTGAAAAGATACAGGCAATCAAAGAATGGCCAGTACCAAAAGACGTAACAGATGTTAGGTCCTTCATGGTAATTACCGGTTATTACTGTAGATTCATAGAAGGATTTTCAAAAATAGCCAACCCAATCACTTCCTTGCAAAAGAACGGAAAGAAATTTGATTGGAACTTAAAATGTGAAGAAAGCTTTGAGAAATTGAAGACTTTATTAACAACTGCGCCTATTCTAAGAATAGCGGATCCTAATAAGGATTTCATGGTTTGCACCAATGCTTGTAATGACGGTCTAGGCGGAGTGCTGACTCAGGATGGGCATGCCATTGCCTATGAGTCCAGGAAGCTAAAGATTCATGAAAAGAATTATGCCACTTATGATTTAGAACTAGCTACTGTTATTCATGCCTTAAAGATGTGGCGACACCCCTTAATAGGCAGAAAGTTCACTTTAATGACTGATAATAAGGATCTAAAATACCTTTTAGATCATCCTAACTTAAATGCAAGGCAAGCAAGATGGTTGGCCTTCTTAAGTGAATACGATTTCGAAATTCAGCACATAAAAGGAAAGGAAAATAAGGTGGCTAATGCTTTGAGCAGAAATGCAAAGCTGAAATTTACAACAACTATCAGTACTTATACCTTTGATTTAAATGAACAGTTGACTGAAGGGATAAAATTGGATGAAACTTATCAAAATTTACAAGCTACAGCTAAAGAAGAACCTACAGAAAGTTTAATAAAGGGTTATAGCCTAAACAAAGATGGATTTTTATTGTTTAAGGACAGACTGTATGTGCCTAATGTATCTAAGGTTAAATTGCTAATTCTGGATAAAGTTCATAAAACCCCTTACTCAGGGCATCCAGGCTACCAGAAGACTGTCACCATGTTGAGAAAAGATTATTTTTGGCCTAATATGAAATCTGAAGCAGCTGAGTATATAGCTAGATGTTTGGACTGTCAACAAGTGAAAACAAAACATCAACATCCAGCTGGGTTACTGCAACCTTTGCCTATTCCTAGTTGGAAGTGGGAAATAATCAGCTTAGATTTTATTACTGGATTACCCAGAAATCAAAATCAGAATGATTCAATTATGGTGGTAGTAAATAAATTAAGTAAAGCAGCACATTTTATTCCTGTTAAAACCACTTACAAGGCTGCAAACATAGCTGACATATTTCTAAAGCAGATTTTTCGGCTACATGGTGTACCAAAGGTTATTATTTCAGATAGGGATCCTAAATTCACAGGGAATTTCTGGAAATCCTTGTTTAAGGGATTAAACACAACACTGAATTTCAGCACTTCTTTCCATCCTCAGACAGACGGACAAACTGAAAGAGTTAATCAGGTATTGGAAGATCTGTTAAGAATGTATGTTAAGGATCAACCCGGTAAGTGGGAGGATTATTTACATTTAGCAGAATTTGCATACAATAACAACTATCTATCATCAGCTAAGTTCAGTCCTTTTGAAATTCTGTATGCGCGTAAATGTAACACACCTATCTCCTGGAATAATCTAGTAGATAGATTAGTGTTAGGACCTGAATTATTAAAAGAAATGGAACAGATTGTGAAACAAGTGCAGGAGAATTTGAAGATTGCCCAGGATTGGCAAAAGAACCAAGCAGATTTGAAAAGAACTCCTAAAGAGTTCCAGGTGGGTGAGCATGTGTTCATAAAGGTAAGACCAAAGAAGAGCTCCCTAAGATTGGGGAGTTGTGCAAAATTAGCGCCACGTTACTGTGGTCCGTTTGAAATTTTATCTAGAATTGGTCAAGTTGCTTATCAGCTAGCGTTACCACCTAATTTAAAAGTGCACAATGTTTTCCATATTTCTGTTCTGAAAAAGTATGTTCATGATGCTACTCATGTGATTGATTGGGACGTTGTACAGGTAGAACCAGAAGGGGAAGTGCTAGTGGAACCGGATTGTATCCTCGGGAGGAGGGAAATTACTCTGCGGAACCGCACAATTGGACAGCTAAAGGTGCAATGGAAGCACCTTAGTCCTGAAGAAGCTACCTGGGAACTAGAAAGTAAGATGCGGGAAGCATACCCAAATCTATTCCAGAAGGTTGCGGAGGATGAGGAATAAGTAACATCGAGGATGATGTTACATTTTAAGGGGGTGTGTATGTCACATACCCCAATTTTGTAAAAATTATGTAATTGTTTTCTTATATTCTTGAGACATTATGTTAAATTTAATGCTAAGTAGGAATTGATGACTCAGCAGAGTCACTAGAAATGGAGTGTAATTCATAATATTTTATTATTAATAAATAAATTGTGGAGACAACAGCATGGGAGAGCTGTTAAAAAGAGGTTACTGGTCAAACTGGTGGATGGAACTAGGTGGAAAGGCAAAAGACAAGTGGCAACATCCTCAAACACTTCCTAAGTTGCAGGTGGCAACTTCCCTATATTTGGGGTCATGATTCCCCAAGAAAGTGGAATCAGAGCAGGTGGCTCATTAAATGACAGTTAACCCAACAAAGACCTAGGAAATCTTTTAAAAAGAACTCAATGAACAGAGCTGGGGGGCTCGAATACTTTCTAGAGGGAATTCATTCAGGTGAATGTTATTTAGGAAATCCATTGAGGAAGAGGGATATACAGTAAGGAAGTTGTTTGAGAGGATTGCTGCAGTAACTTGGTTCCATTATAGCTTTTTGGGCTGAGAGAATTTACTTTGCTGCACCTAGTTCCAGCCAGGGAGACCAAACCAAGCTTGGGGGTCTTGAGAAGTTGCTGTCTGAAGCACTCTCCAGGAGTTGGTAGGGAGGAACGGCCTCCCATTGTTGTTGTTGTCCACAGCTTAAACAGGTTCTTCCATTTATTTCCTTATGTTTATTAATTATGAATGGATGTACGTTGTGTTTATTTTCTATATGTCTGAGGAGTAATCAGTTAGTAAAGTTAGTATTTCAGTAGATCAGTAGTTAAATTTGGTAGAGTTACTGTGTTTTTCCGCATCCTTAGTAGGAATTAGTATCGTTATTGTAATACTCCTAAGGTATCTATAATGCATTCATTATAATAGTAATACTTTAAGTAATAGTTTATTATTGCAATCATAAACCTAGTTTATTTATAATTAATGAATAGATAAGTAAGGATTACGTACAAAGTAATTATGCTTTGTGTATAAAAAAATTAAATAAACAATCATAGGATACAATAGTAAATATAACAATAAAAATTACAATGTTTATATCATGGTCAACAGTCTTTACAGGAGATTTGTAGTCACAGTTAGGATCTCTTTATAAGGGTACAAACCCTAATTAAAATTTAACAAGTCTTTACATAACAACTAAATCAATGTGCAAAACCCTAGTGTTATAGCTTGAAATGACACCTCTCCGTCCGTGACGACACTTGTTTCCCTTGGTCGCATGACGACACTTCTTGAGATCAAGTTCAGTCACACAACAAGACATTTGTGGATGGAGGAGTCATTTGGGACACTAAAAATGGTTGAAATTACCTCATTCTTGACCCATTTGATGTATATGACCCTTAGGAACATTTTTCCAGACCAAACCATCTCCTGAAGATGAGCAGAAAAGCCTGTTTTTGGCCATTTTTCACTATGAGCGCGACTCCACTGTTATAATAGTAGCGTGTGTACGCGACTTTGTCTCATTTAAAGTAGCGCCCATTGCCATATGTACACGACTTTGTCTACTATAGAGTAGCGTACACACTTGTTTTGGTCAAAAATCTCAAAATTCGAGTAAGTTAAGTTGGTTGGGAAACTTCTTGAGTGGTTGTAACTTCTTTTCCTCTTCCTCACTGACTATATAAGGAGGGTAGAAGGGTCATGTGAGGACCAAGCCCAATTGCAAAGTTATGCTGGAGGAATGGAGACCTTCATCCCCCTCTCTTGTGCTTCAGTTTTGGTAAACCCTAGTACAATTTCGTAGAGGTTGGGATCCTTGGAGAACGGAAGCAGGAGATCTTGAATCTAGGTTTCGTGAAGTGCCAAGCTTGAAGGAAGGTATAATTTTATGTACTTGCTTTCATTCATTAATAAAGATCAGACGTTCTTCTCTTTCCAAATATGACCTATTAATGTGTCTCATATTTGATTACTGTTTGATTATAGTTTGATGTCTTCTTCTATTATGAATATCAATATTATATATGTAGTCAAATGTATTTGAGAAAGGTATCAAGTTGTTTTGCAGGTCTGGGCATTGCAACACTGGATAAGCATTGAGGAGCAAGGGAGGCAAAGCTAGGATCAACCTTCTGAATAAGGTGCCTATATCTCTAAACCCTAATCTCTTCATTTATTGGTTGTACTTGCAGAATGCTTGTAATTCTATCTTTATCACCGTAAGTTGGTAGTTTCTCCCCTGAACTATAGGTGCATTTTCCCCACAACAGAATGGCGACTCCGCTGGGGAAAGCCTAACTGCTTAGGGGTATCCAAGGTCATTTCTTCAGTCTTGTTTGATGGTCTTTGTTCATTTTCTTGATTAGGATCAGTTAGTAGGCTCTGTTTGACCCTCCTGGGCTTTTTACAGACCCTTCCCAACCCTTGCAAACCTTTGTGGACCCAGTTTGGGGGTTTTAACCCCGTTTTTTAGACTTTTTTTTCTTGTACGCTACTGTTTGTACCACACAGTAGCGCCCATACGCTACTTTTCCTTTGCACAGTAGCGCCCATACTGCTATGAGCGCTAGTTTCCTTCATACACAGTAGCGCTCAAAATCTGGGTTTGAAATTTTTGAGTTTTTGGGTTGTAGACCCAAATCTGGGGGCTGTGGCTGCATTTTTTGGGGTCCCTGATGACCTTAGGTCTGTGTTAAATCCCTGTAAGTGGTCTCCCATCCTTGTATTGATCCTACATTCATGATTTGAACCTCTTTTGATCATTTTGGGCTTGTTTGGAAAGTTTTGGGGTTTGTTGACTTAAGTTGGGGGGTTGTGGACCTGTTTGGTGTTTTGTACCCTAATTTGAGTCTGATTGAACTTGCTTGCCCCATTTCCACTGGATTTGAAACCTCTTGAGTCTTTTTGACCCTGTTTGTATCTATTTGAGTGAAATTTCTCTTTTAGGTTGGTTTCTTGTCCTCCCTTATGCTTTTAGTTTTTCTTTTGTAGTGAAAGCTCAAGTGTTTTGGCTGTTGTTCAAGACCTTGTTTGCATTGTTTACGTGCAGACCTGACTTTACCAAACCATACTTCTTCGTAGGTCATTTTCTTCGTTTGGGTCTAAAAGTAGTTTTTGTACTCTTTTCCCAATGTTTGGCATGCTTACATCAATAAGAATTTGAAAGTCATATTGGTAGCTTTTACTGTTTCATAAAGAGAACCTGAAAGTTTCTTTGCTTTGCTTTGATAGTAGGTTAGTTTCAGTTTTTGTTTCTTACCTTTGAAAAGAATTTGATTCATTTTCTAAATAGAGTACCTTGCAAGTGGCTTAAAAGATTTTAGAGTGCTTTGCATCAAAAAGAACAAATTTTCTTTTGCATACCTAGTTGCCTGAGTAGTTGCATTCTTAGGTTTTGAGTTTAATTTTTTACATTTAGACTTTATTTTTACCTTTTTGCATTCAAAAGATTAAAAAATTGCATTTGCACATGCATTCTAGATCAGAATTTTAAGACTTGCATTGAAAAGAAAAAGATTTGTTTGGTGGTAAATATTTCATTTTCAGTACTCTATTTCTATTATAACCACTCTCACACACCCACTACCTTTTTGAGTAATCAAGTAACCTTTAAAATGAACTCTAATAAAATGAACTAGCAACATTTTCTTTTCTAGATTACACTACACCAACTAGTCTTGGTTAGGATCTTGGGTTTAAAACACCTTAAACCACCCAAGATCACACATTGCGCAAAAATCGTAGTGAGACTATCATTAGGCAAACCCACCTCACTCAAAATTTGCCTGGGAGCATATGCAGTAGGTCAATGTGAGATCAGTTTGTGGGAATACCCCTCCTACTTTCTGTTCGAACATACGCCAGGATCGGATTGCGTATTGGGGACTCTTTCGAGTTTCGGGCTTAGCTACCCTGCCCACGCTTTCTGATTCGACCGGTGACTGTTCCCCCAGGAGTTTTCGGTGTTGTGGTATCCTTAGTATCAGACTCTAGGTTCATACACAGGTGACAGCGGAGGGTATATCTGCTGTACCTAGGACAGCCGTGGGAGGAAATCCCTTGCAGGTCTTTGGGAGGGCGGTTAGGTGATTCCAGCGCTTGCACCCTTAGTCATTGTATTGTGGACCCCGGGTAACTGTCCTTCATCCTTCGTTGATCTGTTCTGGGCCCTCATCATCCCAGACTCTTCTCCGGAAGGCATCTGTTTTCCTGGTTTGATTTACTTAGGACCTTTTTTTAGTGGTGTGCTCTTTGTGCTACTTTTTTTTTTAGTTTGCCTTAGAGAACTTCTTGTTCATTTGAGCAGGAAACTATGTCTAGCATTCCGGCGAGTGCCAATCAAGGTACCCCTGTTCCGGGGGATCCTTGTGCTGTTCCATTCATTGGAAACATTGGTGCTCCCTTAATGGCTACTCTGAATCTTCCTGGATTCACTATTGGGCTGCCGGTTTGGTTGTTTTCCACTCCGAATGCCTTGCATGCTCCTGACGCTTCTTTTGTGAGCACCTCAAATCAAGAGCATCAGAACCCTGTGCCTCCTTTGCCAGTAACATCTTCTCCTCCTCCTTCTACCTCATGCGGCGAAAGTAGCAATACTAGTAGCCAGCAGTCTAAAAGGAATAGACGGGGGAAGAATAGGAAGAAGATGCCAAAACAAGGGGGCAAGCACCCTGCCTCTGCAAATCATGCAGGGGGCACCCACCCAGCCTCTGGAGGTCATGCTGGGAGAAAACTTTTAGTCACTGAAAATCATACTGAAAGTTTGTCTTCAACCACTGTTAGTCATGTTGAGGACATGTCATTGATCACTGCTAGTCATATTAATGACAAGTCACCAGTTCCTGTGAGTCATACTGGAGACACCAGATCAGCCACTGCAAGTCATGCTGAGGGAGTTGACATTGTCGACAAACCCAACAAACAGAAGCTTAAGTTCCCTTGTAAGTTTTGCGAGGGAGACCACCTTACTTACTTGTGCCCTGTACTTCCAGAAGTGCAAAAAGTGTGGTCCTTAGTTCAAAAGTCTTCTGCTTCTGAGCAACCAGCCTCTGTGAGTCATGCTGGGGGCAAGCTGTCAGCCAATGCTAGTCATGTTGAGAGTACTAACGTTGTAAAGGAGTCTAAACCTATAGGACGGAAATCAAAGTTCCCTTGTAAACTTTGTAAGGGAGATCACCTTACTCACCGATGCCCTGCCATTCCAGAGGCACGAAGAGTGTGGTCCATGTCTGAAGGAACCTATGTTCCTGAGTTGTCTATAGATTCCCTGCAGTCAGATCAACCTTTGGTTGATAAAGTGGTTGAACCAATGCAATCTTTGGTCGACCCCACTCTTCCTTCGGAGAGTGAAGTGATTGAATCGATGCAATCTTCGACCGATCCCATCAGTCCTTCAGAGATTGATGCACCTACTACTGAAGTCTTCTGCATTTCCAGTTTGGATGTTCCTGAAAAAGGGGGCACTTCATCTGTGCCATGTGAACCCCTACCAAGCCCTAGGATTGTTTCCTTTGATTGGAATAGTCTAGCCGAGCCTCGTCTTCCTTCTTCGACACCTTTTCAAATAAAGGTTGATATCGGGAACCATACGGTTGATCGATGTATTGTTGATGAAGGTGCTTCTAATAGTATCTTATCCGCTTATGCTTGGAGAGATTTGGGTTTCCCTAATGTTATTCCAGCTGTTAATTGGCCGTTGACCTTTGATAGAAGACCTAGTGAACCGATCGGATTCCTCCGTCAGGCACCTGTTACCTTGGGTGGAAAAACAGTCTTAGTTGATTTTATGGTTTTAAAGGACCCTATGGACTTTGATATGATCCTCGGGCGTGATTACGTTTATGCTATGCATGCTGTGGTGTCTACGCTCTTTCG
Organism: Larix kaempferi; assembly: GCA_027924585.1. Classification (NCBI taxonomy): domain Eukaryota; kingdom Viridiplantae; phylum Streptophyta; class Pinopsida; order Pinales; family Pinaceae; genus Larix; species Larix kaempferi. The sequence continues at coordinate 20,330,604 of BSBM01000643.1, forward strand.
TGTGATGCATTTCCCTCATAACGAAAACATTGTCACCATTGACCAGCTTGCATTCGTTGATCCTCCTTATTACCCATCTGTAGACCAGTCTGATCCCTCGTCATTAGGCACTACTATGTCACATGCACCTCATGTGGCATATTGTTCCTTGAGTTCAACTGCTACTGAGAAGAAGTCTCTGAGTTCATGTTTACCTTCTCGGGACTTGGTCCCAGCTTTTGACCAAGTGACACCTCCATCTGAATGTTTAGATATGTATTCTATCTGGGATGATATACTTCCTTTCGATGAAGTTTTCCTAGAGTCTATAGTACAGTCTGCCATTCATTTGGATGTTGATCCAGTCGCAGTCATGTCCAGCCCCGGTTTGACCTTAAAGTTTGATCTTCCTACTGTTGAGTCTTTGGACTTTCCTATAGATCCGCAAATCGGTGTTCCTGCTGAGTTTGATTCTGCTTCTAGAATTTTCAACTCCCGTGATGATGAATTTGTTTCTGCAGATTCCATCATGTCCTTCAACTTTGATCTTCATCCTGAATTTGATCTTGTTGATTGTAAGTCCTCGGGCTTGGGCACCATAGAGTCTTCATTCGAAAACTCTGCTTTGTTTATGCCTGCTGTTGATGATAGTGAAGTTGAAAGTATTTCTACCACAGTGACTTGTATCGGGTATTCCTTTACATATGTTTTAGATATGATCCCGGTACTAATGTTTCTTGGAGACAGGATTCTTAGCTGGATGTATACTTGCTTACTGGTCCTTTTCGACACCTTGTGCGACCATGTCAGGTATATTCGGAACCTTGCATATAGGTTTAGGCTTCCCCGCTGTTATGTTGCATTTGAACCTTTTGCCATCCGAATTCGCCATAGGGTCGAACCTGTTGGAAATTGGTGTGTTAGCCATCTCTTTATGCATTGTGCACCAATCCGACAGCAGAGCCTACCTAACATGGGTCACCCTAGTCAGCACCCTTATGCCATTCTGGTGCCCATGCTGAGTTTTTCTCATAGGCTCGGGAGCCTTTTTAGATTTACCATGAATTTGATAAGAAGCCTCATATCTTCCTTCCTCATATATTTCTGGCCATCCCTGATAAGGCTCCCATCTTTGTGTTCAAATTGCATATGCATCTATTATGATCCCGCTTGCGCTATTGAGCCTGAGGCCGGCTTCCACGCTTTTAGCCTGTTGTATAAGCCTCCATCTTTGATCTCATTTCCGCTAAGCCCTGTATCATTTTTCCCTCACAATTTGACACCTTTTACCTGGAGGAGGCACACCCTGAGTGTATTTATCTTGCTCATGTTCCTTGCATTAGGCATAGCTTTGTTCCATGCGCTGGGACCTAGTTTTGCATGTCCCTGACACTCGTCTCCTCCCATTTCGAGCATTCTTCTTTTACTTCGAGCTCATTAAAAACAGTAAGTAGGTTACGAGCAGTCTTCCACCTTTCCTTCGAGCTCGTTAAAAACAATAAGGAGGCTACGAGCATTTCTTCCACCTTTCCTTCGAGCTCGTTAAAAACAGGAAGGAAGTTATGAGCATTTTCCTATCTCCTTTGAGCTCGTTAAAAACAGTAAGGAGGTCATGAGTTTACTTTTCCGGACTCGTTAAACCTTTACGGAAAAGATCCCTATGGAGTTCTTTTAAGCCCTTTTCAGACTCCTTAAATAGGAAAAGTTTGCCGAGCATAGTTGTCTTTTCAGGCTCGTTAAAATAATTGAACCGACATCCACTTAGGTATAGAATTACCCCTTTTCCGGGCCTTGGTGGATAATTTACGGAAAAGGTATACTCTAGGTATACTCTTGTATGCGCTAGAAGAGTTCTTCTTCCATCATTTTACACTTTTTCGGGGAAGGAGACTAACTTTACGAAAAAGGACCTTTGGAGTCGTCTTTAGGGTTTTCAGACTCTCGAAATGTGAAAACACCAAGCGAGCATTCACCTACTCGGGCTCGATGTGAAATCCACGAGAGGGTAAGTAGAGGACTGTTTAAGTTTTTCAACTCTATAAGCAAGAAAACACTGCCGAGCACCGACCAATCCGGGCTCGATATAAAATCCACGGATAGGTGTATGGAGTTTTCTTCTAGGTTTTTCAGACTCCTTAAATATGAAAATACCGTCGAGCATGCTCTAGTTCTTTGTCAAGCTCGTTAAAAAATGACAAAGGAAAGGGAAGGGAAGAATGTTAAAATATCTTTCAATATGATGGCAGCAAGTCAACTATCTCCTTGAACAAAGCACCTGTTTTGAGTCTATCAAACAAGTTGGGTTCTAGCATTGGCCTTAGGGTAAACTTGATCTCAGAGTTCCTACTCCTCCATTTGGTTAGTCTTCCACTCATATGGAGAATCTGTTAATGTCTCCTACATTGCAGACTTGCATCGTGGTCCCTTTGTGTTCAAAGCTGCCTAAGTCACTCTTGTGTCGTGCTCACTGTTCAAGGATATAACCTGTGTCGGCCATTCTGCAGTTGCTTTGACCTCATGTGTCGGCCATTCCTTGGTGTCAGTCTGTTTCATCATGTGTTCAGTCCTACTTCAAATCAGCTCATACCTGTTGAGTGTCCCTCGTGTTGGATGATGGAGGATGCATTAAGGCCTCCCTTCCAACGGACTTCTTCCCATCGACTTCAACTCATTGTGCTCTGGGAATGAAGTTTAGAGTTTCGGTTAGTACCTTGGGGATTGCAGTCATTAGTGGCAGTTTCCCTCGCTATTGGATAGATGGGAATACATCAATGTCTCCTATCCGATGGATTCTTCAAGTGTTCGACGGCAAGACCACTTATTCGCACTTGTTTGAATGTACTAGGTACCTTGGGTTCCATTTTCATTATTGGTGGACACCCTCGCGTTTGTTAACGGTATACATCAATGACCGGTAATCAAACGATACCTCCCATGTTCGACATCAACTCATTTATTCGCATGGATAGGTTTGTACCTTGGGTTGTTTTTGGACGAAGACCTTAAGATCCTCGATAGCATCACCTCATTTATGTTATCGCTCGAGTTGCACAAGACCGAGCCACACTCTTTTTGGCTCTTGATGAGACATAGATCCAGCTTGTTCTCTATGGCTATGTTCTCCAGTTTTGACATAGATCCACCTTGTATTTATGTGGCTATGTTTACACTTATGTTCCTCATGGATCCACGCTTGTATTTTAGTGGCCATGATATATGCATCAGTATTTTGGACCATTGTTGTATCCTCTTGGAGATCATGTTCCACCATTTGAACATGGATAGTTACCCCATGGATAAGTTGGTCTAACTTTGCCTTTGCTTTCAGGTACTTCATTTGAGCCTATGATTCTTGGTTTCTCCGTTCCTCCACGATTCAACTCTTTTTTATTATTTATAATGTATTTCGGCCATCATTTCCCACACTCCCTCTGACCTCATACATTAGGGGGCATCTGTTATAGCTTGAAATGACACCTCTCCGTCCGTGACGACACTTGTTTCCCTTGGTCGCATGACGACACTTCTTGAGATCAAGTTCAGTCACACAACAGGACATTTGTGGATGGAGGAGTCATTTGGGACACTAAAAATGGTTGAAATTACCTCATTCTTGACCCATTTGATGTATATGACCCTTAGGAACATTTTTCCAGACCAAACCATCTCCTGAAGATGAGCAGAAAAGCCTGTTTTTGGCCATTTTTCACTATGAGCGCGACTCCACTGTTATAATAGTAGCGTGTGTACGCGACTTTGTCTCATTTAAAGTAGCGCCCATTGCCATATGTACGTGACTTTGTCTACTATAGAGTAGCATACACACTTGTTTTGGTCAAAAATCTCGAAATTCGAGTAAGTTAAGTTGGTTGGGAAACTTCTTGAGTGGTTGTAACTTCTTTTCCTCTTCCTCACTGACTATATAAGGAGGGTAGAAGGGTCATGTGAGGACCAAGCCCAATTGCAAAGTTATGCTGGAGGAATGGAGACCTTCATCCCCCTCTCTTGTGCTTCAGTTTTGGTAAACCCTAGTACAATTTCTTAGAGGTTGGGATCCTTGGAGAACGGAAGCAGGAGATCTTGAATCTAGGTTTCGTGAAGTGCCAAGCTTGAAGGAAGGTATAATTTTATGTACTTGCTTTCATTCATTAATAAAGATCAGACGTTCTTCTCTTTCCAAATATGACCTATTAATGTGTCTCAGATTTGATTACTGTTTGATTATAGTTTGATGTCTTCTTCTATTATGAATATCAGTATTATATATGTAGTCAAATGTATTTGAGAAAGGTATCAAGTTGTTTTGCAGGTCTGGGCATTGCAACACTGGATAAGCATTGAGGAGCAAGGGAGGCAAAGCTAGGATCAACCTTCTGAATAAGGTGCCTATATCTCTAAACCCTAATCTCTTCATTTATTGGTTGTACTTGCAGAATGCTTGTAAGTCTATCTTTATCACCGTAAGTTGGTAGTTTCTCCCCTGAACTATAGGTGCATTTTCCCCACAACACCTAGCAGAATTTTATCACAAAGAATTTATCATTGTTAAATAACCTAGTCACTGTTTTAAAAACAAAAGAAACAACAGAACATTATTTAGCTCAGTATCGAGCTTAAACACCATAGTAATATCTTTCACTTGACTCTCAATTACCGACAGAGTCATAATCATAATGACAGAATAAGCAACTAAATAAAATCTCAACTGTAAAATTCGGAATTGAACCCTATCATTCTAGATTTTGCAACTAAAATAAATGCTAAGAATTAAGACAACGATTTCACCTACGGCCGCAACTCAAGTGCACAGTATAAGTGTTTATAAACTTAATTTTTCTTGTTCCAATACGAGGCATAGAATTAAAAATGCACGCAATAATGAAGCCCGAATATACAGGAGTGTTTTAATAAACCATATAATCAAAAACCCTGGGTAAAAACCCTGAGCAAAATTTAAGAGTACAGTAATAAAACAAAGTAACAGGGCCGTAACCTCATCTACAGGCAGGTTACAGTATTGTTTTCTTTATATATATACACACAGTATCTTTCTTCTACAGAAATCCTTAAATACGAAAGTAAGACTATTAATTACAATATCAACCGAAGCCGTATCATCCTACCACAACACAGGGTTTAACCTGTAAGAACCCATTTTTACATGCAGTTAAAGACTGAATAGAGCTGGGGAATCTCAGACTCTCTTCACTCAAACCGAAACCCTAACCGTCCTAACAAACCAGCAAGGAGGAAAATGCCATGGTGAAAACCAGGCTTACCCGGTAAAGCCAATCGTCGAAGCTTGTCCCATCCACGCCTTTGAGAGGGGCCAGGACCTGCAACAACAGAATGGTATCAGTTAAAAACTTTATTTTGTTAAACCATTTCTTTTAACTGGAAAACGAAGGAGTAACCTGTAGCTTACCAGCGAATTGAAAGAAGTTGCAAACATAGTAAATGGCCTGATAGCCACGAGCAGAATAAGTGTAAACCCCACCCTTGTCACCGAAAGAACGAGCTGGTAGAAGCAAAGGGTGTCTTCCACGATGGAAGCCTTGACAGAAGCAAGTCGAAAGATACACTCATGCCATGACCGGTTTAATAATGGTAGCAAAGGGATAAACCCTAGGTTTTCAACAAACTTATAGCTGCCAATAGCAAAATCTAATGACTTCCAAACGAAGTAGTCAACAAGCACGAAGCACTGAAGCAACGTAGAAGCTGCTACCAACAGTGTATCAGCAAAGCTTGGACCAGGAGGGTTCACAGAGCGACCGAGCCCGAAGGCAAAGAAAAAATGACAAGTAGGGTTTAGTCAACGATTTAATATCACAAATGCATGGCCCTGGAGAAACCACATAGCTGTTTAATAATTTTCATGCAGTGGGTCGACGTGCTATAGTCTTATAACGAGATTTTCCATTATTTATTTTCCAAACAAAATCATAGTTTGAATATCCATTATAGTCGCAATACCATAGTTTCCCTGCCACAATATCCATGTTAGAACAACGCTTTGGAACTTTGTATAGTGAAAATTAACACCTTGCCCTATATTCAATAAAACCATGCATTGTCAATAGCATTCGAGATTAAGTCTTGGAGTCTATTTAAACATAAAGAATTTGATAATTATTATAAAAATTATAAGCAGGTAGGTTTCAAGTATGTTATATGTTGTTTGTAAAACCTACCACTATATTGCCCTTCACATTAATTCTCATGTGACAAGACATAGATCATTTCTTTAAGTCTATAAGATAATGTAATAATATTGGGTTTAACTGTTTACAATTTCACTACTATAATGCCGTTTGTTATAGCTTTGCACAGATGGTATAGGACTTGTCATTCCTTCTTTATGTGACTTTAACTGATAGAGTTCAAGCTATATAACTCACAAAAATTGGACTAAGGATACTCTAGTCCTTGATACTTATAGTTACATTGTAATAACAATCTCTTAATAGTCTCAGATTCCTAGTGATAAAAAGTAGACTCTTGTTATCCTTAATACCCAACGAGTTTAATCATGATAGCTTATAGTTTCTATTCCATTGTCAATCATAGAAATAGGAGTAGTTTTTCAATCCATACAAACCCTGAAAATGTTAAGAGGAGACATGTAATTGACAGAATACCTTGTAATTGCTAGAAACAAGCAAAGTATATATTGATAATTCCATATCCTTTATAATTGAAGTTATAAATCAAAATATATTCTCACTTTAAACTTGGCTTGATACGATAACAATGGATGAGTAAAAACTGGTCTGAGTATGGTCACCCAGTTGTATTCTACAGTGCTAGTTATGAAGTATATTTGCATTACAGTAATATCATCAAAGGACAAATACTCCATAGAGTTAATTAATTCATTTATTATCCAGAAAAATAGCTATATATTCCCTCGTAATTTCCAACTCTCCATCAGTAAGATTATAAGGAGATCATAGGAAGAGTTCTACCTTTAAAACACTTGATAACCTGGCTAGCATGCTTATACTTTTACTGAATGTTTTGGTACAACAAATTGTTTTATAATACTTTAAATATTTGTTTGCAGCGACCCGAACATTACCTGTATATCTGTAAGAGAAAGAAAATCTGTTGCATTAGCTTGGAAGCTAAGTAAGCCCAGTCTGTTATGGCAATTCCTCCTTGTGATTGCAAAACAGAAAAACAATGAGTAACTGACAGGAAACTCATCTTTAAATTTATGTATAATAAAATAACAATTCAGTTACAATTTGAATAACATAAACTAATCAAACGGCTAATGACTGGAATTAATAAGATTATATGCTATTTTTAAAAAATATTTAAATTTTTCGGAATTTTTGGGTGTTGACGCTTAACGCCCATGACCTTAACACCTTATCCCCTAATCCTTTACTCCCCTAACCCTTAAACCCCGTAACTCATAATTCATTAATTCTTAACCCCTGAATCCTAAACCCCTAATAACTTAACCCTCTAACCCATAGATCCCCTAAACCCTATTCTCTCAACTCCCTAACCCTAAATGCCTCAACCCCTAAGTCCTTATTCCTTATCCCTTGAACCCCCTAACCCATAATCCCCTAATCCTTAACCCCTTAACACCTAACCCCTTAACAGCTAATCCCTAATCCCTTAACCCCTAAACCATTAGCCTTAACACCTCACCCCTTAAACCATAACCCCAAAATACCCTAACCCCTAAATCCCCTAATCCATCAACACCCTACCCTAATCCCTAAACACCTAAATCCCATAATCCATCAACGCCCTACCCCTAATCCATAAACCCTTAAATCCCTTCAATCCTAACCCCTAAGCCCTTAACCCATAATCCATATTCCATTAACCTCTAAACACCTTAATCCCCTAATCCCCTAAGCCATTGACCCGTTAATCCCTTACCCATAAATTCCCTAATCCCTAAAGCCTTTATCCCCTTAACCCACAATATCTTAACACCTTAACCCCTTAACCTTTTAACCTCTTAACCCATATTTCTTTATCCCCCTAACCCTCAAACCCCCTAACTCCTAATTCCTTAAACCGTAACCCCTTAACCCCTAGCCCCTTAAACCATAACCTACTAAGCCCCTAACCCCTAAATCCCCCAATCCATAAATCCACTACCCCTAAGCGCTAAATCCCTAAATCCCTTAGCCTCTAACCCCCCTAATCCCTAATCCATATGCCCTTAACCCTTAACCCTTAACTCCTTAAACCCATAACCTTTAAGTCATTATTGTCATCATCATTCATCATTAATTTCATCATCGCCATCATCATCATCGTCATTGTCATCAATGTCATGGTCATCATCATCACCATCGTCATTGTCAATGTCATTTTCATCATCATCATCATCATCATCATCATTATCATCTGCATTGTCATATCATCATCATTATCATCATCCTTATCCTTATCATCATCAACGATGAAATAGTCAATGTCATATAAGCACATCATCATTATCATGATCAAATCCACAATAGTCGTCATGGTCGTCATCTTCGTCATCATTGTCATCATCATCACCACTGTGTTTGTCATTATCATCATCCTCCTCAACATCATCATTGTTGTCATCGTCATTGTCATCATTGATATATAGGAAGCTAAACTGGAATCTACAGTAGGCGTTAAATTGGAAAATAAAAAGGACGAAAATTAGAAGCTACAAGGGAAGCTAAAATGGAAGTTATTAGGGGAGCAAAAAAGGAAGCTAAATTGGAAGCTAGACAGGGAGCTATACTGGAGGCTACAAAAGATACTAAATTGGAAGCTAAATAGGGCACTAATCAAGAAAGTACATTGAGGCACAAAATTTGGTGGTAAAGTTGATGTAATTAGCGTCGACCTTAGAAACAAGGTGCAAATTGCAATGGAAATAATGCCAAACCAAATAATAGTGCCGATTTTATCCAATGCCATTTTTATCCAACAAATGTAGAAAAATACATTAAAACAGGGGGTGGAAACAAAAAAAGATAGCTAAACAAGAAGTTAATCACAAGGTTTTATTGTAATGCATCACCTATGCCAATTGTTATTGTATATATACACACAAAATATGAGTTATACACCCCCTTGAGTTTAAATTTAGATTATTTGCATAATGCATATCAAACACCACAAAATTTGAATTTATAATTACTTGGATTGAGACTATAAGTTGAATTTGCAATTCAAAAAGGAGAAAAAGCACCGTAACCTTCAAATTTGGTTTCCTAACACACACCATAACACTTGAAGGTATGTGAAAGTTGTCAAAAACATAAATACAATGAAATTCAACTATAACTATGAAAATGAAACATAATGTTTTATTCAAAAACATATCTAAAGCATGTATATATTCCAAAATGGCCCAAACTTACGTACATAACAAAATTTCACCAAAGTATAATGTAACTTGTGCTCAATGTTTAATATCCACAAGGTGAAATGACAAACATAGTGTTGAGCTTATGCTTATATTAAGAGGTGGGGTGAATCAATATAAGATACTTTTTCTCTCTTTAAACATTCATCACTTCAAAATAGTAAATACACATAAACTCCAATCGGAATACATAGAATTTAATGCGGAAAACCTTTCGATAGAAAACCACAAAATCTTATCTTCATAAATTTATGTAGGCACCAATGTACTGTTAAAGTGTTTGTAGAAACCAACCTATTAGAGGCACCAATCCTCTGAAATAAGCACCGACTCAACAATATGTAAACACCAACATATTGTTACAAGGTTTGTAGGCACCAACCTACTAGAGATGCCAATCCCCTTAAATGAGCTCTAACTCAACAATATGTAAGCACCAACCTTCTAGAGACACCAATCTGCTCAATTAAGCACCAACTTAGTAATATGTAGGCACCAACCTAGTGGAGACACCAATCTCCTGAACTGAGCACCAACTCAGTAATATGTAGGCACCAGCCTACTATTGAGCCTAATTCATGATTTAGTGGGCCTCCTTTGCTGAATTCACCCTCCTTGGTGCTTGTGTGGGTTCCACTTGTTGATTGAGCCCCTTATGTGGTTTTGTAACTCCTTTTTGGAGGTTACACTTGGTTTTGTAAACCCCCACTTCCAAAGGTACGCCCTCACTAGCTATTTTTAGCCTTGGTTTGTGTAACTCCTTATGTAACCCCTCCTTTGCTATTTTTGGAAGATGCTTTGGCTTGTGTAACTCCTCTCCTCACTATTTTGAATTACTCTACATGGATGAAGTGTCCACATATGAATTTGAGTAGGGTGGGGTGACTTGGAGCCACTCTCCTTGAAATTTGAATAGCTTGGTTTGGATTCGAGTTAGCCTCTTGTGGTTGATTTAACTCCCCTTGGGTTGACTCAAGTTGGATTACCTCGGTTTTATTTGACCCTCTTGGGTTTGAATTGTCTTCTTCGATCTATAAATACATGGTTGATCTCCTTGATTAAGGCTAGTTATTATTGTTGGTTGTTCTTGGTTGTTCATTCCATTGACGTTGAGAGCTTGGGAAGCCATGTATGCTCTTCTATGTGAATGAACCTTGTGCTTGAAGCACTGAGATCATGTATAGTGTTTGATATAAGCCTGAACAACTTTGGTATAGTTTCTTTGAGTCCACTACTAGTCTTTGTCTTGATCCTGCACATAAATTCTGATGGTGAATGGTGATGTCCTGAGGGACCTGGGTAGTGAAGGGATTACCATTGCACCTTGAAGTGAGGTGTAGGATAAAGTAGGTGGTGAGGAATTGAGTTGTGGATTCTCAAACTGATACTTGAGCTATCCTGGAGTGCAGCTTTGTTGTGGATCTGTGGCCTCAGCTCCGGGATGGCTTGTCAAAGTGATATCTGGCTTGGCAGCGCCTAAGGTTGGGTGGAACATGGTTCGATTGATGCTAGTTGCATATTACTGAGATAAGTGTTCCATTTGATTTTATTTCATATGTTTATAAGAATCATTTGTTATTTTATTGCAGCCATGGAAGCTGAGTTGATATTTAATTGGGAAAGTGGTTTTTGTGTAAATCGATGGATTTTCCTCATGGGATCTTACTTATACTTTTTATCTATAATATCTGATTGAAATATATTTTTATATGCTATTATCCATGCTGTTATTTTTCCCTAGATAGCTAAGTTTAACTTTGTGTATGCATGTGAATTTCTATCTTGATGATCAAATGTAGTTTGCTCGGTTTACTGCTTGAGATCTGGTGGAAAATCTTAGTTATTTATTCTACGATCTTGATAGAAGATATAGTAATTTATTTTCATGTTTATTTTTTGTATATTAGCCTGCAATTTCACCCTCTATAGCTAGGTTGATCCGTGTTTGAGTTTTACAGTTGAAATTGCTAAGTTTCGATGACTAGTTTATGTGTTTCACTGCTTAAAAATTGGATTGTTTTGATAGTTTCTCTGTAGATTTGAATATCTGATGTTGCATGGTTGTACATGAAAATTCTAGTGTGCCCTTGGTGGCTGTAGAGTTCACCATATGTATTTTATTCCTTTTATTTGGGAGTCACAGTTGGTTTTGTAGGGAATCATATGCTTATCGGATGATCTGGTTGTGAAATTGATATCTAATTGTAGATCTAATTTTATGTACGAGTTAGTGGTTGTATATGGATTCTTTGTACCTATTTTTATTCATTTTTGAATGGATGTATATGTTAGCTTCAGACCCAATCCGATAATAAATGAAAAACCGTTAAAGAAAGTACCATAGATTGGATTTACGGAAGTGTCTTAATTTGCATAGCTTATGTGTAGAAAATCTTGAATTATGATAGTTTGCAAAGGAATCCATAATTTTGGTATATAAGTGCTATTGGGATGATTATGGTCACCCATGAATGTTTTAATAATTCTAAGGTCTAATTTTAATGAGCAAGCAAAATCTGGTTTAATTATCAGGCTTGTACGGTCTTGCATCTGCATAAGCTTTTCGGGAGTTTTATAATTGTTTTTTTTTAAGTATAAAAATTGATTTTAATGGTTGAATGTTTGTTTTATTTGGATTGATGTATTGATGGACTATCTTGAGAAACCTTATTCCGCTATAAACTACCTTTATTCATCCGTCCTTTGGGTTTACATGTTCCCATGACCTTGGTTTTGGGGTTGGGTACACTATAAAGTGGTATAAGAGCTTAGGTTCCAACTCCATGGTTGTTGGGCCTATTATGGATTTATAACTCTATTTATATGCATTTGGAGATTATAAAATATGCATAGTGAAAGAAATTTAACCCCCCCTTATGTTAATGGAAGAATCAAAAGCCTCACTTCAGAGATCAGTTTGGGTGTATCCTACTTTCTTAATTCTAGAAGTTAAGAAATTGTATGAAATAGGTTTTGTCTTGGAATGGCTTGTTTGATGAACTTTGGAGGAATTGGTTTTCATATTGAGACCTTATGAAGTTGCACTCTTACTCGGAAACTAACATTTGAAATTGAAACATTTTGAAATTGAGATTTGGAAAAAGGGAAAGTTGTTCTTCGTTGACTAAAGAATATGTATATAGTATGTATATATGAATAATAGATGTATGTTAATATGATAATATGATGATTAAGTATAGTTATATGATATAATATAGTGCTAGAGGTAGATAGTTGAGTAACAAAATCATATAGATATATATATGATGGTACAGTAGTAGTATATCATGGTATATTGGTAGTATATGGATATTATATACATCATGTACTAATAATTATAGATAATGTTATGATAAATAGTGCTATATGTAGTCTGCATGTATATGGTTTTATAATTAGTTTAAAGTTTGATTTTTATAGTGTTTGTGTGTTTTGTTATTAGTTATATGTATGTATTATTAAAATATAATAACAATGGTAGTGTGATCCAATGATAAACTATTCGATGTATTGATGGTTAAGATTGTTACTGGTTGTTATTGGATATGTTTTCTATGGTTGATGTATGATATTTGAATGGTTGATGTATGATTGACATTGGTTGATTGATTGTTGTAATTATTGTATGTATGGTTATTATTGGTTGATATTGATTATTAATGTATGATTAATATGGCCTTCATTGGTTGATATTGGTGATTAATGTAGGATTAATTGATGTATGGTATCCTGACTGATGTATAATGATCAATGGACGTATGATGTATTCTGATCGGTGTATAGTCTAGTGGATGTATTCTGATTAATGTATCTAGTTGATGTATTATGATTGATGTAACTTGATTTATGTATTATGGTTGATATATTTTGATTGATGTATTCTGGTTGATAAATTATGGTTACTGTGTGTATGTATTGATGTAGATTAAATACAATTGATATTGATGTTGATGTGGATGTATGTGTGGTTTCATTGATGTATGCATTATGGATTGATGATTGTATGGTTGATGATTGTGTGATGGTTGATGTATGTATGATTGATATTGGTTGATGAAATATGGTTGAAATGTTATTCCTTATGTGTGAATGGTTATTACTGGTTGTTACTAGTGATTATTGGTTGTTATTGGTGGTTACAGGTTGTCATTAGTTGTTACTAGTTGTTATTTATTACTATTGGTTGATGTATGATTGATAGGTATGGTATTTGGAGGTATTATGTGTTATTTAGTTAGAAAAATATCTTTGTGATCTTTGTTGAAAGGTATTTTGGTAGTATCTTGGTGACATTTCATGTGTCTTTATTGAGAGAGAGAGAGAGAGAGAGAGAGAGAGAGAGAGAGAGATGTATATCACGTGTTTGTTTTCAATGTGGAGAAAACATATTTGTAGAAGAATGTATTTATATCATGTATCACATATTTTTATACTTGATGTTAATCATATGGGTGATTGAAATATGATTTTCAGGGGATGTATCTTTTTTGAGGATTGAAGTCCTCTCAATTAGGTTTGAAGGCCTCGTAATGAGGTTTGAAGACCCTATAATGGGGATTGAAGACTGACCATTGCTTCCTTAAGTATACTCTACTCGTCTCGGTTCTCCCATAGGAATTGGAGATGGACATGAAAGTAGGTGGTGGTGGAAATTATTGTGGTTAGAAAGATGTTATCTTTGTGAGGCATGTTTGGGAATGTCTGTAAGAAATAGAAAGATGTTATCTTTCTTAGGCTTGTATGGGCATGCATGTAAGAGTTAGAAAGATGTTATCTTTTTGAGGCATGTAGGGCATGTTTGTAATAGTTTGAAAGATGTTATCTTTTTTAGGCATGTATGGGTATGTTTGTTATCATTTTGTCAATGCATCTATGTATTATGCATCGAGGATAATGCATTGTTTAAGGGGATTGGAATGTAATACCCCGTGTGTTAAGCCCTGAACATATGTAATTTGTAATTATTTGTCATTGTAGCACTAGGTGTCGTGACATGGGTCTTTAAGGACCTAGAGACATAATTCCCTTTGCTCTACCTTAACATGAGTACTCCAGAAATGCATATGTACGAAGAGTCTCTTGGGTTTCATGTGTAGGATTTCGTCTAGGAACACTCAGAACAAAAGCTTCCTGATCCCATGTTGTTGTAGTTGCAGTGATACAATACCCATGAGCCAACTGCCTTCTTGCAATTGCAAGGTGTTGTTTAGTGCTCCGTGTTAAAAGAGCTTCCAAGTATGTAAATGTTGGTATCTTTGGAGGAGTTGTGGGAAAACGGATGTATCAAGCTAAAAAGCATAGCGGGGTTGTAGCAGTGTGCAAAGCTTCGGATGCTAAATGTTGGTGGTTACTCAGTGCTAGAAGAGCTACCAAGCATTGTTGGAGAGATCCAACTATAGTATATTTAGTGATATGTTAGTGAGGGCATGATTTCCCTAGGTGACTTCTAGTTGATGGTGGCTAGTTGTGTATTTTTGCATTCGATGCCAAGTATATTAGGTGCCTTTCTCTTATGGTCATGATAGTATCCCACTACACCTCATATGGGTAGTGCATTAGTGTCTCTTTGTTGTGCTACGCAAATTCATTAGTGTGGAGACCCACATTGGTTAGGTAGTTTACTGTTTTTTGCAACAATTTTGTTTAGCTATGGATTATTGTCATTTAGTGTTTGATGGGAGGATAAAATTTCCTCTTGGATCAAATTTATTTTGTTTACTTTTTGAGAGGTTTTATGTGATTATATCATCCTTAGACCACCACCCTCCTAGTTCAAGGACTAAGGAACATATGCATATGTGAGGGCAAATGATTCCCATGAGGGGCCAAGAAAAGTTCCATGCTAGGATCAATTCAAAGGTACTCGAGATGCTTGCGACTGAGGATGATAACGACATGGATCTTGTGCAGTAACCATACATAGAGATGGATTGGTGAGGATGCCATAACATCTTTTTTACTTAGTATGAGACAAATTATATGCTAAAGGTAATATTAGCGTTATGTTTTGATTAATTATCTAGTTTTATATTTTATCTTGTTTAATTCACATGTGATTTATGGTACCATTTTCTTTGACATTGTTTAATTGTTGTTGATTAATTCTTTGCAGATATTGGCATGTATGTTGGGGAGTTTTCCAACCAACATGATGAGGATATGGCTAATGTTGAGGAGCTTCCTCAATTATAGATACTCGACGTGCAACATGGGCCATACCATAAATTCCATGACCAAGTGGTTGATCAGTTATTTGCACTGTTGGCTCAACATGGAGAGCACCTTGTACAAGTTAACCATATATTATAGGACCCTTAGGTTGTAAATATAAGGGTGACCCTTCCTCATGATATAACACTATTAATGTGTCATATTTTTAGTTCAACTAGGATTCTTGAGTGGAGGGGTCATCCACCTCCTCCTTCTCCTCCTCCATTTATGTATTCTTCTCCTTCTCCTCCTCCACCCTCGCCTCCACATGTTGAGCAATCACTATCTCCTCCACATGTCAAGAAACCAAACTCTCTCACTCACTAAGTCAGTCAACCACCCTCTCCTCCACATGTCAAGCGACCACCCTCTCATCCACATGTTGAGTGACCACACTCTTCTACTCTTTAAGTTGAATCACCGCCCTATCGTATTCATTGAGTTGATTGACCACCCTCTCCTACACATGTTGAACAACCACCCTATCCTCCATATGTCGAGAAACCACCATATCCTACTCACTGAATTGAATAACCACCCTCTCCTGATCCATAGGTCGATAAACCACTCTCATGTCCTTATCGAGACAATCGACCACCCTCTCTCGTACAAGTCGATTAAACATCCTCTCCTTATCCATCAATCGACTGACCACCCTCTCCTCCTCCCTGAGTTGACCAACCGACCTTTCCACCTCCACAATTCGATCAACCACCCTCTCCTCCTCACTGATCCAAGCGACCACCCTCTCCTCCTCATTGAGCTAATCGACCAGCCTCTCCTCCTCATGACCGATTTGATGGACCAGTTACAACACCCATTGATTCATTCACATAGATATATATGATATGGTCTCATTGGGTAATATATATTAAGGTGGAGAGATATGGTGGAAAAAGTATTGATGCCCCTATTTCTAGTGGCAGAGGTATTGATCCCTCTTGATCTAGAGGTGTACCAGCTAGTTGATATATATTGGACATATATTATGATTTTGTTATTAGCATTCATATATATTATGCATTTTTCATATCATGTTCATGTCAATGTATATCATGTTGATGTCATTCATGTATATTTATATGTCTTTTCATGCCATGTTGATGTTGTTTGATTTATAAAATGTATTGTGTGTTAGTGATCTAAATTAGACATGCAATATAATGTTTAATTCTAGTTAAAATAATTTGATAGAATTTTTCTGCAGCAATCATTTAATGTCATTATAGAATGTTTAACCAATTTAACTATTTAATAATGGATTAGTTAAAATTATGGCAAATTTTAATTGAATTACATTACAAGTATTTATTTGAGATCGATAATGAACTTGACTTTCCTCTATGTTTGTAAAAGATAAATTTACCTAACCTTGACTTTATCTATGTGTGAGTTCAATAAAATGATAATGCTCTTAATTATAAACTTAAATTTTTGTAACTTTTAACTTGGTATTGATTTTGATGTATATCATGTTGATATCGTTTGTGTATATTTATATTTCTTTTCATGTCATGTTAATGGTGTCTAATTTATAAAATGTGTTGTGCTAGTGATCTAAATTAGAGATGCAATATAATTTTTAACTCTAGTTAAAATCATTTAATGTCAGATCATGATTGATTTTAGGCAATCCAATCGAGCAAGTTCAAAATATAAAAATATTATTGAAGGGAATATTCAATATGTTGGAGAAATCCAAGAAATTACTGAGTTGGATTATCGATCTTTCAAATGTTGAATTTTTAAATGTAGATGGTATGAAGCATTTGAGAGAACGTGAAGACATGATACCCATAGTGGATTGTTCCCTCTAGATTCGTCAAGGTTCCTACTAGAGGATAAGGAGCCTTATGTTCTACCAACTCATTGTGAGCAGGTATTTATTTAACTCAAACAAGAAGCAATGGTCATCTATAATCTATTAATTCATAGTTCATTATGAATATATATGTGTTTATTAATCAATAAAAATGTAATAACAAAGGTCTAATATATGTATTTGGTTCATGCACATGTATTTTTCTATGAAGATATTATGGATCCGAAATGGACAATTTGTTATACATTATGATCCAAGATTAAGGCATGTATTTGGCATTGCATCAGTGAATACATAGTAGAACAATGATGGACAAAAACATATAGATGAATGATTATAGAACATAGAATAAATGGATGTCAATTGATGATGTTGAAGATGAATATGTTGAGGCACAAGAATGTGAATTTGATAATGATGAAAATATTCCTTTAGAAAAATGGAGAAGTAGGGATAGAGGTGCATCATCATAGAATGATAAGTTAGCTGACACCATTTGTCATGAAAATCAACAAAATAGGGAGTTAGATGATATTATAGAAGATGAAAATATGGATGATATAAAAAATTATTGTAAAATACATCTGGTACCAATAATCTAGATGATCTAGGAACAAATTTCATTTATGTTGACTATGATGAAGGTGAATACAAAGATTATTATAATACCACTTTTAAGTAGGATAATGTAGCAAGAATAATATCAAGTACTTGTAATAACATATGAACATTGACACCGATGCATAACCCCTTGAAACTCAAATCCCTTAACCCATAAGCCCCTAAGCCCTAATCCATTGACCCTTAAACCCTTACCCCCTAATTCCTAATCCCTAATTAACCGCTAAATCACCTAACCCATAAATCCTCTGTCCCCTTAACCCCAAGACATTAACACCTTATCCCCTTAACCTATATTCCTCTATACATCTAACCCTTAAACCCCCTAACACCTAATTCCCTAAACCCTAACCCCTTAACCCCTAAGCACTTAATCCTATAACCCATCAATCCCATAACCCCTAATCTCTTAACCCCCTAAACCCTAAATTCCTTAATCCTTATCCTTTGAACCCCCTGACGCCTAATCCCCTAATCCCTAACCCCTTAACCCCTAACCCATTAATTGTTAATCCCTAAGCCCTTAGCCCCTAAACCCTTAACCCTTAGCACCCAACCCCTTAAACCACAACCCCCTAATCTCCTAACCCTAATCCACTAATCCATAAACCCCCTACCCCTAATTCCTAAACCCCTATATCCCTTAACCCCTAAACCCCCTAACCCCTAACCCCTCAACCCATAATCCCTAATACCATAACCCATAAGCACTTAACCCCTAATCTCTAAATCTCTTATCCCCTTAACTACCATGACCTGAACACGTTAACCCCTAATCCTATATCCCCCTAACCCTTAAATCCCCTAACTCCTAATTCACCAAACCCTAACCACTTAATCCTTGACCCCTAAAACCTAAGCACTTAACCCGCTAAACCATAATTCTCCTAACACCTCATTTCTTAACCCCCTAACCCCTAAATGCCTTAACCACTAAGTCATTGACCCTTATCCCCTGAAACCCCCAACCCCTAATCCCTTAATCCCTAACCCGTTAACCCCTAATCCCTAACCCCTTAACCCCTAAAGCCCTAAACCCTTGACCCTTAACCCTTAACACCTAACCCCTTAAACCATAACCTCCTAATCCCCTAACCCCTAAATCCCTTAATACATAAACCCCTACCCCTAAGCCTTAAGCCCCTAAAACCCTTAACCCCTAAACCCCCTAACCCCTGACCTCTAATCCCTTAACCCATAATGCCTAATTCATTAACCTTTAAACAATGTAACCCCTACGCCCCTAATCCCTAATCCCTTGACCATTAAACCCTTAACCCCTAATCCGTAATCCTTAATTAACCCCTAAATCCTCTAACACTGAAATCCTCTAACCCCTTAAACCCCAATATATTATCACCTTAACCCATATTCCTTTATCCACCTAACCCTTAAACCCCCTAATTCCTATTTCCTTAAACACTAACCCCTTAACCCATGACCCATAAACCCCTAAGCACTTAACCCTCTAACCCATAAATCCCCTAACCCTAATATCTTAACCCTTGAACCCATATATTATTTAGCTCCTATGTCCTCAACCATTATCCCCTAAACCCCCTAATGCTTAATACCCTAATCCATAACCCGTTAACCACTAATCCCTAAGGCCTAAACCCCTAAATATTTGACCCTTAACACCTAATCCCTTAAACCATAACCCCCTAATCTGCTAACCCCTAAATCCTATAATCCGTAAACCCCCTAGCCCTAATCCCTAAACACCCTAACCCTTAACCCCTAAATCCTTAACCTGCAATCCCTAATATGTTAGCCTTTAAACCCCCTATCCCCTAAGCCCCTAAGCCCTAATCCCTTAACCCTTTAATCCCTTAACCCCTAATTCCTAATCCCTTAACCCATAATCCCTAACTATCTTATCCCCTTAACCCCCATGACCTTAACACCTTATCCTATAATCCTTTACTCCCCTAACCCTTAAAACCCCTAACTCCTAATTCATTAAATCCTAAACCCTTAACCCCTGAATCCTAAACCCCTAATCACTTAACCCTCTAACCCATAGATCCCTTAAACCCTATTCTCTTAACTCCCTAACCCTAAATGCCTCAACCCCTAAGTCCGTATCCCTTATCCCCTGAACCCCTTAACCCATAATCCCCTAATCCTTAACCCCTTAAAACCTAACCCCTTAACAGTTAATCCCTAATCCCTTAACCCCTAAACCATTAACCCTTAACACCTAACCCCTTAAACCATAACCCCCAAATCCCCTAACCCCTAAATCCCTTAATCTATCAACACCCTACCCCTAATCCCTAAACCCATAGATCCCCTAATCCATCAATGCCCTACCCCTAAGCCCTAACCCCTTAAATCCCTTCACCCCTAACCCCTAATCCCTAACCCCCTAAATCCCTTCACCCCTAGCCCCTAATCCCTTAACCCATAATCCCTATTCCATTAACCTCTAAACGCCCTAACCCCTAAGCCCCTAATCTCTTGACCCTTAATCCCTTAACCCCTAAATTCCCTAATCCCTAAAGCCTTTATCCCCTTAACCCCCAATACCTTAACACCTTAACCCCTTAACCTCTTAACCTCTTAACCCATATTCCTTTATCCCCCTAACCCTCAAACCCCTTAACTCCTAATTCCTTAAACCGTAACCCCTTAACCCCTATCCCCTTAAACCATAACCTACTAATCCCCTAACCCCTAAATCCCCCAATTCATAAACCCACTACCCCTAAGCACTAAATCCCTAAATCCCTTAGCCTCTAAACCCCCTAACCCCTAATCCATATTCCCTTAACCCTTAAACCCCTAACCTTTAAGTCATTATTGTCATCATCATTCATCATTGATGTCATCATCGCCATCATCATCATCGTCATTGTCATCAATGTCATGGTCATCATCATCACCATCGTCATTGTCATCATCGTCATCATTTCCATCTGCATTGTCAGATCATCGTCATCATCATCATCCTTATCCTCATCATCATCAATGATGCAATCGTCAATGTCATATAAGCACATCATCATTATCATGATCAACTCCACTATAGTCATCATGGTCATGATCTTCATCATCATCGTCATCATCGTCACCACTGTGTTTGTCATCATCATCATCATCATCATCCTCAACATCATCATTGTTGTCATCGTCATCGTCATCATCATCATTGTCATCATTGATATATAGGAAGCTAAACTGGAATCTACAGTAGGCATCAAATTGGAAAATAAAAAGGACGAAAATTAGAAGCTACAGAGGAAGCTAAAATGGAAGTTATTAGGGGAGCAAAAAAGGAAGCTAAATTGGAAGCTAGACAGGGAGCTATACTAGAAGCTACAAAAGATACTAAATTGGAAGCTAAATAGGGCACTAATCAAGAAAGCACATTGAGGCACAAAATTTGGTGGTAAATTCGGTGCTAATTAGTGTCGACCATAGAAACAAGGTGCAAATTGCACTGAATAATGCCAAACCAAAGAATAGTGTCGCTTTTATCCAACAAATGTATAAAAACACATTAAAACAGGGGGTGGAAACAAAAAAAATAGCTAAACAAGAAGTTAATCACAAGGTTTTGTTGTAATGCATCACACATGCCAATTGTTAGTGTATATATACACACAAAATATGAGTTATACACCCCCTTGAGTTTAAATTTAGATTATTTGCATAATGCAAATCAAACACCACAAAATTTGAATTTATAATTACTTGGATTGACACTATAATTTGAATTTGCAATTCAAAAAGGAGAAAAAGCACCGTAACCTTCAAATTTGGTTTCCTAACACACACCATAACACTTGAAGGCATGTGAAAGTTGTCAAAAACATAAATACAATGAAATTCAACTATATCTATGAAAATGAAACATAATTTTTTATTCAAAAACATCTCTAAAGCATGTATATATTCCCAAATGGCCCAAACTTACGTACATAAAAAAAATTCACATCATGCCAAAGTATAATGTAACTTGTGCTCAATGTTTAATATCGACAAGGTGAAATGACAAACATAGTGTTGAGCTTATGCTTATATTGAGAGGTGGGGTGAATCAATATAAGATACTTTTTCTCTCTTTAAACATTCATCACTTATTTAATAACTTCAAAATAGTAAATACACATAAACTCAAATCGGAATACACAGAATTTAATGTGGAAACACTTTTGGGAGAAAACCACAAAATCTTATCTTCATAAATTTATGTAGGCACCAACCTACTATTATAGTGTTTGTAGGAACCAACCTACTGGAGGCACCAATCCTCTCAAATAAGCACCAAATCAACAATATGTAAACACCAACATATTATTACAAGGTTTGTAGGTACCAACCTACTAGAGATGCCAATCCCCTCAAATGAGCACTAACTCAACAATATGTAAGCACCAACCTACTAGAGACACTAATCTGCTCAATTAAGCACCAACTTAGTAATATGTAGGCACCAACCTAATGGAGACACCAATCTCCTGAACTAAGCACCAACTCAGTAATATGTAGGCACCAACCTACTGAAGAATCAAGTACAAGAATGATGACATAATCACCTCATATTACCTCATAATTATCTTCAAATCTACTTCATAAACTGCCTCATAATCTGTTGTAAATTTTCCTAAGACCTGTTTAACAATTTGCTTCAAATCTGGTTCATAACTTGCTTCATATTTGCTCCATAATCTACTATAAATTTGCCTCATATCCTGCTTCAAATATGATCCATAATCTGTCTAAAATCTGCTCCAAAATATGCTTTAAATATACTCCATAATCTACTTCAAATATGATCCATAATATGCGCTCAAACTATCATGAGATCATCGAGAAATATGATCTAGAAGAACCCTTAAACTATATTGAAATGTAATACCTCACGTGTTAAGCCCCGAACATATGTAATTTGTAATTATTTGTTATTGTGACACTAGGTGCTAGGACAAGGGTCTTTAAGGACCTAGAGACATTATTATTATTATTTTGTAAATATTTAATTAATAAAAATAACCAGCACAACGAGGACCACTAAAAGAGTATGGGAGGCATAGATCCACAATGTGAGGGGGAATGGGGACATTCCTATCACTTTATAACTTTTTTGATTGAGCTCGGTCCGTATTTATGCCTTGATGGCTTTATTAGTTGATGATCACCCAAACATTGTACAACGAACCCAACTTTTGATTATTTTAGCCTATGTTGGTACTATTGAGCCTAATTCATGATTTAGTGGGCCTCCCTTGGTGAATTCACCCTCCTTGGTGCTTGTGTGGATTCCACTTGTTGATTGATCCCCTTTGGTGATTTTGTAACTCCTTTTTGGAGGTTACACTTGGTTTTGTAAACCCCCACTTCCACAAGTGCACCCCCACCAGCTATTTTTAGCCTTGGTTTGTGTAACTCCTTGTGTAACCCCTCCTTTGTTATTTTGGGAAGATGCTTTCGCTTGTGTAACTCCTCACCTCACTATTTTGAATTCCTCTACATGGATGACGTGTCCACACATGAATTTGAGTTGGGTGGGGTGACTTGGAGCCACTCTCCTTGAAATTCAAATTGCTTAGTTTGGATTCGAGTTAGCCTCTTGTGGTTGATTTAACTTCCCTTCTGTTGACTCAAGTTGGATTACCTCAGTTTGATTTGACCCCCTTGGGTTCGAATTGTCTTATTCGGTATATAAATACATGGTTGATCTCATTGATTAAGGCACTAGTGGATTTGGACACAAAATCCAACGACAAAATCCAACGAACTCTGACGAAGAAGGGCTATGTTGTCGGATTTCACCCTAAAAATCTCAAAATTTGATGATTTTTTAAAAATTGATAGAAGGAAACTTCGGATATCCGACGGCTATGCTCATACCCGACAGTTCTGTGGATATCCGACATCATATTATGTATTGGGATGTTGGATATCCGATGCTAATCTATTCAACCCGAGGATGGCAGAAATCCAACATCAATTCTCCAACGGTAACTAGGTTCAAGGTGTCGGATATCCATCGGAAGGTTCACTTTTAAAACTTATAAATATTGAAACATTCCAACATGTTTTCTATACAAGCGACGGTTTGCGGAAGTTTTTTTATTCGGCGGACTTTTTTTCAGTGGACTGTTTTTCATTATTTCCATTGTTTTTGAGATTCAAGCAAGCAAAGTGTGGAGCTTCATTTTCTAAGATCGATAATCTTCATTCAAGGTCTTTACGAGAAAATGTCAACTAGCAATATTCTTGATCCAGACAAACAAAATCGACAATTGCTTGCTAGATTGTGGGAAGGAGTTGAAAAAAGGGGTGATAGGAAATGCTATTGTCCATCTACTCAATGCAGGGGCTTTAAGAGGAGAAGAATTTTGATCACAATAGCCACAAAACATTGTAGGGAGCATGGGCACATTGAGGGGGGACATGAATACCATCCATTTGTAAGTTTTGCATTATATATGTTTTTATTTTGATTGCTTTTGTAAATTTATGTATTGATCATGGTTTCAATAGATGGGGACTAACATGGACAATAAATATTATTTTAATATTAAATATTTATTATACTATTTCTTTCTTTTGTGCATGTTGAATCTAGGGTATAGTAGAATAACTCATTAATTTGTCCGTTAGTGAGACTAACCCACTCACAACGGAAAGCACTTAACTCTCTAGATTTCTGACACTTTCTATCATGATAATAGAAATAACGACTATATTGGCATGTTGTAATTTCTCTTATATTTTCTCTATAGAAATTACCATAGCATCATTTATCTTACCTTAGTGGAGTACAGTATGAGAAATTTTGTGTTATATTTGAGTAGCTTTGCTCATTAATTGGGTAAATTATTATGTCTCTTGGATAATTTGGATGCACCTATTTGACCAACAGTTCAATAGGCTATTGCTCTTTTCATCCCAATAGTACAAAATTTGTTACATTTTAAATGCATCACATAAATGTTTACATTTTGCGTTTGAAATTTTTACATTTTGTGGTTGAATTTCTTATATTAACTTTTATCTATTGATGGTTTCGTGTAATTATAAAGGAAAGACATCCTAGGGCACTTCATCCAGAGGAAGTGCTTCCACAAAAAGTACCGAAAGCTATGAATATTAATGGAGAACAAGTTAATGATCACATTAATGAAGACGATTATCATTCTGAAAACATAGTTGAAGATGATGTTACAAATAATTTGATCCATGATTCATTTAATGTTGGAATGGTCGATGTTGATCATGATGATGATGATCATGAAAATGATGAAAATTTTGATAATATTCATGATATACCTCTTCTTGATAAGGCATACGAACCCCTTTATGAGGGCTCCAAGACAAATCTTCTCTCTGCTATATTATTGATAATGAACTTGAAGGTTATGAATGGTGTTTCAAACATATCAGTCACATGGATGTTAATGTATGTAATATATTCCATCACAAAATATATATGATTGTGTATTTTGTTGTTCATTCATATATAAGTCAAATTATTACGGATGAAATTTGTTCCATTAATATTATTTCTATATTATATTAACTAGATTTTTATTTTAATTTGTTGTAGCATGATAGGTGAATATTTGTTACCACCGTCAAATATTTTACCTCGCACATATCGAGATTTATCTGCCATCATGAAAGAAATTGGAATGCAGTATGAAGCAATTCATGCATGACCTGATGACCATGTTCTATATTATAATCAGCATGAATTTGCGACAGAATGTCCTGAATGTCATATTAGTAGATATCGCATAGATAAAGTAACTAAAAAGGTGCCTCGCAAGGTTCTATGTTATATTCCCATTATTCCACGTCTGCAACGACTGTTCAGGTTCAAAAACATAGCGAAGTTTATGGATTACCTTGCACGGAACAGAATTCAAGACGACATTATTCGGATGCCTGCAGATGGGTCTACATTTAGAGATATGGAGGAAAAATGGCCCCACTTTAAAGAAGAACCTCGTAATATTAGGATTTCTTTGGCAGTAGATGGTGTCAATCCATTTACAGAGATGAGATCTGTTTACTCGATGTGGCCTATGTTTGTTATCAAAAACAACATTCCTCCATGGTTGAAAATAAAGAGGGAGCACATAATGTTGTCGATGATTGTTCCAGGTACGAACCCTGCAGTTTTGTTTTTATGTAGTTGTATCTCATTTGTCGTATTTTTGTCGCATAATGTCATATATATATTTAATGTTTTTCTATTGTGCAATATGGTTTAATTAATGTAATCTAAATGGTACGTCTCATATTTATATTTTTTATATGTTCATATATATCAACCAGGTAAGTACCAAGTGAAAGATATGAATGTATATATCGAACCTCTTATTGAAGAGCTACTGAAGTTATGGAATGGCATCACTATGTATGGCATATCTAGACCAATACGACAAAGGAAATTTCAATTCCATGCAATTCTTGTATGGAAAATACATGATGCCCCAGGGTTAACCCATTTATGTGGTATGTAATTATAAGTTCTACTTTATTTGCAAAAAGTTATATGAACTACTAGTTAATATACTACGCACACATGTTTTTCTAAATAATCCAGTCATTTTGTATATAATTATAATTGACATAGATATTCCATCTCTTTATGTAGGTCTTCAGATAAAGGGGAAATTTTCATGTCCAGTTTGTGGTCCTAAGATCAAATCTCGTCGTTCAAAAAGCTTAGGAAAGGAGGTGTTTGATGAGTATAGGCACTTCCTCTATAAGAATCACAGGTATCAAACTACTGAAAAACATCTGTTCAATGGCAAGCAAGAGACTGCATTAAAACCGCAGAGAATGACACCTCACCTATGGAAGTTTCAATATAATAGAAATCATCAAGGTACGTATAATGAATAATCGTATATGATATGTTATATTGTATTTTTTTATATTTTGTGTTTTTTACTGTAATTGACATTAATTTATGTAATTTCATGATTGTCGTTCATGTGATCATGAAGGAATTAATGGGCTTCCACAAGGAATGAAAAGTTATCCTAGACAATTCAGTAGGTTTCCCTACTATGAGCACCTACAAATTGCTCATCTATTTGATACAATGCATATCGGAAAGAATGTGACCGAAACATTATGGAAAATATTGAATGGAAGGAGTGACACAAAAAAAATTGTCAAAATTTGCAAAGACATTCAAGATAGCAACCATGCAATGAAAGACGTCATTCAATTTCATAGCAACGGAGAGCAAATTAATATAAACTCACTTCCATGGATGTTAACAGACCATCAAAGTAATGTTGTAAAAGAAGTCATTCGAAAAATTAAATTTCCCACCAGATTTTGTGCGAACATGAAGAATATCATAACAAAGAAAGGTGATTTCGCGGGGGTGAAAACTCACGATTGGCATGTCTTCATGAAGGTAATTATTATGGTATAGATTTAAATTTTTTTTTCCTATTATAGTGAATATGGTTGGTATATTTTTTATTTGTCTACTCTTTGTTGATAAAATGAAACTATTTGTATATTATTGTTACAGTATGTTCTACCTCTCTCTATCCCGGACAACTTCGACAACAATGTCAAGCAAATAATATATAGTCTCGGGAAATACATGAGGTAAGTGGTGATTTTTTCCATGCGCTTAGTGTTTATTTAATTCAACATAGAACTTATATTTGATTTTCGTTCTGTAATTCATGATGTTACGCAATATATTGTTTTTTTTCTTTAATCTCTTGATTTGGTTGTCATGTCACTTGTAGATGGTTGTCATCTAAAGAATTCCATAAAGAAGACATAAAGTATTGGAGGAGAGAAATTCCTTGTCTCATGTGTGAAATGCAAAAGCATCTACCTTCGGCATTTTTCAATGCACAAGAACACTACCTCATAGACCAAGTTGAGGAGATTGAACTGTGTGGACTTGCGCACTCAAGGTCCATGTGGATGGTTGAGAGGAACTTGAAATTTATGAAGGGTTTGGTCAGACAACGAGCATATGCTGAGGGTTCTATGATGGAGGGATATATGGTATACCAGAACATGCTGTATATTAGTGAATATATTCCTAAATTAGTAGAAAAGCTCAATTTACGTCGCATTTGTGACCTAGAATCCAATAAGAGTTTCAAAGGGGAGTACCTGAAGGGGAAAGGTAGATCAAGGAAGGTCAAAGGTAATATAACACATTCTTATATTCAGTACTTTGCATAAATTTATACTGTAATATACTTTGTTAAGTTACTATATTACATTTGTATTGAATTTTAATTTTATTGTCATGAAACAGTTGGTCGAGAGTGGGATGCAATTCATTTATACATCGCAAACAATCTTGATTGGATGAAGGTATGGATCGAACGATGTGAACAATCTGGTCATGGAATATCATAGGAAGGTGTGGCTTCATTGGTTAAAGCTGCACATCGCAATGGAGACACCAATCTAACACAAAGGGAAATCTATTTAGCAAGAGGTTTAAAAGATAATAAGGTAAGCATATTAATCATCCACACTATTTTTTTTTTGTAAAAAATAATGTCGTTGTACGTCACGCTGTTTTTTTCATTGTATGGCGTTATAAACATCCACTAGTTAATCATAGATATTAGATCATTATGTAATCTTTTCATGTATGGCTTGTTGTAGGTAAAACACCATAAGGCTATGTGGTGCAATGGATGTAGATATCGAATAAAAAAATTGGATGAAACAAAGAAAACATCTGATTATGGGATATTTGCAGTCTTTGAGGTGACCAATGTTTCTTCTAGAAGTGACAGACATCCAGAACTCTCTGAAAATCGATACTATGGGTATCTGGAAAACATTCTTCAGTGTGACTTTAACTCCTTCAAGGTATTTCTATTTGTTGTCAAATGGTACATGTGTCAATTGGATCAACGTGAACCCACTAAAACAATAATTGAACATGATAATGGATTTACCATGGTAAATACAAGGTTGTTTGAGCTAGGAATGGAACCCTATGTTCTTCCAACCCAATGTGAACAGGTATTTTACTTTGAGGTTCCAGGTAGAGCGGGTTGGTCATTTGCTGTGAGACACGATCCAAGGGGAAGACCGGTAAAGTATAACATAGATGAAATTAATGAAGACGTTCTCGAAGAAGAAGACACCGTAGAAGATCATCATGATCAACATGAGCTAGATGATCATGTTACTGAAGAAGATGTCGAAGAACTTATTGAATTAGATGATGTATCAGACAATGTCCATGAAGATGATATCGACGATGACATGATGATCGTAACTGACACTGACGACGAGGATGATATGGCCAATCCTTACAATGTTGAATCTAGATCATCAGATGATATTACAGACGATGACTCAGATGAAGAAGATGATGAAGACCATTGAAGTTTATGAGGTATGCAGTAATAATAAATTAACTGTTTCTTAGTGAGTTTCCATTTTCTAGTATGATATAATTAGTAACATTGCTTGTTATAGAGTATGTCAACAAACACATTTAAAGTTTTTGTACATAGATATTTTTGTCGAGTTATGGGGAATTGAGAGTGATGTGAGGGGGGGGGAGGGGCCATAAGAGCTTCCACCTTCATGTGGTTGGCCCTGTTTAGTAGAGAATATTAAACTATTCTCGAAACAGAGAGAAGCTTAGTAAGGAAATGCACAATTATCAAGACTCAAACATCATCATCATCATCATCGTCATCATCACCATCATCTTCATCATCATCATATTTTTCTTCTTCATTGACATCTTCATCATCTTGATCATCGTCATCATCACCATCATCATCATCATCATCATCATCATCATCGTCGTCGTCGTCGTCGTCGTCGTCGTCGTCATGACCACCACCATCATCATCATCGTCATCATCATCGTCGTCGTCATGACCGCCATCATCATCATCATTGTCATCATCATCATCGTCATCCTCACCATCATCATCATCATCGTCACCATATTCATCATCATCATCGTCATCATCATCATTGTCATCATCATCATTGTCATCATCATCATTGTTAGCATCTTCATCATGCATTGATGGTGTGGGGGGGTTTCCGGACTCAAACATGACTAACACTAACCATTGGAGCATAAAAAACCATACCTATAGATTAATTAATGTGATACAATATGGGGCCAATGTTGAAAATTTTTAAATATGTGTTGGCTTGGACTGAAATTTGGCATGGTTAGTCTAGACGCATGCATTAACGGTGTGGGAGGGTTTCTAGACTCAAACATGACTGACAATAATGATTACAGCATCAAAAGCCATACCTATAGATTAAATAATGTGATACATGGGGCCAACGTTGAAATTTTTTAAATATGTGTTGGCTTGGACTGAAATTTGGCATGGTTAGTTTAGACGCATGCATTGACGGTGTGGGAGGGTTTTCAGACTCAAACTTGGCTGACACTCGCCATTGCAACATCAAAAACCATACCTGTAGATTAAATAATGTGATACATGGGGCCAACGTTGAAATTTTTTAAATATGTGTTGGCTTGGACTGAAATTTGGCATGGTTAGTCTAGACGCATGCATTGACGGTGTGGGAGGGTTTCTAGACTCAAACATGACTGACAATAATCATTGCAATATCAAAAACCATACCTATAGATTAAATAATGTGATACATGGGGCCAACGTTGAAATTTTTTAAATATGTGTTGGCTTGGACTGAAATTTGGCATGGTTAGTCTAGACGCATGCATTGATGGTGTGGGAGGGTTTTTGGACTCAAACTTGGCTGACACTCACCATTGCAGCATCAAAAAACATACCTATAGATTAAATAATGTATCTTTTTTCTACTATAGGGTTTATCATTTGTTATTTCTCTTGTATCTTTTTGTACTATCTTCATTTAAATCTCAATTACTATCAAATTATCGTCGTCATCTTCATCTTCATTTAAATCGTCGTCATCATCGCCGTCATCTTCATCATCGTCATCTTCATCATCGTCTTCTTCATCATTGTCATCATCATCATCGTCATCTTCATCGTCATCGTCATCATCGTCATCATCATCGTCAGCATCATCGTCATCATCATCGTCATCTTCATCATCATCATCTTCATCATCACCATCTTCATCATTGTCATCATCATCATTGTCATCTTCATCATCGGTAAGCAAGGATTTCACTCCTATCTCAAATACAAATCATTTTGGTGAAGTGAATTATCTCTTCACCTTGAGACTCTGGGAAGCAAATCCACTAGCGAACCCATATAGGGACTCCACTAGGTATTTTAAAATCAAAGAAGCACAATGAGTTCATATGTTTTCCTCTCATTTTCTCAAGCCTTAAATTAGTTAAACCAAGTAGTCTAAAATTTACGATAGACTAGATAATTAAGAGAGGCACATGATGAGTGAGAATCAACATCGCGGTATGAGGATGACATGGAATATAATTATGGGTATGAACCTAGATCTCAAAAAAATACAATACCCATGATTTTTCTCATTAGTCTAATGTGGACTCTTCTGAAGTAATTGCCCAAGATCCCTTCGAATATCATTCATTTTATGATTGTCCAATGTACTCATCCCGCCATAGATGCCTTTGTTTCTATAGCGTTGGGCCGATTTTTTATATTAAATTAGATTATTACTTTTATAATTGTGGATTTTAAATTGATTACTGGTATATTCCATGCCGATTCAAAATCATGGGTGGAAGTAAATAAAATGGAAATGCCAAAGCGAACATCGGGTTAATATTTTTTGAAAGGAAAATAAAGCGTGTTATTGAAATTAGTGGGTAGCATTACTACTACTCTAATCCTTTCATGATTGTAGAGTTAGAAAGAGAATATTAACCCATCCTAAATGTAAGGAACATAAAAGGGTTACAACCTCCCCATATTGTATTGGGAAGTTTTAAATTGCCATGCACACAAAGTCTCAATTCCGTGACATCTAACAAAGTGAAGAAGGCTAAATATTTTAAATTTTGACCTTCAAAATGAAACTCTAGCTGGAATTGCAAATTTCGATTGTTATGATAATTGATTTTAACACCTGAATTGATTCAACAACCTAAACTACTCATATTCCAAATCTATTTTTCAATATTACTAATTGATATTTACAATTTCATCAATCCAAATGACTTTATCCAATTTTAGAAAAAATAATACCGATTTCCCCTCTTGCATTTTAAGCAACCAAATCACAATTAATAAATATATTTATTCCAATAACTGAAACAATCACAATGAAACATAACTCAAGGGATCGAAAATACTAGCGAAAATATCCAATTTGCCTCTTAAAAAAATCAACGAACTTAATGTTGGTGTTTTTCTTATGGTTTGACAAACCAAGTTGAATGAGATAGACTTTAACAATTCCTTTAGATTGATATCCATCATTTCTCATGATTGCTTAATCGTGTTTTGTGTATTTTCAAATCTACGTGATTACTTTATGTTGAATAGTTTCAGTTTCCATTGAATATTAGTATATCACTTTTGATCATAGAGTGAAGAAAACAACTTTGTAGAAAATCCATGTAAGAAATGTTAATGAGTGATAACGAAACAAAAAATATGTTTCTTAATTATAAGAGAGAACACCAAAAACTATCCACTTCCATGAAAGAGAAATGCTTCCAGGGAAGAAAAGAATGTGCAATATAGTATTATTACAACATTTGAACAAAATTCCCCAATGAGATAGTAGGGGCTATTTTATATATAAATTCTCTATAAAATAAGTTGAACACGTGGATAGGATGTTAAATATGGAGGAGACATTAGAAACACACCTGTTAAAGAAAAATGGGAGCTTGCAATAAAAAATAGGAGCGAGTGGCAAGCTCAACGCCCACATCCAAGATGGAAGCTGGTCCATCTGCACAACAACTTAAATAACGAACTTAAATAGATGATGAAGAGAATGCTGAGCGTAACTTAATGTGGTAATATGACCGTCTATTATCTTGCTATGGATGCCTTTTTAAAACTGAATATGTCGATGATGGACTCATGTCACACTCGATTGTGGAGTGGAAGTTTAGTTCTACCAATCTATCCATTCTCACCACTGTGACCAAAACTTGATAGAGGGGAAGTTATGCTATATAGAAAATATACAAGAGATCATGCAAGTGGTCTCATCTTTCCAATGTGCCATTTTTGGTGCAAGTGGCGAGATACCTTCCCCCATAGTAACATAAATGAATATCATGATATTGCGATAATATGTATCAACTATGGAAGGACATGGGATGAAACTAAGTGCACTTTTTCTCGAAGTACAGCAACCAACTACTTTTTCTCAAGGGATGTGTTGGATAGGAATTCGTGGTTCCTACTAGGACATCACCCTAGACCAAAAGCAAGGATGTGGTATTTCAAGGACTAACCTATACTAACCTATACTAACCTATACTAAATTATATCAATAGATAAACAACCTATACTAAGATGTAAGCTTATATACTAACCTATTAACATCCTATAACCTATACTAACCTATACTAAATTATATCAATAGATAATCAACGTCCTACACTAACCTATTAACCTATACTAACCTATTAACCCCAAACCCCACCTAATACCTCAACTCTCCAACCATTAAATGCATAAATCATTAAACACAAAACCCCTAATATTCATGTCACTGATCGATAATCCCATCACTATGTTCGATAGCGTGTTTCAGCGTTTTTTGGAGGGAAAACTCCACCTCCTCCACATCTGTTTCAGACTTGTGGTTTGGTTTGTGTGACGAGAAACGTAGTTCGAAGGGTAGTTATGAACTGAAAATCTAATTCAGTGATTGATAGGTGGTTTCTCCATTTTGTCGAGGGAAAATCTCACCTCCTCCACATATGTTTCAGACCTGTGGTTTGGTTTGTAATGTGGCTCCATTTTTGGTGGGAATCTCTACTTCGATTTGGACTTAACCGGCGTTAAGCAACGACGCAAGTGTTTCCTTTGCACAAGCACAAGCAGGATCAAGAGCAGGGGTTTCGATTGCAAAATCAGGAGCAGGAGAAGGATTAGTCTTTGCAATGTCTTTGGTATGTGGCTACATTTCATCTTGAACCCTCCTACTCTTGAATTTCGTTCCACCCATTAGCAGAGCAACCTAGTCAGAGGTAGGAGCCGAGAGTGAGATACACTTCCGTTCAACTTGTGACCAGAGTAACATGGTGAGTAATGAGCCCAAAATTGTTTCTCATTGAAGCAAATCTTTCTTCATTCAAGCAATTTAGGGTTTTTTAAATTTGTTTTCATCTCCATGAGCCTTCCTCTTTCCTAAAGCTTCGATGCCTACTCTATTCATGGATGAGGAGTGTGTTTGTAGTTTTTTGTTTGGTTCCCTTCGGGGTTTCTGTAACTCCGTTTTGAATTGGGGCTAGTCGTGGGAAGTGAGAAATTGTAATGGGTTTGACCCATAATGGGAATGTAATTCATATGAGTAGTTTGGTAGTTATTTATGGCGTGTTTAATGTAATGAAGTATGCCCATTCTGGGCGCTTATGACTTGGTTGTGGCCATGAATGGTTGTAACCATGTTTGTAACTAATCTAAGGTTTTGACTTACCTCTGTTTTGGTATTCGCTTATTGTGTTGCTCTAAGTGATGGATTGGGTATTGTATAAATTGTTTAAATGGTTGCAATCTGGGACATGTTGAAATGCATATCTTTCATTTGGGTTCTGTGTATCAATTCGTAGATAATACGAATGCTCTACTTGTAATTTGCCACCTGTAGGTGACAAAAATGACTCTGTGTGTAAATTTATGGTTTGGAAAATGAATTGGGGTTTTGTTGTGTGTAGATACTAGCTTTGTTTCTATTTAAACATGAGTTTTTATACTCTGCTAAGCGATTGGCTAAGAGATTTGAACCTGTAGCTAAAATGTTTGGAAAAAGATTCTATATTATGAGTTTTGACTTTGATGAAGCAATTGTATAACTTAACGTTTTTGGTTCTGGGCGCAAGTATTTTCTGTTTGAGAAGTCATCGAAAACACACGATGTGTGTTTCGACTTTAGAGTTTTGGTCTGTAACGCTAGTCATTTTATTTATTTAGTGTTTCTCCTTTGGTGAGATTCGATCTCCGTGTTATTACATTTTGAAATAGGATGTATTTGTTAAATGAAAAGAGCTGGGTAAGCCCTAGCTAGTAAATCACATTGGTTTAAATGTTTTAGCATTTGCGCATAGGTTTGGTAGGAACGATCCTACTATAGCTTTTGTTTAGATGTTTGTTTGGTTACACCTCTACATGATTCGATCCTGGGTCTACGAACTACTTTTATTTTTATTTTTGTTTTGGTTGAGTTGTTTGGTTCAGCAGTTAGACAAAAAATAAAGCTCCTAAAGAGATCATCTTCTTGGCAGGTCAGCACTTCACTGACACTAGACATACACCTAGATGCACACTCTAGATTTGAGATTCCCTCTCCTAGGAAAAATTGCCCAAGTCATGCAATTAAAATGCACTAATCCTAACTCAAAATTAACTAAATTAAGGTCTTACTAAAACATATTGTCTTGATATCCAAATTTGCTAAAAATGAAATTGTCCCTAAAATACGAACTTCTGAAAAATAGAAAACATGTGATGAACAGAGTCTTTCAACATCTTGTACAATGCCCAGTGACAAAGGTCAATTTGGCATCAACTGGTCGCGCCAAAGATCCTGCCAACAAAAGGCATTGTTTAACGACTAATGTCAATTTACTTGGCAATACCCTTACATTAAAACATCATATTGATTGATTGGATCTTTGTAGGGGTCCTTTTAGAGCTACAACTAGACATCAGGCATAGATGGAAAATAAATTTAAGAGGGATCTAGAATAGTTATTTTGTCCATATGGAAAATGTTAATACCTTGTGTCTCAGAATCCCAATCTGAAGTTTCTAAATTATGTTGTCGATTGTGCCTTCCCAATCTTCAAGAATCAATTTGCCTTTGGAATTGCTTTCTAGAATGGCCAACAATCTACTTGGCAATGATGGATATCCCTGCCAGTTTTCATGGCACATGCTCTAGATGATACACGGTGCATATAAAAGGTTATAAGAATATACAGATGGCATTACTGCCTATTAAGAAAAGTTATATGGCATAATGTGAAGACAATAAAAGACGGTTTGATCGATGTTAGTAGTATTCACTGAAATTTTATGGTCTCACGTGGTACACATTAATGGATTCATTCAGGTGATCTGGCAGCTGTGGAGTGGTTGTGTTCTTAATTTACAAATATAATCTTGTTCTTCATAAAAAAATAGTTTGTTAGTAGTGACCCGTTTCAGTGGGTATTGTAATCAACACAGCTGATATAATGGGGAAAACTCAGTTAGTTTAAACATGCGAGTTTATTTTTGGTTAATTAGGTACAAGCTGGGAGGTGGGCAGGTTTAGGCTCTTCTGTTAACTTGTTAATATGTCATTTATTGAATAATTAAACATACTAATACTTACAATAAGATATTCATCAATAGAAATGGATATTACATTACATATTTTCAACCTTTAGGGCCTGAAAAGTGTTATAAGATTCACCAACTAGAATTTTTTTTGACAAATGGTTGGGTAGAAAAATTTCACAAAGATCATGACATGAAGAAGAATTTAGTTAGTTGGTGGTAGAGGTAAATAGGTTCATATCTAGGAAAGATGGCATGCATTTTATTAAAAAATTGATGTTTCCATATATATGTCATGGCTATTATGTGTAGGTTGTATGGAAAACAAGAGACTACACTTACCTCAATGCAGTTGGGTTCCTATTATTTATATTGTGGTTACATCAATTGCAGTTTTTAATTGGGAACCTATCTTGTCTTTTTCTGTGCATAAATCTATAGAGAGTGACTAGAGTGATAATCCTGAACTCTTCCCTACTTTCTACATGGCCTCTAATCTTTTAGATATAATTTGTGCAAGCAATTATTTTCCAAAAGTTCGTTGGAGTTGGACTCTAGGGTGTAACCCAATTCTTGGATGGAGAATTAAATAAGGAGAAAGGTTGTGAACCCCTTACATTCCAACTCATAAAACTAAAAAAAAATCCCTTTTACGGGTCTGTTCCAAAAAGTGTCATCCATCATTACCACTAGTCAATACCCAACAAAAAAATAGACCACATATGTTTTCAGAAGAGTAGAAGAACAATCTCAAACTCTACTAAAGCACCAGGGGGCTTATTGCTCCATATACCCATTGGACTTAGTCCAATTATGCATTTACCCATATCTATTTTTTTTATATTGTACATGCTAGCACTAGTATATTTGAACCCAAAATCCGACGACCTCCGATGAAAAGGACTGTGTCGTCGGACTTTCTTTCAAAATTACAATTTTTTATTACTGCTCAGCTAGGTTGCCACAATTTGTAAATCTATGTTTTGGATGCTTGCTTGGTGTGTTTTAATGCATATTACAAGTCTAATATTACAAATTACAATAAGCATTTATTGCAGTTTGGATTTTTTTTTATCTTTAGCGTTCACACTTTGTATAAGCATCCCCCCATGCGGTTAGCAATCACTTTGTATAATGAGTGATGTAATTAGATGTATTTCATGTTTCCCTGGAGGAAGAGGAGTTGTAGGGCTCCAATTGTGGTTATTATTTTTTTATTAAGCTCATGAACATTTATATGTAGTTTATTATTTCTACTATCACTGTGTTTTTGTGATGAATGATTGAA
The DNA here is from genome assembly GCA_027924585.1 of Larix kaempferi. Classification (NCBI taxonomy): domain Eukaryota; kingdom Viridiplantae; phylum Streptophyta; class Pinopsida; order Pinales; family Pinaceae; genus Larix; species Larix kaempferi. The sequence goes on from BSBM01000643.1 coordinate 20,368,313, forward strand.
GAATGTTATAAGTGTTCCTAGAGAATTATGAACATGGGTAGTACTGTAGCAGCTTTAACACTTAGAATATAGTAGCTTCAAATTTGGACTTTGGTGGCTTCATAAAAAAACAAGTTGTGGTATAGCTTCCTGGCCAGTTGTGGTTACTATTTTTTTATTAAGCTCATGAAGATTTATATGCAGTTTATTATTTCTACTACCCCTGTGTTTTTGTGAAGAATGATTGAAGAATGTTATAAGTGTTCCTAGAGAATTATGAACATGGATATGTACAATTCCTTATATTTATTATCACTTTGATTTTTGTGATGAATTCATTTGCGTGACTTGAGTATATCTGAAGCTCTCCTTGAGGTCCCATGAATGAACTTGAACACTTGTTGCATTCATTTAATTTGAAAGAGTAGTTATAGTTTGAAAGAACTCTCTCCTTACCTTAGCTAGCATTGATTGAAAGGAAAGACTTATTTTATTCATATGCATTTGCATGGTTTGAGTCAGTCATCACACCACGAGTTGCACTTCCATCACCCGACTGAGTAATACAACCATTAAAATTTAACTCGTTAACTCAACAAACTTTAACCTCGCTTGAGGATAAAAAGAATTTGTTAGGTAGGTAGGACACCGGGGATAGGCATCGAAATAATTCCCCCTTGTCATTATCATCCGAGACATAGTTGTTGTCCTGTAGGGTGCTAAAATCCTCTTGTACTTGTTGACACGGTCATCGACCAGTTTGTGGAGGTGCCTCCTATTGTTTCAGGGGTTAAACCGCCACAAGATCGAGAACCGGACGGACTCTGTGGAATGCCGCACTCCACTTAGCCCTAAGGAAACATCGATCATTGTCTTCCTTGTATTCTCCGGCCACCATACTGGTGATACAAGGGTGATAAGGTAGAAGTGCCGAAAACCTTTTTCGGCGTGTCATGAACGAGGTAGCTTAGAGACTTTTCTACTAGGGCTCTTTTACCCAGGATCCCTTTCAGTAGAGGGATATCCTTCCATTATTGGTCTCTCATTTTGTATTGTTCGACTTGGATTTCATCACCTTGAGAAGGATACAACTTGTTGAGGTCTCCAGCTCTTAGATAGGAGGTTTTGCTTGCTATTTCACCTTTTTAGAGGGTCTTTTTCTTTTTAGTGCTGCTTGTTGGCATTCTGGCCACTTTTGTTTTAGCTCGCTTACTGTGACACCGGTCCCAGTAAATTTTTTTGAGCTTATCTGATGATGTGTGATGTCCTCTTCTCCTAGGTCTTCGAGATGGTTGAGTTAGATGGTCTTCTCAAGGGACTTAACACCTCTTGATGGAGCCACTGATGCTTGACCTTAGGAGTAGTCTAGAGGATCGCGTGATCACATCATCCGTGTGGACTTTTCCGTTTACTGTGATGATGGTCTATCAGGTTATATGGAACAATGGTACATTTGAGAGAGAGATGACTGGTACATTGTACCCCACCTTGGTTGATTGTCTTATGGTCCTTCCATTTTGTCGATAATATTTGTGTGGTACCTTTCCTTTTACCTTTTGGGTCTTTTACTCATCTTGGTATATCTTTTGATTTGTACCACCTTTTATGTTTTTGGTCTTGTGGGTACTACGGTAGTTTGTACACATTTGAGGTACACACCCTAATTTGTCCAAGTTGTTATGAGTCTTTATACCTTTTGGTGGTCCTATTTGAGTTACAAGAGGTAGTTACAAGGAACTATTGCATATAAGAGGTAGTTACAAGGAGCTATTGCATATATTTGACATTATTTGACCTTCCATCTCTTTGGCATGTCAAATAACAGGTAGTTACAAGGAGTTATTGCATATAAGAGGTAGTTACAAGGAGCTATTGCATATATTTGACATTATTTGACCTTCCATCTCTTTGGCATGTCAAATAACAGGTAGTTACAAGGAGCTATTGCAATATATATTTGACCTTATTTGTACCTTCCCCACAATGGTTGATTTACTTTTGGACCTTACACCCTTTAATTTTGGTCCTTTAATTTTTTTGTGGTACCTTGCCTCTCACCTTTTGGGTCTTTTATTGATCTTGAGTTATCTTTTGAATTGTACTGCCTTTTTTTGTTTTTGGTCTTGTGGATATAACTATGGTAGATTGTCCACATTTGAGGTACTACACCCCCTTAGTCCCAAGGGTTATGAGTCTAATTTATACCCACTCTTTTATTTTTTACTTGTACCTTATTGGTTGGTTTTTTTACCCTTTGGTTGGTCCTTGTACCTTACTGGGGGCTGTGAGTCTCTTTGGCCTCAGTCTGCTGGCTTTCAGCTCATCTTTATTGTGATTGTGTTGAGCCTTTTGACTGTCATTGACTTTCTTTGATTGGCCGTACCAATATAGCCAGTCATCTCTCTCTCTCTGGTTTGTACTAACCCTATAATAGGGTCACTTCGTTCCTAGAGTTGACTGGCCTCTAAGAGGCACAGTCATTTCTGAAAGTAACTCTTCTGAGTATATTACAGGAAACATCTACACCCTGGTAATTAAATATGTGTTGGTTATAAGACTTAATTAGTAATCAAAGTGTTGGTAATCAAATACGTGGTAAATAATTTGAATTAAATAGTTAAAACTTGTCATGTCATACAAAATTGTTGGTAATCAAATTATATTTGTCGGTAAATAATTTTAAGAGTGGTGGAACTCGACCTCGACTAAACTTGTGAGGAAAATTATCTTGGATAATAAGTGTCCTGACATAAAACTAAGTAGAACTATGACTTTAGTTCTTGAACCATGACCTTATCATAACTATAACAGATTCCTACAGACTTCCATTTGTGAGCTAAACAACACAATAAAATTTGTAACAACAAAAGGAAAGTTTGCAAGATGGGAAGCATTGTTATGATGTTATAACTGTACTGTTCATGAGCACATTTCTGGGAAAGCAAAAAGCATTCCTGACTTTATAACAAGAGAATATTTGACACAGAAGTGTGTTGTTAATTTTTAAGAAGCGGGCCTGAAGCAAGCGAGCCTGAAACAAGTGAGCTTGGTGCAAGCGAGCACGAGGCAAGCGAGCGTAGAAGTTCAAAGCGGAATCCAGTGGGCCCATAACCCACAAGTAAACATGAAAATCTATGCTTGGACCGAAGGAAAAAATGATATCTATACTATCAATGATAATATGAGTTGGTTGGATTATATGAAAGATTGGAAACCTAGGTGGGAGTTGAGACATGCTGAAGTATTAGATGCTAACTTACAAGGATCTGATGATTTTATTAGACTAGTGCCAGAACTCAGAAGAATGCCTATGGGATCTAGTATTGACGTATCAGAGATGATTTACAACAACTCCTTGAGAAAAGAAGCTGACGCAAGCAATTGGTTAACTCACCTATACCATGATCTTAACCTAATCTCGACGGAGGGCTCTACACCTCACCCTCGGCTAGGACCAGAACAACAATACTACTTTATTAACCGGATATGTTCTTTGGAAGGATGGCCACATCAAGATGCTAGTCTCTGGTTTCCAAGTACTACACACACTTATGAAAAATATAAAAAATTATTGTGGAAATTCTTGAGAAAAGAAAATAAAGATAGAACATATTATACCATGCTAAAGTTTGTACCTCAAATGACACATATCCATAAGGATCCTGCATGGTTCGTCCCTGATTGGACTAGAGACTGGTGGCGGTCATTCGACATCAACCTGACAACATTAGATCCAGGTGCTATTTATAATCTAAAATAGGAAGTTGGAGAATCTCTCGAATAGGTCAAATATATTTTGCAGAAAAAGCTTACTGAGGCTCAAATCCTTCGGTACTACATTAAAAATGAATGACAATGGCTTGTCAAAACCCACATAGACGTCCACATGCATCAGAATAGATGTGTGGTCCTGAAGTCTATTTATTCAAAGGCATGGGTTGTTGAATCCAACGTCTTTCAAGAATTGTATGGTCCCCCATACTCCAATGAGTTGTAAATATCTCAAAAGTATTTGGCTATGAGTGGGGCATGTCCATTCAAATTGTCAAAAAGATTGAAGTCTTTGTAACTATGTCATGATAATATAAAGAAAACCCTACTTTTCTCTCTGTCAATATGATTGAAAGTCTATGTTATGTATTAAACACCCTAAGTCAATATTACAAGTAATTGTCAAAAGGAAGCATTAGTTGGGAGTATGACTGAAAGCTACCATTTTTCGAAACAGCTTACATGTTTACGGTTCCGTTTTTGCTTGATTCAACTACTTTCAGTCATCTAAGAAGACCATGCTTGAATAAGATTATACAAGTTCCACAACACTGTATAAAATATTGTTTTTGAATATTTGTGAACACTTATTAACCACTTAAAAGATCTTACTTTTGAAAGTCTAAAAAACTTTTAGACGTTTTCCATAATGGTTAGTGAATTTTATTTTATATTATTATTTTTGAATATAAATATCTTACTAAATGTGATTGGACTTCAATTACCGAGTTGATGAACCCAAACTGATGGGATGAGAGAGACTTTAGGGCAATGACGACACATCTGATAATTGGATGGTTTGATATGGGAGTCAAGACCCAAAGGAGTAATAAAAGAAAGCTCATAATTGCACGAATTTGTAATCATAAGAAAGATAAAGTGATCGTCTTCCTCATCGCTTGAATGACTACATGTTGAGAAAGGGAATGAGGATAAAGTAACATTATAAAAGGAGCGACATGTCACCTTTTAAGAGGCTCTATGCCTTGCGGTTGTATCTAAACTTTTTTCCCATGTTGCAGGTAGAACCAAATAGGTATTTGTCAGATCTGTCTTCCTCGAGAGGGGAGTTTAGGAAGGCTAGAGGAAAGTGAGACATCCAGTAGGTCTAGAAGAGTTGTATATTCAACTAGATGTCAAAAGACCAGAAGAAAATTTGAGAAACACAATGAATTTTTTCATGGTCAAGTGGGGTCATGTTCCTATGGTGATGAGACAAAAGACGACCTCGAGGTGCCCTTGAGGTACAGACATTTAGTGAAACAATGGGTACCCAAGGATCTTCCTCAACCGAACACAGATTTTTGTGTGAACGATAGGATATATCGAATAGCACCATCCTCAATACATGGTTTCGGGTTGTTCAGCATGGATGGCATAAGGGTCCCTTACAACACATGTACAGAATTGATGGAGTATGTTGGACCCTGTTACAGCTACAAATATCAGATGTGCTTGGTCCAATTTACAAAAAGTATGCGTAGCTATGGATTGTCAACAAACTATTTACAGTTGAAAGACAAAAATCAAAATGAAGGAGAAACGTTGTACATGGACGGAAGGCCAAAGGCCACAAGGAATATTGTGGGGTTTATAAACAGTACACAACCAGGGTCTACAATTAAGCAACCAAACTACAAATTTGAGGGGCGTGAAGGAAACCGTGTTTTTGTAGTTGCCAATAAATCAATATCTGCAGGGGAAGAGTTGCTTATTAATTACAATTTGAACTGAGTAGATACAAAAAAGGTTACTATGGGAGTGGTACATATAAAAATTTACCCAACCTTTTATTAATGAATTTAACATATTAAGGATTTTTTCGTTAGTTTATTTCGTTTAAATTTTCCCCATTTACTTCGTAGGCTAGTGATCAAGATAAAGCACCGCCATCAGATGGTCAGAGGAGTACATCTTCCTCAAGGGATCAGGTATACATCTTTGTAATAGTGCAAATATAATAAGAAAAAATAGTTGACTTTCACTATGTTTTTTATTTAGGTTTCTGTAAGGGGCAACTCCCAGTTATTAGCAGATCAGGGCAAGTCACCTATGAGCATCGATCCGAGGAGTGGATCACGATCCTCTACATTGCAGGTATAATCCGTTGGAGTTGTTCATATAATTTTAGGAATCTATCATGATATAACTCAATAGTCTTTTATATTTTTTTGTTGTAGCCCGATGAATCATTTTATGAAACAGCATCAGAAGAATGTCCAGTAGATCCTGAAGTGGTTGAGATCCTTAAAGATGATAGACAAACTGGTGAAGCCACAAACTAGTTTACGATGATAGACAAATTGTTGGAAAAATATACTGCAGAACTCGTTTCTCTGCTTATCAAGTTTTCGCAGACAAGCGAGAACCTGGAAAGGATTGAATTGTTGGAACGGAAATCTGAATACTTGGAAGTAAGTTGAGGAATCTTGATTCATAAAATAATTCATTTATAACTTTATAATTTTATCTTTTATATGATAGTACTGAACGTGTAAGATGTGGTTTGTATTTACAGAATTATCGGAAAACACACAATAGTTGTGGAGGAGATGTTGGCCGCAGCGAGGCTCATGGAGAGACGTGGCATCATGAGCAAACGACTCCACATACTACATCGAATCCTTCGCCATTGTTGTCGACTGAATAGTCGGCAACACGTTCTGACACACCACGGACCCAAACTGCGAGCACACTTTCCGCTGGTAACTGATGCACACCGGATCGTCCACCAGAAGAGGTCGACAACGAGAATCTTGGTAATATTGATATCGACCTAGTTGCATTTTCAGGATCTTCCCATGTCACTAGCATGGGAACAATGGAGGTAACATTTTTGGTCGACTCCGATCTCGTCCCAATAAAAATCAATAAGGTCCCAAGTAATTAATATACGTTGATCAAGTTACTGTTTATAACTTCATTGTAATATACCGATAAAACGTTTTCTTTCAACTAATTATGATCATGGCATGATCGTTTCGTAGGAAATGACGTTTTCTATAAACAAATGAATGACGCGTGCTTGGATATCTTCGAGCCCACCATCTGAGAAAGGTGGGATAAACTCATGCATCGGTTGGTTGGCATGTTCAGCTACAAAACCTTTAATAAAGTTGAGGTCATGAAAAAGGCTTGTCAACATGTGAAGGTTGTCCGAGACCAATATAGGACACACCTTGAAAAAAACCCTAAGTATGAGCGCCCTCCAATGATTTCACCAATGGAGTGGAGAGCTCTAGTGGATGATGGAAGGGAGAGGACTCATAGAAGAGAAGGAAAGATAACACCAGGCACAGGGAGGTATGTAATACTTTCCGCAATGTAATTCAAAACCTTATTATTATTGAATATTTCTATATCGAACTTGGAACATCTAACGTATGTCAACACTTGCATAGGCTTCTAGACACATCAAAGGCCACAAAGGAAAGAGTTGAAAAAATAGGTCAGCACAAGCTTGGGCCTAGTGGTTATTCCAATTTCGCGGCACGATTTGTAAGTTTCGAAAAACCAATAATGCATGCAAATAATAAATTGCAATTTTTTTTTTCATTTTATTGCACCGAAAAATGTTAATTAACGATGTTATGCAAATATGCAGGCCGAATGATTCAATGAACAACCCACTGAGGAAGACATGAATCTTGGCTTCAAGGAAGGCTTTGGAGCTGTTGTTGAATGACGAAAAAGCTTGCCTGGCCAAACACAGTATTCTAGTACCAATCCATCCGGTGCACAGGTAAATAGAATCTATATAATTTATTGAATATTAACCGCTTGTGCAATCTATTCGTTATAAATACTTGAAAAACAATATTGACTCTGTTTTGAGTAGGAAAGCAATGATCCCCCTAATGTCGAGGAGGGAGAACAACAAAAGGAAGATCATGCTTCTAATCCTGGTAATGAATTTATTCATATGCTAAAATTTTATGTATAGCATTGCAAATGGTGAACATTAATTGTAGTTCACCATATTTCAACTGTAGAGCATGTAGAGGGTGAAACTGTACAGGTTGAGCCTGGACAAGAACATGAACTACATGATGTGGCCACACCAGGTAAAAAAACACCTTTGTAATGTTTTTTTTAAATGAAATACTTGTCATTACAATATCAAAATACAACGATGTAACATTTTCACATTGTTGCAACAAATCCGAACCCCTTGCAGCAAACATCACCACAAGTGCCTGATGAAGAACCAAGAATTGGAATAGAAATTCCAGGGGTAGATGCTCCTCTTAGAGATTATTTACCAATTATGAAGAGAAGAAAAACTGCTAGTAAAAAGAAGTGACTCGAAAAATGTACTCATCTAATTATTTTAATAACAATATATCATCCATGATTTTTGGCCTAATGAATGAATGAATGGTTTAATGGTTTAATGATTCAGTGTAGTAAACTGTTACCTTTATTGAATGTCAGTTTTTATTGAATGAATGTGTTTAAAGAATGAATGAATGGTTTATTGAATGTTATCTTTTATTGTATGAATGTGTTGACTAAATGAAACAATGGTTTAATGAATGTTAGGCTGTATTGAATGAATGGTAGATGAAAGTTCATGATGAAATATGGATGAATTTGCATGTATTTGTTTTTTTCAAGTACATGCATTGGATATGGGGAATTGAGAATGATGTGAGGGGGGGGAGGGGCCATAAGAGCTTCCAACTTCACGTGGTTGGCCCTGTTTAGTAGAGAATATTAAATTATTCTCGAAACAGAGAGGATCTCAATGAATGGCTACGATGCTGGCTTTATACAACCCACTAGCATGTCATCTAAATTTTGACAATTTCTTGGAGCTTGTTGTGATGTTTGGTTGCTCATCATAACCAATTTTGAGTTTCCACAACTTCAAAGGCTGAGTAAATGATGCACTAGAATCAATATCCGTAACCTTCTCTTTAATTTCATTGGAATCAATATCCTTAAGCTCACATTGAACCCTTCCAAAATGGTTTATTTACCATTGAAGCCTGGATTCTGAAGCATGATATTTGCAACTTATCTAGCATACAACAAATACAATTAGAAACATGCTTCATGTTGTCAATGTTCATCATTTTTTATGGCTACAACTTAACTGAGGATATTCGAACCTGCGACCTATGTCTAGTCCCAAGGCTAACACCTTCAAGCTTGAAGTGCAACTGACAATGGGAGACCACCTTCAAGTAGCTTGATTCATTCTGCATGCATTTCATATTGGGAGACGACGGGATACCACCTTGCTTGATTCATTATGCATGCATTTCACTTTGCAATAGTCTCAAAATCCCCTCTGCGCTTTCCCTAAATTAGTTTCTCGATTCAGCATGACCCACGCCTGCAGTCCGAAGAGTGTTGCCAATGGTCTAGAGTTTCATCCTGGCAATGGTGACGATTCATGGTATTATGTTTCCCTTCGGATGCAATATGACAAACTCAAAGCTCTCATACAAAGGTTTGTCTGACAAATGTGATGGTTTCGGTTTCTCGATTCAGCATGACCCAAACAGTCACATTTGTCAGACAAACCTTCGCAGTGGACTATGAGTTTTCCATATTGCAGTTGAAGGGAAACATAATACCATGAATCGTCACCGTTGCCAGGATGAAACTCAAGACCATTGGAAACACTCCTTGGATGGCGGGCATGGGTCATATTGAATTGAGACACTAATTCAGGAAAAATGCAGTGAATCTGAGACCGTTGCATAGTGAAATGCATGCAGAATGAATGAAGAGTACTGGGTGTCGAGAGAAATGGTTGTGGGAATGTGTATGAGAGTAAATGGCGATGGGAATTGATTGAAAAGTTCAAGCTTGAAGTTGGTAGCCTTGGGACTAAACATATGTCACAGGTTCGAATCTCCTCAGTTTAGTTCGTACCCGGTTATTCTTTCGATGCAAATTATAGATTTTATTTATTTTCCTTTGTCAACTTTACGTATCCCTTTATGTGTTTTCTTTATTTTCCGTTTTTAACATTATGTATCCCCTTTTGATAATCGGAATTGTTAATATCGAGTCACTCGAGAATGAACGTAAAGAGGATTTCCATAGAAATCCATTCCATCCAAACCTATCAAGTGTACTTTTAGGTCAAAAATATTCTTGTAACAAAGCGATGAAAGATCTTAGAAGCAAATGTAACAAAGCCCTAAAAGAATTTCGTGTAACATAGTGGCTTGTGTTTGCAGGAATACTTCCTTTTATCTACTCTGATTTCTTTTGTTGCACTTTCAAATTCATCTGCAATGATATCAACACACTACACATTATGGGAATAAGACGTTCACATTTGCATATTCCACTACTACATCTAATTAAATATCATCTCCTTGCAACTCCACCATTGTAACACCACTCTCTTCTATAGTGTCATCTTCTACAACAACACCACCCACTACTGCAACATATATCCATTACAACTTTTCCATTGTTTATTGAGTTTCTTGTACAAGCTTGACCTTTACCCCTAATCTTTTCTTGATTGTATTTTGCTACAATCAATTCTTCTACACCTTTGCTTGACTTGATAGCTTGAATATTAAATAATGCGAAGTATGGTTTTAGCTTGGAGTGAACACTTAGAGTTGTCGTTTCAAGTTTGATAATAAAAGCCACCTTTTAAATAATGGACTATTATAATAATTAGAAAATATTTTCAACTTTATTATAAAGGTAAAGTTAAATTATTATATTAAAATCATATATAATTTATAAATGATTTAATAATAATAATTTAAACTTATTTGGAAAAATATTTTCAACTTTATTATAAAGGTAAAGTTAAATTATTATATTAAAATCATATATAATTTATAAATGATTTTATAATAATAATTTAAACTTATTTGGCTTTGAACAAGAATGAGGCATGGGACAACTTCAGGCATGGTACAACTTGGCATTTGCAATGAAGTAGGAAGGCTATAATAGACCTTAATTTGGACAATGAAAGGCAATGGTCGTTTAAACATGACTTCAAAAAGTTCAAGACTCCGAGGGTGTACTAGAAAAGAAAAAGAGGAATTGTAGCAACATACACTTCCAAACAATATTGTTTTTTTTCTTTAAATTATCCATAGGTGTTGGATAACCGACGGCCATGGCAAAGAAAACCGACAACTTCGCCATAGATCTGACGGCCAACGAAATCAGATAGGTGTCGATTTTTCGACCGCCACAGTGCACAAAACCGATGACTTTTCCATAGCTCTGACATCAAAAGACATCGGTGCTCAGCCATTTTCAGTTGTGAGCGCCGTGGTTTTCCAACCTCCACAGTGAAAAAAACTGACGCCTATGCCATAGCTCCAACAGCAAAAGACGTCGGATCCAAGCCATTTTTAGTTGTGAGGGGCGTCGATTTTTCGATCGCCACAGTGAAAAATACAGATGGATATGCTATAGATACGACGGCCAAAGACGTCGGATCCAAGATCTTTTCAGTTGTAAGGGGCGTCGGTTATCCGACTATTGGGGGAGGCGAATAACTGACGAAGTCTAAGCCGTCAGTTTTAGTCCGAATTGGACCGACGTTAAAAAATTACTGAGGTTGTCAAATAGTCGACCACAGAATGTAGAAAATCTGACCTTTTGGCCGTCGGATTTTGGGTCCAAAAAACCTAGTGAGGTTGTTGATTATTATTGGTTGTTCATGCCATTGATGTTGAGAGCTTGGGAATCCATGTATGCTCTACTATTTTAATGAACCTTGTGCTTGAAGCATTGGGATCATGTATGGTGTTTGATATAATCCTGAACAATTCTGGTATAGTTTCTTTGAGTCCACTACTAGTCTATTGTCACCTACCCAAATTTTGAGAATATTTATTTTATTTGCAAAATACTTTATGTTAAATTATAATTACAAAGTTTTGTAATTATGACCAATTTTGGTCAAGGATGATTGTAATTACGGATTATTATTATTTAATAAATTAAAATAGGAGACAGACACCCACGGGAACTATTAAATGAGTGTTCACTGGCCCACTAGGAGGAATGGAAGCTGTTAGAAGGCATGGGACAGATGGCAACATTTGCACTCCACCACTAGCTGTTGGTTATGGGACAACTACCCCTAAAATTGTGGCATTATCCCCCAGGTGGGTGGAAGAGAGAAATCAGCTCATTAATGACCAGGTAACCACTAAAAGGCCTAAGAAGCCTAGATAAGGCAATTCGAATTGAGCAGGTAGCTCTACAATATTTTATGCAGAAATATTTCCTCAAGTGTATCAGGTGATCACTGAGAGATTCAAATAGGGAGGCTATGTGAGAGTGCAATTGTGTGTCTTCTATTTATTCTGAGAAGGAAAACCAGAGGTGCTGGTGCAGGTCTCTTTGACTACTGAGTTTTTATGACTGGATAATCTATATTCTACTGCAAGTTGATGAACTAAAGCTTCTACAGACTCTTCTTCCTAGTGGTTCAGTGAACAGGCTCGGGGGTCCTAAGGAAAGTAACTTGGCTATCTTCAGGAATAGGTTGGGTGTAACAGTTTCCTTGGGATATTTGTTTGTCCTACGAATTATCAGGTTCTATTTTTCTGTTGTTATTTTCAGTCAAATAAATTCTGCATTTATCAGTAAGAAATTGTTTTATTTTCTGACCTGAGTATGATTTCTGAATGAAAATGATTTATGAAATGATTGATTCGATAACCATCTCTATATTTGTACCCATGTTGTTTTTGCATCGTACTCTAGTAAAGAGAAGTGAATTAAGAAAGATGAATGATAGGCAGATTGCCAATTGATTGGGTAGAGTAATTCTATAATGATTTCTCTTAATATTGATTTATTTAATGCTTCAAGTTTAAAACTAATAAACAAAATAGTTTACCACATAAATCAGACTTATAATAGATTCCCTTACTTAGTAATAAAAATAAAATAATCCATCTCTGCATCAGTCTAGGTCTACAAACCTTTACTAAATGTTCTTTCTGATTTGCAATCTAATTTTCAACATAAAAATGTTATGTTTTCATTTACTTCCTGCATTATTGTTTTTAGGAATTTAACAGCTGCAAAATATGTTTATAAAAAATCAATATAAGCATTTAATTTCTCATTCCATTCCTTTAATCAAATTTTTCCATGGGTTAAACTTAGTATTATTTCTAGTACTTTAATAGTCTGCTATATTTCAATTTTTTGTAGAATAAATAAATTCTAGATTTTATTTCTATTATCTTATAGTACCGTCACTACTACAATTTTCCTCTTTATGAAGTCAAAAACATGTATATTATTCTTTTAAAAACCCTAAGACTATTCTATAGTCAGTTTAAAAACTACACATTTAAAACATAAACATCAATCTCTTGTATTAAGTTTTCCAATAACTAAAATACTTTTCGGTTGTCCAAACTATATACTTATATTAACTATATTACAAGACGTCTGCAGAGTGAGAGTTTTAATTATTATCTTAAACCATTTTTGTTTTATGCCTCAAACACCAGAAAACAAATATCATCATCAATCTAACTCTAACTCAAACATTCAAGTTTTCATTTCAAGAAAACTAGCTAACTTTCGGCACTTGGCCCTTCATTAAAAAGACAGTACTCTTGCTAGTTAAACAGGTCTATTATCGAAACCTACAGGGTAGAGATTTTATTTCAAAACGTAAGATCAAAAACTTTAGTCATTTAAAAACATACAGTTTCTAATATTTACCATAAACTCAACACAGTATTTTGTTTTTCATTCAAAACTTACATAGCATGAAATTCCTATTTTCCACATTTATGAGTCAACTAACGACACAAAACTGGTTACCAAAATAGTTACTATTTATTCTACATCGACAAATTGGATTCCAAACATCACACAGTAAATAATTGCAGCAGTTTTAAAAATTGTATGATCCATTTAAAAGAACGTGGGTTTATCCCTTATCAATTACATTTTTAAACAAGGTATTTCCAACCAAAATTTACAATAGACGCCGTAGTAACTAAGCTAGATAAGAATCTTAGCAGCTGGGCTTTCCACTATGGTTCCCAAAGTTTACAAACAATGAACAAAAGCCATGCCAGAAACCAAACATCAACACCTTGCCAAACATCTAGCGTCAACCACAACTGAACCAGGAGATACCACGAGGTAAGGAAACACTGAGGCTTACCGGTGGACGCGTAGTGCTCTTCCATCAAACCTCATGTAAAATATTCCTTCGACGAGAGAAAACCTGACAAGCAAACTTGTAATGGTTAAATGAGAACTTATAAATGATTTTTAAATGCTTGAAATGATAGTGGTTTGTAAAGAAAAGACCTTACCTGCATTTTTTTTTTGTGAGGCACTTCTGCAAATGTAACCGACGAAGCTATCCATACAACATATGGAAGAGAAGGTTCCAGATCTAAGGTCGATATTTTACCACTGCAAGAAAATCAAAATCCGGTTCGAATATTTCAAAACTTTGGACAGACACCCTCACAACTTATGCAGTAAAACCAACTAAAGATTCAATCTTTCAACATATTAATCGCTGTAACTTTCACAACATACTTGGTTTCTTATTATGACAAACATTCACAGTCTAATCGCTCACAGGTCACGGGTTCGAGCTTGGGAAAGCTCTTAACCACCAAACCCTAGAACCTCTCGGCCTGTTGGCCTTACCCAAAGCTTAACCATAATGAAATGAAGACAAAAGACCTTTCCTCAACGTTAAAGGAGAGTGTAGTTAGGGTTCCATTTCAATCTCAAGAATCCACAGATCAACGATGGAGATTGCTGCCAACCAGGCTCGTTGGAATATGGGTAATCTCTACTTTAAAAACTCTATTTATTATTCCAACTACAACGTTGCCAACTCGGAAGACTACAAGTTCAAGCCTGCTACATCTCGACATTTCAAGTTTAAAGTGTGAAAACTTTAACGTGCTTTTCATCCACGAGAGCATCCACGTACTACTACATTCAATGCTTTAGACAGATGACTTAAATGTCAAGCCAAACTTTGGAACGATGCATTCTGTTTTGTACTCCAAACTTTAAGACCCCATCATTTCAGCTGTCAACGATCAGACTTAGGGTTACAACGATCATTATGCACCTTTCGAGTTTGATAATGCAAAGGTTGGGTTTGTATATGTATATATATATATATATATATATAAGTTGAGACTTGTTCTATCCTATAGTTAGAGTCCCATTATATGCATCGTATTTTTATGTTCACAAAGTATAGCCCTTTTCATTTAAAAGGTCAATCTCTATAATTCGTGCAAGTCCTATAGTGGAACCATCATAAATATAAAGATAGGACTTTAGGGAATGTTATTTCAATAGAATGTTTGTTCATACATTTATAAACTCATAAATAATATGATTGTAATTATAATTGTTTTAAATCATTCATGTTTTCCAAACATACTATTTGATTCACGGTTTCAATAAAATTCTTATGATAATAATAGTGTCATAATAGCACTTAAAAAACGTAACCTAGTGCATATCCTAGAAATCCATAACCATAGGAAATTCATCTTGACGAATTCAATAATAAGTGTAGTTTAAATATTAATCATAATAACTCCTACAAATTATATTATGATCAAAACAATACATCTAGGATAGACTTAGATCCATACCTGAAGCAAGGAAGAACTTAGAAATTCTACCAATTATTGACGGTTGTTTGTAGAACATAAATACTCTTAACACTTGATTTGTCGCTTTACTCTTACCTGCGAATCTGCACAAGAGGAATAGGTTCACAAGCTTTAGATGACATATCTAAGTAAGCCTTAGGGTACCTCGTATGACCCCTTTCATCATCATCATAAAACAACTGTCAGTACCTTGTTAATAAAACTCTTTCGCATAATTTTTCGAGTTATAGTTATTACAAGCAAAACTAGTGTCGTAATCAATTTAAAGGAAGTATTATGTGTCGCTATCATTAAAGAAGTTATTAGTTAAGAAACTCTGTAACTAAATTATTTCCAGCATTTATGACTATAATATTAATGCTACTTTATTTAAACATTTATTATTTCCGCATTTATAGTTTTAAATATTTAATACTGTTTTAAGAATTTTAAATTTTTATGAAATTATCAGGATGTTACATCTCTGTCTTGATCCTGCACATAAATTCTGATGGTGAATGGCGATATCCCGAGGGACCTGGGTGGTGAAGGGATTACCATTGCACCTAGAAGTGAGGTGGAGGAAAAATTAGGTGGTGAGGAATTGAGTTGTGGAATCTCAAACTGATACTTTATCTATCCTTGAGTGCACCTCTGTTGTGGATATGTGGCCTCAGCTCGGGGTTGGCTTGTCACAGTGAGATTTGGCTTGGCAGTGCGTAAGGTTGGGTGGAACATGGTCCGATTGATGCCAGTTGCATATTAATGAGATAAGTGTTCCATTTTATTTTATTTCATATGTTTATATGAATCATTTTTTATTTTATTGCAGCCATGGAAGCTGAGTTGATATTTAATTGTGAAAGTGGTTTTTGTGTAAATCGATGGATGCAGATTGATGGATTTTCCTCATGGGATATTACTTATACTTTTTATCTATCAGATCTGGTTGAAATATATGTTTATATGCTATTATCCATGCTGTTATTTTTCCCTATATGGATGAGTTTAACTATGTGTATGCGTGTGAATTTCTATCTAGATGATCAAATGCAGTTTGCTCAGTTTACTGCTTGAGATCTGGTGGAAAATATTAGTTATTTATTCTACGATCTCGATAGAAGATATAGTAATTTATTTTCATGTTTATTTTTTTTATATGAACCTGCAAGTGCACCCTCTATGGCTAGGTTGATCCATGTTTGAGTTTTACAGTTGAAATTGGTAAGTTTCGATGACTAGTTTATGTGTTTCACTACTTAAAAATTGGATTGTTTTGATAGTTTCCCTGTAGATTTGAATATCTGATGTTGCATGGTTGTACATGAAAATGATAGTGTTCCCTTGGTGGCTGTATATTTCACCATATGTATTTTATTCTTTTTATTTGGGAGTCACAATTGGTTTTGTAGGGAATCATATGCTTACCGGATGATCTAGTTGTGAAATTGATGTCTAATTGTAGATCTAATTTTGTGTATGAGTTAGTGGTTGTATATGGATTCTTTGTACCTATTGTTATTCATTATTGAATGGATGTATATGTTAGCTTTAGACCCAATCCAATAAGAAATGAAAAACTGTTAAAGAAAGTACCATAGATTGGATTTACGGAAGTGTCTTAATTTGCATAGCTTATGTGTAGAAAATCTTGAATTATGATAGTTTGCAAAGGAATCCATAATTTTGGTATATAAGTGTTATTGGGATGATTATGGTCACCCATGAATGTTTTAATAATGTAAGTTCTAATTTTAATGAGCAAGAAAAATCTAGTTTAATTATCAGGCTTGTACGGTCTTGCATCTGCATGAGCTTTTGGGGAGTTTTATAATTGTTTTTTTTTAAGTATAACAATTGATTTTAATGGTTGAATGTTTGTTTTATTTGGATTGATGGATTGATGGCCTATCCCGAGAAACTTTATTCTACTATAAAATACCTTTATTCATCCGTCCTTTGGTTTTACATGTTCCCATGACCTTGGTTTCGGGGTTGGGTACACTATAAAGTGGTATAAGAGCTTAGGTTCCAACTCCGTGGATCTTGGGCCTATTATGGATTTATAAATCTATTTATATGCATTTGGAGATTATAAAATATGCACAGTGAAATAAATTTAACCCCCCTTATGTTAATGGAAGAATCAAAAGCCTCACTTCAGAGATCAGTTTGGGTGTATCCTACTTTTTAATTCCAGAAGTTAAGAAATTGTATGAACCAGGTTTTGTCTTGGAATGGCTTGTTTGATGAACTTTGGAGGAATTGGTTTTCATATTGAGACCTTATGAAGTTGCACTCTTACTCGGAAACTAACATTTGAAATTGAAACATTTTGAAATTGAGATTTGGAAAAAGGGAAAGTTGTTCTTCGTTGACTAAAGAATATGTATATAGTATTTATATATGACTAATAGATGTATGTTAATATGATAATATGATGATTAAGTATAGTTATATGATATAATATAGTGCTAGAGGTAGATGGATGAGTAACAAAATCATATAGATATATATATGATGGTACAGTAGTAGTATATCATGGTATATTGGTAGTATATGGATATTATATATATCATGTACTAATAATTATAGATAATGTTATGATAAATAGTGCTATATGTAGTCTACATGTATGTGGTTTTATAATTAGTTTAATGTTTGATTTTTATAGTGTTTGTGTGTTTTGTTATTAGTTATATGTATGTATTATTAAAATATAATAACAATGGTAGTGTGATCCAATGAGAAACTATTCGATGTATTGATGGTTAAGATTGTTACTGGTTGTTATTGGATATGTTTGCTATGGTTGATGTATGATATTTGAATGGTTGATGTATGATTGGAATTGGTTGATTGTTGTAATTATTGTATGTATGGTTATTATTGGTTTATATTGATTGTTTTAATGTACGATTGATATGGCCTTCATTGGTTGATATTGGTGATTAATGTAGGATTAATTGATGTATGGTATCATGGTTGATGTATAATGATCAATGGACGTCTGATGTATTCTGATTTATGTATTATGATCGGTGTATAGTCTAGTGGATGTATTCTGATTAATGTATCTGGTTGATGTATTATGATTTATGTAACTTGATTTATGTATTCTGGTTGATGTATTTTGATTGATGTATTATGGTTGATGAATTATGGTTAATGTGTGTATGTATTGATGTAGATTAAATACAGTTGATATTGATGTTGATGTGGATGTATGTGTGGTTTCATTGATGTATGTATTATGGATTGACAATTGTATGGTTGATGATTGTATGATGGTTGATGTATGTATGATTGATATTGGTTGATGAATTATGGTTGAAATGTTATTCTTTATGTGTGAATGGTTATTACTGGTTGTTACTAGTGATTATTGGTTGTTATTGGTTGTTACTGGTTGTCATTAGTTGTTGCCACTGGTTGTTACTGATGTTATTAGTTGTTATTGGTTGTTATTAGCTGTTAATAGTTGTTATTTATTACTATTGGTTTATGTATGATTGATAGGTATGGTATTTGGAGGTATTATGTGTAATCTAGTTAGAAAAATATCATTGTGATCTTTGTTGAAAGGTATTTTGGTAGTATCTTGGTGACATTTCATGTGTCTTTATTGAAAGGTATCTTGGTACTATATTGGAGGTATTTCGTATATCTTTGTTGAAAAGTATTTACTATCCATGTGACTGATTAAAGTATGATTCATGTACCTTTGTTGAAGATGTACTACATGGATCCATATATATCCAATACTAATCGTGTAGAATGTGATACAAGTATCTATGTTAAAAAATTGTCTAGGTGATCTTGTTGAAAAAGTACCCTTGTGATCTTTGATGAAAGTATCTTGTTAGTGTATCCTTGTGGTATATCAAAAACCTTTGTTGATAGACATCTTCATAAATTATCATAGTGATAGTTCATGCATATCTGTTGGAAAGTGTCTTAGTGATTTTTTTCTCATGCATCTTTGAAGTGATATTTCATACATATTTATTGTAAAAGTATCTTAATGCATTTCATGTACCTTTCACACATTTCATGTATCTTAGAGTATATGGATGATGCATTTCATGTCCCTTGTTGAAAAGTATATACCTAATGCATTTCATATGATTGGAATTGATGAGAATGTGATATAGGGTAGATGCATTTCAACTATTTGAAGAAGTATCTATATTCCATGTACCTTTGTATATACTAATGTATTTCTCGTGATTAATTGAAATCTATTTCATATATCATGAAGGTGTGTTTTATGTATCATGTTGAACAATATATATAGATATAGATATAGATATCATGTGTTTATTTTCAATGTGGAGAAAATGTATTTGTAGAAGAATGTCTTTATATCATGTATCACATATTTTTATACTTGATGTTAATCATATGGGTGATTGGAATATGATTTTCACGGGGATGTATCTTTGTTGAGGATTGAATTCCTCTCAATTAGGTTTGAAGGCCTTGTAATGAGGTTGGAAGACCCTGTAATGGGGATTGAAGACTGACCATTGCTTCCTTAAGTCCACTCTACTCGTCTCAGTTCTCCCATAGGCATTGGAGATGGACATGAAAGTAGGTGGTGGTGGAAATTATTGTGGTTAGAAAGATGTTATCTTTGTCAAGCATGTTTGAAAATGTCTGTAAGAGTTAGAAAGATGTTATATTTATTAGGTTTGTATGGGCATGCCTGTAAGAGTTAGAAAGATGTTATCTTTCTGAGGCATGTATGGGAATGTTTGTAATAGTTTGAAAGATGTTATCTTTTTTAGGCATGTATGGGAATGTTTGTTATCATTTTGTAAAGGCATCTATGTATTATGCATCGAGGACGATGCATTGTTTAAAGGGGATGGGAATGTAATACCCCGTGTGTTAAGCCCCAGACATATGTAATTTGTAATTATTTGTTATTGTAGCACTAGGTGTCGTGACACGGGTCTTTAAGGACCTAGAGACATTATTATTATTATTATTTTGTAAATAATTAATTAATAAAAATAACTGGCACAACAAGGACCACTAAAAGAGTATGGGAGTCGTAGATCCACAATGTGAGGGGGAATGTGGACATTCCTAGCAATGTATAAGTTTTTTGGTTGAGCTTGGCCCGTATTTATGCCTTGGTGTCTTTATTAGTTTATAATCACCCAAACATTATACAACAGACCCATCTTTTAATTATTTTAGTTGGTACTATTGAGCCTAATTCATGATTCAGTGGGCCTCCGTTAGTGAATGCACCCTCCTTGGTGCTTGGGTGGATTCCACTTGTTGATTGAGCACCTTTGGTGGTTTTGTAACTCCTTTTTGAAGGTTACACTTGGTTTTGTAACTCCCACTTTCACAAGTGCGCTCTTAGTGACTATTTTTAGCCTTGGTTTGAGTAATTCCTTGTGTAACCCCTCCTTTTCTATTTTGGGAAGATGCTTTGGCATGTGTAACTCCTCACCTCACTATTTTGAATTCCTCTACATGGATGAAGTGTCCACACATGAATTTAAGTTGGGCGAGGTGACTTGTATCCACTCTCCTTGAAATTCGAATGGCTTGGGTTGGATTCGATTTAGCCTCTTGTGGTTGAGTTAACCCCCCTTAGGTTGAATAAAGTTGGCTTACCTTGGTTTGATTTGACCCCCTTGGGTTCGAATTTCCTTCTTTGGTCTATAAATCTATGGTTTATATCCTTGGTTAAGGTTGTTGATTATTGTTGGTTGCTCTTGGTTGTTCATTCTGTTAATGTTGAGAGCTTGGTAAGCTTGTGATATTGGGAATCCATGTATGCTTTGTTAGGATAATTAATATTCCATCCTTTTCCTACTTTGCATTATTTCTTTTTTCCTAGTAGTTGATGATGTCATTTTCCCCCTAGTGGTGTGCATATGTCATCTAGGATCCATCAGCCACCTCATGCACCTTGCATGCATCATTTTAGGACCACCTGAGTCAGTTCCCTACATTTTAGGAGCCAAATCAATGTTCTAGTTCAGTCCACCTGAGTTAACTGAATCTTGTGGGGGTTTTATGCTCCGATAGCCACTGTTTGTGGTCTCATGCACCCTTTTTTGAGTGATTTGCATGCCAAAATCACTAATGCGCCCTTTTGGCCAGTTAAGTGATTGTGACTTCAGTTAATTAAGATTTGGTTGAGTTTAACTAAGTTTGGGAGCTCCATGGCACTGATAGAGGTGACAATTCCTATGCTAGACAGACCGAGACTTGAATTCTCCTAGGTGATTTGATCTCTCCATTGTAACAACATTGTTGGCTATATTGATTATTGGATCATGTGACATTATTTTGTTCCTATCTGAGTTCTCATGCATGATTAATTTCCTGCTCATTTTTACTTCAATTTTCACTATAATTCATCTTTTTTGCTCATTCTTTCTCTATGAGGTATACTCAACTCCATGATTTGCTATGATTTAGAATTTCACATGGTATCAAAGATCAATGAGCGTAGGTTGAGCAACTGCTTTTAGTATTACACCAGAAGCCTCTGGATTTCCACAGCAAATCCCGGTGCCATTGCATTGTATTCATTAGATAAATAATTTGAGGTATATCTAGGTGTGAAGGATCCAGAAAAATGTGCCTATTGTCCTAAAGAAGTGCTCAGTAGTAGTTTATCTCCAAAATTGATATTTTTTTGCAGGATTTTGAAGGTTTTTTAATGCAGTAGTTTAGATGTATTCGCTCCAGCAATTCATATGGAGAATTTGAATGCTCCCTTGTCTCCTAGAATATTGACACCATTCAATTATTTTGATTAGAGGGCTGATATGCAAATGGTATTGCACAAAAAATAGTTGTACAGGGTCACAATGGGAAAGGAGTTCGAACCTCAAGAATATGTTGAGAAGGCAAAGTATCTGAATAGATTGGATGAAGCATTTGGTTTCATGTGTATTCATATTTCTAGAGATTTGATCTTCCACCTTGATGGATTGAATTTGGAGACCCTCTTCGGAAAACAAGATGAGCGAAGGGGCCATATTTTGGAGAATGATTTAATTTCTCTTCAACCCAGTAGTTTCGAAACTATACAACAATTCTTTTCTAAATTTAAATCTTTGGTCATGCAATGAAAGCAATGTGGCATTAAGAAGAAGGATGAGCAGCTGGTGCTATCCATTCTGAGAAAGCTTGGTATTGAGTTCTCCATCTTTGTTTCTACCTTCGATTCAGGGATATTGTCAATCCCTAGTTGGAAAATTCCATCCTTAGATGTAGTCACTGAATCTCTCATCCAAGAATAAGACAAATTGATTCATATGGGTTCCTTAAAGGCCTAAAAAATCAAGCTCTTATGGCTAGAGAGTCAAAAAGTGAGAATGCAAAAGGGAAGAAAAAGGGAAAAGAGAAGAATTAATTTGAACCCATGAAGAATTCCAAGTCTAGTCCATCAGAAGGAGCCTCCAGCTCCAAGAAGGACAAGCAAAATAAATTTGAGAAATCCAAGTGTACATACTACAAGAAGGGTAACCATATTGAGAGTTGTTGTAT
Source organism: Larix kaempferi (assembly GCA_027924585.1). Classification (NCBI taxonomy): domain Eukaryota; kingdom Viridiplantae; phylum Streptophyta; class Pinopsida; order Pinales; family Pinaceae; genus Larix; species Larix kaempferi. Next base: position 20,391,208 of record BSBM01000643.1, read on the forward strand.
GAAGAAGACCATAGATCAAATGGAAAAACTCCTTGAACAACATAAAATTTCCCTCCTTGAAGGTGCAAGGAAGACTGATCCAGGTTGCAATTCAGAAGATCATGAGAGATGCCATGCATTGAAGGTTGGATTCTCACAATCCCAAGCCTTTCTTATTGATTCTAGAGCCTCCAACCACATGGTTTCCTCTAGAGAGCCATTTTCTTCATTAGATCTCACCGATGGCCCTTGCATACACATGGGAGATGAATCTCAAATATTTGCTGAAGGGAAGGGCACAATATAGCTTGAGCATGGAAAGTTCAACAATGTGCTATATCTTCCTTCTCTAGCAGCTAGTTTGTTGTTTGTTTATCAGATGACACACACAGGTTCACCAAAGAAAGTAGTATTTGGACCTGGCACATTTGAGGTTGCAGAGATATCATTTGGGAAGTCGATAGCCAAAGGAGTTGCAAATCATTCCTCCACGAAATATGATTCAACCTACTTCTTTCCATTCTCACATCAAGTGCTCTCTTGACTCATGCAAATGAGACAAGCAGACTCTAGCATGAAATATTCGGACACCTAAACTTCAAATACCTACAGTAGTTGCACAAGGAAGATATGGTTGAAGGTTTGTTGGACATAAATTTCTCTCAAGGAATTTGTAGAGGTTTTTTGGTAGGGAACACCCAAAGAGAAAGTATGATGTTGGGAAGGAAAAGAGAGCTTCCTCCATACTTGATATGATTCATAGTGATGTTTCGGGACTGATGCCCACTGCTTCAATGAATGGATCCATATAGCTTCTGAACTTCATTGATGACTACTCTAGGTTCTGCTGGATCTACTTTCTCAAACATAAATTTGAGGTATTCTAAAGCTTCAAAGTTTTCAAATCCTTAGTTGAGAACACTGTTGGAAGGAATATCAAGGAACTCAGATCATAATGGAGGGGAATACATCAAGAAGGAGTTGTAGCAGCTATGTGCTTCCGAAGGTATTCAAATGTAATATTATGTCCCATACACACCACAGCAAAATGGTGTAGCAGAGAGGAGGAATAGGTCATTAAAAGAGATGGATTCCTGCTTGATTGGAGCAAGAGATATCCCATCAAATCTCTAGGCAGAAGTAGTGAATTGTGCCACATACATTCAGAATGTGGTACCCCAAAAATATGTTGATGGGGTCACTCCATTCGAATCATTGAAGGGACACAAACCTGATGTCTCTCACCTAAGGGTTTATGGATCCAAGGCATGGGCCAGAATCCCCTCTGACAAAAGGAAATCACTTCAACCTCAAAGTAGCGAATGCATTGTTCTTGGATATGTAGAAGATGGAAAATCATACAAACTGATGGAGATTGCAACCAAGAGATGCTTCATTGAAAGAATTGTTCAATTCAATGAGGATCCATTGCATGATCTACAACTAGTTGAAGAACAAGGTATAATTGATTTCTCTATTCCATTTTCTCCTAATGATGTTTCTATAGGTGATCCACATTCATATTCTGAAGAAGGAGATCAATATGATTTAGATCTAGATATTGAGTATGAAGATCTAGCAAATCCGTATACGGATCCAACACCTACTCCCAATCCAAAGCCTAAGTGGGATCAAAAGCTTATTGAGGCAGCTGGGGACATTACTAGAGATCCATTTGACTACAGAATAACAAGATTCAATACCAAGATGCAAACATTGCACTTTTCCATACAAATCCACTTCTCCCTGAGAGGTGCTTCATGATGGTGGGGTCTGATCCACGGTCTTACAGAGAGGCTTTCCATGATCTGAGATGGAAAACAGCCATGGATGAATAATATGAGTCACTGTAGAACAATGAGACATGGGATCTTATCTCTCTTCCCCCAGGGAGGAAACTAGTTCAGTGCAAATGGATCTACAAAATAAAGCTTGCATCTAATGGATCTACAACCAAGTACAAGGCTCAATGTTAAACATAGTCGCCTCTCTACCATTAATTACATGCAACCTTCTTATCCTGTAATTTTTTGTGTATGTGCATGTAAGGGTTAACATGTAGTCCCTTATCTCCTAGTACATGGTTCATGCGTGGGCTCACTTGTTGCAGGCTCGACGTTTGACGCAATGTATGTGCTTCTGGTATGGGATAGGTTGGACATAAATACTAGTCTATCAAATACCTACATACAGACGCTAGCTTTTGTTCTTGATAGGTACACACAATTTCCATTTGAGGATTCTATTTCTCTAGCCCAGTAATGCAAAATATGACCCATAATTCAAAATGTATCCCTGTTTTCATTTCCAGAGGAGCTGAATATATAGAATTCACTTGTTTAGCATCCCCATTTAAAACGCATTGGCACAGAATAATGGCTCTTGATAAGCTGTGATTAGTATTATATTTTTTTATCATGTTAAATACTAGTAACGATCTATTAGTATTCAATAACTATGAATCATAATGTAGAGCCTCAATGGCTGCTTTTGGGATGGCCTCTTCTACGACTTGCCCGTCCGGCTTGTCTGGTTTCTGTGGGTTTTGGCACACTATAAATATGTGTCATGTGTATTGCCTTTTTTTTATCATGTTAACTACTAGTAACGATCTATCCATATTCAATAACTCTGAATCATAATGCAGGGCCTCGATGGCTGCTTCTATGACTTGCCTGCCCGACTTGTCTAGTTTCTTTGGGTTTTGGCACACTATAAATCTGTGTCCTGTGTATTTCCTTCTTGCTTGGGTTACGTGTCCTTCCTGGGAAGATTGAAAAGGTAATGCGAGTAACTAAGTTCCATACCATTCATTTAAGGGTTCGTTCTCTTGTCGTCAGTAGGTAATGCAGATGTATTTGAACCTCTTATCTCTCTCATAATGAGGCAAGTGGTTTTCACTCTCTTTATAACACCGATTTCATAAAATTATATTTCCTTATTTAGGGAGGTTCATGTTGAGAATCATAAACTCTTGTGCGAGCCCCTCCCTTAAACACCACATTAATCCTAAGATCCCTACTCCTGTAATTTTATGGGGTTCATAGTTTACCAGGTTCACATTTATATTTGTTTCCCTTGTTTCCCACTAGGCTATTTATTGGGGTAATCCTCAGTCACATGTGGCCTTGCAGTGAACACATTGTACCCTCCTTAACTATGGGAAATCCTTGGGGATATGCTCTATCTAGTCACAATTATAGCATATTATGGGCCTGCATTACCACTATTATTTCCTCCTTCATATCCTCCTTGCACCCCTCCTTTTTTTGATACAATTTTCACCTCCTCCACCCAGAAGGAGCTCCTCTTGAACTACTCCATCAATGCATGCATGGCATGATAGTTTTCTATGGAATGAGTGTTCACCCTACAAAGATCATAGATAATGGTATTTGGGTCAGAAGTTTACTACTATAGCATCATAGAGAGATGTGGGGGTGTTCGTAGGTCATGTCGATCTCATAGTATTAACTTTCTATGTTGCCTGGTAATCTAGTTGGTGGTGGCATCAGGTTAGGAGCCATAACCCAAATTATCAGTGAAGGACAATAGTTCACTGTGTGACTATCTATTATAAACATAATGCACCAAACTTTTTCCCTTCTTGCCTTGGCACAGTTCATTTCCTATATTGTTTTATATTAAGGCCAGCAACTATGATTGGATTTGAACAAGCCCATGAATCACACTAGTTGAGGGAATATCCACATTGCCTTCTCAGGTCACTCCTAGATACCCATTCATTGATTCAATCTCCATATCCTACATGAAGTCCTCTCATTGGGTGGTCCACTTTTATTGCATCAATGCTAATCTAGTCAAGGGAAGAAGACCCTAAATAAACCACTCCTTATGTTCAGTGGATTTTGTAAGATATTATGTTGATCGGGTTAAGGAAGCATTAATTTTACTCTTATGTACTCTTGCCAATTATTTTTTTGATCTCCTTCAGCTCAGTGCAACTCATTTTTTTGAGTTTGGCCTTTGAAATCCCCCGAGGAGGTTTTCATTGTTATAATTTATTTATTCCAGGGAATACCAACCATAAAACTTATTTTATAGTATTCCAAGGTCCAATGGCGCCTATGAAAGGGTTTCTCCCTTAGGGTTTTTAATTAGCGTGATGTAGCTGGAAGATAAAGAAGCTATAGGTGTAGGTGACATAGTGACCTCACTAAAAACCTTCAAATTTCATTGCTTGAGTAAATCTATGAAAAATCATCCTTGGACAATGGTTTCTGATATAACCTCAATCAATTTTATTAGCCATTAATGGGGTTATTTCCTCATCAATGGTACGAAGTTTAACAAAACCATTTTTTGTAGGGAAAACTACCTAGCTGGAAAGGTTGATCCCTCAATGTTTTTAAGTTCACCAATAGATTTAACTAAATCCCTCGCCTACCCTTCCCAAAGATCTCACATGAATTTTGCTAATAATCAAGAAAAAGTTCATATAGGTACATGGATACTGATGTCTATCCCTCTCTCTTGAAGTTTATGCCTATCTCTTTGATTCCTGCTCTAAACATTCAGTTCATACACCTGCACACACAGAAACAAGAAACGCCTTTCTCATTGATCAAGTATATGAGTATTCATTACAAAACTAGCATGCATTATAAAAAACATCATTACAATTTAGACAATAAATCACCATCCAAGATTCATAATAAAGTAAACAACGATAATAGATGAGAACATGAATTTGGTTGGGGAAAAAAGGTATATTTATTTAATTGCATGAACAAAGTATAGTCGTCTAAGATACCTGGTTATCGCAGACAGTACTTCCTTCTCTGTTCAATTTATAATTTAAATTTAAAACTTTGGTCTCTGGATGTCTATTGTTTAATCTTGGTGTCAGACACTCGAAGAACTTGTGGAAAGACTAGGATTGCAGTTGCAAAAACCCTTTATAAAGTACAAGCTCGTTGATGGTTATAAATGGTTGAGCTCCACATCGTCGATTGATTTCAGGCTCAACAGGGTCTATAAGATTCATTCCAGGGTGAACAATGGCTTTATCAATGCAGAGCAATCTATAAAGCGCATTTAGAGCTAATCAAGGCTATATTTGTTTGGTTTCTCGAGCATGGTGACCTTACTACAGGGAAAAGGATTTAACAATTCGGCCTTGATCCAATGGATTGTGTTCCTTTTGCAACAAAGTTGAGTCCCTTGAGCACTTATTATTTTTTTTCCAAAAGGATCAACAGACCTCGGACTAGGCCAATAACTTGTGTAAGCATTTCTCAAGCTCCCACTTATCATGGAAGACAACTTTATTAGGGGTGATATTTGATATAGTTTATTTTTACAAGACCTGGCATATGCTCGAAATTTAAGTTATTTTACAACACTTGAAAGCTATAAAACAAGTTGTGTTTAAGAATGAGGAATCCGATATATCCTTTACATCGATTGTTTCAATTTCCATAATAGTGAATATATCATTGCAAATCCAAGCACAAGTAGATAATTGTTCATTAGGTGTTGGGCATCTAGGTCAGATTTCTTTATAACCTGGGCAAGTGTTATCACTCAATAAAATTGTCTGTGGATTTTACTTTAACACTTAACCCTAGAGGATTTGTTTTATCCTAAATAGGATTATGCAGATGCCCCTTTGATTTGGATTATGCATTGGGTTTAGCATGGATCTGGGCTTGTTTCATGCAGTAGTCTTTGTTGTAAAGCAACCTTGTTTATTTAGTTTTTTTTTACCATCCAACCATTCCATTCCGATGATAGTAAGAGATGTTTTTTTTGAAGATGCAAGAATCCCAGTAAGTCGAGAAATAGAAGGAAAACTATGATCCATTATAAACTGATGGTATGCTCCAGAAAAGACGTCTAGGTGCGGCCTGCATCATTATGTGCATAAGGTATTCTCTAGGATAAACACAAATTCCAGTATAATTGTAGTGTAGAAGGTGTGACTGGGTCATGTTCTACCGGAATAACCATGACAATCATCTTTCCTTATTTATCACTATAAACTTATAATGGGTCCACCTAACAAAGAATGTAATATGGTGATCGAAAGGTTATGTGATGGGATTGAAGATTGGGCTCGATGCCCAAAGTGTTTTTTTTGTTCTAATGCCCAGGTATGCTCCTCATGTAGCTGCCCTTTGGATCCGCCCTACCATTGCGCTTATTCTCCTTCCCACCTTTGTGCACTTGAAGCCTCTCGGGCTCTCCCAAGGATCATTTTCTTCTTTTTTATTGAGAATTACATCATTGAATCAATTAGAGAAGTAATAATGGTGAATATATCTCTCTCTCCTAACCATCAAAGCGACTTCTATCTGAGCTATTCCATTCTACTATTTCTCATAAAATTCTACAACAATCCTTTCTAATTTCTAATTAATGTTTCGAATGGAAATGTTGAATAGGGTAGTCCTAGCTTGTTGGCCTCTTATTTTGTTAATTTGATTGATACTAACACAATTATTTTATCTCTTCTAGTCTTTTGGTGTTTAGTTACAGGAAGGTATTTATGGACGAAATGCCTTCAACTTTCAAGCTTTCATCTATTTATACTTGTATGTAGCAATTCTTGTTAGTAGACTAGAATCCTATACAACCATAATATATTGTGCCATGCTATCTAAACAATATAAATCGCCACTTAGTAGTGGGAGATCTTAATTTCCAAAATAGTCATAAAATAGAAATAAAAGAACTCTATTTGAGTTAGAATGGCTCAATTTCTTTTGTTTCTGGAATATATATACTATTTCTTGAAATATATAATTATTATTTTTTAAATATATTTGTAAATATAAATAACCATATTCTGCAATTGAAATATTAATAATAGAAAACCTAACTTGTATTTGTTTCTATTTCTGTAGGTAGTCTACAAAGATTTTGGAAATGCATTCCACACCATGGAGCTAGAAGCTTAACCTTAATATGTATGTAGCCTTGAAATTCTAAATTAAATTTTTGTTTATGTTTGAGTCCTAGATTTTGTAGTTGAATTGGTATCTTTAAGTTTTATGTAGAAGAGTTTAAATTTATGTTTGAGTTTTGTTTCTTGTAGGCCTTTAGGTTCAAGAGTTCGAACCAGCGCTCTAATACCATTCTGTAGTGCTCTACCTTATAGAAGGGCACTAAATTAGTCACTAGGTCAAATTCGATGTACAACACCTCATCTAAAGCTTGGTTTAATAATACTTGGAGTTTGTTTTGCATCAACATTTTGTTATAGTTTCTATTTGTTGTGTATTTGCAGTCATATCGTAGCATTCTAAAATTTTCCATAACGAAAGATTTACAGTAGAACTAGAAATTGTGTTTCGTATGCAATTTTTCATCCATGGTTTATTTCTGCATTAATATTCATAAATGTAAATGAATAATCAAATTCATACAAGTAGAATACCTGGGTAATGTCGTGATGCAGGTAGTTACTGTAGCTCAATTAGTTCCTTCTGACTAGGCCTTGGTGACCAAACTGATAATCCACTCTGGCGACCAGCACTTATCATGTTGGCCCTAGGAAACCAACATGTTTCCTATCCCTCAGTCCCACAAACCAATAATCCAGAGAGCAAATTTCCTTAGACGTACAATTTCCATAGTTCAATAGTGAAGTTTCACAAAACCAAAATTTTCTTTGAGTTAACCCTCTCCTCTATCTTTGATTTTCCCACCTCCTCAAAGCTTCGAATTCCCCCCTCCTCGGCATTCCTCCTTTTCATAACAATACTAAGTATAATTCTCCAAAAGAAAACCAAACCCCCCTTCTCTGTGAAACCTTTCCTTTATATCCCATTTTCCTCCTCCAAACTTCATTCTTACTCCATCGCCTTAGTCCTCTATGTTTTCGGTATTCTAAACCATTAATACAATCACACTAATCAAGGATAAAATAATGTTTAAATATGTTTGTTAGACTCCCTGTTTCTCTCGGGCAGTGAAATAATTCAATTCCAATTAAGGTTGTCCATTTGTATAGATTTCCTATTGTTTTCTTTCATTCAAGGATAAGCATGACTTGTCTTATTTAAATGTATGAGACAAGTTAGATAGTATAGAATTTATTCCACCACTTGATCTTTAAATGTGGATAGGATAATATAATAAATACAAACTTGACTTTACATATGGAGGATTCTCATGTCTTTATTATTCAACCAAATCTCGATTAGACAACGTTGTTTGATTTACAATTAAAGTTTAAATAATAATATAATATGAAATATAATAATATCAACTAAAAGAATAACTTTCAATTGTTTTTAAAATAATAATATTATTCCTTTTTACTATTCACATAAAACAATCAAGATAAATTCATCCATTTATGCAAAACCATTAAGCTATGTTTATTTGACAACAATTACAATAACAATAAGATTATGCATGTTAATAACAACAACAACATTAATAATAATAATAATAATTGGTTTAAAGGAAAGAAAAACATAATCAAGCATAACATTAATTAATTTTAAATAAAACGCCTTCAATGGTTTAAACAATATGATAAACACGTTAATCATAACTATACTATTGGTGTACACTGAACAATATCTATGTTATTTACAATAACTATCTCATGCCAATTCCTAATGCATCACTTATATGTAACTATTAACTAAACTAATTGACCTATCTATTCATATCCAAATGATTAAACAATCATTATTCGAACTCGATTAATGCACGACTGACTCTTATACGGAATAACATTACAATCATTTAGCATTATAATTATTTATCACATCAATACTAGCATACATGTACAAGGTGTGCGTGCGTGGCCAGCGTATGCATAGATCATATATGTACTATAAGAAAACATCACCTTGCCAATCAATATACAGTAATTGACAAAATAATAATCATTCGTGCATATAGAACAATCATACATACAAGACATGACAATCACATAGATATAACCAAATAAGAATACATCCAGCATAGTTGTTTCATCATCATCAATCATTAATAATTAACCAATCAAGTTATAACATCATTATACTTTAGATTCACAATAGATAATCAATCAGATATTCTCAAGGGAAAGGTACTTACTACCACTAGCTTGGTGCCATAAACCCTCAACCCCTACTGGATAACATATCCTCCCATCCTATCCTACTTCCACATCCTCCCTATCCTTCCTCTACTAGTAATGATGTGGTGTTGGCTTCACCGACCTGGCCACATATAGAACTTGAGAGCAGTAGCATTGGCTAAACAACAGACCTAGTCTCTCCTAGCAGGCATCCAACCATCGTCATCACATGTCTGGGGAAGCGTGTATCAGCACAACTCTTCCACGACCTCGGGCATCATAAAACATAGGGTAGGAAATACCTCCATCCCTCTCAACATACTGGGTCTATACCCTATCAAAATCATGCTGTGTTGGTATCAAGATTATCAAAATGTGTCATTGTATCATCAGTTTGGGTAATAAGGTTTTCCGCATAATAAGTACTATTCCACACATCATATCAAGTATCCGACTATCCCTTAGCCCTTGTCTCTTGTGGGTTAGTATTTCTCAATCATACATTCATAGCAATTTTTGTCATTCGACCATCAATCGATCATCATCATCATTCATTTGTATACAATTTAATCTTTCACATGTGTATATGATATTCAATAAATCAATTGACCATATCATGAAAACGGTATCCACGTACCACATCATATCATTCTCATTTTGTCTATGGAAAGCAATATAAACATATAACCGTCATCACTAAATAAAATAAATGATAATCATAACACATGGTAATAACATACAATCAGGTCCATCATTTCACGTATATAGTTTTCTTAGTCATGTCGAGTCCAACAGATAATAAGCAATAAAATATAGCATGCCCAAATTGTAGATATGTCTAATCAAAATATGGGGCATTACAAGCTTGTTGTATTTGACACATTCAAGACCAGATCTATCATATGATGTTGGTGCTCTGGATAGGTACATGCAGGAGCCACATGAGTTGCATTGGAAAGCATCAAAGAGGATCTTGCCCTATGTGCAAGGTACGAGAGAGTTTGGTATTCATTATTCTGTTGGTTCTCAACTAGATCTCATTTGTTTTACTGACTCGGACTGGGCTGGAGACAATAGTGATAGGAAATCTACTTCAGGGTACGTATTCATGATCGGATCAGGACTGATCTGCTGGTAAAGCAAGAAGCAAGAAACACTCGCACTTTCTTTAGAACAGGAAGAGTACAGAGGGGATGCGAATGAAACTATCCAGGAAATTTGGTTGCATGGGATCTTGACAGAGTTTGGCATTCGCACTTCTCCTTCAGTAGACCTTTTTGTGATAATCAAAGTGCCATCAGGATACCCAATGACTTAGTTTAGAAGCAAATGACCAAACATATTGATGTTCACATGCACTACATCAAGGAGCTAGTTTGCAACAAGACCATCTCACTGCAATATTGACCTACCAAGGAGATGATTGAAGACATTATCATTGTTTTTCACTCATAAGAGATTTGTTTATCTCAGATCTCTACTTGGTTTGAAATTTGTTTGAGATACCTGTTGTCCTATTTCTTAGGGGGGGTTTTCCCATGAGGTTTTCCCCATTTCCTTGGTTCATGGATAGTTATTTTATTTTCATCATTTATTTGATTGTATGGGTGACCTTTGGTCTTAGTAACCAGATCCCAGGATGCACAAGTTTGGATTAAGGGGGGGTGTAAGGATAATTAATACTCCATCCTTGTCCTACTTTGCATTATTTCTTTTTTCCTAGTAGTTGATGATGTCATTTCCCCCCTAGTGATCTAGGATCTATTAGCCATCTCATGCGCCATACATGCATCATTTTAGGACCACCTGAGTCAGTTCCCTACATTTTAGGAGCCAACTCAATGTTCTAGTTCAATCCACCCGAGTTAGCTGACTCTTGTGGGGGGTTTATGCTCCAATAGCCACTGTTTTTGGTCTCATGCGCCCTTTTATGAGTGATTTGCATGCCAAAATCACTAATGCGCCACTTTTGGAATTTAACTGATTGTGTCTTCAGTTAACTGATCTTTGGTTGAGTTTAACTGACTTTGGGAGCTCCGGAGCACTGATAGAGGTGACAATTCCTATGCTAGACAGACTGAGACTCAAATTATCCTAGGTGATTCAAATTCTCTCCATTGAAACATCATTGTTGAGTATACTGATTATTGGATCATGTGACAATATTCTGTTCCTATCTGAGTTCTCATGCATGATTAATTATCTGCTCATTTTTACTGCAATTTTCACTGTAATTCATCTTTTCTGCTCATTCTTTCTCTGTGAGGTATACTCAGCTCCATGATTTGCTATGATTTAGAATTTAAAATGCTTTTCTATTTGAATGAACCTTGTTCTTGAAGCACTGTGACCGTGTATGGTGTTTGATGTAATCCTAGACAACTATGGTATAGTTCCTCCAAGTCTACTGCTTATCTCTGTCTTGATCTTGCACATAAATCCTAATGGTGAATGGCAATGTCCCGAGGGACCTAGGTGGTGAAGGGATTACCATTGAAACTGGTAGTGAGGTGGAGGAGAAAGTAGGTGGTGAGGAATTGAGTTTTGGCTTCTCAAATTGCTACTTGGGCTATCCTTGAGTGCACCTCTGTTGTGGATCTGTGGCCTCAGCTCGAGGGTGGCCTGTTAAGGTGAGATATGGCTTAGAAATGCCTAAGGCTGGGTGGAACGTAGTCTGATTGATGCTAGTGGAATATTAATGATATAAGTGTTCCATTTTATGTTATTTCATATATTTATATGAATCATTTGTTATTTTATTGCACCCATGGAAGCTGAGTTGATAATTAATTGTGAAAGTGGTTTTTGTGTAAATCGATGGATGCAGATTGATGGATTTTCCTCATGGGATATTTCTTATACTTTCTACCTATCAGATCTGATTGAAATATATGTTTATATGTTGTTATACTATTGCGCCCTATATATCTAAGTTTAACTGTGTTTATGCGTGTGAATTTCTATCTTAATGATAAGATGTAGGTTGCTCGGTTTACTGCTTAAGATATGTTGGAAAATATTAGTTATTTCTTATATGATCTTGATAGAAAATGTAGTAATTGATTTGCATGTTTATTTTTTGTATATTAACTTGCAATTGCACCCTCTATGGATAGGTTGATCCGTGTTTGAGTTTCACAGTCGAAATTGCTAAGTTTCGACGACTAGTTTATGGGTTTCACTGCTTAAAAATTGGATTGTTTTGATAGTTTCTTTGTAGATTCGATTATCTGATGTTGCATGGATATACATTAGTATGATAGTGTGCCATTTGTGGCTGTAGATTGCTCTGTATGCATTTTATGCTTTTTATTTGGGACTCATAATTGGTTTTGCAAGGAATCATATGCTTACCGGATGCTCTGGTTATCAAATTGATATCTAATTGTAGATCTAATTTTCTATATGAGTTAGTCATTGTGATGGATTCTTTGTACCTATTTTTATTCATTATTGAATGGATATATATTTAATTTTCATATTTGATCCAATACGAAATGCAAAACTATTAAAGAAAGTGCCATAGATGGGATTTACGGAAGTGTCTTAATTTGCATAGTTTATCTATAGAAAATCTTGAATTGTGATAGTTTGCATAGGAATCCATAATTATGATATATAAGTGTTATTGGGATGATTATGGTCACCCATGAATGTTTTAATAATTCTAAGTTCTAAGTTTAATGAGAATGTAAATCTGGTTTAATTATCATGCTTGTACGGTCTTGGATCTGCATGAGCTTTTGGGGAGTTTTATAATTGTTTTTTTTTAAGTGTCACAATTTATTTTCATGGTTTAATATTTGTTTTATTTGGCTTGATGGATTGATGGCCTAGCCCGAGAAACCTTATTCCGTTGTACAATACCTTTATTCAGCTTTCCTATGGGTTCACATGTGCCCGTGAGCTTGGTTTCAGGGTCGGGTACACTACATGAAAACTACTCCAAAATATTCCATGATATCCTTCTACCTTGGCCTCATCAAGATACACTCCTTATAAACCTTCACAATAGATCACATCCTCAAAAAGATACTCATCAAGATGCACTCCTTAGAAACCTTCAAAATAAATCACATCCTCAAATACTCATCAAGATGCACTCCTTACAAACCTTCAAAATAGATCACATCCTCAAAAGATACCCATCAAGATTCACTCCTTAGAAACCTTCAACATAAGTCACATATAGATCAAGATACACTCCTTAGAAACCTCCAAGATAGATCCCATCTTCAAGAAAAGCCTCAGTCTCCAAAAGTGCGCACCTCCTAAGAGAAGAACTCAAGTGATGAATGAATGAACAAATGAGGGTGATTGCCCTCTATTTATATTATTTTTAAGTCGCCTTTATGGGCCGACCTAACATTTTTCAATATGATCCTGGCAAAGCCGACCTAGCACTTTAGTAGAGCTATTTTAACAGTTCATATCTCCACATTCTTATGGAATTAAAGGGACTTCCTTACGTCATTGGAAAAGTCTCATAATAATATTTTCAACCATTTATCATATGCTCTCATCTGAGCTAGGTCTTTAGATAAGAAAAAGGCCTTCAAAGACTGGGTATCCAAACTGGGTATCAATGACACAATATTTCCAACAATCTTCATTTTGAAATCTTCATCTTGGACATATTTTGTCTCCCATTGTTTTTTACATCAATGAAAACAATATTTCCAACACATAGGCACCCATTGACCCCTTTCCACCCTCACTTTGTGCTTGAAGAAGAACAGTGTTTCCTAAGTTGAGCATTTGTACACATTTTTTCAGACTTGAAAGGAAACAACTTTTATAAGCTATTTCCACAATTTTAAATTTCAGGAAACTTACAAATTCAAATTACATTCAATATGGAAAAACTCATTGCATATGTAACTAGTCTTGTGTGGTGTCCTCCTCCTCAACCCAAGCCTCTCTACAATGCTTGCGCACAAAAATTAGAAGCATATCATTAATGAAAAATTATAATTCCTACAAATAAATCCATATTTGCACGAAAACAAATTCACCAAATTTTGATCTAACCGTGGAAATCTATGGCAATGTCAAAGATTCACCATTTTGGCTAGGAGATAGAGTCGGTTGAACCTATTGATCCAAGGACAAAAACAATATATGCAATGGTGAGGGATGAAACACTGATAGAATCCACAACATTAGAAACATTATCAATAGAGGCAATGATGGTAGATGTGGCACCAGTAGAAGCCATAATATAAGAGGAAATAAGACATGCAAGTGGATTGACACTAGAAGGGACAACCAATGGCCTTTGAAAGTGTGATGGGGATGAGTGAAGATAAAATATAATTAGCAATTGCTGAAACAATTGGTGTCAAACTATTTAGAGGCATAAAGTCACAGTCATAAGAAAAACAAACATGTCAACAAATAGATTTAACTTGTCTAATACATGGGTGAAGGGTGCGTCGATAGAAACTCCAACATCAACACTGTAATGGGAATGGATGTAGGACCAAAAGATCATCAAAGTGTTTGCAAGAAGGACAAGTAAGAAATCTCATTAAAGACTAAAAACACAAGGCGTGAAACTAGTTAGAATTTTCTTAAACATTGGTAAATTTAACCATATCGGTCTATTTAACATATTGTGATTAAACCATTTAAAATTAGTATCCAATACCTGTGTGGTCTAGGCCAACATAAAACTACAATGTCAAAAGCTAGATGAATGGGTAGTATCAGAATCAACAATGTAGGTTGGCCATGAACAACATCTACCATTTACTGCAAACAACATGTTGTGACCCAATTAGAATGCTACAATACAACAAAAGCACTTCCTAAACTTAATCGAAAAGTACTTGAATGTACTATCTAATTGCGGGCCATGACAATACGATATGTAAATTCAAAGTACAAATCCTACAATTTGGAAAATAAATAATGGAATGAATATTTGTACAAGCACATATGTTAATTCTTCTAGCTTTGGTAGTGTTGTTCGATTCTTAGAAGGAAGTCGATATACATTGCAAGTCGTTATCTCAATTCTCTTCCCAACCTTTTGGATCCATAATATGACTTATCTTTCTAGAATATTATTAAATTGTTTGTTGAGCTACTAAATCCTTTTCAAATAGATGTTCTAGATAAAGCTTTCTGTTTTTTTTTTATCATCAGGGGAATTTTGAGGTAAAAAATGGGCCTCCAAATAAAAAAAATGTATTATCAAAATCAATTTTAAAATAACCAATCACATTCTATACTATTAATATCAAAATTTAAAACTCATTTCAAAATTAAAAACATGTTTACATATTTTTCTATATATGAATGACTGCTTAGGCTTGTATTTAGTCTATTTACTATATTACTAATCGACTTCTAACCATTAGTGTTCCTTGTTGCGTCGAGAGGCGCTCTACAGCCCAGTATGAGGGAGATCTTGTGAGTCGAGTGTTTGTCGATATTGTCTGCCATAAATAAAATGTAATAATTAAATGTAAAAGTAATAATATGAGGGAGATCTTGTGGGTTGAGTGTTTGTGGATATTGTCGGCGGCCATAAACAAAATGTAATAATAAAAAGTAAAAAGTCATAATATGACGAAGATCTTGTAAAAGCTCCTTGAGTGCAATACCTGAAAAGAGGTTTGCACATCTGGAAATTTGATCCCTCTCGGTGCTTGATAGAACCCAGGATTTGGATCTAGGCTGATATTAATTCACCTAACAAAAAATAAACAAACCACAATGTATGTGAAATAAGTGTTAGATTGAATTAGGATAAACATATTTGAATAAAAATACGTGGTGGTTAGTAATATTTTTAAAAATTATATTATATATAATGGTTATAATGTGGAATACGTTATACGTCTAACCGTTAGTCTGGCTTGTACTTAGTCTGGCTTGTACTTATATTAATTCACCCAACTACAAATAAACAAACCACAATGTGAATAAGTGTATTAAATTAGGATAGACATATTTGAATAAAAATACGTGGTTGTTGGTAATACTTTTAAAAATTATATTATATATAATGATATAATGTGGAATACGTTATAGCTCGGTAATACTTTTAAATTTTATATTATATATGATGGTTATAATGTGGAATATGTTATAGCTTAAATCATGGGAAATTTATTATAATAAAATATGTTAAGGGTAAGATTTTACATACGATAATTATAAAATTATTATAATAGGATATATTATAATGTGAGATATATTTAAATTGTGTTGTTTAAAAGTTCTACTCTCTTAAATGAAATTTTTTTATTTTTTCAGCATAATTTTGAAATATTAGACATAAATTTTCAAAAAATTTGGTTATAATTTTTAAACACTAAAATTTTGGGTGTTTCGGGGGTTTTTGATGGTGTTAAATTTGTGTTTATCATCAAAATCGTTATTAAATCACAGTTAAATTTAGATTTTGCAAAATAAAACACGTCGTAAAAAGCCTACCTGTTGAATTTTTATACATCTATTATTTAAATACTTGTGGGTAAGATATATATTGCATTTATTTATATAATGAATATAATTTGATTTGATTTTTAATAAATATAAATTACAATTATATATGAATATGTAAATATATTTTTAAATAAATAATTAATAATGTTAATTTATTCATATACATTTAACTTAGATTTAAAATTCAAAACTAAAATATTTTACTTTATTTTATTTTATGAGCACTTTACTTTAGTACATTTATGTACTCAAAAGTATTTATATTTTTAGTCATATTAAAGAGAGTTGTTTTTTTTAGTAATTTTATTTCTAGATATCTTTTCAATATAACTTAACCATAGTTACATAGATTGTAGTGCAAAATGTGAGTTGTAAATATACCTTCTCCTTAAAATCCCTTATTGTTATACTCTTATTCACCACCCAATGAGCTCCTTAGAGACCTTACACATTTGCTCAATTGAAACCACATCCATATACCCTTTTCTTGGCCCTTTTTTACCACCATCACCCCTTGCATGCCTATGAGGGGGTGATGGTCACATTACCATCACTCCTTGCATGCTTGTTAGGGGGTGACACTGTCACTCATTGCTCTACCTTAGGGGGGTGAGGTTATTCCCTTGCATAGTTTTTGGATGAGTTTCAGGAGGATCACTGTTGTGACTAGATTCCACCTCATTTTGGCATAGGAACTCACACACTAGATCGAGTCCATGTGTCCTTTGGAGTCTACTTTCATCCTCCCTTCATTCACCATCCACCTATATATTGAGGCCATTTTATGAGAAAGGGGAGAGTCTTGATTAATATTGTTATGTTGTTGGAATCCCTAGTGTATCCTACAACCATTTTGACGCGGGCTCGTTGGGTCCGACGTCCGACCTGTTGTTCAGAGTCACGCAACTCTCATACCAGCTGACGCACACAACTAACACACAAGATGGAATGCCAAGAATTATGGCTTCTATTAATAACTAAAAGAAAATTACATGGGTGGTTTACAACAATGGTGAATTCCCTTATGGCTAAATCGGCCTATTCGATTACAATGAAACTTGGTCAATCGACTATACAATAGATCATCTCCACTTCAGGGAGGAAAACATAAATCACCAAAGATCCCCTACCTCCTCGGCCTCAATCTCTATTTATACAATTTCTCCACTGCCTCATTTTCCCACTTAGGCGGCTTCTAGAAGCGTCTAGATTCCTCTAGAATTCTCCTCGACGGGCAGTACCACCTGGTGTTCTCAACTACCACCATTAATCCGAAGTAAACACCATAACTACTCTACGATGTGCCTCTGCTTCTTAGCTTTCTCGTCGGTCGGCTTACAACCAGAACTAGTTGACTCATTTTCCAGTCACCTGTTGCAATGCTCCTGCTATCATTTTCTTCTATCGATCCAATTTGTCATCGACCACTCTGACTCATCCTATTATCTTTCATTGGCATTCCCTTCGACCAGAATACACTCTGACCTGTTGGTTTATAATTAGTCAAATTTTCTAACCATCCCCTTGTCAACCACTCCACTTCTTTCTTACCAGTACTCGATTGGTCCTTACCTCAACCACGACTTAGTCAGCTTCTTCCTTCTCTAACATTTGACCATTCCTATGGTTGGTCTTCCTCTTACGCCCAACCAACTCAACAACTCAACCATTGATTCCTTCAACCCCTCTGGTCTTCGTCATCTTCTCCTTCGACCACCTTGATGTTGTCGGCATCATCTACATTGGCTTCGCCACTGAATTTCCTAGACCTCCAACTAGAATCAACTTGAATGAGACTTGGTCCTTCGACCAAAGTCTTCGCTTGGTCGTTCACTGACCATCAGGGCCCACTGCCCCTGCCTTCTCGCATAAGGATTCCAACCTAATCCAACAACTCATGTTGTTACTCTTCCTGGCCTCTAACTCGACCAGTCCTTGTTGA
The DNA here is from genome assembly GCA_027924585.1 of Larix kaempferi. Taxonomy (NCBI): domain Eukaryota; kingdom Viridiplantae; phylum Streptophyta; class Pinopsida; order Pinales; family Pinaceae; genus Larix; species Larix kaempferi. The sequence continues at coordinate 20,409,630 of BSBM01000643.1, forward strand.
CCATCTCCTTCGACTATTCTTCTATAATCCAACCACTTTGTCTTCACGCACTTTCCCTTTTCCTTCACCTGGAAGGTTGTCGTTCCCCTTCCAATCAAATCTTCATCACCTATTAGCGTCGGTCGGGCTTATGGTTGGATGCCCCTCCATCAAAATCCCGAGTTATGAAAAGAAATGTGCCCTCGGTTCTGATCTTCCATCTGGGCTTTGTTGTAGGCACAATAGATTCCATTTTTATAAGATAAAATGCGTGCCCCAGTTACTTATTAAGTGAGGTAATCTAGAAATCTTTCGTCTTATTATAGGGTTTTATGATTGATGTTTTTCATTCTCACTTTTGCACGCGTTGAGTCTAATAAAAAATTTGCAAATAACTCTTGTTTTATTAAAATTGTGAGTTGCAGAAAGCAATGTTTTTCTTTGAAATACATTGTTTCCGCAATCCCGAAATCCACATTGTCCCATATTTTTTGTTTTGAATTTCTTGCTTCCGCCACCCACAATGCGGATTGCGGAAGTCGTAAAGCGTTTGATCAATAGAAATTAGAATTTCGGTTCCACATTTCTGCATTCCACAATGCGGATTGCGGAAATCAAAAACCAAATGAATAAAATAAAATCAAATCGCCATTTCCAAACCCGCAAATTACGGATACCTGAATTTTCTAAAAACATTCCCGAAAACCCGCAATTCTGCATCCTGCAATGCATATTGTGGGTTGGACGCATTTATTCCTTAATTTTGATGCTTCGCATTTCCGACTTGCAGGATTGCAGATTGTGGAAATGATTAATTTCCAAAAATCCAATTTACGCGTCCATAATCCTGCAATCCGCAATACGGATTGATGGAAGCTAAAATCATAAATTTTCAAAAAAGGAATTTCCGCAATTCTGTTTCCACTTTTCCTTGTTTTAAATCTTGACCATTGATTCTCTTGAGATATTTCGCTAATAAAATTTTTAGGTTAAATACTTGAAATAAAAATTATCTTTTTACCATTTTCACGCTGCAATTTTACCTTCTGCAAACAAATTTTGTTTCGGATTTTACCCTGCTACCGAATGTGTTGTTCTTTGCTGGTTTACAAGTAAGTTTCCTTGTTTCATAACAATCATTTGCTTGATAATTGGAAATCGAATTCAATTTTGATCGAAATTTCTTCTCGCCATTTTTTATCAAAGAAAAAAAAAACATATTTTTCAACCATGTCGAAGAATACTAGATCCAAAACTGCCATGGATGAATTGAAAAACAAAGACCCCAATAGTGGAATCTTCTTTGACACTGAGGGGAGGGTTTCCGAAACATATTGCCTGGATTTGTAACGAATTTATGCCATCTTTGACAATGACAACTTCTCTGAAATTCAACGTGACCAATTGGATTATGTAAACATCAATAGATCCCAAATTCATGCTATTGCAACTAGGTCGTATTTGATGCCCTACATAGATGCGGTAAAATGGATTATTTACCATGCCAACCCTCAGGACCGATCCTTCAATGACATAAACCAAACTTTGTTAGCTTCTTTTCGACCTGAGGTATTTTCCATGGTTTATGCACTTAGAAGACCTCAACAGCTTCTTACCAAGAAATTCCTGGATTCTTCCACAACTCGATTCAATTTCAATGAAATGATTAAGTCTTGGATGGAAAACCCCAATGTTTTTGCTCCCAAAGCTGATAGGTTGTATCCTATTACCTGTTTTAGAGAGCCCTTTTCCCTATTGGCATCCATGTTATGTAGGTTATATGGGTTACCCAATTGTACAGTTTTCAAAGAAGAATGGGAACCTGTAGCACATCATGTTCTCACCACTGGCGAGGGCCTTCAATTGGGCACATATTTTGTCAATTGTCTTGAAGGAAGCCATTGAGAAATATAAGAAGACCCTTGCCTCCAAGAATCCAACATTATTTATTTTTGGTTATGTGATGGATTCCTTCTGTTCATCCTTCCCTTTCCCTGCCATGGAATGGAATTGGACGAAGGAAGGACCTCCTGTCCACATTTATTGTTCAACATTATGGGAGGACAACTTTGTACCCCTCATCTATGACATTTGTGATCATTTTCTGGGCTCCATTTATTACAATATCTTCAAGGAGGATTCCCCTACCTTTTTTGCACCAGCTATGGAATTGATTGCCACTATGGGAGATTGGTATGTTGGACAATATTTCTCCTACATCATAATTTGGGGCAGTAAAATAGTCCATCTCTTACCCAGAATTGTTCCTGACAAAATGGTAATTGAAGAGATATCGTTCCAAACTGTTATTAATGGTGTCTTTCCTTGGTTCATTGGAGCTAAGAGGAAAGGATGGCCTAAGTTTCCTCTTACCCTTGGACCCTTAGTCATCCAGAGCTCCACTCATACCACTTTCCTTGAGAAGAGAATCACAACCCTAAATATTGGGAAGGCCCATAAAGGGATGCATGATCCTAAGTCTTTCTTGGCTAATCACTTCACAAAGGAACACATCAAGAGTACTTATGTACATCAGTCTAAGCCTGATGATTCCATCTATGAAGTTGTGAATTCATTTCAATATGTGTTGAACAGAGCCACTTCTCGGGAGGAAAAAGGTTTCATTCTCCAGTACCAACAAGAACTCAAGGTGAAAGTGTTGCAGGACAGAAAACTTAAACTATCAGATGGTGAAAGATCTCAGAAAGAATTCATGGAGAGAGAGGCACACAAAACTCAAGATAGAGCTCCTTTGCAGCTAACCTATCAATCATAAGATAAAGGAAAATCTCCAGTTGAGGATCCTCAACAACCTCAACCCCTGGCTACTCTTAATGCCTTGACCAATTCAGCTGAGGAAATGAATAAGAGCTTAGCGTTAATGAGCTCTACAGTTGAAACACAAACCACTACTTTAACTCCTCCTGTCAAGAAGCAGAAAACTAAAGTGTCAGTAACAAAGGCTACATTGTTGCATATTGATGATAGTGAATTGGAAGATGAGTTTCCTCTTACTAACCTGTCAACTCCAGTCATTTTTTCTACTAGTCTGGAAGTCGCCACTTTAATCACCCTTGTTCTCTCTGATCCACCTAAAGACCCAGTGATAGAGGATTCTCTTCCTAACATCCACCTACCAAAAATCACCATCACTTCTGTTGTAACATCTTCTCTACCTATTACCATCCATACCAGTTTTCCATCTCTACCATCATAAAACCTTACTGTTCTTCCAACTCCTCCATATTATCAAGTTGTTACCCCTATGGAGACTTCTCTTAATCCAGTTGAAATGCAAGTTTCTTTTGCACCTTCAAATACTATCACTTTATCCACAATCCCCATTTCTTTGCCTCTAGTCTCCACTATGTAATAAATTCCACTTACATACCCATATAAGTATGCCTATCCCTACCCCTGCTACTTCCCAACCTGTATCTTTGGTTACAGTGTCATCAATGTCCACACCCCCTGTTGAAGAAATTGCAGATTTTGGTGAGGATGCAATGGTATCACTTGGGGAATATTTTGGAGTAAGTCAGAGAAAGCAGTTGTTGGCTTGGTTTTGAAACCAAGCTTAGTGCAATGGGCTCCTATCAACAAGTGATAGCAGTTTCAAATATTGAAAGTAAAAACAATTATTATAAATCTGAATCTAAACTAAACTAGCATGTGCATATAACAAATAAAATTTTCTGAAAACGATTCAAGAACAAGAAATAAAAAGAATGAGTATTGTATTAAGATACCTCAAATGGTGAGGATTTGTGTTGAGCAACTTCCAAGGTGAGTATCTCCAAGCTCCAAAGGTCTCTTCTCCAAGATAGCTACAATGGTCAAAAGCTCATGAGAGATTTTGACAGCATGAGGATAGGATGATGGATGGATCGAAAGTGAGGAGCCCCTACCACCTTTTTATAGTTTTTGGTGGTGGGAATACCATTATGGTTTTGAGGAAACCAATGGTATTGACCAACATGGTTTAGGTACCTTTTCCCTCCTTTTTCCTTTTTTGAATATTTTGAATATTTTTATTCCCTTTTTAATATTTTTGGGAATTCTGGACCATTTTTTAGGGTTTTTTATGCTTTTTGAGGAAAAATATTCATTTTGAGTGGAAAAAGGGGTGTATTAAGGTCTTTTGGTGACCTTTTGGTGGCTTTAGAGGCTCAAATGGTGAAAAAGTGGACAAATGGGTCATGTGAATAAGGAAATGAGCTAGTGAGCACTTTTTGGGTGTTAACAGCAGTAGTGAAGAAAGGTTCCAAAAGAGAAAGGGAAGGGAACTTAGTGCAAGGATCTGTACCTAATCATATTATTTGGAAGAGAGCTTCCACGGACATCAAACAGGGAGCCTTGGAGACAGCTACTGCCATGGGAGCTTTTGCAGGTGCTAATTTTGATTCTATTACCTCGCTCAATAGAGAAATTGATAAGAAGGAAGAAGAAATACAAGATCTCACGCAGAAACAGATCCAATTGAATGAACAACATCAATTTCAGTTGTAGGGATTGAAAGACAATTATGAAGATCAAACCCAGAAAATGCAATCCCAGAATGAAGCTCTCAAACAGCAACTTCTAGAATCACAAGGACAGAATGCAGAATATGATGAGAAGTTGGTAGCTCTTGAGCAACAATTGGAGGATTCACAGTCCATTTCTGCTGCTTCTTCCTTTTCAAAGTTTTCCAAAGAATAATTTAAAGAATTCACTTTGAGGATCAATGATGATTTCAGGAACCTTTTGATTTAATTATTTCAGGGACTGAATGAGATTCAGGATATTGTTAATTCCTTTGAGCAATATTTAGATATCCTTTGTGATCACAATCAAAGGTGAAATGATTCCACTAAAGATTTTGAAGATGTCATAGACTGGCATAAATACATAAAGGAAAAACCTGAAGAGGTACCTATTCTGGATAATATCAAGCTCAGAAGGATAAATATTTCTTTAGAATCATGGGGGAATGTCTGTGACATGGTGGATACTACCATTCAAGAGGGTCAGAAAGTCTGCAAAAAGATATGTTTTTCCTGTGGTAATCTGTTGGGTTTATTGAATTTTCCTGTTATGGATTAGATAAAGGATTCTCTTCCCCCCCAAGCTTATGATCGCACAGGTTAAAGAAAATTTTTTGAATACTAAGGAGCAAATTGAGAAGCTGGAGCAGATTTAGATAATTGAAACCAAAGAGTTGGTTGAATCACTCGTGTCTTCGGGGATGAAAATAAATGTATTTTAACGAGAATGGTCAAAGGCCAAGAAAAGGTAAATTGAAGATTTGATGTGCAAGGACCAAATACAGATTGAACATGCTTGTTATCAAGATGTTGAAGATCTTTTGGATGTATTTTCCAAGTGGCAATATGCCCTTGGAAAATCTTGAACCAATAGTTTGTAATCCCTAATTTCATGGGAAATTTGCTTCTTTGTAATTTTTGTAATTATTATTTAAAGAGACAAAAAATCTCATGAGGGGTGAGGGAGAAAAAACCATCAAAGGAAAGAACTAGAGACACTCTGTACTTGGAGAATTGTAATGTTTTACAATCTTTAAAGAATTTCTGTCAGTTTCTCTTTTCCTTTCTTTTGTTATGTTTGTCAAGTTTCCTTGATGAATTCTGGTTTTCTCAATTTATTCATTTAATAACTCTATTTTGTGTTGTATAATCATAAAACATATAGATCAATGTGTTGATTTTTTACCATATGATTTGTGTGCAGATAATGCATTAGTAGATTTCCTTACTTGATTCATATTATTTCATCTCCTGCAATTACAAAACAATCATCATTATCATATGTTAATTTGTCAATTAGCATATCATTAATAGAACAATTATACAATTCAATCCTTTGAATAAAATAAATTAGATTTTACTATTTTGTTTTGTTTAAAGTAGGTAATGTTGGATCCGATCCATATGTCTATTGATCATTGTAACATTTATCTAATCTTCTAGATCTTATTGTTCTGAATCTACAATTACATTTCCCATATTCAATTTAGTTTAAATAGATCAATTTAAATTTACTTTTACTTGTATTCTTTCTGTTTGCAATTTTTCCACAAACTTTTCAGATATTCCTTTGAAGGAAGAAAGATCCATTTGGATCACTCACACAGTGCCAACGGAGGCTTGATATCCATACAAGTTAGCTATACCAAACAGTCTAAGGATAGAATAATCCTTGAGTAGGGTTATTTGAAGCTTTCAGATTGGGATTTCTCTTTTGCATTGTTTCCTTGTACACTTCCATCATTATCCCAAGGCTTCAACAAATGGCACTAGAAGGAGGGCCATGATCAACCATGCCTAAATGAAACACTAGTAAACCTCCTCCTTCTAGGACACTGGCTGTTACTCGAAGTCAGACTGAAAAGTCCACATCAACGATCCCACAAGTGGAAAATCAAACTACAGTCCCTACTACTCCTGTAACGGAACAAGAAACTAGAAGGCCTAAAACTATCTTTGTATCACCAACCAAAGTACCTTTAACTCTTGAGAAACTAAGGAAGAGTACTCAGGATATCACCTCCAGAGTAGAACAGAGGATTAAAACAAATCAGAACCTGAGACACTTATTGTCCCAACAGCATCTGACCAACAATTCATAGATTGATACAGACAATCGAAATACATCCTGGCAGGAACTATTTCCTGAAATTCAAGTTAATCCATTATTTGAGGAAACATATCAACTTTAGGATAATCCGCGTCCCAACGTAATATCTGGTGGCCCACCACCAACACCTCCTTCTTCATCTGAGGAGTCATCTAATAATGATTCATCCTCAAGTTCATCCACTTCAGCAGACAGACCAATGGCAGATCAACCCAATAGGCCTTGGTTAGATGAGGATGTTGTATACGTTCCTGGAGAACAACATGGATTGCCAAAAAATACAGAGAAATGGATCCCCAAGTTCAATCCTGATGATAAGTCTCCTGCAAAATATCACACCAAAACTTTCATGCAAGGTATTAGGCTCAGAAGTGTAATACATGAAGATGTAGTCTGTAGGCTATTCCCTTACACTTTTCAAGGGAAAGTTGTCACCTGGTACTTTGCCTTAGAAGCCAAATCTATTACCTCCTGGGTCGATTTCGAAAACCTATTTCTCCATAAATTTGGGGATGACCGAACTCCTAAAGATCTAGTCATGGATCTATCCTCTTTAAAAATAAAAGGAAAATAAAGGGTCAAGGATTTTAACCAGATATTTTCTTATTTTAAAAACAGAATCCTAACAATGTTCTTCCAGTAGAAGAATTATTGGTTTCCTACCATATCAAAGGTATACCCATTCCTATTGCCATGTGGATTAAGAGAGCACATAAGAACAACCTGCAAGAAGATTGTATTGAATCAATTTTAGTGGAAAATGATATCTTTTGTTTGAAAGATAACCCAAATATTCAAGCCGATCAACCATCCACATCCCGTAAGAAGTAGGAGAACCTCCCTAAACCCACTACACAAAACAAAGATCCTTATGACATGGATGGCATGGAAATTTTTTTACAGAAAATTTTCAATGAAATGGTGGATTTGAGGAAGACCAATACTGAAGTTCAAGCCAATAACTGTAGTGTCCCTTTTTAATAAATTTGATAAAATTGGAAAAATTGCAAATTTTGGCCAATTCGACCCTTAGACTAGTATTGACCCAAATGCTTCCAAATTGGTTTTGGATGTGTTAGGAATGTATTGATACATAAAATTGGGACTTATGGATGTTTTGAAACTCTCAAAAGACTTCTGCAACATTCAATTACAAACAATGAAAGATCCTGGGCAATTTACTAGTCAAGTCAAGGTTCAAATTCCCCAAGGGTAGTGGTCAAAGATGGATCTCCAAATGTTGTAGAAAATTCACAAATTTCAGAACAGAGACATGGTACTATTAAAGTACTTCAATGGACTCCCAAATACATCATCCTTCAGTTTCTAAAGGTTTTTGTAACTCCCATAATTCATAGGTTTGTGTACATGTTTTAAAATAGGGGGAAATGCTAGTAAACTTCACCACTTGCTATGAAATTCGAGATTTATGTTCCAAAGACTTATGGAATGTATACGAAACTTCTTCCAGACATTAATTACCATCCATACATAATAAAAATCACATATATGAACGGATACAAGTCGAAGTAGAGCAACTTCAAGCTTTCATAACAAGATGTAGGGAAAATGGCACCATTTATGCATTGTTTGGTATTTTTACATAGTTCTGTTGGGCCCTGGAAATGCCCCTTTTTTACCACACTTATAATATCATTTTGCCTTGTTATACCCTACTTTCATAAACCATATACATGCCTTCTTCCAGATCAACCAGCAATCCTGACAAGGTATAATTCATTATTGCTTCATTTATTTAATGCCTAAGATTGTTATGGTTATGAATTCTAGCCTTTGATTTATGCTAACTTGTGTTGATTTCATTAAGTCAAGATCAAAGCACAAGTGTAATAGGAAAAATTCCTTGGAAAATAATCACACGTGGTGCTAGCTGTTACTCTTCAGGTTTAATTCCTCATATTCAAAGGCACAGCACATCTTTCCACGTGAAGCTGTAACAGGACTTCACTGAAACAGAGCATTGTTGCAATAGACAGGACGCCTCCCAATTGGTTAATCCATTGATCCATTGACTTCCAGAGTAATACATCCTGCATGTCCAATGGCCTCATTCAATATGGCTGTAACAGTTCAGTTGTAACTCCGCAGCATGAAGATCAGAGATCTTCATTGCTACGCGAATTTAGTGGATCTCGAATTGTATCTCTCATGTATAAATATGGGAAGGCTTTCCAATTCTAGGGGTTGGTTAATTATCATTTTGTACGGGTTGTAACAAAGGGCTAAGACTGTGGATTACCATCTTTAATATAAATAGCATAGTTCTCATATTTCTGTGTCTTAATTTGTGGTAGTTCACGGCGTCTCTATTAGAAAGCCAGGGCCCGCCTTCTCACAAAGATTGCCAAGTTAAGTAGGTATTTTAATTTATTTCATGTTGTGTGGTGTGGAATCGCATTAGGTGTATTACTGTTAGCTGCAACAAAGAATCTTTAATTGCATTCTTTCCTGGTAGTTTATCATTGCATCCTAAATAGTTGCAACTATGTGGTGTGACAGTCGACTGTGTAGGATAGTTCAATTGATGCATGGTGTGTTAGAATTAGCTGTTACAACCAATCTTAGATTCAAATCCTTTTAGTCATCTATTCTTTCTAGGATTTCCAATATTTATCAATTTAGAGTTCAAGCTTATTTCTTATTCTGGTTGATGTTATATCTTTATTGAATTCATTAGATTAGGCAGATTGTGATTGAGTTACAGTAGCTGTTCGATGAATCATTTTGGTAAACACTGAATACTGCAGTTTGATAATTATAGGATTTAACTTCTTGCAAAAGTAATCTAGTTTATTTCTACTCTTAGATCAATAACTGCTAGGTTGATTTTTGTAGGAAGGTAATTGTACTTTGAATTCCTAGATGTATGAATTAGATTAGTTTTAGTCATGGAATGAGTTTGGCTGAGCAGATAGGTATGACTAGTATCTCCATTTAGTTAATCAACTACTTGAAATGTTTATGCATAGATTGTGCTTATTTCCATTGAGATAAAAGACTTCCCTGGGTTGACAATTTATATTGAGCATCTTGTGTGTTAGTTGTAATTAATTAGCATATAGGGTGACCAACATTTTGGCGTTGTTGCCGGGGATGGTAATTTATAGGCATAGATAGTAGTTGATTTATTTAATTTCATATTGGTTTAATCATTTACAGCATGCATGAATACGAGAAAAACAAATCAGGAACCCCTTTGAACACTAACACTGCAGGTGGAAGAAGTCGAGGTCGTAACACAGGTCTGGGAAGACAAAAATTTATCGACGATATAATTGCTAAAGTTGATTCTTCTACCAAACCACTGCAGAAATCTACAGGAAGAGGAAATTATGTTCCTCCCAATCTTGAGAATTCAGCATCAATGGTGGAGAACGCAATGGGACCATCTACTCCCAGCACAGAAAAGAAACCTCCTGAAGACAAGGGAAGTGTTGTGGGTGCACCGGATAGAAAGGAGATTTATCATATTAACTGGACTAGAGTTACTAAAGAAGTGTGGTTGGAGACTCGTCGAGAAGAAGAGGAAGAGAGAAGACGAGAAGAAGAAAGGAGGGAAGAAGAAGAAGAAAGAGCAGAGGAAGAACGAATAAAGAAATCCATTGAATTTTGGAACAACATGGCTAATAGATAACATGAAGGAGAGAATGAACATCGGAAGAACCAGGAAGAGGAAGTGGAAGATAATCAGCCTGGTGACACTGTGGTCACATTAGAATTCCCTATCCTCCAGACACCTGGAGCAGCTCCTATGAAAAATATCTCATCATCAATTCTCCTGAATTTCCATGGTAAGTCTTCCGAAGATCCTGATGAATTTCTTTTTGAGTTTGACATCGTCTGTCGCAGTTATGACTATACCTCTAGTACTAAGAAGCTGAAACTATTCCCAGCCACCTTGAAAGGAAATGCTCTGCGCTGGTTCATGAGTCTAGGTCATGAAACCATTACTACTTGGGACCAAATGAAACAAACCTTTCTTTCTAAATATCAAGAATATTGTAGAACCAGGGATAGAAAGGAAGATTTGTTTAAAATGGTTCAGAAGGAAGAGGAGAGCTTGGAAGACTTTGTGGAAAGATTGTTGTACAATTTACAAAGTCCTGGCCACACTGAGATTGGAAAAGATGTGCTCAAGATTATCTTGCTACGAGGAATTAGAGAATATTTCATTGATATGTTGAATTTGTTGGGGAAAGGGGACATCTCAAAGGAACCCTTCGAGAAGATCATTGAATTATGTCGAAGGTACTCAAGGGGATCCTCTAGAACTAACAAATGAGACAAAGATCGAGATCGTGATGTCTTCACTAGGACACAGAAGTCAGCTAGTGGAGGAGCCACTCGAGCAGAAATAGGAAACTTACTGGAGAATTTTATAACTGATATGATGAGTTCCATTTCCTCGGAGTTAGATGTTTTGAGAGCAAAACAGAGGCAAGCAGTATAAGATCTTACACTCGGTGTATTCTGTCCTAAATGTAGGAAAAAGCACCCACTAAAAGAATGCTCGCTGGACAAGGCAGAGATATGTAGGATATGTGAATTGGAGCATGACACCAAGGAATGTCCTTAATTACCCAAAGTCAACGCAGTCCTGCAGGCATCCACTTCAGATGTGGAATAGGCTTACTTTATTGCACAGAAGAAACCTTGGCAGCCTCGCAATCAAGGTATGAATCCATATCCATCAATTTTCTTGAATAATATGAATGGAATGAACAATATGAATAATATGAATACACAATTCCCTTCACATTATTCTAATAACCAATGGCATCCATATCAGAACCCAATGCAAAATCCTAACTCGTGGACACCATGGTCACAACAGTTGAACCATTAAGCTCCCTGGAATTTCAAATGGAGAAATTATTACCAAGGAAATAACTTTCCCCATCACCAGACTCAATATCAACTATACCCTCCTCAACAACCATATCAACAGCCACAACTGCAATTCCAAAACAATTCCGCACCTATGAATGCGCCACTTCAACCACAACTACCTGCACAACCTAACCCAAACCCTAATAATAAAGCAGTTCATCAGTTTGAGACTGCCAACATGCCTGCATATTCCATCTCCCAAATTCCCTGCAATGATATACAATTATGATCAAGGAGGGTAGTGGAACCCATCATCACTGAGGATGTTCCATCCCCAGTGATTGAAACTGGAGAGAATCAGCACTTTGAGAATATGGTTAATTCAGCAATCCCCATCATTGAGGATGCTGGCATTCCTACCGAAACACTAGCTGAAACTTAGGAAGTAACACACAATGAAGCACAACCTACACAATTGATGAGAGAACTGCCATATCCTAAATGATTGGCCCTACAGAAAATAGTGGAACAACCTTGATTCAATCTCTTAGGAGAATTGAAGAATTTGTATGTCAAAATCCCACTATTACAAGCCCTCCATGACGTGCCCATTTATGCTAAGACTGTTAGAGATTTATGTGTCAAGAAACCAGGAAGAAAGCCTAGGGATCCTCCCACTATCCATGTATTGGGAAAACTTTCTGAATTAATAATGGGGAAGACTCCTGTGGAAAAATATGATGACCATGGGAATCCTACTGTTACAGTTCACATAGGAAACACACAAATCCCCAACGTCTTGGTAGACTTAGGCGCGGCTATTAATGTTATGACCATAGAAACTGTGAAGAAACTTGGACTCACTAACCTTTGGCCAATCCCTACCATTTTAGAACTTGATAACAAATCAACAATCAAGCCTGAGGGGAGCATGGACGACCTAGTAATCTCTGTTGACTTGTGGGAATACACTACGGACTTGTTGGTGTTACAGCTGAAGTCTCAATTGGGGGGACACCCACTGATTCTGGAGAGACCGTGGTTGGCCACATCAGATGCATGTATCAACTGTCGGTCAGGATCCATGACAATCTCAGATGGGATTGAGATCAAAATCCTAAACTTATACCCTCCATCCCAACCAAGCACAAAAGGTGAAACTCCACTTTGGGTGGATTTGGAGGAGGAGGAAGGCGTTTATCCATTATTAACAATAGGTAGAGCCTTAAACTTAAAGATGAAACAAAGGACGATACCATTAATAGTTTAATCAGTGATCCCACGTCCGTCAATAAGCATGCTTACCAGATTCTTAACAGTACATTAGATGAGAAAGAACAAGAAAATATTACGGAAGAAACTCTAGTCAGTGATTCCAGTATAATTCCAGTTCTCAAAAATTCAAAAAGTATCCCAGTAGAAACTGAGCCAGGGAAAACATTGAACATCAATCCAGACCTTGCGCCCAGTGAGCTGGAACAGCTAATCACTCTGCTGAAACAGCATAAAGGATCTTTTGCTTGGGAATACACAGACATGAAGGGTATTCCTTTTAATCTGTGTACCCATCACATTTATATTAAGAGCGACTCCAGGACAGTGTGTCAACCACAACGAAAGATGAACCCAAACCTAAGGGATGTAGTGAAAGAGGAGATCCAAAAACTTCTCGAAGTAGGGTTTATATACCCAATTTCAGACAGTGAGTGGGTTTCTTCACTTGTGATTGTGTCGAAGAAGAATGGGAAAAGGAGGGTCTGTGTGGATTACAGAGAATTGAACAAATCAACGCAGAAGGACCACTTTCCCTTACCTTTTATCGATCAGGTCCTTGATACCTTGTCTGGGAAGAAGTATTTTTCCTTTTTGGATGTCTTTAGTGGCTATAACCAAATCCAAATTTCTCCAAAAGACTAAGAAAAAACCACATTCACATGTCCCTGGGGCACCTTTGCATATAGGGTACTTCCTTTTGGGTTGTGTAATGCGGTTGCCACCTTTCAAAGAGTAGTGATTGGAATCTTTTCATAGATGGTAAACGACTGCATGGAAATTTTTATGGATGACTTCACTCCATACGGTAGTAGTTATGAAGAAGCATTGAAAATTTTAGAAAAGGTTTTGAAACGTTGTGAACAAAACCAACTATCTTTACGCACTGAGAAGTGCCATATGATTATGAGCGAGGGCATAGTTATGGGGAACTTCATCTCTTCTGATAGTATCCAGGTAGAAGCATCCAAAATTAAGGTAATTGAAAATATACCAACTCCTGGAACACAAAAATATGTACGTAGCTTCTTAGGGCATGCTGACTATTACAGAAGATTCATAGAAATTTTTTCCAAACTAGCTACTCCTTTGTTCACCTTGTTGATGAAGGATGCACAGTTTGTTTGGAATGATGCAAGCCAAACAGCGTTTACTGAACTTAAGAAAAGGTTGTCTACAACATCCATCTTACGAGGGCCCAACTAGGCTCTGCCTTTTCATATCTCCTCAGATGCTTCAGACACTCCCATTGGGGCAGTTTTAGGACAGCAGGAAGGTAATATTGCCCCATATGCAATTTATTACATTAGTAAGAACTTATCCCCTGCTGAACTAAACTATACTGTCACAGAGAAGGAATTCCTTCCATAGTTTATGCCATCAACAAATTTAGACACTAAATTACTGGATACTCCACTTTTGTGCACACTGATCATTCTGCCATCAAATATTTAATGAATAAACCAATCACGAATGCTAGAGTTACTAGATGGCTACTACTGTTACAGGAATTTGACATCACAATTATTGATAGACCAAGGAAGGAAAACGTTGTTGTAGAATTTTTATCTCAACTTACTAACAGTGATGACAATTTACCAGTCGAAGATTCCTTCCCTGATGAGCATTTGTTTGCAGTATCAACCCATTCCCCATGGTATGCGATTATTGCTAACTTTTTGGCCGCAGTTAAGCTTCCAGCACATCTTTCGAAGAGAGAAAAAAGAAAGATCATACAATAGAGTGCTAGGTATTGTTGGATCGATGGACATCTTTTCTACACAGGGCTTGACTTAGAAACCAGAAGATGTGTCATAGAAGATGAAATTTTCAGTATCCTTAAAGCTTTCCATGATGAGCCCTGTGAGGGACACTTTGCTGACAAAGGGACAGGTCATAAGGTTTTAAGGATGGGTTATTTCTGGCCCACATTGTTTAGGGATTCAAAGAAGTATGTTCAGGCGTGTGATAACTGCCAAAGGATGGGCCAGCCCAACAGATTAGATGAAATGACTCTTCAGCCACAGCTCGTGGTTGAACCATTTGACAGATGGGCTCTGGATTTCGTAGTGCCTATCAAACCTCCCTCAAAATAGAAAGTTCACATATTGGTTTGCACATATTACATGACCAAATGGGTGGAATCTGTAGCCTTGGTCAAATCTAATGATTAGGATGTAATTGATTTCCTATATGAAGAAATTTTTACTCGGTTTGGAGTACCTAAGGAAATCGTTATAGATGGTGGACCACAGTTCGTGTCTCACAAATTGGAAGCCTTGTTACAGAAGTTTCACATTCAACACAAAATAACCTCTCCATATCATCCACATACCAATGGCCAAGTGGAAAGTACAAACAAGGTCATCGAGGCTATTTTGACAAAGACATTGAAAATCCATCGTAAAGATTGGGTTGAGAGACTTCCAAAGGCACTATGGGCCTATCGCACTACATGGCGTAACACCATTGGTTTTCCCCCATATGAATTGGTGTATGGTAAGAATGTTGTTTTCCCAATTGAATTTGAAATAAGAACTTTGAAGACAGTTGTTGAAGCAAACCTTGATTTATCAGAAGCACAGAGGAACCAACTGAATCAGCTCAATGAATTGGATGAGAAGCACACAATAGCAGCGACTCCGCTACTTTTTCCCATTCTGCCAAGTTTCTCAGCAGTGAATCTGTTACTTTCATCCATTTCACCTTTTCCAGTAGCTGCGACTCCGCTATTTTCATCCATTATGCCAAAGTTTCGCAGCTGTAACTTCGCTATTTCTTCATTTTGCTGTGACTCCGCTACTTTTGTCCATTCTGCCAATTTTCGCAGCTGTAAATCCGTTATTTCCATTCATTTCACTTTTTCCAGCAGCTGCGACTCCGCTATTATTGCTTATTTTTCCAATTTTCGGAGTTGTGACTCAACCACATTTCCCCAAACTCTGCCCAAGTCTTCATTTCTAGTTATAATCCCATCAAATTCCTCTTATTCATCAACTGCAACTCCGCTAGATTATCTGCCTCTCAGAACAGTATCGCGGCTACTGATTTGACCAGGATCTAATTTAAATGATGACTCCACAATTTCAATCGCAGTCTGCCAAGAACGGAGAAAATTATTGGACCATTTCGCATATCCATGAACATGGATGGACTTATTAGCCTGATTGGCGGTGGCCAACTCAACTCAGCACATGCATATTTTACCTACGATGCGACTATGAAATATAATGCTATGGCAGAATGGGGGTGCGAGCATTAATCTTGAAGGTACGGGTTCTAATATAATCATGATTAGGCATCTATTGACATCAGAAGCAATACTGGTTGTATTTGTCATTCATCCCTGTCAATTATCCACAGCTAATCAACTGAACCAAAACGATGTTTAAGTTGTTACCCGTACTTATGATTATGACCATCATTCTACCCGACTTGTGTGATAATCTTGGCACGGATTTTATTCCAAAACTAACTGTTCCACCTTTCCGGAAATGCTCAATTCAAACTTCAACTATCCATCAACTATGTCTGCATGCAGTCAGATTGACGTTTGAAACTGTAACTGGTGTATTCGCTAAAATATTGCGTAGAAGTTCAGCAGTATGGGTATCCCTGTGAGATATGAGCCTCTAACAATAGAATCTCTGTATAAGAACAGAGAAGTCTTTGTTATCTTTCAAGAAGCAGGGTGGACAGATTATTTTCAACGCCTGAATGGTTTTCATGAAGAAATTGTTCGGGTACACAGGGTACTACCAAAGGAACGAACACCAAGAGCAACCACTTCACACAAACAGATCATAGATCAACACACCAATGTTTTGACGTGGTTTAAACCCTGTTGAGGGAAACACTCCACGGCCCCGGCCAAATAGCCTCTATGGGACAATTTATTATGCAAAGAAAGAAAGTTACAAATGAGCTTCTCATAATCTATCAAGTAAACAATGAACCTCCATGCTCTTTAAATAGTGATCATGGACCAATCGGGTGTTAAGCCACGAATCAAGGTTAGGTTTGATCTAAGAGAAGTTGAGCCGTCAGATCACTCTATGTCGGGAACATATTGTGACCGTCGGATTAAGTATTTACAAATGCATACTAATGCATACTAAAGAAACACACTATCCCTAATGGATATATTACACAAGTTGATCTTAACTAACTCCTAAGTGTCTAAATATCCTAACATCCCCCCTTAAGAACAAATTGGGATAGGATTGAAGGATTTACAGAATTGACACTATTAGGAGAAGGAAGGAGGCATTAGAGCCTATCCCCCCTTAATGACAAGTTCCTGAACTCCTAACATAGATCGAAGTTTAGAAAATTTCGCTTCTGTAAGAGACTTGGTGAAGATGTCTGCAACTTGATCATCTGTAGGGCAAAAGAGCACTTCAAGAACATGATCATGAACAAGATTTCTGATGAAGTGCATATATAGCTCAATGTGTTTGCTACGTTGATGTAGAACTGGATCTTTGGCAAGCTTTATGGAACTTTGATTGTTGCACCAAAGTGGAGTAGGTTGCTGCTGCTCGAATCCAAACTCTGAAAGGATCTGTTGAAGCAATAAAGCTTCCTGACTGGAATTAACTGCTGCTCGATATTTTGCCTCTGCTGAAGAAAGAGCAAGATCTTGTTGTTTCTTACAAGCCCAAGTAATAGGTCCATATCCCAAACTGAAAACATAACCTGCAGTAGACTTTCGATCATCAGGATCGTCGGCCCAATCTGAATCAGTGAAACCAACCAACAAAGGTTTCCCTCCTGTACTGTAATGAATCACAAACTGAACTGTATCTCGAATATATCGAAGTATTCTTTTAGCTGCTTTCCAGTGACTTTCATGAGGTGTCTACATATAACGGGCAACACGACCAATGGTAAAGGAAAGGTCAGGACGGGAATGAGTCAAGTATAAGAGACTACCAACAAGCTGATGATATAAGGTGGCATCGACTTCAGGTGAAGTACAAGTGGCAGAAATTTTGACTCCAGACTGGAAGGGAGAAGGGGCTGGTGTACAATTTTCCATGTGAAAACGACGAAGAAGGTCACAAGCATACTTAGACTGAGAAAGAAAGATTCCTTCTTTGGTTTGCAGGACTTGGAGACCAAGAAAATAATGCAAATGTCCTAAGTCTGACATTTCAAAATTTTGTTTAAGACTGGATTTCACATGGGTTATAAGCTTAGGGTCACCACCAGTAAGAATAAGGTCATCAACATATAGAACAAGTATGATGAGATGGTTTCCTACTTTCTTGGTATAGACATTGGGGTCAGAATGGCATCTAGAAAAATCGGTGTCAAGGAGAAAGTTATCCATTTTAGCATACCAAGCTCTAGGAGCTTGCTTAAGGCCATATAAGAATTTCTTAAAGCAGCAGACAAGGCTAGAGTTATTTTGAACATAGCCAGGAGGTTGTTCCATGTAAATTTCCTCCTGTAAATCACCATGTAAGAAGGCAGACTTGACATCCATTTGATGGACTTCCCAGTTTTGTAAGGCTGCAAGGGAAAGAACAAGGCGGATGGAGTTCATTTTTGCGATGGGAGCAAAGGTTTCATTGTAGTCAATCCATTCAACTTGAGAAAAACCTTTGGCAACTAACCTTGCCTTAAGTCTTTCAACACTTCCATATGATGCATACTTAGTTCTGTAGACCCATTTACATCTAAAAAGTTTTCTTCCTTTTGGAAGAGGTACAAGATCCCAAGTATCGTTCGCCATTAATGAACGATATTCTTCATCCATGGCTGCATCCCAATATGGATTCTTTGAAGCTTCTGCAAACGTTTCTGGATCATGATTCTCGGAAACTTGAGCCAAAAGAGAAGAGGCTCGCTGAAACTGAGAACGTGTTCGACGTTGATCTCTAGGATCGCCGACGAGATCACCAGCTGCTTCACATGTTGAACGGACCCATCGAGGAAGCACTTGTGTTGGTGCAACTGGAGGAACATGAGCAGGCAGATGTGGATTTTCATCCGCACTGTCATCATCAGAAATTGGAGTTGGAAACCCGTCAAGGAAGTTGGAAGAAGAAGAAGAAGGCACAAACGTCGAATCAGGCTCGCAGGCCAAAGATGGCACAATCGCCGAGTTAGGCTCGCAGGCCAAAAGATTTTCATCAAATTTAACATCTCTTCTAATGATTATATCATGAGAATGTGGTTGAAGAAGTCTATAACCTTTTACATCTTCAGAATATCCAACAAATATGAACTTTTCAATTTTAGGCTGTAATGCTTTCCGTTTTACATCCGAAATGTGAGCCCGTGCTTCACTACCAAACACACGGAAGTGACTTACATCAGGTTTAGTTTTACTCCATGCTTCTTCCGGTGTTATACCTTGTAATGCTTTAGTCGGGGTGTGATTAACTATGTAATTTGCACAATTTATGGCTTCAGCCCAAAATTGAAGACTTAGTCCCTTAGATTGGATCATACAATTAGCCATTTCTTTTAAGGTGCGGTTCTTCCGCTCAGCTACACCATTTTGTTGTGGTGTATATGGAACAGTGTGCTATTGTTGGATGCCTTGTTTAGTGCAGAAAGTAGTGAACTTTTGTTAACATATTCTCCTCCATTGTCAGATCTTAACTTAATAATTTAATGACCAGATTGTTTTTCAACAAGGGCCTTGTAGGCCAAGAACATGTTAAATACTTCGCTCTTAAGTTTGAGGAAATAAACCCAAGTGCGTCTGGTGTAATCATCAATGAAAGTTAAGAAATATTTGAAACCAGAAAAGGAAGCAGATGGAAGAGAACCACACAAGTCACTATGCACAAGCTCCAAGGGAATCAAGGCGTGTGTTGGCTTGGTTTTGCAACCAAGATTAGTGCAATGGACAGCTATCAACAACTGATAGCAGTTTCAAATATTGAAAGTAAAAACAATTATTATAAATCTGAATTTAAACTAAACTAGCATGTGCATATAACAAATAAAATTTTCTGAAAACGATTCAAGAACAAGAAATAAAAAGAATGAGTATTGTATTAAGATACCTCAAATGATGAGGATTTGTGTTGAGCAACTTCCAAGGTGAGTAGCTCCAAGCTCCAAAGGTCTCTTCTCCAAGATAGCTACAATGGTCAAAAGCTCATGAGAGATTTTGACAACATGAGGATAGGATGATGGATGGATCGAAAGTGAGGAGCCCCTACCACCTTTTTATAGTTTTTGGTGGTGGGGAATACCATTATGGTTTTGAGGAAACCAATGGTATTGACCAACATGGTTTAGGTACCTTTTCCCTCCTTTTTCCTTTTTTGAATATTTTGAATATTTTTATTCTCTTATTAATATTTTTGGGAATTCTTGACCCTTTTTTAGGGTTTTTAATGCTTTTTGGGGAAAAATATTCATTTTGAGTGGAAAAAGGGGTGTATTAAGGTCTTTTGGTGACCTTTTGGTCGCTTTAGAGGCTCAAATGGTGAAAAAGTGGACAAATGGGTCATGTGAATAAGGAAATGAGCTAGTGAGCACTTTTTGGGTGTTAACAGATTACCCCTTGATGTGTGAGGGCAGGAGCTCATCGTATGTCCAATAGACATCATAGTTCTTTTGTCTTTTTCTGGGGTTTGGGGAAGAGAATAGACCGATTGGAGACTGGATCCACGGCCCTTGGAAGTTGCAAAATAAATAATATTACATGGTCTCAATATGAATGAGGAATAATCTCTGATAATGGACGAGGTGGGAATACCCATGCTTGTATCAAGACATATACATAACCATTAGTCCCAAGAAGGGGGACCTGAAAAATACATAAAAAAATCTGCTGGTGCATCATAATGGTCCAGAGGGGACATCATTTGGGGATGTACTCATGATCATAACATGACTGATCTCAATAACTGATACACTAGAATAAAGCGTCAACCGTTTTGAATAAGGTCTCAGAAGGGTTGATGAACTGCTGAAACTGAAGGTGTCCAACATCTGTAGGGACTCAATGACTGAGAGTCATCTCTGTGAAGTACATGTACATGTAACTGTATACTTGAGGGAGTATAAAAACTGGGGTACATCTGAATACTGTCACCATGCGCAACCCGTATATCTATAGGAAAAATGTAACTGGTTGTTTCCATAAGTAGACTCTCAAATGTGGAAGAGTCAGGTGGTATCCGGGTTCTTCCACTAATAACTGAACGGACCAATACCCTGTGCGAGTCTCAACGATGCAATCAAGGTGTTGAAGTCGAGCATGTGAGAAACAACCATTTGGAGAGGCACTGAGGACTCTTCTTGAAATGATTCGTAGGCACTCATCATAAATGGTGATGAGTCCAAGACACAAGGACCTCTAGGTCTATCCTATGGAATAAATTTGGTTGTTGTCGACAGAGGGAGACCAGCAACTAACAAGGCAATGATGTTTCCTTGATAGGAGCACGAGGTGTAGAACTGAAGTGTGGTAGTACTGATGGTAGGACTGTCATACTTGTGGGGATGGGCAGTAATTGTGGTCATGGAGTGGGTAGAATCAAACTTCCTTTGTTCAGAGCATGATGACATGGTTGACCTGGAAGCATAGGGAACTGACTTGTAGGTGTGGGGATCATAGCTTTTAGGGACTGAAGGGTATGTATTGACTCTGGGGGGTCAAGCTGATGGGTGCTTTCGAGGGATTCTCAGGGTGACATACTGCAGAATACTCTGAACAAAGGCGACCAAAATGGGGAAGCTGCCGTATGAGTAGACGTGATCTATTCTGGCGCTGAGAAGCACCCTTGGGTCCTTTTTCGTAGTTTTAATGAGTTCGAAGAAGGGATAATAGTGTGCTGTGAAATGGTACTGTCCTGTGGATTTTGTGAGCCCAGGATTGTTCGTGCTCATTGGTGCTTTCATTTTTAAGGAGTCTGAAAACGATTAGAAGACTCTGCAATGGTTGTGAGTACTATCCTGTTGGTTTTACGAGCCCAGGATGGTGATTGCTCGTGGTCGCTTTCATGTTTAGAGAATCTGAAAGCGGTAAGTGGACTCCATTGGTGTTCTTTTTTGTAAGTTAGTCTCCAAGGCCCGAAAAAGCATAAAATGATGCAACTGGAGAACTCTTCTAGCCGATGTGACTAGAGTATTCATTTTTCGTAATTAGTCTACAAGGTCCGGAAAAGGGGTAAACTTATACCAGGTAGACGCCCTTTCAGATACGTTTAGTGAGCATGAAAGGAAGCAAGGTTGCTCGGCAATCTTTTCATTGTTTTAGGAGTCAGAAAAGAGCTTAACAGAAACTCCCTAAGTGCCTTTTTCGTAAAAGGGATTGCTCGGCCCGAAAAAGGGGTAAAATTATACCGAACAAAAAGGGGATTGATGAGAGCAAGAAAAGGTCTCAAGCATCATCATGTGTGCGGAATACTGAATCCGGTGACATAAAGATTGTCAAGAAGGGGCAATAGCCAATGTGGCACGTAAACCAAGGTGATGAGTGGCATTTTGAAAAAGTGCCCAAAAATTATGGGGTGAGATTGAGAAATGATCTCAAGCATCATCACGAGTGCGAAAAACTGAATCCGGTGACATAAGACCTATCAAAAATGGGCGACGGCCGATGTGGCATGCAAACCGAGGCAACGAGGGGGCATGGAAAAAATTCCTGAAAAATCTGGGCGTGAGAGCGAGAAATGATCTCAAGCATCATCACGGGGACAGAAATATGAATCCGACAGTGAAAATGGTGTGAAAAACGGAGGTCATAAGGACTCCAGAATGGTCAAAGGAAATAACTAGGTTAAAAAAAAATGGCTACAAATGAAGGTGGCCCCACCAAGCCAAGGATGTAGTGGTGGGGGAAATGATGACCCGCGGGGGAAGAATACTAGGTGTACCAAATCAAATCAAATATACAAGTGATATGTTACCTAAAAAAGGGTTAAGATCACGCATGTGAAAAAGTGAGCAAGGTTAATGACCTGCCCCCATGCTATGTGCATGGGGTTTATGATTGTGGATCACATATGTGTTGGTTTGAACAATGGGGTCATTGAAATAATGAGATAGATGTGATGGGGATGGTTCAAAATGATTGATCATTCCCCCTATCCCAGGGTCGAGGTAATCTATTATGCCCTCTAACTTAGAGGTGTCAATATGGTGCAGATGTTGTCTCAGAGAGGGATCAATAGGGCATTGAGCAACTGTTGGCGGTGGAGTGTACCATGAGGCTGTGGGCCGTGGTGGCATACTGAAGTGATGATATGATGATGGGGGATTCCCCTTGTGGGGTGAATACCCCCAGTATCTCCGACGAGAATCACGATGATGATGAGTAGGCAAGGTTTTGGGCCTGCCCCCATGTTGTGGACATGTGGTTTCCTCGTCGATTTGAAAGGGTTGAACATGTGTGTCAAAGGGATCAATGGAATGGGATGACCGGACAGAGGGGTATCCAGTGGAAATCGTGTAAATGGTGTTAATTTCTTCCAAGGAGGAAGATGGTGGGGTATGAATTTCCTCAATGAGAAGAGGGGATATCTCTAGGTAGACGTTATTCAACTCATACAGTGATGCTCTGTAATCTGGGAGATCGGGGCAGTGATGTGAATAATGGCTGTAGATTCCGCATATTGCATAAGAATGGTTTGTGTGCAATGATTTATCACGAGGTTGAGGGGGGAGTTCTAGTTTGACTACTGGAACATTGGTGTCATCATCCAACATATTCATGTGTTCTTGAAGTGCTGGTAACTGTGGACATTGATGGGTGGCATGGCCTATGTCGTCGCACAAAGAGAATTTGGGGGGTATGCGATTTGTTGGGGGATTCTTCGCCAACTGGGGGGTCGCTGGGGGGGTGCTAGTTGTGGGTTTAGTGGTGTAGGTTTGTGGACCTCTTCCCCCAGTGTTTCGAAGTGGTGGGGGAGTATAATTGGATGTTGATGCGATGGCCGCTGTTGGAGGTGGTCAATTCTTGATGTTTTCTACACCAGGGGGTGGACGGTTAGAAGTATTGATGGGTTGCACTGGTTGTAAAATGACATTCGGTGTCGGAGGAGAGGTTGGGGCAGGTAGGTACCACAAAGGTAGTCCTAATGTTAATCCTGGGAGATTAAGTGTAGCCATGACTGGTGTGCTGATGGTGCCTGAAGGAGGAAATAAAAATGGGATAGTATGAATTGGTGTGGCTCCTACGTGAGTTGGCACTGAGAGTGGTTGCGGGAGTAAAGGGGGTTGTTGGTTTGGTACCTGTGTGTTATGCGAGAGGGTGCACAAATTAGATATCTCGGTTATCTTCAAAGGGGGTTGGATGGATTGGAATGTGGAAGTCATAGATGATTTCGAGTATAATCCGGGTCTGACAGTGGCGACGAACGATGTAGGTGCATTCTGAACTGGTTGTTCAATCATAGGGAGAACATTTGTAGGTGTAATGGGAGCATATGGGTTTCGACATGTTTGGAGATTCATGTAGGACGATGACATCATAAGGAGATGATGAGTATTTGAATCCATTGGTTGGTTTGTGTGTGTAGCATATGTGATTTGTTGTTGTGGTGCTGTGGTTCCTTGAGGAGGATCCAACAGACAAGTGTTCACCACTCCTTTTGTGGGCAAAGAATTCTGCAGCACCATGGGTTGTGGTTCAAGAGGTGGCGCTGGTTGTGCCGCGTGCCCTTGGCGTTGGGCGTCATCAGACCACAGTTGGCGTGCTCGCCCCAAATGGGGGCAAGTGTGTGTATAATGGTCGTATACCCCGCATATGGAACATGGGTGGTTTGTTCGTAAATTGGGGTTCTTACCCTGTTTCGGTGGTCGATCAGGGTTTTGGTTGGCGGGGGTAGCATTGTTGTTGTTTGGAGGATAATTCTGAGCGATTGAAGGTTGTGGTGCAGCAAGGACTACCTGTGGTGGGAAATAATCCATTGGGGCTTGTGAGTGAACAGGAGCATGTGTGTCCTACTGATGGTAATACATAGAGGGTGCAACCAGAGGTGGATAGGCTGAAGGTGCATGACCATAACACTGTGGTGGACATGGGGGTCCATGAGTGTGGTGGGGGTGGGCCATGGGAGCATACGAAGTTGTAGCTCCAGAGTGAGATGTGGCCCACAAAAGATCGGGGTCATTATTATTGCACATAATGGAAAATGGTTGGTTGTGGGATGCAACTTATCCAATGATGCCATCGACGGCGTGGGATGCCCCCGATGCGTCAGTCTGGGAGGAATCACCGCGGGGAGTGTCAGGTAAAATGGTATACAGGTAGCCACACTGGGCGTAGATCAGATCAAACTGCTAGGCTTTTAGAATGGCTTCTTCTTCCGACTGGGGTCGTTCAGAAGCTACATCCTTGGCTATGAGGGGTAGGAGTGATTTGAGAAACCAATCCAAAAATATACGATCGTTTAGTTTTATCTTGCAGAGGCTACGGCGCTTACGCCACTCATGGATATGGTCGGTGATGTGGGTAGCTTTGTTTTGTCTACAAGACAACAGTATTTCAACTCCTGCATCATAGCGTACAGGTAGTTGAAAAAACTGAAGGAAAGTGGAGGCGAGGGACGTAAATGTATGGTGGGTCCCATGTGGTTGTTCAATGTACCACTTGGCTGCAGAGAGAGTGAACGTTCGTTGCAACAGTCTTAGTCTAATGGAGTCATCCACTATGGAGTTAGATGAACACCATAGGTGAAATGACATTATGTGGTTTTGGGGATCTTCCTCAGGTTTTTCTTCAAACTTTGGGATGCCCGAGGGAAGCTTTGTGGGCATGGGGGGCCAAGTGGAGTCATGTCTAATAGGATCATTAGTTAGTCTTGCCAAGTCTTTCAAATTCAAACTTACCAGAAATGGTAGACTGGACGAGGGGTGTGATGTAGTGGCTGGGACATAACTGTTAATGGTAGCATTATGTAGTGGTCCAGTGGCCCCTAAGGGTATGCTAGGTATGGAAGGTATGTGTGCTCCAACGGATGTGGTGTGGGAAAGGCCAGCGCTCCCAAGTGCAACATGAGTTGCAGAGGGGTTATGAATAGTGCCAGAAATTCCTAGGATCTGGGTTGTGGTAATGAGAGGGGGTGTGACCCCTATGTTGGGCATATCCATAACATGTGGTGGCCCTGTGTTGGGAGAACCTAAAGGGGGAATGGCCCCTATATTAGGCATGCCTAAGGGGGTTGTTGTTACCATGGATGGCACGGTAGTAGAATGGTTTGTGGATGTATCTCCAATGGTATTGGTAAAAAGTGGGTCGTATTGTGTTCCAGCCATGAGGTTGGTTGGTGATAATTCAGTAGGGTTTTCGGATTCAGCCTCAGAATCAGATGTGAAGTGAGGCGTGTCAGAATCGGATGACTGTATGTTTGGCCGATGACGTGTCAATCAAGGGATAAGGCTCTACGTCGGTGACGTGGAGAGCCAAGTAGACTGAAATGAGAGGGTTCACCCTGAAGACAACGAGATCATCTTAAATTCTCAATGGTGAGAAATATGTTTTTTTTTTTTTTTAATTTTAGTGTAAGGTGGTGATGTAAAAAACTCAAAACCCTAATGCAACAATGAGTGCAAAAAGGGGAGTGAAAATAAAGGCTCTCAAGCCAAAAATCAACCTCAAAAAGCACTTATTATAATAGTTGTGCTATAATAAGTGGAGGGATGCAACAAAATTGGTCAGAATACCAACAGTCAAACAGTTTCTAGAAAAAAGAGGTGCTACTAGACCAAAGGTGGGTAATGTATCATGCAAACACCTAACTAGAAGTATTGTGAGTCAACAAACGATATCCTCTGCAAGGTGATGAAATCCAAGTCAAACAATATAGAGTGTCGAATTAATGGCTAGATATCCCCCTACCGGGAGGGACACCGGGTAGACAATCCTAAAGAGTGGCAACTAGGATACCCCATTCATGACACGTTCGGTTGGGTGAATTTGCAGTTTGGTTCTATCGCCGCTGTACACCAGGGGGGTTTACACCGAGAACTTTGAAAGGTATCCTTCGGTTACTGAACGGATTGTGATATTCCACTCAGACGACCGGAACCAATCTGGCTACTTCAACCCTCCTAAGGGAGAGGCCTTCCCGATAAATTGGTTGATAACTGTGTCGAAATTATAAGGGATTTTGGTGCCATAGATGACAACTGCTATGTCTCAAATGTAATAATTGAGGGGTGTTATTGGAACACCTATCCCCTCAATTCTACCTAACTACAAAATTCTTTTAAGTGCTCCCCAAGTGGGGTTAAAAGTTGGTTGAGTTTAAGGTAAATTTTAAGGCTCAGTTTAAATTATGTGGCAGAGTGGGTGCAAGTGTAGTATTTAAACTGAAATTGATTTGCCTCGCTTGGGCAATTTTACAAATGAAAGAAACGATGCTTTCAGTTTTGTAAAAAATAAAGGCGTTTTTGAAATGTAAATGTTTGAAAAAACTATTCAAAAATAATGGATTTTTGAAATAATTTGAAGTAAAGCAAATAACATGAAAACTTGAAAAAATAAATGGATCTCTTAAAAATTGCTTGAGCAAAGTATCGAGCAAATAAACAGTAAAACCTTGATCTATCCAGAATGCAGAAAAAATCTCTCTTTCAATTTCTGAAAATTTTGTAAAACGACTTTTTAAAGGAGCATTTTAAATAGTAAAAGATTTATATGGCTGTAAAAATGTAGGAATTTTAATACTGTAAAATATGCTAAATTGGCAGAAAATACAGCAAAAAATAATTTTCAAAAAATTGGCCGAATTGAAAAAATTTGGATCGCGGGTTTCGGGAAAACAACCGCGATGGGCAGCGCGGGTTTTGGCCACGAAGCCACGATGTGCAGCGCGGAAACTGGTCACACAGTCGCGATGGGCAGCGCGTGTTTCGTCCGTGAAGCCGCGATGTGCAGTGCAGGTTTTCGTCACACAGTTGCGATGTGCAGCGCGGCAAATGGCCGCGAAGCCGCGATGTGCAGCGCGTAAAATGGCCGCGAAGCCGCGGCGCGCCGCGCGGAAAAAGGCCGCTAGGTCGCGATGAGCCGCGCGACTGTCGAGCAAAAAACCACGAGGCGAAAGACGAAAACGGACGTCGAAAAACGAACCCGAAATTGGAAATTTCAGGCTGTTAATGGCAATAGAAGGGGCCAAGATCTAGAACAGCAATGGATCTGCTGTCTAGCATGGCAAATCTATGAATTAAACTGATTAAAACTAACAAAAACTAAGATCTAAAGCAGAAAACTGAGATCTAAGAATTCAAAGCTAGCGAAGTCGCCAAAAACTGTTGGCTTGGTTTTGCAACCAAGCTTAGTGAAATGGGCACCTATCAACAAGTGATAGCAGTTTCAAATATTGAAAGTAAAAACAATTATTATAAATCTGAATCTAAACTAAACTAACATGTGCATATAACAAATAAAATTTTCTGAAAACGATTCAAGAACAAGAAATAAAAAGAATGAGTATTGTATTAAGATACCTCAAATGGTGAGGATTTGTGTTGAGCAACTTCCAAGGTGAGTAGCTCCAAGCTCCAAAGGTCTCTTCTCCAAGATAGCTACAATGGTCAAAAGCTCATGAGAGATTTTGACAGCATGAGGATAGGATGATGGATGGATCGAAAGTGAGGAGCCCCTACCACCTTTTTATAGTTTTTGGTGGTGGGGAATACCATTATGGTTTTGAGGAAACCAATAGTATTGACCAATATGGTTTAGGTACCTTTTTCCTCCTTTTTCCTTTTTTGAATATTTTTAATATTTTTATTCCCTTTTTAATATTTTTGGGAATTCTAGACCCTTTTTAAGGTTTTTTTATGCTTTTTGAGGAAAAATATTCATTTTGAGTGGAAAAAGGGGTGTATTAAGGTCTTTTGGTGACCTTTTGGTGGCTTTAGAGGCTCAAATGGTGAAAAAGTGGGCAAATGGGTCATGTGAATAAGGAAATGAGCTAGTGAGTACTTTTTGGGTGTTAACAGCATGCCAAGAGGCACGTTTGTCAAAACTGTCCCGATGATGTTTTTCGAGTACACCACTGGAACAAACACCATCCCTGCAAGATACCATCGGAAGACCTGTCACCATATTGTCTTTACATAGTTGTTGCAATGAGCGGTAATTTAAGTGACCAAATCGCTCATGCCAAAGTTTGCTCAAGTTATCACTATGAGCAACAAAAAATGAAGGGAAAGGTGATGACCCAAAGTTGTTAAACTTGTACAACCTAGTAATATCAACAACAATTCCGGTAGCTAGAACCTGTTGAGGATCTTTAAAATCCTTGATTACAACTTGGTGAGGTGTAAAGGTCACAGTTTTACCTTCACCAAAATGAGTGATCTGATAGACTGATAACAAATTGCAGGAAATTCTTGGAACACATAGTACATCACTAAAATGACCATTATCTACTGGAACTGTTCCAACTCCTACAACACTTACAGTTCTATCATCACCAACAAATATTTGTTTGGTGTTACATTCATGCATAGTAGAAAAGATGGCTTGATCCTTAGCCATATGATAAGATGCTCCAGAATCAATGAGCCATTCATTTGAAGTAGAAAAAGAAGATGCATTATAAGAATAACCAGAAGCACAAAGTACATGTCCATGAGAGGCAGATTTTGAAGGCGAATCTAGGCTGATGTGGTGCTTCTTCATTGCTGCTTCCAAGGATGCCATCTTCTTGAAACACTTAGATTCATCATGATTATCTTTCCCGCAATAGTTGCAATGACACTCAGTCTTCTTGCCTTTTGTCTTGGATCCTTTGTCATTTTTTAAAGAAGGAGCTGGCTGAGAGGGTTTTGGACCCTTGTTTGACTTATTATTGCGAAAATTTTGTTTCTTGGGAGGCTTGGACTTTTCTCTCTGTTGGGACAATAAGGCTTTCCCAGATGTATCTGTATTTTTGATTATTCCAAGATGAATGAGTTTATCTTTCTCTCTAATCAAGGAATCACAAAAGGATTCAAGACTAGGCTCTTGATAGCTAGTTGCATTCAAGGATTCTTTCATGGAGTAAAATGTAGATACAAAAACAGAATATGTAGGTCCAATTTTGGAAAGAATATGATAAATGCATTGTTTGTCTTCCCTCTTAATCTTACATTCTGCACATAAGAGTTTAAGAGTTTTGTACTTAGATAAATAATCTTGAATGCATGAAAAGTCACTTGAATTTAAAGAAATCAACTCATTTTCGAGTTGGTGACCTCGAATTTCACTGTGTTTGCCAAACACAGATTCCAACTTGTTCCAAGCAGTATCAGGTTCATCAATTCCAGATATATGGAATCGCAAATCAGTAGAGATTGACATCCCAATCAATCCACAAGCTTCGTCACATCTACTTGCCCATTTTATTTTCTTATCATCATCAGTGGGTTCAGTTTATTTCCTTGAGGTAATTCTGAAAAGTCCCCTACTTCGTAGAACATCCTCCATACGAGATTTCCATGAGAAATAGTTGGAACTGTTAAGTAGAATATCACAAGGGGCGGCCATATTTGTAAATTAATGGCTGTAAAAATAAAAACCAATAGTCTGGATGTGAAGAGCTCGAAAAAATAGGTGGTTTAAAAAAAACAACACTGAAAACTGACTATGTATGATGAAGTTATGCTTGAACAAAGAAACTATTGAAGATGTCCCCAATAGTGACGTGGCAGCTAGAGAATGTCCAGCAAAAAAAGAACCCCCCTCTTCCCAAGATGAACCTTTTGACAATCACTTTACAAGAAAGTTGCTTTAAGTGAACCACTTTTGTAAAATAAGTGATTTCACTTTTACAATGATATTACTTTTAAATAGTGCAACAATAAAAAAAAATTAAGTGACTCACTTGTATTTTTAATTTTTATTATTTAAGTGAGATGCACTTTTATAATAAAGTAACTTGAAAATAGAATTGCATGCACTTTTTCTTTTAAAAGTAACTTCCTAAGACTTGAACTCAAGACCTATTAAGGAATAAAGCAACTTTCAACCAAGTGAGCTAGATTAAAAGGTATGTAAAATATGGGAATGAGGAAGGAGGCTTTTCTTTTTTTTTTACTCATCTTACTTGGTTTGCGTGCTTTCCCTTTTTCCTGCAAAACACACCACAAATCGAAACAAAAAAACTTTTCCACGCTTGTGGAGTTAGATCTCGTTAGCTTGCCCGGAAAGTCTACGTTTTCTCTCTGTTTCTGATTTGCCGAGATCACGCAAGGTGCACGGCAAAGAGCATACACATACAGGAAAGCAACAATCCAAAACCAAAAAAAATCTAACAGTAAAAAAATGATAAAATATGAGATTTTTTCTTTTAAAAATAGAAAATAAAAAATGCGTCACTGTAACATTATACCTTCAGATCTGATGAAATACGCGTTTATGGAGCAACCGGGAACCATTTTCGATCAAACGAAAACTATTTCCCAATGGAAACGATGCTTAGGACGCAATGGAACACCTCCCACAACCCAGAAATGCATAGAAATACCAGAACCAGAAACCCTTTATAGTTTCAGCAACAACAGTTCACGATCTAGATCATAACCGGAAGCGGCTCTTCATAAAAGATCTGATACCATGTTCAGGTACACAGGGTACTACCAAATGAATGAACACCAAGAGCAAACACTTCACACAAACAGATCATAGATCAACACACCAATGTTTTGACGTGGTTTAAACCCTCTTGAGGGAAACACTCCACGGCCCCGGCCAAATAGCCTCTACGGGACAATTTATTATGCAAAGAAAGAAATTTACAAATGAGCTTCTCATAATCTATCAACTAAACAATGACCCTCCATGCTCTTTAAATAGTGATCATGGACCAACCGGGTGTTAAGCCACGGATGAAGGTTAGGTTTGATCTAAGAGAAGTTGAGCCGTCGGATCACTCTATGTCGGGAACATATCGTGACTGTCGGATTAAGTATTTACAAATGCATACTAATGCATACTAAAGAAACACACTATCCCTAACGGATATATTACACAAGTTGATCTTAACTAACTCCTAAGTGTCTATATATCCTAACAAAAATAACCCTTGAATTTGCCCAAAATATTACAAGCACCCATTCAGAGGTTCGAGGTATCTGGATAGATGTTTCAGAGGCAATCCTGGTGGAGGTAATGGGATTGCCCAGAACCGAGCAGCATTGGTTTAGTCGGAAACACCATCATCTGACTGCAACTGAGGATTTCCTGGCAGCAGGAGAGAGTGTTCGACCATGGGGCAGAGGAACAACGTTGGAGACTCTTCCGAGTCCTTGGGATCAAGTTGCACTCTTCTTGAAGAAATATATCACATGTTAAGGGAGGTACAGTGTTGTTTACATTTATGAATTTTTCCTCCTATCACATTTACGTCATTGCAAGCTATTAAATATGCCATACTATCTTCTTAAATCCTTGCAATGCATGGCTTACTATGCTAAAGGCATTCAACACCCCTTATCATCCCTTTCAAATCATGGGCTAATTAAACTATTAATATTATGGGCCGTTGCAAACAACAAATTGACCTAGGGACAACTTCTGGTTCGTCCAGGGGTACCCCATGAATTTTCTGCAAAGATAGTGGATGAGGACTAGAGTTCCTCAAACTCAGTTGGGGACAGGATTGGAACACCAGAAGTTTGATTGAAGGATGAAGAGGAGATAGATATAGAGGAGGTTGAAACTGGAGTAGCTACAACTAAAATAGCAGAAGAAGAACATCAAGCAGAAGCAGTAGCAGGAAGCGATCTAGAAGCTCTGAATTTGGCATCCTCCTCTGAAGTAAGAATAAATTTAATTCAAACGGAGGGATTCAGCCCTGTTTCTAAAGTGATAAGAGTTTCTCTGCCTCAGAGGAGAAAGGAAGGGCTAATGAGCAAGGGCCAGACGTCCAACCCAGCAAAAAATAGAAGGATCAAAGCTGTTACTACAGTAGAAGAAAGTCATTTGATCGGGGTAGATATTGGAATTCCCATCTTAAAATCCCGACCACTTGCTGATACACAAGAACCCGCTGTAGAAAAACCTCAAATAGAGAATCTTATTTTTGAGAATGAGTTGTTAAAGGAGGAGGTAAAAGTGTTTCGTACAGAAGTAGAGAAATGGAAGGAGACATGCAGGAAGCAGGAAAAGAAGTATGTGAATACAATGGTGGAGGTTACAGACCGACTAGGGAATCTATCTTCCATTTGGAGGAATGAAGGACAGAAATAAATGATATGCTCGAAATGTGGAGATATATTTAATTTGGCAGGGCATAAAGTCACAGTGTTGGACTTAGCGATACAAAGATCTGCAGGAGCAAAATAATCAGAGGAACTATTCCTAGGCTCAGTCTCATCATTTTGGGGACAATGAATCGACTCAGCAGGCTAAAAGAATCAAGAAATAGGACATTGTTACACAAGAACTATCGTCCTCAAAAAATTTTGCTGAAATAAAATGCAGATAGAAGATGCTACGATGGAGATACAAGGGAAAGATGTTGTTACACAAGAACCAACACTATTGAAAATCTATTGAGTTCCAACATAGGCTGAAGTTGCTAAGGGTAGGGGGATGTTGTTACACAAGAACCAGCATTTCCAATGATTAATTGTCAAAGCTGATGCCTTCAACTCATCTGCATAATATGAACGAGGTTCAGATTCAAAATCGAACTAATCAGTTGTTGCAAGAGGACATGCAAATGGATAGTTGGGGGGGAGATGTTGGGCCCTGGAAATGCCCCTTTTTTACCACACTTATTATATCATTTTTCCCTGTTGTACCCTACTTTCGTAAACCATATACATGCCTTCTTCCAGATCAATCAACAATCATGACAAGGTATAATTCATTATTGCTTCATTTATTTAATGCCTAAGATTGTTATGGTTATGAATTCTAGCCTTTGATTTATGCTAACTTGTGTTGATTTCATTAAGTCAAGATCAAAGCACAGGTGTATCAGCCGCAATGCCTTGGGAAAGAATCACACGTGGTGCCATCTGTTATTCTTCAGATTTAATTCCTCATATTCAAAGGGAAAACGCATCTTTCCACGTGAAGCTGTAACAAGACTTCACTGAAATAGAGCATTGTTGCAACAGAAAAGATGCCTCCCAATTGGTTAATTCGTTGATTCATTGACTTCCAGAGTAACAACATCCTTCATGTCCAACGACCACATTCAATACAGCTATAACAGTTCCATTGTAACTCCGCAGCATGAAGATCATAGATCTTCATTGCTGCACGAATTTAGTGGATCTCGAATTGTATCTCTCATGTATAAATATGGGAAGGATTTCCAAGTCTGGGGGTTGGTTAATTATCAGTTTGTACGGGCTGTAATAGAGGGTTGAGATTGTGGATTACCATATTTAATATAAAGAGCAGAGTTCTTCATATTTTTGTGTCTTAATTTGTGGTAGTTCATGGCGTCTCTGTTAGAAGGACAGGGCCCTCCTTCTCACAGAGATTGCTGAGTTCAGTAGTTAGTTTAATTTATTTCATGTTGTGTGGTGTGGAATCGCATTAGGCGTATTATTGTTAGCTGCAACAGAGAATATTTAATTGCATTCTTTCCTAGTAGTTTATCATTGCATCCTGAATAGCTACAACTGTGTGGTGTGACAGTCGACTGTGTAGGATAGTTCAATTGATGCATGGTGTGTTAGAATTAGCTGTTACATCCAAGCTCAACTTCAATTCCTTTCAATCATCTATGCTTTCTAGGATTTCCAATATTTATCAATTTAGAGTTCAAGCTTTTTCTAATTCTGGTTGTTGTTGTATCTTTATTGAATTCATTAGATTAGGCAGATTGTGATTGAGTTACAATAGTTGTTGGATGAATAATTTTGGTAAAGACTGAATACTGCAGTTTGATAATTATAGGATTTAGCTTCTTGAAAAAGTAATCTAGTTTATTTCTACTCTTAGATCAGTAACTGCTAGGTTGATTTCTGTAGGAAGGTAATTGTACTTTGAATTCCTAGATGTATGAATTAGATTAGTTTTAGCCATGGAATGAGTTTGGCTGAGCAGATAGGTAGGATTATTATATCCATTTAGTTAATCAACTACTTGAAATTTTTATGCATAGATTGTGCTTATTTCCATTGAGATAAAAGACTTCCCCTGGTTGACAATTTATATTGAGCATCCTGTGTGTTAGTTGTAATTAATTAGCATATAGGGTGACCAACAAGTTCCACTTGGTATTTCAACCTAAGAGTCTTCTGAGCATTAAATACAGAGTATATATATCAGAATACAAATAAATAGGGCCACAAGATCTCACCAAGTGCACCCTTCCTCATAGAGCCAAAATATGAAGAAAAAATGAGAAAGGTGTGAAAGCAAGTTGAGGATGAGAATGTCACGAGCTTCCTTGTAGATTCAAACTGAAACAAATGAATCCATTTTAGTTCCAAATGAAAGTTCTGAATGGACTCTCCAATTTCCAATTAGGATGGGAATCTTTCACCCTCGAAATTGTTACTAAGTCAAGTAGAGTAAACACTCCACAAGCATGGACAATGGTATGCTCTCCAATATGCAAAATGATAAACGATCAAAAGATGCTATCCTTATTTGTTCTTGACTTTTATAAACTTCCTAAGGCTTCATTAACTCGAATTCCCTCCATGAGCTTCATGCCAACTCAAACTGGGAAGAGATTCCAATGTGTGCCACTTGCCCCTCCATTCCTAGCTTCCTCCTTCGCTCAATTAGAATGGGTGACTCTTTGGCTTCCCTAACTCCCGTTTGCACCCTCTTGGAGTCTATTTTTAGCCCTAACATGTCATATATGTCAGATGTCAGCAATTGGGTCTGATTTGTGTCATAAGTGTCATAGCATCTTCATCATTGTTGTCATAGAACCCAGGGAATCTAGCCCAAGTGTCTCAATTTCTCTCAAATGCCTCTTCCTATTCCATGGGAGTTACTCTTCCACTCCAATTTGACCTTAATTTAGTCATTCCAAGTATATTGACCTTCCAAATCCCCCAAGAATGTGGACTCCACCTAGGATTTGAATGGGTGAGAGTGGAATTCCATGTGGCATGGGGAATCTTGCTTAAATAGGCCCCACATCTCCCATGTTCCCTCATGACCAAGTGCCACCTTATTTTCCTATATTATTTATTTATTCCCCATTTAATATATTTGGTCAAGCTAATGTCCATTTGGGGTTTTATAGTTCCCTTATTCCAAATCTAATGTTTCCACTCCAACTTAGGAAACTAGTACATTGGTGGAATTTTCTCTTTTTGAGATTTATTTGGATGGGGACATTACAGTCCTCCCCACCCAATATTGCTTACCCTCAATCAATTCCAAATTATGATGTTGCAAAATTTGTTCCTCCTCCCATGTGGCATCCTCACTTGGAAAATATTTCCATTGTACCAAATACTCCCTTATGGTTATGCTCATCAATTTCCTTTCTCTTGTCTTCAAATTTTTTTCTGGAATAAGAATGAGTTGTCCTTTGTCATCTAATGGAGGGAGGGTTTTTGAAACATAGATTTGCTGACCAATAGCCTTCTTAAGGCATGAAACATGAAATACATTGTGTATTTTTCTTCCTTCTGGAAGTTCCAACTCATAAGCCACCTCTCCAATTTTTCAAACTACCTTATATGGACCATAATATCTCCGTTTGCAATTTTCTGATCCTTTCAACTTCAAGGATGTTTTTTTATATGGTTGTAACCTCAAATAGACCAAATCATTCGCTTTAAAAGTTCTTTCCACCATATTTTGATCCACATATTGTTTTTGTTGATTTGGGTAAACCTGCAAATTGTCTTTTAGGAGTTTCAAAATATCTTGACTTTCCTCCACCCAATCCTTGGATTTTGGAGCTCTACTATCACCAAAGATGTTCTCAACAAATGTGAGTGATTCATATCCATAAAGTGATTTGAAAGGAGACATTCCAATGGACATATGGAAAGTAGTGTTGTAGCAAAACTCACCCAAGTGTAACCATTTCACCCATTTTTTATGCTGCTCACCAACATAGTTCCTCAAGTACCCCTCCAACCATTGATTCAATCTCTCTTTTTGTCCATAATTTTGAGGATGATAGCTTGTTCTTTGAGTCAATTGAGTTCCCACCAACTTGAAAATTTCTTTCCAAAAGAAACTCATAAATCTGCTATCTCTATGACTCACAATGTTCTTGGGAAGTCCATGCAATCTGAAAATTTATTTAAAGAATAGATTAGATAATTGTGCAGTAGTAAAGGATGATTTAACAACAAGGAAGTGAGCAAATTTGGTGATTCTATCCCCCACAAGATAAATGCAATCCTTACCCAAAGCCTTGGGAAAAGTTGTGATGAAATCCATGGAGACACTTTCCCATTTTTGTTGTGGAATGGGCAATGGTTGCAATAGACCAGCAGGATGTGTATGTTCATATTTGTTTTGCTAACATAACTTGCATTCATTCACATATTTTAGAACGTCTTCTTTCAGCCCTTTCCAAAAGAACCTTTCCCTTAATTTCCTAAATGTTTTGAAAAAACCAGGATGGCCTGCTAAAGGAAAATCATGAGCTTCCTTCAAAATCTTGTGCTTGAGATTCAAACCATGAACCAAGTATATTATATCCTTATAGTATATTATACCATCCAAAATCTTGTACCTATCATAACCTTTGACCCCATCTAACACATCACAAGCAAAACTATCTTTGGCATATTCAACTATTAGCATACTTTACCAATCTTTTAAAATGTCCATAAGAGAAAATGTGTGATGCACCTGCAACAATTAATTAATAAGAATATGCGAAATAGCAGAAATGACAGAACTCAGAATCACTTTTATATTGATCATAGGCCACTTCGAGGGGGCAACCTCCTATGAGCAAGCTCAATAAAAATAACTTCACCCTGCCTTCATAGGTCTCAACACACACTATATACCAAGTCTGGGTGCCAATCCTATGGGTCAAAACCATGGGCCACTACAAACTATGGATCAACAATACTACGGGCGACTTACAAAGCATATGCGCCAACAACAATAACATAAACTATTGATCAACAAATACTACGGGACGACTTACAAAGCATATGTGTCTAACAACAATATACTAACAAAGTAAAGACATGGGTTCCTAACATCCCCTCCTCCTTAAAAAAAGCTTTGTCCTTAAAGCTTGAGATGTGGAAATTGTTGTTGAATCTGAAGGAGTGGTTCCCATGTAGCATCCTCTAGCTACATGTCGTGCCACTGAATTAAGACCTATGTGATAGAGCTAGAGCGAAGCTGATGAGTGCGCCGATTGAGGATGGCCTCTGGCTCCAAAAGAATGGATCCTTCATTATCCAGTTCGGGTAAAATCGTTTGTCCACTGATGTTGGTGCCAAGAATTTTCTTGAGACAACAGACATGAAAGACTGGATGAATGCGGGAAGAAGGAGGAAGTTCCAATTTATAAGAAACAGACCCAATCTTCTGAAGAATCCGATATGGCCCATAGAAATTTGGAGCGAGCTTATGATGCCCTTTGAGTTTCAGGGAGGACTGCTTGTACGGCTGGAGATGAAGAAAAATCATATCGCCGACTTGAAAAGTGCACTCAGAATGGTGCTGATCAGCTTGTTGCTTCATGCGATTTCTTGCCATGTGAAGATTGTCCCGCAAAATGTGAAGAATCTGATCACGGTTTCGAAGGACCGTGTCAACTTCCTGAACTGGTGAACTGGTGGGGGTGTATGGAAGAAGAACTGGATGTGCCTGACCATAGACTGCTTCATATGGGGTCATTTTAGAGGCAGTGTGGTAAGAGGTATTGTACCACCATTCAGTGAGAGGGAGCCACTTTGCCCACTGATGTTGTTGTTCAGAGATGAAGCAACGAAGATAAGTTTCCAAGCATTTATTGATAATTTCAGTCTGACCATCGGTTTGTGGGTGATACCCTGAACTCATCTTCAGTTTGGTGCCAGTGTGGCGAAATAGTTCTGTCCAAAAATGACTGGTGAAAGTCACATCACGATCCGAGACAATGGAAGAAGGGATGCCATGAAGACGAAAGATCTGGTCCAGGAAAATTTGAGCGACTGAGGAGGCTGTATAGGGATGGCTGAGAGCAAAAAAATGACTATATTTAGACAGGTGATCAACCACAACGAGAATCACTGTCTTCCCGCCCGATTTAGGGATCCCTTCAATGAAATCCATAGAAATATCTGTCCAAATCCATGTAGGTATGGGCAAGGGTTCGAGCAATCCTGGAAGGAGTGTTGTTTCACCCTTATTGCACTGGCAGGTACCACATTCGGCCACCATCTGTTGAATTGTCATTTTCATGCCCTGCCAAAAGAAGTTACGCCATGCCCGTTCATGCATTTTGAGGAACCCAGAGTGCCCTGCCAACGGAGAAGCATGGAGTTCATAGAAGACAGCCTGTTGAAGATTTGTGCTCTGGGGAAGCACCAGACGACCCTTGTATCTCAGAGAAGAACCATCCCAAGAGTAATGTGGTACAGCAGAAGGGTTGTTGGTCAAGCGTTGGATGATTTGAGATAAGGAAGAGTCATTGACATAACCCTGTTGAACAGATTGCAACCAATTTGGAACAGGCATAGAAATAGCTGAAAGAGAACCTTGGGCATCAAATGTGCGAGAAAGAGCATCTGCCACAATATTGTCTTTACCCTTCTTGTAAGTGATCTCATAGTCATAACCCATGAGTTTGCTAACCCAATTCTGTTGTGATGGGGAGGAGACACGTTGTTCTAAGAAATATTTCAGACTCTGGTGATCAGTCTTGATGCAGAAATGATTCCCTAATAGGTATGGGCACCACTTCTGTACTGCATGCAAAATAGCCATCATTTCCTTATCATAGGTAGAGGCAGCTAAATTCTTACCTGAAAGGGATTTGCTGGTGAATGCAATGGGGTGTTCATCTTGAAGGAGAACAGCACCAATTCCATTGCCGCAAGCATCACTCTCAATAGTGAAGGGCTTGGAAAAATCGGGCATAGCTAGAACAAGTGTAGTACACATAGCTTGTTTTAGTTTGTTAAATGCACACTGAGCAGCATGTGTCCATGTAAAAGCATCCTTTTTCAATAGAGCAGTTAATGGAGCTGCAATATTCCCATAATCCTTGACAAACTTGCGGTAGTATCCAGCCAACCCCAAAAAAACAGGAAGGCTCTTGAGTGTCTGAGGATGCAGCCAATTGTTCATGGCATCGATTTTGGCAGCATCCACGCGAACCCCTTGTGCTGAGATAATGTGCCCGAGATACTCAAATTCCTTCTGTCCAAAAACACATTTAGACTGCTTGGCATGGAGATGATGGTCAGAGAAAAGTTGCATGACAAGATCTAGATGCTGGAGATGTTCATCCCATGTTTTACTATAGATGAGGATATCATCAACGAATACCAAAATAAATTTCCGCGAGTAGGGTCAAAATATTTTATTCATTAAGGCCTGGAATGTGGAAGGAGAATTAGTGAGGCCAAAGGGCATGACCAAAAACTCATAATGGCCATCATGTGTGCGGAAAGCTGTTTTAGGGATATCATCCTCATGAACCCGAATTTGATGATACCTAGAACAAAGATCCAACTTGGGGAAAAAGTGAGCCCCATGAAGCTCATCAACAAAAGGAATTGGAAACTTATCCTTGATGGTTAGGTGATTAAGTGCTCGGAAGTCAATGCAAAGGCACCATGACCCATCTTTTTTGCAGACAAGAATAACTGGAGAAGAAAAGGAACTAGTGCTTGGGCGAATAATACCTTGCTTCAATAAGTCCCGAACGAGCATTTCAATCTCCGTTTTTTGGTGAAATGGGTAGCGATATGGCCTGATGTTGGGAGGAACGCTGCCAGGAAGGAGCTGAATACAATGGTCTTCTGGCCTGGAAGGTGGCAATCCCACTGGTTCAGCAAAGACACCTGTATATCAATCCAGAATTTGTTGTATATCCAAAGGAGTAGTGGAGACCACTGAAGGTTGCATCTGAATGGAATGGAGCTGAGCGATGACACCATGTGAATTCTTCTTGAGGAGTTTTTCCATGCGATGTGAACTGATGATGCTGAGAGAACCTGGTTATAATCCTGTCAATGTGTGTTTTTGTCCATTGAGGGAAAACTACATCTAAAGTTCAGCAAAATCCCATAAGATAGGGCCAAGTGTGCATAGCCATTGAGCGCCCAAAACCACATCACATCCGCCTAAAGTCAAGGCAAACATTTCAGAGCGCAAGGTATAATCTCCCATAGAGATACGCACATTTCGACACTTCCCTTTGCAAGGTAAGGTTCCCCCATTGGCACCATGACTTCAAAGTTGGAGCAAGGATGGATAAAACAATCATCTTGTTTGGCGATCTGAGGGTCAATGATATTATGAGTGCTACCAGAATCAATGAGTATTGTAAGAGGAAGCTTCTTGAAGTAACCCCTAACCCGCATTGCTTGGGGGGTGGTGATACCAGCTAAAGCATGGAGATATATCTCTGGCTGGTCATCCTGAGACGGAGGGTCAATAGGCGGTTCCTGAATGTCGACCGGAGCATCCAGTGTTTCTGGATCTTCGTCACCAATTTCAGAGGCAGGCGGAGAATCCACATCCAAGAGATAGAGCTTTTGCTGAACACATCTATGTCCCCGGGTGAATTTCTCATCATAATTATAGCAAAGTCCCTTTTCTCTACGTGCTTGCATCTCTGTTTCAGACAAACGCTTGATAGGAGTTGGTTGAGGAGCCTGTGGTATAGGTGGTCGTTGAGAACCCATATTTCGGAAGGGAAAAAAAGTCAGCTTGGAGAGTTGTTGGGCTGCAATCTTGTCTTTTGCCAACTTAGCCAACCCAACTTAGCCAACCCTAGGGCTTCCATCATTGTGTTGGGACAGAACATTTTGATCTCAGAGCGGATGGCATCCTTTAGACCACTGATAAAACAACTCCAGTAAAATTCATCAGACAATCCTTCGGTGTGGTTGGCTAATTGATCAAATTCGGTTTGATACTCTCTCACAATACCAATTTGGCGAAGTTTAGTGAGGGCTCCTGCGAAGTCATCAAAAGCACTAGGACCAAATCGTTGCAAAAGGAGCTGGCAAAAGTCTGGCCATTTTGGCTTTGCATGAGCCTTGATGTACCAACGGTACCATTGAAGAGCTTCCTATTCCAAATGAAAAGATGCCAGCGGAACTTTGTTGACATCAAAAGTATTATGCAGACTGAAATACTATTCTGCACGATAGATCCATC
This sequence comes from Larix kaempferi, assembly GCA_027924585.1. Classification (NCBI taxonomy): domain Eukaryota; kingdom Viridiplantae; phylum Streptophyta; class Pinopsida; order Pinales; family Pinaceae; genus Larix; species Larix kaempferi. Next base: position 20,451,565 of record BSBM01000643.1, read on the forward strand.
CAGTTGGATCGGTACCATTGAAGCGAGGAAAATCAAGCTTCGGACCACGAAAATTTCTGGAAGAAGAGAACCCATTGTCTGATGAAGACTCGGACTTCTGTTTGTTGTTCATAGCTGAATGTTCAAGATGGAGGCTGAGAAATTTTTCATCCAGATCCTGGAGTTTGGCTTGGATGGCTGCAAGTGCGTCCTCCATGGTTTTTGCTCCTGCACGGGTGACAACCATAACAAGGAGTTTTTTTTTTTTTTTGACTGGGTAGGAAAACAAAAACAGAAACGACTTCAGAAAAGGAAAATATGGACTTGGGAAAAAATCTGAAGGGTAATTGGGGTTTGGCTAGGTTTTGGACACTGTCGAATAGATAGGGAGGCAAAAATGAGGATTTCAGAAGCGGGGTGAAAGAATGTGAAAATTTGGCAGAGGGGAACAAAGAAGCAGAATTCAGAAAGGAACTCTGTGGTAAAATTTGAAGGTGATTGGGTAAAATCTGAGGAAGTTATGGCAAACCCTAAAAATAGACAAATGTGGGATTTCGGGCTTTAGGAAGGGGAATTGGGGATAGGGTCCTCAGGAATGAAATATGTAGAATGAGATGACAGGGGTTCCCCAAAAATTTCAAGGGAAACAGAGTGAAAACAAGGGAGATATGGAGAAAAAACTGGTTTTTTTTTTTTTTTAACTGGAGCGGCTACGGCTATGGCTCGGAAGGGATCTGAAACGGCGCCGAATGGATTGAAAATGGTTGGATCTGAAACGGCTTGCAAAATGGATCTGAACGACTGGATCTAAAATGGCGCAGCAATGATCAACAACAGTTCAGCTGAAAATAGATATGGACCCCAGGTATGTGCGGCTTCCTAACAGTTCAGGGGTTTCACTCGGCCACCAATGCTGTCTGACGGCTTGCGTATTGGGGTAGTACCCCTCACTCCATGGCTCAGGTAAAACTGATAACCGCTTTGCCACAAACGACAGCTCTTGGTTTACCTCACGGGTGGGAACTAGTCAATCATGTAGGGGTCGTTGCCCTTTTCGCTGGCAGGTCCTCTCAATGGGCCAGCTACTTCGGGGTTCCTATGGTACTCCTCACAATGAGTTTTAGGGCTTATGCCCAAGTACTTCCAACAGTTAAGGGGATAGGGATTATTCCCAAATCCGAACCTACAACAGATGCGAAAAAAAATTTGGCAGAAATTTCACCCAGCGAGCCCAAGAAAGTGCTCTAATACCAGATGTGATGCACCTGCAACAATTAATTAATAAGAATATGTGAAATAGCAGAAATGACAGAACTCAGAATCACTTTTATATTGATCACAGGCCACTTCGAGAGGGCAACCTCCTATGAGAAAGCTCAATACAAATAACTTCACCCTGCCTTCATAGGTCTCAACACACACTTATATACTAAGTCTAGGCGCCAATACTATGGGTCAAAACCATGGGCCACTACAAACTATGGATCAACAATACTACGGGTGACTTACAAAGCATATGCGCCAACAACAATAACATAAACTATTGATCAACAAATACTACAGGACGACTTACAAAGCATATGCGTCCAACAACAATATACTAACAAAGTAAAGACATGGGTTCCTAACAAAATGATGGTCTTCTAGATAATGCTTATGCTACAATATTATTCTTCCCCTTAACATATTCAATGTCAAAATCAAAATCTTGGACTTTGCTTACCCACTTTTGTTGCCTTTCATTGAGGTCCTTTTGTGTGATAAAATGCTTCAAACTGTTATGATCAGTTTTGACTACAAACTTGTTTCCCACCAAGTATTGTCTAAACTTGGCCAAGGCATGCATGATGGCTAACATTTCTTTGTCATAAATGGAATATAGTTTCTCATGTGGATACAACTTTATGCTTTCAAAATCCATGGGGTGTTGATTTTGCTTTAGGATCACCTTATCCCTTTTCCTGATGCATCACATTCCAAGACAAATGGTTTAGAAACATCAGGTAATGCAAGTACTGGACAACTACTCATTACCTCTTTCATAATTTGGAAAGCCTTTTTAGCCTCTTCATCCCATTTGAAAGCATCTTTCTTTGTCAAATCAATAAGTGGAACAGTCAATTTAGAAAACCGCTTCACAAACTTTCTATAGTAAGCAGGGAAAATTTTAGGGGTGAATTATAGCCCATGGGCGAAATTATAGGGGTGACCAAGAAACCCTGGGCGAATTTTTAATATGAAATGAGTTTTTTTAAATTTAACATATTAGCCCCATATTTATTTAATCCATGGTAAAAAAAAATTGAATAGCCAATGTCGCGAAAGAGGAAAAATTTATGTAGCCCAGTGAACTAATCTCGAAATGGTGAATTCGCCCAGAAATTCGGGTAATGGATGCCCAGAAGAGTTGGTTCTCCCACCATTTAGGGTAATGGAGGCCGCGAACCGTTGGTTCGCCCAGCCAGCAACCGAGGCCGCAATCAGTTCTGAGTTGGTAAGTTGGTTCGAAGATTTTGGTGATGATGCCCACGAGCAGTTGGCTCGCCCCACGTTTTCAGAAATGGCGGCCCAACGTTGATATTTTTTATGAAAATCTCATTTCAAATTTTCAAATCGCCCCAACTGAAACTCCCCTTGATTTTGGTTAACGGGGGTTTGAATTGAGGTTTCAACCACTAAATTTTGTTGGGTAAAGATGATTTTAACCTTGAATTGGTCCATGACTCCATACTAAGATGAAGGTCTCGATTTTGGTTAACGAGGGTTTGAATTAAGGTTTCAACCACTAAATTTATTTGGGTAAAGATGATTTTAACCTTGAATTGGTCCAGACTGAGATGAAGGTTCTAGAATGTCGAAGTCGCTATATAAGGGGGCAAGAGCCAGTAAAAACCACATGAAAAATCATTAGATCTCTGCATTCGACAAAGCTTGAGTTTTTGACAGTGGCTTCTGCAGTTGTTCAAAGTTTATTGGGGTTTACAGTCTTCACTGAGGCTAAGAGGTTAGTTTTGTTTTCAATTTCATAGAACTAGATGTCTGGATAACAGCGAATGGTTTCTTAATCTATGATTTTTGGATACTGGCATTACCTCAAGGACCATCGACCTAGGGTTTTGAAATGTGAATTTTCCAGCTATTGATCCAAAGATTTTTGGCTAGTGGCATTTCCATAAGTGCTATAGAACCAGGGGTTTTGGATAATCTACTCTTTGGGGTTTAAAACTCTCTTTCATACCCAATGATAACTTTCTTGTTCATTTTGCAATAGAATGTTCTCTCTCCAGGGTGCGCTCTTTTTCAATAGAATGTTCATTACATAAACCACTATTATCTCTATAGGTTACAATTGGTCATAAGATGCCAACTCCATGAAGGAAGCTTGAGAAGTTTATGAATCAAGCAATGATTATTGTCACTATAATAGACATGGATAAACAACCTCCTACGACCACTCTTTCCCTCTTAAACACATAGGTGCATACAATATGGTAAAGCAAGTGAATTCAAACATCAACCATAATGATAAATCGATGACTCTAAAGTCCTTGATACAATAAAAAAAGTACATGGTCAAACACCAATACACATGAAAAGACCTTGTCCCGGAGGGTGCTATCTCTAACTCAGCAAAGAAGATGAAAGAACAACATGAAAAAGCCTCTCAAACAAGGCTAGATCCACCAAATATTGAGGGTGCTAGCTCCATGTCAGAAAGAAGGTGAAGTGTCCTGAAAATATTCAAAATACGAGTAATATATCCATGATATAAGGCTCCCCATGTTAAGCACTAGCTCCAATTCATCAATTGGAGGTTTTCGTCTCAAGGAAGGAGGCTATCATGTCACACATGTGGCTGCAAATCCATGAAGAGGGACAAATAATCCACAAGGTACTCATCTCAAGAGTGGCACAAGGCTCCAAGTGGAACCAATCCAAGAAATGAGGGATGGAATGTGACGTGTGTGACCCACACAAGCTCCAAGAAGAAGGCACTAGGTTACATATATGTGAAATAATGAGTCAACAAGATAAGAAGTCCATGAAATATGCCTTCCAAGGCAAGGCACCAACCCGAAGTCCATAAATAATGTAAAGTCCACTTGTAATCCTCTTCAAAATGTGTGATATGTCCACCTCCAATAGTCAAGTGCTAGGACAAGAGCCATGAGAGAAAGTAGTGCAAGCAAAACAAATATACCTCATCATATGTGCAACCATGCCATCTTATGACCCTTCAATGTGATGAAGGGTTCACATCTAATTCTTAAAGGGCTTTCCTATAAACAATGTTAGTCTTCCTCCTTCCGGTATAAAGTAGCCTCAACATGTGTGCAAAGAGAGGGTGCCATGTCATTTCTAGATGCCCCTAAATGTGTAGAAGGGTGACAAGTCACTCCACCGTGTGGGAAAATTCTCCTTAGCCAAGTCAACTCCATACAAGGGAAAGTGCCTCCTCTTCTGTATAATCCAAGTATGTCACAAAGTAGTCTTAATCAAAGCATTGGAATAGAATGTTCAGATCATCCCTTTAACTGTTGTTTGGTGATGCAAAGTTTGTATACTATCCATTTGTCAATAAGGTCAACCAACCCTTCTATGATTGTTCTTTTTCCAACTGATTAGTCTTCATAAAGGGGCTTGTAATATATGATTTAAGAGTAATGGTGAGCTATGACTATTGCATATTTGATGTTGCCACAAAATTCTGCATTTGAAGTTATGAAATGAGCTGTGGATGTTTTTCCAGTCTGCTTTAAGGATTTTTTTGGTTCAACCTTTGACATAGTACCTTCAACTTGCCTTCAAAATATGACAAAACAAAGATGACCCTAAAATATCCTGCACATATATCCTATTGTGACTACATGATAGTGCCACAAAGTGTTGTTTATAAATCCTGAAATGCTAATATGGTTTGATGATGTCTCAACTCTCCTTACAAGACTGTTCTAGGTTTGAAACACTAAGAAGTGGACTCCAAATACCCTACAACAACAAAGGGATATCCTACAAACATTACGCCATGATGCTCACCCTAGGTCTAACAAATTGCCTCGGTCCAATGCCTTTTTAGGCCTCTTATCATTGTGCTTGGCCACCAGCTCATCTCTAAAATGCAGATGTGAGGCCCTCATCTCCTGCTCCAGCTTAGTCCTTGATATGGCACAACAAATTCAAGGATTTCCATATTTCAAGTGCCTATTAACACTAATACTTCCTCCGTGGAACAAGGCCAACCTGAAACTTAAGTTTTTTTTCTTTGTATAATAATCAGGGCTGACCTCCCATGCAGGGCACTTACATGGAGTTTCTTTTGTTGATTGGGTACAATAGATTTTCCAACACATATTTACTGCGCACGAATGATTTGGGAGCTAAAACAAATGCTAAAAATCCCGCTTTAATGATTGTCATCAAAACTTAAGATACATACTTCACATAATTTCTAGCAAACTGGTGATGTTTGCATCCTTGAGTGTAACTCCAAATACTTACCATACCCCTATAATGTGCACCCATGGTGTAATAGATTGGTCAAGTTCAAGGTCTGATGTATAGTGAATATGCTACCAAGATTTACAGGCTGCATATTAGGCTAGGGACTTCATTTCCAAAACTCTCTCCCCTTTGACTCTGTTAAATGATGAAAATAGTCCCAAAACCTGTACGTTACATGCCAATGAAAATATCTGATAGAGTTTCAACTGCAAGACCAAGACATTCTAAAGATGGTTCATGGGAAATGTATTCACTCAATGAAGGTGTACATGCCCCTATCTAGAGTAAATACAGGTACATGGGCCAAGACTTGGCATGGAGCTCCATTCCATTTCATTTTTTCTACAAGGAAATCTATAAATGAAGGATTCCTCAAATGATTTTTATAATATCAATGAAAGTAGATCTATGTTGCAAGATTTTGTCCAAAGATTTTCAAATGCAGAATCCAGATGCTTCAATATTTTTTATTAATCTTCATGCTTGACTGTCCTAGAAAAATTTCCCATCAATTGGTCATCTTATAAGGGGAAATGTTGCCAATTCACTCCAAGATTGCAAGAGAGTGTTCTAATTTCTAAATGGGATATAACCCTAAAAATTAGAGATTGGAGGCCATATCAATCACTACCTCAAGGTGAAATATTTCATTTTGAATTTATTTTCTTAATTTGATGTTAAGACAAAGCATTCAATCTTTCCACCCAAAAAGCTTTTCAAATTGTTAGCATGTTTCCTCATTTGATCATGGATTTATTGCTTGGAGAACTAATTTAGTAGTGGAGTTGCAATATTGATCTCTTTGTTATCATTGTGTGTAGATTATTTGTGAGGATTCTCTACTTGAATCCCTCTTATCTTGCTACAAAACCAAATCAATTCACCATGAAGCTATATCCAAGGTTTTATTATCTTTTACTCATAAGTTTTCAATTCAATCTCTTTGATTATCCACACTTTATTTTTCTTTCTACATTAATAGTTCCAAGTGACTCCAACCTATTGTCGAGTGCATTTATTCACCTTGTGCACCTAGTTAAACACAACAAAATGGTGACATATTGCAGATGAGAGCTTGAATCTCTTGTTGAGCATGTGTTGTCATTAATGTCAAAGTGAGATCATTGATGTCAAAGTCCAAGCAAAGTTGAAGTAGAAACAAACATGAAGTGTCATGCCATGAAGAAGATGCATTGTATCAAATATTTCATGAAGAGTCATGAGGACAAGCTAAAGAGCCATGAGGACAAGTCAAATAGCGTTGGTTGATTGTTAAGGGATCATGTTGAAGTATCATTATGAATTGTTGAAGTCATAAAGACTGGATGAATGATGTAATGAAATGGTTGAAACTTGGAGTATGGGCCCTCCACACAAGCCTATATAATGAAATTACAAAAGCAGACAAGTGGACATGTGGAACAACAGTAATAAGTTTCCCCCTTGACAATTCTCATCTCTGCATACTTAACAGTTAACACCAATGTTTTCCTAAAAGTGAGCTTCAACACAAGCACCTTGTGAAGACTTGCACCCCTACAATGCATTATATAGCCCCAGATCTGAATCTTGTGTTTGAAGAAAGATGCATTTTCCAGCAAGCTTAGAAGGTAGTTTCAAGGTTTCATAAGCAGACCATAACTTGTGACATCCAAAGGTCCATTTGCATACATATTCATGGCTTTGGTGCATCTATGCAAGAGCACTTTAACAATATGATGTGCCCAACAAGGTTCTAAATAGGGATTACAACCGATAGGTTTGTTGGTTTAGAAATGGCAGCCAGCAAATGTCATCTACAGTAGTCATAAAGATTGTTGCTTTGCTCCTTACCAGATTTGAAGAGGATGGGTTGAAGAAAAAAATCCAACACTATCTTTACCCATTTGAAATGAATATATGATGGCAAACAATAGGGTTTTGTGTGGTGCCTAACCAACAAGAAGAGAGAACTAATACACCTTAGCAAAGAAGCAATTTTAGCCTACCTAGAAACATCAAATGTCAGCCTAGCCAGATTGTATACAAGTTGTCCCTCCTCTAAATTGAAGAAAACAAATTATAAATAAGTGTGAGGTCTTCCCTACTAGGTGTATCAAAGTGTATATAGAAGGTGTATTTTGCCTCATTTGGAGTATCCACTCAATAAAAGAAAAGCAATGAATTAGTCTGAGACAAAAGCGAATTGCAAGGTAGAGGAGCAGCGGAGATACAAGAGAGGATGAAGTATATGGATGATCGTTTCTAGGGTTATCTTGAAGAGACTTTCTACCCATCCTAAGAGAGTATGTCTGCAGATTTGAAGAACATATTAGTATTGATATTTTGGCCTAGCTTGAGGGTTTGATTGCAGATTTGAAGGGCATCTACTTCAGCCTAATCTGAAGATCTTGTCTGTTGATTTGAAGGGTCATCTTGAAGTATATATTTGCAGATCTAAGGGTTGTTCTTAAGGCTTGGTAAAGGGCTATCCAAGGCAATGATAGGAAAGGGTCTTGTTTCTAATTTGGTAACTTATGGAGATTGCAAGGAGGACGATATGCTATTGGCTATGAATTTGCATGATGAAATGGAGTAGAAAGGTATTTGTCTAGATGATTTTATTTTATGACCCTAACTAGTATGATTATATATATTAGGTAGAGTATGTATTTAGATGAGTCATGTCTCTTTGTATCCCCTAAATATGACCATGTTCTTGATTGTCTCAACTTTCCATTTTATGTTATTGTTCATAGCAATTTATTTAAGGTTCATCATTTGTGCAAACTCTTGGAGGAAATAAAAAATAGTCATTAACATTCTAACTGCTTGTAGCTTTCTTTTTAGATCACCACCTTCTCCCTATGTTGTTATTGAACTTGTCCTTAGTTTGAAAAGTATGCAGCTTCTTGTAGCATATAACCAATCTGTAAAAATTGTCAAGATAGACATTGCAAAAATTGATTTCCTTTGCATTGTGACGTGGATTCACCAGAAAAAAAAATGTGTTAATTGGGACACCTCAAGCAATTCAATGGCTTGTTGATTAGAAGAAATGTTTTCTGCATGCATTGCATTTCCCTTTCATCTGCACTTCAAAATTCAACATTTGATCTTGCTACAAAGTGAGAGAGAAAAGGCCACTACATGAGAAGCATCTAGCCTAGATGAAACAGGATATACCCAGCCACTGACCATCTGACTTACTGTTGACTCATTAGCAGGAATAGAGTCAACGTTTGCTACAATTTCATCCCACCTACCAGGTATGTAGAAGGGTAAATTTGTGGTGTCCATCATGTGATTGATTGATATCTCTTGTTCATCTTATTAATTGGTGCTAGTGTATAATGGGAGTTTATCTGTGTTTAAATACTTCCCTGGTTCATGGGATGGTATGAATATTCATTCTCAACATTAAGTAAGGTTGTCTTTCATATTTTCAATTTGTCTTGCAAAATACAAATGCCAACATCTATGGAACTACCACCGTCCATTCCATTATGAGTGATAAGATCAATGGCTCTCATCTAAGAGTTGTTACAACTCTTTAGGCAGTTTCTAAATTGAATTTTTCAAATATATTCCACTGCTCGGCGTTTTTCTCAATAACTGAATAAATTTAAATGTTCCTGGGACGTTTTTGATGATTTTTGGATGCATTTAAATATTCCTGGGTTGTTTATGACCACTGCTGTGTGTTTGTTTTTTACTGGTGGATTAATGTAAATATGCCTGGGGCGTTTTTTATCATAGCTGGAAGAATTTGAATCTGCATAGGGCATTTTTAACCTTTGTTGGATGAATGTAAATGTTAATGGGGCATTGTTTCACTACTAGATGAAGATAAATGTTCCTAGGGCGTTTTTGACTACCGTTGGATGAATTATGAAGTGCCTGGGCGATTTTATAAACTGTTGGACAAATTTTGAAGTGCTAGATTGTTTTTTATAACTGCCTGGATGAATTTATCCCACCTCGTTTGAATGTAGAGGTTGTTGGAGCAATAATAAATAGGCTAGGGCGAATTAATTGTTGTTGGAGCAGATTTTTGGTCGTTAGATGATTTTCTCTTGTGGTAGATAAAATTTAAACCAGTCTTGAGCATTTTGTATCTGTCGGGATAAACTTAAATAGTGCCAAACAAATTTTAGACTTGTTGACTGTTCATTCTACTTGTTGGCTTGAATCCCTCTTTTAAAGAGACAAATTTAAATAATCTTGGACGAATCTATGCATGATGGGAGCTATTATAAATGCTCAGGCATTTTAGAACAATTGGGGAAAATTTTATTTGATGTTGGAGTGAGTAATATATGCTGGGCATTTCAATATCTTGTATGCAACCAATAGTCAGGGAAAGACATTTCATGTTATGATTTTGTGTTTGGAGCACCATTGGTGGCCAATAAAGACCCCTAACGTGTAGTGAGACGGTGATGGATCAGGTTAGTGGGTTAGTTTTAGGGTTAGTATGTTAATAGTTAGAGAGTGAGTAACTTAGTTTTATCTTGTTCATCTTATTAATTGATGCTAGTGTATAATGGGAGTTTATCTGTGTTTAAAGACTTCTCTGGTTCATGGGATGGTCTGAATATTTATTATCAACAATTAAGTAAGGTTGTCTTTCATATTTTCAATTTGTCTTGCAAAATACAAATGCCAACAGCTAAGAAACTACCACCGTCCATTCCATTATGAGTGATAAGATCAATGACTCTCATATAAGAGCTGTTGCAACTCTTTAGGGAGTTTCTAAATTGAAATTTTTAAATATATTCCACTGCTAGGCGTTTTTCTCAATAGATGAATGAATTTAAATGTTCTCGGGATGTTTTTGATGATTTTTGGATGCATTTAAATATGTCTGGGTTGTTTATGACCACTGTTGGGTGTTTTTCTCATTGGTGGATTAATGTAAATATGCCTGGGGCGTTTTTTATCATAGCTGGAAAAATTTGAATCTTCCTAGAGCGTTTGTAACCTTTGTTGGATGAATGCAAATGTTCCTGGGGCGTTTTTAACCACTAATGGATGAAGGTAAATGTTCCTAGGGCCTTTTTGACCACTGTTGGATGAATTATGAAGTGCTTGGGCGTTTTTATAAATTGCTAGACAAATTTTGAAGTGCCAAATTGTTTTTTATTACTGCCTGGATGAATTTATCCCACCTCGGTTCAATGTAGAGGTTGTCGGAGCAATAATAAATAGGCTAGGGCGAATTAATTGTTGTTGGAGCAGATTTTTCCATCGTTAGATGATTTTATCTTGTGGTAGATGAAATTTAAACCAGTATTGAGCATTTTGTAGATGTTGGGCAAAACTTAAATAGTGCCAAACAAATTTTAGACTTGTTGACTGTTCATTCTACTTGTTGGCTTGAATCTCTCTTTTAAAAAGACAAATTTAAATAGTTCTGGATGAATCTATGCATGATGGGAGTTTTTATAATGCTCAGGAGTTTTAGAACAATTGGGGAAAATTTTATTGGATGTTGGAGTGAGTAATATATGTTGGGCATTTCAATATCTTGTATGCAACCAACGGTCAGGAAAGACGTTTCACGTAGAACTTATGCACCGGGGTTTTCATTGGTTGTGGTTATGTGGCAGACAAGTTCACCAAGCCATCCACCCTGTGAATAAGACAAAGTAGCAGTGTTGATTTAATAATTTCTTTCTTTAAAATATCAACATAAATGAGTTTCCACATGTTGTCGTATTGTCATTGGATTAGTGTTATTGGAGTTTAATATTGGAATAGATTCCATGCCATAAGTAAACCATATGAGTAGCCAGGTAATGAACCAAGCATCTTAGCCTTGACAGAGAAAGAACAAAGACTAAAAATAATTTTCTCACAAGTATTTGTGTTGGTGACTTGAGTGAGCTATAAGTCCCTCGATTACGGATGACACATCAAGGGTTGTTGGTTTGCATGTGCATGGAATGGACTCTTTTACAACCATGAATGTGAGGTCATTTCCACTGTTAGAGGAATTCGATTCGAATCCTGTAGAGAGTTATCTTAGGAATGGATGTGCACGACACGTCAACAACGTAATGCCTCTCATTAATATGCAGCAGCCGTCAATTGGATTGGGAATGAAATAGATTTTGGATTTTTAGTTCTTGGGACATGAAAATCCATGGACTCCGAGGGTAAAACCAAGCTTCTCTCGATTGATTTTGTGAATCCCATAGGGTTCGATCCATGGTGGTTGTTGGCAGGTCAATCAAATTCAACATATTAAAGATTGATGGAAAATTAAAAGAGAAATGGACTTGTTTTGAAAGGAATTGTGGGGTCTACAGGCATTGGGAAACATTGGAATCGCTTGCAGGTTCGATCAAACACAACTACAGAGCAATTTGATGGAATTGCCAAAGAACAAATTTAGGGCAAAGAGTTGTAGACACATATAAAATAAGATAACATATGAAAAATTTATAAATGTCCACAAATGACAAAGGAAAAGGTCAATGGCACTAAAAAGTGCAATCGATCATCCATAGACTATGGGAGTGTCATGAATATTCTTGAAAACTAAAGAAAAAATTAACATAGTGAAAGAGATACAAAAATCACTAAATGAAAGAGAAGAGCCTAATCTAGGTAAGACAAACTTTCAAAACCCTAAAATAAATGAGGCCCTAGATCAATCTAGAGATGGAAGTGGAGGTAGAAGTAGAAGAAGAGGAAAAGGAGGGAAAGGAGGCACCCTTGTTATAATTTTTTCATCGGGAAGGTGTTAATGCAAATCTTGATGATGCCCTTTATTGAATACTCGGGGCCAAGGAAACTTGGCCAGGTGATTTTAGGAGGAGCTTTTGAGCAAAAAGAGTTATCTCTTATCAAATTTGAGGTCGAGGAGAAGAAACTCATGATGGAATTGGACTCGATGGGAATTGATTTGGAAGGAGTGGGGTTTTTCCATTATTAATAATTCAATTATTTATCTAACTGGGGTGTTTTCATATGAATTATTTCCAGCTATGCACTACCAAAACCACAGAAAAGTGGTGGAGAAATTAAGATTTAATATTTTTCATATCAGCACCCCAGTACCTTATTTTCATTTCATCTTGCACACTTTCTTAACTTCACCATCATGCAATGCCTTACATAATTGCAGAGATATTGGAGAAAGCAATGTACTTTTAGAATCAAACTTTAAAACTTAGGTTGTTGATATTTAAGTTTGGAAAAAGGGGAAGTACTTGTTACCAAATGAGTGAAGGGGTTACTAGGTTATATTGCACCTGAATATGATATGTGTGGGTGAGATTATGCAAGTTGTGATGTATACAAATTTGGAATACTATTGTTTGAACTTGTAAGTAAGAAGCGAGTATATAAAATGGACTCAAATGTATAGCATACCATTGTTGACTTGATATTTCTGTTCATTTTAGAAGGAAAATATGATCAACCAACCAACCTGAAGTTCCATTAAAAATACAATGAACAAGAGATAAAACATAATAGTCTTATGAAACCTAATATGGTGTAAATATGTTCTCTAAGTTCTTTGTTGGATGGAAGAAAGAATAGTATAATTGCATGCAGAAAAGAAATGATAGAGAAACCCCTTGACTATGTTTATATATTATCACTTATTCATGATGCTTGCTTGAAGATTAACTTTAAACCAACACCTTGCGTATTTATGAAAAGTGCTCTACATAAATCTCTCACAATGCATTATACAGTTTCAGTTTTAAGCCTTGTATTTAATGAAGGTGCATTTCCTGTAGGTTTAGGTAAAGTTTTCATTACTATTTTTGGGCATTCATGAGGAGAGATTTCTTGAGAAGTTAACACATGTGTATATAAATGATCAATGAAGTATTTAAGGTATACTATGATGATCAATCCACCTATAGTCCACCTCATAAGGGTACATTCAAGTGTTTCATGTCATAATTAAGTATAAAGGCATATAGGAAGAAAGGAATTGCACTATTCTTGGTTTGAATGGCTATTTTGGGAGAGGTGGTTACGAAGGGGTCCATGTTAGAGGAGTTCTCGAGTTGTAAATGAGTTATGTAGCAACTAAACCTTAAGAAATAGGTCCAAGATGCATAATCTAAGGGAGTGATTCCTATGGGAGAAAGAGACATGGCAACATGGACACATTCAAATCCTCCTTTATGTGCATAGACATAGACTACCAAGAAGTCGAACATAATCTTGGAAAATTCTCATATTGCATTATTTCCCAAGATTCTAGATGATAGAGCCTGGAATCAACTTATAGGAAACATTTAAAAATTAGGATATGAGCTAAACAAGGTAAAATCTAACACAATGAACATATGGAATGCTAATGAAAAAAACTAAAGCATGTAATCATTCTAGTGATAATTTTTGCCCATTTTTGGTATTTTGGATTTAGTAACAACTTACTTCTATAATTAATTATTAGACAATTAAATGTTGGGGATCATTTGAGTTTCAATTGACAATACATTATCATTGATCAATATGTTGATGTTAAATGTTCAAACTTTATGGATTCATGGATGCTAATAGTATCTATGTATCATGGTTAATTAAATTTCTTATGAATTTTTATTTTTTTCCTTATTTTCCCTTATCTTTTGGATATTTTAAAACTATATAGTATTGTTGTTCCCATGCACTCATTTTTTATAAATTTGAGTGAATCTTGTAGCCATTCTAGACACTCGTACCCTTGATTCTGCTATTTTTGCATTGCAGAAACTATTGTAATGTTTGTTGAATTATGTCATACGACTTAATTTTTTTCTTGTTTTAGGGGTTGAGTTCCATGTCACATTTGAGGCCATTAAAATCAAGCCTGTCTTAGGTTTGGCCAATTGGCCTCTTTTGCGGTCATTAGCTGGACATTAATAAAATTATTTTATCTCATCTTATCTTATCAAAGTTGACATTAGCCATAACACTAAAAATTTGTATCTATGAACATCCAAATGAGAGATTTAGAATGTAATGGAAACGAATAGAAAAAGGGACAGTGAAAATAAAGGAAGTCTATATGCATTATTGTCACCCATCTGATTTGACCCAAGCACCATGTTTTTACTATTCATTACTTGTAGAATTGCAGAACAACTTGCATTCAGAGTAAGATGCAAAATCTTGCCAATCACTATTGCTAAATTTGTTGTGACAATATAAATACCCTTATCCTTCGCAAATTTCCATGGAGTTTCTTCTGCTAATGCCTTCAATAGTTGATACCACGCTTGGAAATAGCCAAATAATCAATTCGTGTTTTTCAAGAGTTAGAATAAAAAAATCTTTGCATAGTAACAAAAGCTAGGTAATTGTTTATTTCTAGTAAAAAATGAGTGAACAAAATTTCCTTAATTTGTTCATTGCTCATGACACTTGACAGATTAAGCAAGCAAATATAAAGAAAAGTGATTTTTTCCAGAATTTGGTTCATCAACCTAACTCTTTGTTAAATAAATAGGCTCTTAAATCCAAAGTTGTAGGGAGATGCATCACTTGACCTAGGAGACTTGCACCTACACCCTAGCACTTTGTGCATGTATGATGCATGCTTGCACATCTAGGGCAATGTAATTATATCCAAAATTTAATTCTATCAATATTCATGCACCTTGCCTAGTTAGATAACTAGAATAGATCCATCTTAATCTCAATCTACTAAGCATCACGAAGGATTAAAAAACACACTTGTGTCCATGCAACCTAACTACTTGGATTACCTCATTTAATCAAAGCCACTAATATTCTACTTCTCATGATTTTAGGGATATTTGTTCATCCTATTATCATGTGATGCTTAGGATTTGAACAAAGGAACAAAATATACTTTGGTTGAATTAAAATATTGTAAGGTGACGACTGACTAGTAGCTTGGAGAATGAAGCAATTTAGCATTGAGCATGAAGGACTTGTTGGGTTGGTTGCTTTGAACTTGTTCTACATTCTCCTTCAATTTTATGAGCACTTAATGTCCGAGGGGCAATTTTCTTAGTGAGAGAGTGTTTCATGGAAGGTAGTCTCAATGATGGGTGTTTTTATCTTTTAGTGCTTTTTCATCTACTTTTGATAGGTGGACAAGTATGGTACATTTAATTGGAGATGCATTGGTAGGAGGGCACACATGTTGCATGAAAATAGGTGGAGTGGATGAGTTTTCGCATGTGGGCATGTACATACACACCTTGGCACATGTAGGACGCCCTACTTGGGTTTGTTTCTTGGAGAAGTGCACTTAGTGGAAATGGTTATGTAACCATTTAATTGCTTAACACTTGGACTCGAAAAGAGCACCACCTAAATGTGATATTGAGGGATTTGTGTTTGGAGTGCTTGGCACATGTTGATTTGTGCCTTCCTAACCTTGGGTACATAGATTGAGGAAAGGTGTTATACTAAGGGGTGGAAATGGAGTTTGTTTGAAAGAATATTACCTTGGCACATGTGGGATGCCCTACTCAGATTGTTTCTTGGAGAAGTGTTCTTGACATAAATGATTATGCAACCATCTACTTTCCTAACACTTGAAGAGAACACCACTTAAGTGCAATACTTAGGGATTTGTGTTCGGAGTGGTTAGGGTGCTTGGGACACATGGATTTGTGACTCCCTAACCTTAGATGCATAGTTTAAAAAATGGTGTTATATTTGGGGTTGGTAGGTTATCTTGGAGATTGTGATGAATGGTTGAAGGTGGCACAAATATCAAAGGGTGATCCACTTGTGAATTTGAACACATGCTTCTTTGTAAACTACTCTTTGGGTTGAATATTGTCATACTCATAGGTCCTAGTAGATGCATAAACCATCATTTTGGTGTTTGCCATTTAGGCACCAATTACAAGGGATCTATCAGTGCGACTACGAAATGATAGAGTAGGCCACCTAAAATGCTTGGATTTTGTTTACAAGGTGTCCTAATGCAAGAGTACATGGGAAATTTAAAGTGAATACAAAATAATCTAGGAAATTTTATTAAGTCAAATTTCAACCAATTTATCAAGACTTTACAATATTTTATAGTTTAGTGTAACATTCCCCAAGATTTCACAACATTTTCTAATTCTGCGAAAGATTTGCCAAAACTTTTACAAGTTTTTATAATTTTGTGAAAGATTCGCCCAAAATTTACAAGATTTTATAATTCCGTGAAATATTCGCCAAAAAATTATATATACATATTATATTTTTGATAAAATAGCCTTCACACTTTCTTGTGTATCATGGGGATTCGCCCATTTTTTATACATATAAATTTAGGTGGGGTTCTTAAAATCATCCCTGATAGTAAGTGCATAGTCCAATGAAGCCTCTCAATGCTGTGATGTTTTTGGGTGATGTCCATTCAAGAATAGATCTTATTTTTTCCAAGTGCACATTCACTCTATCTTTCCCAATGATGTTCCCAAGATATAAAACTTCTTTCAACCCAAATTCACACTTGGAAAACTTAGCAAACAAATATTGTTCATGCAAAATTTTCAAGACAACTTCTAGATGGTGCAAGTGTTCCTCCCATGTTTTACTGTAAATCAAAATGTCATCAAAGAAAACCAAAACACACTTACGGAGATGCTTGCTAAATATTTGATTCATGCATGACTAAAATGTGGCTGGAGCATTGGTCAAACCAAAAGGCATGACAAGAAACTCAAAATGGCCATGGTGACATCTGAAAGTTGTTTTCAGTACATCCTCCTCCATTCGAATTTGATGGTAACCAGATCTAAGATCATTTTTTGAGAAGCATTTTGCTCCATGTAGCTCATCCATGAGCTCATCTATTCTTGGGATCGGATATTTATTCTTGATTGTCTTCTTGTTTAGAGCTCTAAAATCAATGCACATTCTCAAGGTCCCATCTTTTTTCTTTGCCAAAACAACTGAAGAAGCATAGGGACTAGAGCTTGGTCTAATGAGTCCCAATTCCAAGAGTTCTTGAATAGCCTTTTCAATCTCCTCTCTGAACTTTTTGGGATGTCTATATGGTGGTATTTGTATAGGTGAAGTGCCCACCTCGAAAACAATGTTGTTCTCAACTCCTCTATCAGGTGGCCTCCCAGGAGGAAGGTATCCAAAAACCTTTTCATATTTGTGTAGTAGTTGCCTTATCTCTTTTGGATGTTCTGAAATATTTATTTTTGGTTTGGGTGAAGTGATGCAACATTCAGAATCCCATTCAATATATCCATGCCTCAATATTGACCTCATACTATGGGAGGACACTACTTGATTCGGATAAGTGTGCATTCCTCTTACAACCCTTTGTTTTCATTCTGAATCTTTGAATTTCATTTCAGGAATTCAATAGTTCACTGTATGTTCCCCTATAGAGTACATCCGTTGCACTCCCAAGACCACATTAGTATTAGCAACATCAACCACATAAAAGCTATCAAAAAAAGTGTAATTACCTATGGTGAGTTGTAGCTTCGAAATCCATGTTTTGCACTCCATAGTATTGTGACCTGGAATTATGACTATGAATCTATCGAATGGTTCAAGAGTTAGATTTCTCCTGTCCACCATGGGTGCATCAATTAAGTTATGTGTGGCTTCTCCATCTACCAATACTAAAACCCTTTGGCCTTGTACTACTCCCTTGCATCTAATAGTGTGAAAATGAGGCACTCCTGAAAGCACTTCCATTCTCCCTTTGTTAGGTGATGGGTGATATTCTTCTTGATTCCCTTCTTTTGTTGTGTCATATCCCTCTTCTTGGTCTGAAATATTTCCTTCTTCCTCCATACCCCCTTCATACTCATCATTATCAGACAATAATTCAATGTATTTTGATTTCCCCTTAGCACATTTATGCCCTGGTATCCATGGTTGGAAGCATGTGTAACATAGTTTCTTTCTTCTGAGTTATTCCTTGTTTGGTCCCTCTTTCTTGTCCTTTCCAAATGCATCTTTTTTCCATGGTTCTTTTCAAATCTGAATTTGGAAGGAAAGTTTTGCTTCGGAGGAAACCTTGTCCTAGGTATCACATTTTGCATATCTCTTGCCAAGTTCATGGCATCTTTCAATGAAGTAGGTTTGTGGGCCTTAACTAAACCCTTCAAAGGTTCAGTCAAACCTTCAGTAAAGATTAATACAAATATGACCATAGATATATCAGCCACCTTAACTAATAGTTTTTGGAATTCCAACATGTACTCGGCAGGGGTTCCAACTTGTTTCAATTGGGTTAGTTCTTTGAAAGGCATTTCTGGGTCTTTTTGCTCAAATATTTCCAATACCCTGTAAACAAATTATTCATATGTTTTAACCTGATCATGTCCCAAATTTTTAATTCCATGGAACCAACCATCATTGGCTTCCCCTTCGAGATGCAAAATAGACATTTTTAGAGCATCCTCTTCAACCATTGGATTCAGTTGAAAATACACATCTAGTTTTTGTACCCAAGTATTTGCAGAACTTTGAGATGAGCCATCAAAAGTAGGAAGGGGAATTTTAACTATGGCATAATTCAATTATTTATTCTGAAAAGCAGTCCTATTACCTTCCCTCATTCCGATTTTGTTTGAGACAGTAAAGTATTGATCGAATGGTAGAGTCCTTCTACAAACTTCACTCAAATTTTTCCATTCTGTTATAACTTCTTGCATATCATATTGGGTGTTAGGTTCTTCTTTGGAATTGATAAATTTAGGTGTAGTAGGCCTTCTTGAACTCTTAAATTCATGAGGTCGATTATGAGGTCCTGTCTTTGAGAAAATACTTTCACCCATTTCCTTCTTTTCCTTGAAAGAAGAACTACTACTGCCTCCTATTTCCCCTTTGCTTGCAAGTTGACTAGCCAACAACTCGAACCCTTTAATTATATATTTTTTCATGTATTAAAATAATGGTTTTGTGACTTTCCTAAACTCCTCATTCTCCTCTGAGGTTCCCTTCTCATCCCTGGCGATAGTTTCAACAAAATGCTCTTCTTCTACTACTTCTACCTCTTCCACAAAACTGATTTTAGTTTCAATTCCTAAGGGTGGCCCCTGAATTCTTGTCCTCATTAATGGTCAGCCACATCAGGTTCAAGGACCATGTTTTGATACCACTTGTAGTGTCCCTTTTCAATAAATTTGATAAAATTGGAAAAATTGCAAATTTTGGCCAATTCGACCCTTAGACTAGTATTGACCCAAATGCCTCCAAATGGCTCCAAATGATTCTAAATTAGTTTTGAAGGTGTTAGGAAGGTATTAAGACATAAAATTGGGACTTATGGATGCTTGGATACTCTCAAAAGACTTCTGCAACATTCAATTACAATCAGGGAAAGATAGGGCAATTTACTAGTCAAATCGAGGTTCAAATTCCCCTAGGGTAGTGGTCAAAGATGGATCTCCAAATGATGTACGACCTTCCCAAATTTAAGAACAGAGACATGTAAATATTAAAGGAATTCAATGGGATCCCAAATACATCATCAATCAGTTTCTAAACGCTTCTGCAACTCCCATAAATCAGAGGTTTGTGGACATGTCTTCACATAGGGATAAATGCTAGTAAACTTCACCACTTGCTATGAAATTTGAGATTTATGTTCCAAAGTATTATGCAATGTATATGAAACTTCTTAAAAAAATTAATGACCATCCATACATCATGAAAATCACAGAGATGAACTTATACAGGTTGAAATAGAGCAACTTCAATATTTCATAACAAGATGTAGGGAAAATGGCACCATTTATGCATTGTTTGGTATTTTGACATAGTTCCACTTTGTATTTCAACCTGAGAGTCTTATTAGAATTAAATATAGAGTATATATATCATAATACAAATAAATGTTTCCATAATATATCCCCCAAATATAACAGTATCTCACCAAGTGCGCTCGTCCTCATAGAGCCAAAATATGAAGAGAAAACTGAGAAATGTGTGAAAGCAAGTTGAGGATGAGAATGTCATAAGCTGCTCTGTAGCTTCAACCTGAAACAAATGAATCCATTGTAGCTCCAAATGAAAGGTCTAAATGTCCTCTCCAATTTCCAATTAGGATGGGAATCTTTCACCATCGAAATTGGTACTAAGGCAAGTAGAGTAAACACTCCACAAGCATGGACAAGCTATGCTCTCCAATATGCAAAATGATAAATGATCAAAAGCTACTCTCCTTCTTTGTTCTTGAATTTTATAAACTTACAAAGGATTCCTTAACTTGAATTCCCTCCATGAGCTTCATTCCAACTCAAATTGGGAAGAGATTCCAATGTGTCCCACTTGTCCCTCCATTCCTAGCTTCCTCCTTCACTCAATTCGAATGGGTGTCTCTTTGGCTTCCCTAACTCCCTTGTGTGCCCTATTTGATGCTATTTTTATCCCTAACATGTCAAATATGTCAGATGTCAGCAATCAGGTCTGATTTGTGTCATAGGTTGTTAGGATATTCCTATACTCCATCCTAGTCCTAGCAGCATTTCCATTGTTTGCATTTTCAGTCATGCATGCAAATATTAGGGTTTGCATGCAATTAGGGTTTGCATGCATTCCAGTCATCAGTACCAGCACCTATCCCTCAATGAGCTAGCCCCAAGAGCTTCTTTCCTTGCAGTTTCAGCCATCCCAGTGACTAATGCACCCTCCTTTTCTCCACTGCATGACAAAGGTGCCTTCTTCATCTACCGGTCCAATTATATTCAGTTATCTTCAGTTACTTCCTTGATTTAAGGATTAACTAACTCTTTACTAACCTTATCACTCCGATGGACCTCCAGTGAGACCATACTGCCTGTTCTGACTCTAGTAAGCTCCTCCTGCATCCTCCACTGAGACTTCTTCATCCAGTTAGTGTCTCCATGTGCCAGTTACACATACTACACTCAGTTAGACTCAGTTTGACTGACAATTGATAGTTACTTGTGCATTGATGACTCCACTGATGATCATGAGGACAGCTAGTTGTGCTCCGATGACACTCCAGTGATCCTTTGATCACTCCATGAAGGCTAATTCGAATTGCCACCTTAAGCATTCGAATCATGCTTGTACTATTTATTTGTCCATACTGTGATTAATTAATTAGTGTGTGTGAAGTATTATTGCTTCTATCTGAGTTCTACTATACCATATTATTCTGTTGCTCATTATACTGTATTATTCACTCTTCTTCTATTTTCCTACTTAATCATAATTACTCTTGTAAGGTATACATCATCTCTTAGATTTGCTGTGAGGATTTTCACATGGTATCAGAGCATGTTGAGAGTATTGTTTATCTCCATTCTTGAGAGTTTTTTGCAGGTTATTACCAAGATTTCGAGTGTAGCAGTTTCTGCATTTATGCAGTAGTAGCAGTTGCAGATATTCTCTATTGTTTTTGTAGGTCTTCTACAGCTTCGATGTTTTCAGAAGATCCTCCTATTTTTCTATTCAACTATGTTGAATGGAAACCAAAAATGATAGCATATTTGAAGAGACATGATCTCTTTGATTATTGTTTTGAAAGAGAGTTCGAATCCTCTGAAGAAGAGAATGATTGGTTATATGAAGGTGGAAGAACTATTGCAGCCATGATGTTTGCTATGTCTCGAAGCTTGGAATTCTACTCCCTTGATGATGAATATGTTAAATCTCCAAAAGATCTATGGGCCCACCTGGATAAAAAATTTGGCAAGCAGGATGAAGGGATTGGTCCAAACCCTTTCGAGAGAAAGCAAAGTGATGCATTCACCCTCCTTGATGATCTCATTGATCATGAATCAGTATCAAACATATCTCATATTGAAGTTGTCCACAAAGAAGAAGAACTTGCAGATTCTACACTCATGCGCCAAATTTATTCTATTTCGAATCATGTGCCAGCTCACACTCTAGAAATTGCAGAAGGTCCTAAATCCTCTCTTGCACCAGAGTCTGTTGGTTTACATCATGATCACATGATTATTTCGGAGGTAAAATCAGCTATTGGAGGTAATGCATTCGCTCCTCTCAAGCAATCATCTCTTTTATACTACTATATGATCATTAATTCCTGCTTTCAAAAGATCATCGAAGAACATGGCCATTTCCATTCGCTTGGGATAATTTCTCATGCATCTACTGGTTTTGATCTCACCTCTCATGGTTCAAAGGAGATCTCAAGAAACCATGATTCAAGTCTTGTATCTAAATTGGATTCTAAGCAATTACTGCTTGGGATAATTTCTCATGCATATGATAGTTTTGATCTCACCCCTGCTGGTTCAAAGGAGATCTCAAGAAACTATTTTTTAAGTCTTAAATCTAATTTTGATTTCAAGCAAACATGTAATAGTTATTTTTGGCATAATCTCACCCATGGTGGTTCAAAGGAGAAGACAAAATACTATATGCACTTTCACAGATTTGATCCTACCTCAGCTGATTCGAATCATAGGTTCAAGGATCATTCTTATACTATTGGATTTGTTCTCATCACATTCGATCTGAAGAGCAAGTACAAGCACATGCTTTTTGAGCATGATCCACTTCTTCCCAAGAATAAGATACCTCCAGACATATGACCAAGCATCACACCTGCTTGAGTTTGGAGCATTTAATTTTTTGTGTGTTCCTTACAGTCTGTTTTTGAGGAGGGGGTATGTTTCCCATGAAATTTTCCCACTTCCTTGGTTTATTGACTGTTATTATTCATTGTATTGGGTGACCTTTGGTCTTAGTTACCAGGGCCTAGGATGGATTATGGGGGGGTGTTAGGATATTCCTATACTCCATCCTAGTCCTAGCAGCATTTCCATTGTTTGCATTTTCAGTCATGCATGCAAATATTAGGGTTTGCATGCATTCCAGTCATCAACACCAACACCTAGCCCTCAGTGAGCTAGCCCCGAGAGCTTCTTTCCTTGCAGTTTCAGCCCTCCCAGTGACTAATGCGCCCTCCTTTGCTCCACTGCATTATAAAGGTGCCTTCTTCACCTACCAGTCCAGTTATATTCAGTTATCTTCAGTTACTTCCTTGATTTAAGGATTAACTGACTCTTTATTGACCTTATCACTCCGATGGACCTCCAGTGAGACTAAACTGCCTATTATGACTCTAGTAAGCTCCTACTGCATCTTTCATTGAGCCTCCTTCATCCAGTTAGTGTCTCCATGTGCCAGTTACATTCAGTTACACCTACTACACTCAGTTAGACTCAGTTTGACTAACAATTGACAGTTACTTGTGCATTGATGACTCCACTCATGATCATGAGGACACCTAGTTGTGCTCCGATGACACTCCAGTGATCCTTTGATCACTCCATGAAGGCTAATTTGAATTTCCACCTTAGGCATTCGAATCCTCATGCTTGTACTATTTATTTGTCCATACTGTGATTAATTAATTTGTGTGTGTGAAGTATTATTGCTTCTATTTGAATTCTATTGTACCATATTATTTTGTTACTCATTATACTGTATTGTTCACTCTTCTTCTATTTTCCTGCTTAATCATAATTACTCTTGTAAGGTATACATCATCTCTTAGATCTGTTGTGAGTATTTTCACATAGGTGTCATAGCATCTTCATCATTGTTGTCATAGAAGCTAGGGAATCTAGCCCAAGTGTCTCAATTTCCCTCAAATGCCTCTTCCTCTTCCTTGAGAGTCACTCTTCCATTCCAATTCAACCTTCATTGAGTCATTCCAAGTATATTGACCTTCCAACTCCCCCCAGAATGTGAACTCCAGCTAGGATTCGAATGGGTGAGAGTGGAATGCCATGTGGCATGGGGAATCTTGCTTAAATGGGCCCCACATCTCCGGCCATGTGCCCTCATGACCAAGTGCCACCTTATTTTCCTATCTTATTTATTTATTTATTTCCCATTTGATATATTTGGTCAATCTAATGTCCATTTGTTGTCTTATAGTTCCCTTATCCAAATCTAATGTTTGTACCACGACCTAGGAAACTAGTAGATTGGTGGAATTTTCTCTTTTTGAGATTTATTTGAATGGGCAAATTATAATAACAGAGGTTTTGTGAGGCCACCTTTCCGAATACCTTATCAACCTCCTCAACATCAAAATCCACCCAATCCTGATGAAGGATTATCTTTTGAAGAACTTTATTCCATTTTCAGAGCTCTGGCTGTTGAATCACAATCTGCCCCTGATAACGTTGAGGAAAATCCTACATAAATTGAGGAGTCTGAACCTCTTGATGAATTGTAGTGTCCCTTTTTAATAATTTGCATAAATTAGGAAAAATGGCAATTTTTAACCAATTCAACCCTTAGACTAGTATTAACCCATCTGCTTCTGAATGGCTCCAAATGCTTCCAAATGGGGTCTGAGTGAGTTTGGAAGGTATTCAGACATATAAGTGAGGATTATGGATGCTTAAAAATGTTGGTTGTGGAGCCCGATCTCCAAATTCAGAGATATGATTGTTCAGCCGTGTTTGTACCCCAGCTTTATATGATATGTAAAAAGGACTGTACACTCACGCCAACGAGGGGGGTGTGGGGAGGCGAACCCTCCCCCCACTGGGGTTTGGGGGTTTGGGGTTGTTTTACGGGCCCATGTTTTTGGGTAACCCGTGGTATTTTCCCATTGTATCTCCCTTATAAAAGAAAGACATTGTAACACGACTAGGGTTGATGTATTAGGTTTTATGCATTGTAAAGATATCTGAGATCAGAAGAGAGACTGTGAGACAATGAAGAGGAAGTGCAGCGGTTGTGTTGCAGGATGTATCCCTTCAATTTGCTAGACGGAATAATAATAAGGACTGGAAACTTCAGTGTGGACGGAGCCCAAGTTTGGTGAACCACGATATATCTATGCCCCTCTTGTAATGTGTATGTGTGATTATATTTGCATTTATGTTTATTGTTATTGCTCTGCGATCCTGTTTTTCTAATAATTGGCATCAGAGCCCAAAGGTCTATTTGGCAGATAAACCCGTAGGAAGCTAGGGTTTCTGGTTCGAGTGGGAGCAATGGTGGAAGAAAGAAAGTTTAAGGTCCAGAACTTTAATAGCCAAAACTTTCAGTTATGGAAGATGCAAATGGAGGACTATCTGTACCAGAAGGATCTATTCCTACCGTTGGGAGGAAGAGAAAAGCAGCCGAAGGCTATGAAGGACGAAGAATGGGAGGTTCTTGACAGAAAGGCTCTCGGAACAATACGGCTGAGCCTGGCTTCATCGATGGATTTCAATATATCAAAAGAAACGATAACGGAGGGTTTGATGAGCACATTGGATAAGCTGTATGAAAAAACCTCGGCCTCCAATAAGGTATTTCTAATGAAGCATTTATTTAATATGAAGATGTTTGAAGGTGGATTTGTTACTGATCATTTAAATGAGTTTAATACGGTTACAAATCAACTAAGTTCTGTAAGTGTGAACTTCGATGATGAGGTTAGGGCTCTTCTAATCTTGTGTTCATTGCCAAAAAGCCGGAATAGCTTGGTCATGGCTGTAAGTAACTCTGTCTCTGGTTCAAACACCTTGAAATTTGATGATTTTATTGGTGTTATTCTTAGCGAGGAAATGCGAAGAAAAAGAACAGGTGAAACATCAGGTAATGCGTTGACCATGGAGAGCAGGAGAAGACAAAAGGAGAGAGGAAAGAGCCAAGGTAATCGCAGCAACTCTAAAAAGGGAAGATCCAAGTCCAGACTGGGAAAAATATAGTGCTGGAACTGTGGAAAGAAAGGGCATCTGAAGAAAGACTGCAGATCTCTAAAGAAGAAAGGAGATGCACAGTAGGAAACTACCCATGAAGCTAATGTAGCAGGTGATGTGTTACAAGATGCTTTGATTCTTGCATTAGATAATACTAGTGATTATTGGGTAGTAGATTCAGGGGCTTCATGTCATGCTACACCCCATAGGAAATACTTTCATGATTATGTTCCAGGCGATTTTGGACATGTTTTATTGGGTAATGATGAGCCATGTAAAATTGTTGGAATGGGTAAGGTATGGATAAAAGGTAAGAATGGAACTGATTGGCTATTGAAAGATGTTAGGCATATTCCTGCTATGAAAAGAAATATGATCTCAACAGGGCAGTTGGGAGATGGAGGCTATCTATCTATATTTGGAGAAAAGTGGTGGAAGATCACTAAAGGATCAATGGTGATAGAAAAAGGAGACAGGGTAGGTACGTTGTATTTATGTCCTCATAATACTGACCATTCTATCTCTTTAGCTTCCACAGGAACAGATATAGCATTGTGGCATCATAGGCTTGGCCACATGAGTGAGAAGGGGATGTAGATTCTCCACTAAAGGAAGTTGCTGCCAAATTTGAAGCAGGTAAGTTTGGGATTATGTGAAAACTATGTTTATGGAAAACATAAGAGAGTCAGATTTCTCAAGGTTGGGAAATAGAAGAAGAATGAGAAGTTAGAGCTTGTGCATACTGATGTATGGGGACCATCTCAGGTACAATCTCTTGGCGGCTCTCATTATTATGTTACATTTATTGATGATGCAACTAGAAAAACTTGGGTTTATTGCATTAGACAGAAATCTGAAGTGTTTGCTACTTTTAAGAAGCTGAAAGCTTTGGTTGAGAATGAGACAGGAAAAAGATTAAAGTGTCTCAAATCTGATAATGGAGGTGAGTACTGCAGCAAGGAATTTGATAGTTACTGTTCATACCATGGGATTCGTAGAGAGAAGACAGTCCCAAGAACACCACAAGAAAATGGTGTGTCTGAAAGAATGAACAGAACGATCATGGAGCGTGCAAGGTGTATGAGACTGCATGCAGGGTTTCCCTTACAGTTTTGGGCGGATGTTGTAAATACTGTTGTTTATTTAATAAATAGAGGACCTTCAAGTGATTTGGATGGTGGTATTCCAAAGGAGGCATGGACAGGTAAAAAGGTAAACTACTCATTTCTGAGAACGTTTGGTTGTGAAGAATTTGTCCATATTGATAAAGATAATAGAACAAAGCTTGAAGCTAAATCCAAGAAATGTACCTTTATTGGATATGGGGTTGATGATTTTGGTTATCGCTTATGGGATTATGAAAATAACAAAATCATTAGGAGTAGATATGTGATATTCAATGAAAAGGTCATGTATAAAAATCAGTTGCAGGGAAAGAAATTGGAAAAGGAAAACACAGAGTACACAGTACTTGGTGAAATCAAAGAAAATAAAGTTCCAAAGGTGCCAAAAAGTTAAGAACAGCAACAAGTGCCTGAAACTCCTGCAACTGCAAGAGGATCTACCAGGTTAAGTAGACTCCCTGAACGATTCTCTCCTTCAATGTATTATTTATTGATGACTGATGCTAGTGAACCAGAGTGTTATGAAGAAGCAATTCAGGTGGAAACTATAAAGAAGTGGGAGCAAGGCATGAATGAGGAGATGGACTCATTGGTAGGAAACCAAACTTTGGATTTGGTTCAGTTGCTTGTTGGTAAAAGAGCATTGCATAACAAATGGATTTACAGGTTGAAGGAAGAAGGAGGAGGTAAGAAGTGGTACAAGGCCAGACTTGTTGTAAAGGGGTTTGCACATAAGAAAGGTATAGATTTTGATGAAATATTTTCTCATGTTGTTAAGATGACTTCAATTAGGACTATCTTAAGTCTAGTGGCGGTAGAAGATTTACATCTTGAACAGCTAGATGTAAAAACAACCTTTCTCCATGGGGATTTGGAGGAAGAGATATATATGCAGCAGCCACAAAGGTATGAGTTCAAAGGTAAGGAGAACTTGGTATGCAGGTTGAAAAAGAGTTTGTATGGCTTGAAGCAAGCTCCAAGGCAGTGGTATTTAAAATTTGACAGGTTTATGACAGAACAAGGTTATAGTAGATGTCATTCTGACCACTGTGTTTATTTCAAGAAGCTATATAATGGAACATATATTATCTTGATGTTGTATGTGGATGACATGCTTGTTGCAGGGTTTAACATGTAGGATATAAATGTGCTCAAAAGGAAGTTAGCTAATTCATTTGTGATGAAGGATTTGGGTGCTACAAAGCAAATCCTTGGTATGAGAATAACAAGAGACAGGAAAAATCGCAAATTGACATTGTCTCAGGGTTAGTACATATAAAAGGTGTTGCAGAGGTTCAGAATACAGAATGCAAAACCAGTTAGTACACCTTTGGCCAGCCATTTCAGTCTAAGTAAGGAAATGTGTCCCAAGACATAGGAAGAGACAGAATACATGTCCAGGATCCCCTATCAATCATCAGTTGGAAGCTTGATGTATGCCATGGTGTGCATAAGACCAAATATTGCACAAATAGTGGGAGTTGTGAGCAGATATATGAACAATCTAGGTAAAGAACATTGTAAGGAAGTACAATGGATTCTCAAGTATTTGAGAGGTACTACCACTCAGGATTTATGTTTTGGAGGTTCAGACACTGTTCTATAGGGATATGTTGATGCAGATATGGTAGGTGATAAGGATAGTAGGAGGAACACCACAAGGTATGTGTTTACTATAGGTGGAACAGCAGTAAGTTGGATTTCGAAACTGCAGAAGGTTGTTGCACTTTCAACAAAGGAAGAAGAGTATGTTGTTGTTACAAAGGCTAGTAAAGAGATTATTTGGTTGCAGAGGTTTATGGAGGAATTGGGTAAGAAGCAGAAGGATAGCAGGTTGTATAGTGACAGCCAGAGTGACATTCATCTTGCAAAGAACTCAACATTCCATTCCAGGACTAAACATATACAACTCAAGTACCATTTCATACGCTCTGTTTTGAAAGATGAACTGTTGAAGCTGGAAAAGATACATACTAGCTAGAATCATGCAGACATGTTTACAAAGGTAGTGACTAGAGAGAAACTAGGTTCCTGCTCGGTTTCAGTTGGATTTCTAGCGTGAAGGTGAAGATGATAAATTTTCCAAGTTTAAGGTCCAGCAAGTGCAGCAGTGGTGGAGTTGTTGTGATCAGTATCCAAGTGGGAGAAGGTTGGTTGTGGAGCCTGATCTCCAGATTCTGAGATATTATTGTTCAGCCGTGTTTGTACCCCAGCTTTATATGATATGTAAAAAGGAATGTACACTCACCCCACCGGGGTTGTGGGGGGGTGAAGCCTCCCCCCACTGGGGTTTGGGATTTTGGGGTTGTTTTACGGGCCCATGGTTTTGGGTAACCCATGGTATTTTCCCATTGTATCTCCCTTATAAAAGAAATACATTGTAACACGGCTAGGGTTGATGTATTAGGTTTTATGCATTGTAAAGATCTCTGAGATCATAAGAGAGACTATGAGACAGTGAAGAGGAAGTACAGCGGTTGTGCTGCAGGTTGTATCCCTTCAATTTGTTGGACGGAATAATAATAAGGACTGGCAACTTCAGTGTGGATGTAGCCCAAGTTGGGTGAACCACGATATATCTGTGTCTCTCTTGTAATGTGGTATTATATTTGCATTTATGTTTATTTTTATTGCTTTGCGATCCTATTTTTCTAACAAAAAACCCTTGAAACACTTCCGCAACATTCATTTACAATTTGTACAAAGTAGGGAAATGTACTAGTCAAATCGAGCTTCAATCCCCCAGGGGTAGTGGTCAAAGATGGCTCTCCAAATGATGTTAAACCTTTCCAAATTTCAAAACAGAGGTATGGTACTGATAAATGACTTTAATGATCTCCCCAATGTATCATCAATTATTTCTTATGACCTTCTGCAACTTCCTTAAATCAGATATTTATATGCAAGTCTTCACATAGGGGGGAAAGCTAGTAATTTTCACCATATGTTATTAAATTCAAAATTTAGGTGCCAAGGACTTGTGAAATGCTAATGAAAATTCTTCAGAACATTAATGACACTCCATACATCAACAAAAGCACAAATAATGACTGATACAACTTGAAATAATGGCTCTTCAAGCTCCAACAACAAGACATAGAGAAAATGGCATCAATTATGCATTGTTTGATATTTTTACATAGTTTCACTTGGTATTTCTACCTGAGAGTATTATGGGAAGTAAATAAAGATTAAATATATCAGGATAAAAATAAATGAAGATTCATGGACTCTCAGAAAGATATCAGCATCTCACCAAGGGCATAATTCGTCCAGGGGCCCGAATATGCAAGAAAATGTGAAAGAGATGCAAGAACAAGTTGTAGATGAATGAAACACGAGCTTCCTTGTAGATTCAACCTGTAACTAAAGAATCCATTGTATCTCCAAATGAAATGTCTCAATGGCATCTCCAGTTTCCAATTAGGATGGGAATCTTTCACCCTCGAAATTGGTGCTAAGGAAAGTAGACTAGCTCTCTACTAGCTCTTCTCTCCAAATGCAAAATGTAAAATGATCAAAATATGGTATTTTTCTTTGTTACTGACTTTTATAAACTTCCTAAGGCTTCCCTAACTCAAATTCCATCCATGATCCTCATTCCAACTCAATTTGGGAAGAGATTCCCAAGTATGCCACTTGTCCCTCCAAATCTAGCCTCCTCCTCCACTCAATTCGAGTAGGTGTCTCTTTGGCTTCTCTAACTCCCTTTTGTGCCCTCTTGGAGGATATTTTTAGCCCTGACATGTCATATATGTTAGATGTCAGCATTCAGGTCTTATTTATGTCATAGGTTTCATAGCATCTTCATCATTGTTGTCATAGAGCTAGGGAATCTAGCCCAAGTGTCCCACTAACTCCAAATTGCCTCTTCCTCTTCCATGGGAGTTAATCTTCCTCTAGATTTCAACCTCAATGATTCATGCCAAGTATTATTCCCTTCCAACTCCCCCAAGGATAGTGGACTCCACCTTGGATTGGAATGGGTGAGTGGAATTCCATGCGGCATGGGGAATCTAGCGTTTTGGGGGTCCCACACCACCAATGTGTCTCCATGACCAAGTGCCATCTTGTTTTCTCACCATAAATATTTATTTTTCCCCTCTTAATATATTTATTCCCAACCCAAAGTCCATTTGGGTTTATTAGTCTCCTTATTCCAATTTTAATGTCTCCACCCTAGCATAGGAAACTAGTAGGTTGGTGGAATTTTCCCTACTTGACATTTATTTGAATGGGGACATTACATTCCTCTCCACCCAAGATTGCTTACCCTCAATCAATCTCAATTTAGTATGCTGAAAACTTGTTCCTCCTCTATCAGGTGTCCTTCCATGAGGAATGTCTCCCAAAACCTTTTCATTCTTGTGTTTCATACTGTGGGAGGACGCTACCTTATTCGGATAGGTGTGCATTCCTCTTAATACCCTTTGTTTTCCCTCAGAATATTTGAATATCATTTTAGGGATTTGATAGTTCATTGTATGTTCCCCTATAGATTACATCCATTGCACTCCCAATACCACATTAGTATCAGCAACATCAACCACATAAAAGGTATCAAAAAATGTGCAATTACCTATGGTGAGTTGTATCTTTGGAATCCATGTTTTTCACTCCATAGTATGGTGACCTGGAATGATGACTTTGAAGCCCTCGAATGGTTCATCAAGTATATTTATCCTCTCCACCATTGCTGCATCAATGAATTTATGTGTGGCTCCTCCATATACTAATACCAAAACCCTTTGTCAGTCTACAACTCCTTGGCATCGAATAGTGTGGAAACGAGGCACTCCTGAAAGCACTACTAGTCTCCCTTTGTCAGGTAATGGATGATCTTCTTCTTCTGTTGTGGCATATCCCTCTTCTTGGGTTGAAATATCTCCTCCTTCCTCCATGCCCCCCTCATACTCATCATCACAAAATACTTCAATGAATTGGGAATTTTCCTTAGCACATTTATGTCCTGGTACCCGTGGTTGGAAGCATGAGTAACATAGTTTCTTCCTTCTAAGTTCTTCCCTGCTTAGTTCCTCTTTCTTATCCTTTCCACATTCATCCTCTTACCATGGCTTATTTTCAAATCTGAATTGGTAAGGGGAGTTAGGCTTGGGAGGAAACCTTGTCCTAGGTAGCACATTTTGTAGATCTCTTGTCAAGCTCATAGCATCTTTCAATGAATTGGGTTTGTGGGCCTTAACTAAATCTTTTAAGGGTTCAGCCAAACCTTCAGCAAACAGCAATACTAATCTTACCATAGATATATCATCCACCTTAATTGATAAATTTTGGAATTCCATCATATATTCAACAAGGGTTCCAACTTGCTTCAATTGGGCTAGTTCTTTGAAAGGAAATTCTTGGTCCTTTTGCTCAAATATTTCTAATACCCTGTCAAAAAATTCTCCATAGGTTGTAACCTGATCATGTCCCAATTTTTTCAGACCATGGAACCACCAATCATTGGCATCTCCTTCTAGATTCAAAATAGCCATTTTTAAATCATCATTTTCCACCATAGGATTCAGCTGAAAATAAACATCTAGTTTTTGTACCCAAGTATTTGCAGAACTTTGGGGTGAGCCATCAAAAGTGGGAAGGGACATTGTACCAATGACACAATTCAATTCTTTATTCTGAAATGGAGTCCTATTACCTTCATTCATTTTTTGTTTGCTTACAACATTAAAGTATTTCTCAAAGGGTAGAGTCCTTCTACAATCTTCACTCAAATTTTCTCATTCATTTACAATCTCCTGCATGTCAAATTGGGTGTTAGGTTCTTCTTTGGACTCAATAAATTTAGGTGTAATAGGACTTATTGAAATATAAAATTCATTAGGTCTATTATGAGGTCCTATCCTTGAGAAAAAAATTCACCCATTGCCTTCTTTTCCTCGAAGGAAGAAATACTGCTGCCTCCTATTACTCCTTTGCTTTCAAGTTGACTAGCCAACAATTCAAACCCTTCCATGATCTGTTTTGTCATGTATTCAAATAATATTTTCATGAATTTAGTAAATTTCTCTTTATCCTCCAAGGTTCCCTTCTCATCCTTAGCCATAGTTTCACTAGAATACACCTCTTCTCCTTCTTCTTCCTCTTCAACAAAAACAATTTCAATTTCAGATTGTAAGGGTGGGGGATGATTTCTTTAGCTTATTGTCTTCATAAATGTCCATCCACATTAGGTGCAAGGACCATTCTCTGGTACCACTTTTAGTGTCCCTTTTTAAGAATTTGCACAAACTAGGATTAATTGCAATTTTTAACCAATTCAACCCTTTGACTAATATTAACCCAACTGCTTCTGAATGGCTCCAAATGCTTCCAAATGGGGTCTGAGTGAGTTTGGAAGGTATTTATACATATAATTTAGCATTGTGGATGCTTTAAAACCCTTAAAAAACTTATGGAACATTCATTTACAATCTGGACAAAGTAGGGAAATGTACTAGTCAAATCGAGCTTCAATCCCCCAGGGGTAGTGGTCAAAGATGGCTCTCCAAATGATGTTAAAAATTTCCAAATTTCAGAAAAGAGGTATGGTACTAATAATTGACTTTTACTGATCTCCCCAATGTATCATCAATTAGTTATTATGACCTTCTTCAACTCCCTTTAATCAGATGTTTATATGCAAGTCTTCACATAGGGGGGAAGCTAGTAATTTTCACCATATGTTATGAAATTCAAAATTTAGGTGCCAAGGACTTGTGAAATGCTAATTAAAATTCTTCATAACATTAATGACACTCCATACATAAATAAAATCAGAGAGAATGACTGATACAACTCGAAATAATGGCTCTTCAAGCTCCAACAACAAGACATAGAGAAAATGGCATCATTTATGCATTGTTTGATATTTTTACATAGTTTCACTTGGTACTTCGACCTGAGAGTCTTATGAGAAGTAAATACAGATTATATAGATCAAAATAAAAATAAATTAATATTCATGGACTCTCACAAAGATATCATCATCTCACCAAGGGCGCAATTCCTCCAGGGGCCCAAATATGCAAGAAAATGTGAAAGAGATCCAAGAACAAGTTGTAGATGAATGAACCAAGAGCTTCCCTATAGATTCAACATGTAACTAAATAATACATTGTATCTCCAAATGAAATTTCTAAATGGCCTCTCCAATTTCTAATTAGGATGGGAATCTTTCACCCTCGAAATTGGTGTTAATGGAAGTAGACTAGCTCTCTACTAGCTCTTCTCTACAAATGCAAAATGTAAAATGATCAAAAGATGGTATTCTTCTTTGTTCCTAACTTTTATAAACTTCCTAAGTCTTCCCTAACTCGAATTCCATCCATGAGCCTCATGCTAACTCAATTTGGGAAGAGATTCCCAAGTATGCCACTTGTCCCTCCAAATCTAGCCTCCTCCTCCACTCAATTCGAGTAGGTGTCTCTTTGGCTTCTCTAACTCCCTTTTGCACCCTCTTGGAGGCTATTTTTATCCCTGACATGTCATATATGTCATATGTCAACATCCAGGTCTGATTTGTGTCATAGGTGTCATAACATCTTCATCATTGTTGTCATAGAGCTAGGGAATCTAGCCCAAGTGTCCCACTAGCTCAAAATTGTCTCTTCCTCTTCCATGGGAGTTACTCTTATTCTACATTTAGAACTCATTGAGTCATGACAAGTATTATTCCCTTCCAAATCCACCAAGGATACTAGATTTCACCTTGGATTCGAATGGG
Source organism: Larix kaempferi (assembly GCA_027924585.1). Lineage (NCBI taxonomy): Eukaryota > Viridiplantae > Streptophyta > Pinopsida > Pinales > Pinaceae > Larix > Larix kaempferi. Next base: position 20,486,490 of record BSBM01000643.1, read on the forward strand.
TGAGAGTGGAATGCCATGTGGCATGGGGAATCTAGCTTTTTGGGGTTCCCACACCACCAATGTGTCTCCATGACCAAGTGCCATCTTATTTTCTCACCATAAATATTTATTTTTCCCCTCTTAATATATTTATCCCCAAGCAAAAGTCCATTTGGGTTTATCAGTCTCCTTATTCCAATTTTAATGTCTCCACCCCAACATAGGAAACTAGTAGGTTGGTGGAATTTTCCCTACTTGACATTTATTTGAAGGGGGACATTACATGAAGAACCATATCAGCATGTCAATACCATTAGTTATTTTTCTGAATTACCTATGGTTGAAGAGTAACGTGAGACAGAAACAATTTTCAACTTGCAACACCCTTATAATACCAGAAGTAAAGGGCAGACTTCACAGGAATATTCACCATAATTATCTCATCCCAATAAAACAAAAGCAGTAACACAAAAGGAAACAATCATTCCTGAGATTGAATATAACCTAGTTGATGACCTAAAAATGATGAAGGCTAATTTATATTTTTTTGAACTCCTAAAAATATTCTCTATGAGGGAAAATCTGCCTAAAAGCATGATTCTTATAAATAAATCAAGGGAAGTTCAAAATAATAATTTGGAAAGTTATTCAAGACCAAATAGCCAAAATCCATATGGGAAGAGGACTCCTCCCTTTTTACTCACTTTTGAAATATTCAATAGGAATGTACACAATTGCATGATAGACTTAGGTGCTTCATCTAATGTTATGCCATTGTATGTCTGTAAAAAGCTTAATGCATCTTAGGAACCCTCTCCTACCCAGATTGTTCAACTTGATCGATCAAGAGTCAAGGTAGTGGGGGAATTGAAAAATGTCCTTTTAACATTATCTGTTGATCCAAGGATTTATCAGACTATTGATATTGTAGTTGCCAATATTCACGAATCCTATGGCATGTGGCTAAGTAGAGACTGGTCAGAGAAACTAAGAGGTTATTTTGCTACTGATTGGTCCCGTTTATGGCTCCCTTACAATGGAAAACCTAATAAAATTAATATTAAAAGAGAGCCATACATGAAACAGACAGTCACTAATCTGAATGACCCCAATGAACCTATTGTTCATTTTAGTTCACATATTGAACATTATACATTCTTCAAGAATTTTCCTGCTGACTCTTCACCTGTTGAGAATGTTCAAAATCAATCTGAAATTGTTAATTATACTTTTGTCCCATTTCCTGGTTCGATTGTACATAATGTGTATAATGTAAATACAAATTTTAAAGTAGAATTAAATTCCTGGACTTTGTTTTTTGATGGATCTAAAGCAAAAGAAGGAGTTGGTGCAGGATGTATATTGATAGATCCCAAGGGCACCGAGATTATGATTTCCTGTAGATTAGAATTTGAGTGCACTAATAATATTGATGAGTATGAAGCTCTTGTCCAGGGACTCATGAAGGCAATTGATTTGGGTTCTCAGGTTATAGAGTGCTATGAGGACTCTGAGATCATTGTGAAACATGTTAGAAATTAGATTCATTGTATATCCCCTCGTTTGGTAAATTATCAGAAGCTAGTCATGGATTTGACCAACTCTTTCAAAGCATTTAACATTAAGTATATTCCTAGATCAAAAAATTTTGATGTTGATTTGTTGGGTAACACTGCTTCTAGGCCCATCCCTCCTGAAGATCTATCTTCTGATACCTTTTCCATTGAATTAGTATACAGGCCCTCAGTCCCAAACAATGTCACCAATTGGAGGGTGTTTGATGATGATCAATAGATCCTGGATTTCCTAACCGCTCAAGATACCTTCAAAGACATAGAAATCGATGAAATTGAACATGAAAAATCATTATCTCAGCCCAATTTTCCTTCCATCTTGATTCCTAAATCAATAATCAATTTGGAGAAATATTATGACTTGCAAGACAAATTAAAAAATATAACCAATTGCAAGACACATAGATACTCTCTAAATTATCAACCTGTCAATTTAGGAACCAAGCAAAATCCTCAACTGATTAATATAGGGATTGATTGTTCACCTGACGAGAAAAAAGATTACATCAAACTGTGCTGGGAATTTAAGGATGTGTTTGCCTGGACTTATGAGTACCTTAAGACATTTGACACCAAAATCATCCAGCACAATATCCCTATGAATCCTAATGCCAAACCCTACCAACAGAAGCTAAGGAAAATGCATCCTAGTATGGAGCCATCTGTAAAGAAAGAACTAGAGAAATTATTGACAGCAAGGATCATGTTTCCAATAAGACACACACAATGGATTGCCAATCTAGTCCCTGTTCATAAAAAGAATGGGGAAATAAGACTGTGTGTAGACTTCAGTAATTTGAATAAAGCATCTAAAAAAGACAACTATCTTGTTCCTCCCATGGAACAAATATTGCATAAAGTTGCAGGTGCATAAATGTTTTATTTGTTAGATGGTTTCTCTGGGTACAATAAGGTATTGGTCACCCCTTCTGATCAACTTAAAACTGCATTTAGAACACCTTGGGGAACTTTTGCGTACAGAAAAATGTCTTTTGGACTAATCAATGCAGGTGCTACTTTCCAGAGAGCTATGGACATATCTTTTAGAGGCCTGATGCATAAAGTATTTTATCTTGACAATATAACTATTTATTCTAAAAGGAGGCTTGACCATCTATTTTCTCTTAAACAGGTTTTTGAAAGGTGTCGGGAGTACGGTATCTCTTTGAACCCAAAGAAGTCCATTTTTGCAGCCACAGAAGGTAAAATATTCGGGTTTATAGTTTTAAAACATGGTATGGTCATTGATCCTAAAAGAACAGACACCATTTCTAAAATTGGACTCCCAAGTTCTAAGAAAGCCATGCAGTCCTTTTTAGGAAAGATCAACTTTGTCAGAAGGTTTGTACCTAACTTTGCTCACATTTTTAGGCCTTTACAAGATCTGATTAAAAGATGTTCAATTTAAATGTTCTGATGTTCAGAGAGATTCTTTCGTTGAGATTCGGAAAGCTATTGCAGAGACTCCTACATTAATGTCACCTGATTTCACAAAGGATTTTATTCTTTATACATTTGCCACTAACTTTTCTTATGCTGCTATGTTAACACGGAAACATGTTGAGGACATCGAAATCCCCATTTCTTTTATGATTTCTACATTCAAAGGAGTTGAATTGAATTATTCTCAAATTGATAAACAGGCTTATGCAGTTTACAAATCTATAAAACATTTCAGGCCTTATCTCCTAAATTCTAGAACTAAAGTCATTGTTCCTTATGCGGCAATAAGAAATGTCCTAATCCAGAAGGAACTTGGTGAAAAACGTGCCCACTGGATGACTGCACTTCAATATTATGATTTGGAAATAAAGTCGGCTAAAATTGTTAAAGGACAAGGTTTGTGTTTACCCGTTTCCCAATCTAATGATCCTGAACAAGAATAGCTTGAGTGGAACCAGGCGGAAGGTATATCTGAAGATACTGTAAATGTCATGAATGCCCCAACATCTGAATGGTACGACGATATTAGATTCTTTCTCACACACGGGTTTGCTCCTCAAAATTTATATTTCAAGAAGCGCAAATATTTAAGATTAAAATTTGCACCTTATCATTTTATTGATGTGTTTTTGTTTAGAAGGAATTATGATGGAGTTTTTCTTAGGTGTTTGGATAAAACAGAGACTGATAATATCTTATTGCAATTGCATGCAAGACCTACGAGAGGACATTACTCAGGGGAGACAAAATCCCATAAAATGTTAAGGGTTGGTTATTATTGGCCAACTTTGTTCAAAGATGCGTATGCCTTTGCTAGAAAGTGTGAAGCTTGCCAAAGATGTGCCGGTAAGGTTAAGAAATCTCCTTTTCCCCTTCAACCAGTCACTCTCAAGTTTCCCTTTCAGTAGTGGGGTTTATATTTTGTTGGTCCTATCACTCCTACCTCTTCCTTGAAACATCAATATATACTTACTACAACAAATTATTTTACCAAATGGGTAGAAGTAGTCCCCCTTAGGACTGCCAATACAAACCAAGTGATATCCTTTCTTAAGAGTAACATTGTCACTAGGTTTGGGGTTCTTGAATCCTTGGTTTTGATAATGCATCTTATTTTTACTCTATTGATCTCACCCAATATGCCTTTGAGAGAGGAATTAAACTCAATTACTCTGCCAATTATTACCCACAGGGAAATGGATTAGCTGAGTCTTCAAATAAAAATCTGATTAATATCTTGAAGAAGACCGTGGCTACTCATCACAAAAATTGGCACACTCAACTTTTTAATGCTCTCTGGGCAGACCGAGTAACTCCAAAATCTGTTATTGGAAACTCCCCTTACTGCTTGGTTTATGGTAAGGAATTTATTTTTCCTTCAAACGTCTTACTTCCTTCATTACAATTGGCTCAATCATTGCAACAGGATGACTCTTCTCCTCTTCAGAACAGAATTGATTCATTGCTTAAATTAGAAGAGGAGAGGGAGAAGTCCAAAAATAAATTATACCAACATCAACAATTAGTCAAAAGGTGGTTTGATGAAAAATATTCAACTGAGAGAGATTTCCAAGTAGGGGATTTGGTCTTGAAATGGGACAAACAACACAAGGATAAAAATGAATATACTAAGTTTCAACGCGTGTGGCTAGGGCCATTCATTATTACAGAAAATATTGGCCCTAGTATTTTTCGATTGCAGAGACTAGAGGGTTTCTCTGAAACTTATCCAGTAAACACTCAACTTCTGAAGAAGTATTTTATTTAAGGTAAGCATTCTCTTATATGTACATAGGAGTGGTTTGTTTTTATTTTTGTTTTCTTTTGGATTGTTTTTTGAATTTTGTTTTCTTTCAAAGCATGATAATAATCAAGCATTTGGCCAAAGTTTTTGATCAGTTTATTTCTAATCAATTAAGTTTGAAAAATTGGGGTGGTCATGTCAGACTATTCTTTACTTGGTATGTACATGAAGGTGTGCTTTTTGTAGAATATAGCAAGCAATCCATGCAGACTCTCAATTGATACTTTCTCATTTGAGCCACCATTTTAGAAATATCTCATTTTGATAATTGAAGCCATAGGAGTGACTTGGTCTTCCTGTCATATGTTCCATTAGTGATTGGTAGTGAACCTTTATAGTCTAGTGAACCTTCTGTTATTTTGGATCCCACCTTGATCATCTTGGAATCAAAAAAAATTCACCTAAAAGACTGTAAATTGTAAGATAGGAGGTCTTATCACAAGCTAGCATATCATGTTCATAGATATTGGGTGGAATGACACCTCCACATATGGTCATCAATATAGGGAGGTGACTTTCAACTATTTGTTGGAAGATGGAAGATCCTATCACAGTTCAGTCCATTCATGATTTGCAAGTGTCAGTGAATGACGCTATTAAAAATTGGTTACCAAGCCAAGGTAGTGTCTTGCAATTTACATTCTAATAAACTTTGCTTTTCTTTGTTAAGACATTTTGTTGAACTCAAGGACAGGGGGTCTTATTGCAAGCCATCCTAACCATGATCATGTATTCTATTCTAGACTGAAATTACTGCTATGTGGTCACCAAGCCATGGTAATTACTTTTAGTTAAAAACTAAAAGACAAGGAGTCTTTTTATAAAGTTGGCTTGTTCAATTTCTAAGTGGGATTTGTGAATGGTATTGCCAAAATCTTATCACCAAGTCAGGGAAATGGTCTTGTTTCAACAAAGTCTTAGTTTTATTTTAGTTTCTCTTTCAAAAATAATAATAATAATAATAATAATATATATATATATAGTAAATACACGAATAAATGGGTAATAACTCAAGATGATTGATGATCTAGTGATCTAGAATTAGTAGAAGATTTATCCTAAGGCTTATCACAAGTTGTCCTCTCATGCTGTCATATTAGTACAGAGAATACCCTTTTTGCTTCTAGGTTACTTTTCAATTGAGTATCATTGCATGTGGTTTTGACTGGGGAAAGATCAATTATATATAAATTAACTCTGTTGATTCTATTGTATTTTATGTTGAAATATTGTAACTTCTAAGAATATTATATTTGTACTTTATTATTCCGAAGATGTTTATTCCTCCGTCGGAATATGGTAACTTGGGTTATTAGACTTCCCTAGTGGAGTCGGCCCTATATGTGTTATGTGGGTAAAAGGGTTATTAGACCACCCTAGAGGGGTCGGCCCAGTCAGCATTATGTAAAGTGGTTAAGTTGGGGCCGACCTAGTTTGTGTAAAAGACAAGTCGAAGTTGTGTATAAATAGAGGAGGTGTGTTCCTCATTTAACACACATTCACTCACTTGTGATTGGCACATAGGTGAGAGAGAGATCTACTATGGAGGAGAAGGAGATCATGTTTGTGGATTACATATTTGTATTTTCTAGTCCTCTATATTGAGGAAGCTTTGTTGGGTTTTCTACCCCATGAGGGTTTCCCAGGATAAATCTGTGTCTCTTGTGTTTATGTTGTGCTTGTTGTTCTTTTAGTGATCATGTATATGTTATTGTTGTGAAATGGAATGTAATGCTGATATTTTCTATCTTAGCATATTGAATCTTAACATGGTATCAGAGCTAGCTTGAAGGAAGGAAATGTATGGCACTTACGACACTTGCTTCACTTGCGACAATTTGAAGTTTAGGGTTTTATATAGAAAAAACCAGTCATCGTGGAACTTTCGCTATAAATCCATTTTGGAGAAGGTGTAGGATATGAAACCTTTACAGGTCGTATATAACCTCCCCAGGTACCTTGTTCCCAAAGGAAACCCTCTAATTCGTTGTAGTTTGTGATTTATGATCAATACAAGTTAGGGTTTCTGCCTCTTCCAGATCTTAGTCATAAACAGGTGACCTAGGAAAAAAGGTCACAAATTGAGATAGGAAGCTCCAAATGAAATTTCGTAAAAAGTAACAGGTAGGGAACGGACTCTAACTTCATAGGTACAATTTTCAAAGGCCTAAGATGAACCCATGACACGTGGCACTCCATACAAGTTCGCTCTCTTGTTTTATCCCATAAACAGGTCACGTTGCGACACTTGGAATAACTCTCTCTCAGAGAATCCAATTGAGGTAAGACCTATAGGGTTGGAAATATGACAGGTCAGGATACCACAGGTAGAAGTTTTAGACCCTGTGGAGTCGTAATTTTGTATATGCATTGGAAACAATAAGGTGCATATTTCTGTCAAAACAGAATTGGATTTTGAGCACTTTCATTCTTGGCTTATCACTTCTGCGGGAATTTAGGGCTTCGAAGAAAGTTGGAATTTTTGGAATCGGAGTCTACAGATGAATGCTCCTCATCAAAATTGAAATTTAGAGACTAAGATGGAAATTTTTGGTTGGTCAGAAGGCTAGGCTTGATCAAACCCTAGTTCGGTATTTTGATTGGAAAGGTGGAAAATTAGGGCTTCTGCAAAAGTTGGAATTTTTGAAGTCTGTGACCACGGCTAGAAGCTCCTCGGAAAAATCAAAGTTTAGAGCTTTGGATCAAAACTTTTGGTTGGGAAGAAGGGTGGGCTTTATCAAACCCTAGTTCGGGGTCCTACCTAGTGAATCTAGAAGTTGCAAAGGCAACTTTGAGGGGTCAAATTTTGCAGTTTTCAAAATGGAATTATACCAGCTTGATCAGCTCATCAAGCCACATCTTTCCATCCATTTAGAAGTTTAAAATTCAAAATTTGAATTTTTAGGGTTTCTCTGACAAACCCTAATCCATCTCCAGATTCAGTCTCAGCAAATCAAAGTGGATTGGGTTAATCCTAGAAGAGAATTGGACACCTACATAAGTAAAGAAGTTCCAGTTTCTGGGGGATATGAGGCTAAGGCCTTACATAAGAAGAATACAAGAAATATTGACATGTATGACTTAAGGAGATACAGGTATGTGTTGAAATTTGTTCATGATTAAGTTTATGATATGTTTGTCTTCATATTATTGAGGTTAGTACAATCTTGATTAATCTTAGAAGTATGAATGCATGTCAATGATATAAGACATTCATTGATTAGGGTTATATGATTGTACTAATGCACCTGTGGTGTTGTATGAGGATGATGTTGTCTGCTAACAAGACACAGGTACATCAAGAAAGACAAATCAAGTTCTATGACCACGATGGCATGAAGAAAAAAGACTCATCCATAATCTTTGATCACATAGAAGCTCTACTTACGAGGTATGTATGACTTTGTTCTACTATGCTTAACCTATGAGATATGCAGGTTCTAGCACAAGGTCTCTAAATCATTGAAGAGAACAAAGAAGATATTGTTTGGGTATGTTAAGACATAACCAAGTTTGATAATCCAGATATGTTTTCCCATATCAAGTTAGAATCCTACTTTGTTAGGATCTTAGGTAAGTATACCTATGTATGAAATGACCATGACCATACATACTTAAGATTATCATGTTTTGATAGTATTGAGATTATACTAATGAATGTATGCTTGTGTATGAGATCATGAGGATGACACTAGTGCACTCTTAAGCATGCATAGTGGTACGGAATGAATAGAAGTTCAAAATACATATAGAGATCAAGCAGGAAGAAACCACACAAACATAAAAGATAAGCATTTGAGTTGTTATTTGAATCTCTGAATAAGTTAACGATATTGCTCGTAATAGTTGCATGCGTATTTGTATTCCTAGAATATATCATGCATAGTGTGAGCATTCATATAGCATTGAACAGTATACTACTAATATGCATATGATGGGTAAGTTGGACAAACATTCCATTGTTACTTGTCTAGAATGAAACCTCTTTGTTGACATGCTGAGAGCTGTGCACACTCTTGATAGTATGTTCTGGTAGAGATGGAAGGAATCTAGATAACCACTATATGCATACAGGATATGGAAATGTGTTGTGCCAAAGTATTGGTCAAGATAGTTGTATGACTATGTGAATCATATCAGTATGCATAGTAGGTTATCATCTCAACAAAATTTGATGATTATGAAGTATTACTAATCATGTGATTAACTTTGATTTGTAGAAAAGATCATGTGCTATGATGATGAACACCCGTTCCAAAGAACGAGTGATGGATGTTCAACAAGAAGACTTACAAATCAAACATATTATAGAAGGCTCGTGGCTAGAAGATTCTCTTAGAAAGAATAAGAGGATCATGACGAGATGTTTGCTCCATGTGGCTAGATAAGACCATTCCCTTAATGGTGTAATTGAAGAAAGCTCTGTACGAACACCCAGGATCGATAGTTATTTGATGAGCTTAATGATCACCATGGGTGATGCAGATTTCAACCTTTGCTACAAGGTTGAGGATGGTGTCTATATACATATGACATTCTTCTCTCAGATGGATGCAAGAAGGAACTCACCACGGAGCTCGAATGATCTTGAGGCTCATATCAGTAGACTCATCTAATGGGAGATGGCACGGATAGATATGCAGAAGATCACTCTATGCAGATTGTGAATGATGTTCAGTCACAGAGGGAGAATTAACAGTTTCCTGACAAGATTGGGATTTACCAAGAGTAAAGTTGATCCGTTATGGATGATGAACCTGTCATATTGTTTCTATATGTGGATGATCTATTTCTGACTGGAAATGAGAAACAAATTGTCGAGTGCAAGAAGAAGCTCTCTTCAGAGTTTAATATGAAAGATCTCGGATTGATGCATTACTTCCTAGGTCTAGAAGTATGGCAAGGCCCAGAAGGAATCTTTCTCAACCAGGGAAAGTATGTTGTGGAAATATTGAAATATTTGATATGTTGGAATGCAAAGCCATGGCCACTCCCATGGATTATAACTTGAAGCTGTTAGCTGAAGACTCATCAGAGTTAGTGGATGTGACTTTGTATAGACAAATTATTGGGTCATTGATGTATCTGACGATACCAAGCTAGATATATGCTTTGCTGTGAACACCTTGAGTTAGTGGAACCTAGATGCAACTACAAAGCATGTGTTGAGGTACCTAAAGGGCACAATAGACTTTGGTCTATGTTATCTTGGAGATCATGACTTGAGATTGTATGGCTACACAGATGTTGATTGGGAAGGAAGTATATGAGACAAGAAGAAGCACATCGGGAGGATGTTATTGTTTGGGATCTGCCATGATCTCATGGTTTAGCAGGAAGCAGTCTAGTGTGGCTCTCAGCTAGGCTAAAGCGGAATATATTATTGCTTGCTCTGCTAGTTGTAAAGCTACATGGCTTCGGAAGTTGTTATCAGGATTGTTTGACTTGGAGATGGACCCCACTGTGATCTTGTGTGACAACCAGAGTTGTATCAAGATGAATAAGAATCTAGTGTTCCATGATAAGTCAAAGCACATAGAGATCCGATATTTCTATATACAGGATATGGTGCAGAAAGGAGCTACAAAGCTCGAGTATGTGAGCACTGACGAACAAGTTGTTGATGTATTGACCAAACCTCTATCTCGAGTAAAGTTTGAGTATTTCTAAGACAAGCTTAGCGTAGTTTAGAAGGACCCTCCTCGAAAGGGGGATTGATATGGTCGCTGATGATGAGGTTACCTGTTCCGACGATGAGGTCGATGATGAGGTTACCTGTTCCGACGATGAGGTCGATGATGAGGTTACTAGTTTTGACGATGAGGTTGATATATGGTCCTTATACTTTGTCTAAGTGGACGAGGGGGATTTTATCATCCCTGGAAACATGTCCTAAAAGAGATCCGTAGACATATGTCTCCGAGAAAGTATTCCCTAGTGGACGTGATAGGACTGCATCGTCCCTGAACATTGAGTTCAAAATGTACGTGATAGGACTGCATCGTCCCTGAACGTTTAGTTCAAAATGTACGTGATAGGATTGCATCATCCATAGACATGAGAGGTGTCTTAAATGGCTCAGGATTGATCATCCTTAGACAGTGATCCCGTAATTCCGAAAGGAAGGATAGTCTTAAATGTTGATCCTTGGATTGCGGTGGGATTGATCATCCCTAGACAGTGATCCCGAAATTTTGAAAGGAAGGATAGTCTTAAATATTGATCCTTAGACTAGAATCCTGTAATTCTGAAAGGAATGATTGTCTAAGATGTGAGTAGTGGACAAGGATCCCGTAATTCCGAAAGGAAGGATCGTCCAAGTGTGGTAGATCCGTAAATACTGGATCCCATAATTCCGAAAGGAAGGATTGTCTGAGAACCACCAGAGTTGATGGACTAGAGTCCTGTAATTCTGAAAGGAAGGACTGTCCATAATATCGTAATTCCGAAAGGAAGGATCACTAGAGTTGATGGACCAGAATCCCGTAATTATGAAAGGAAGGATTTTCCATGATCCTGTAATTCCAAAAGGAAGGATCACCAGAGTTGATGGACCAAAATCCCGTAATTCCAAAAGGAAGGATTGTCCATGATCCCATAATTTCGAAAGGAAGGATCACTAGAGTTGATGGACCAGAATCCCATAATTTTGAAAGGAAGGATTGTCCAGGATCCCGTAATTCTGAAAGGAAGGATCATGTGTATTGCAGAGTATGATCTAGATGATGATGCTGTTGATCGTGATGATCTAGATGACGATGTTGTTGATCGTGATGATCAAATGACGATGTTGTTGATCATGATGATCTAGATGATGATTCTATTGATCGTGATGATCTAGATGGTTATGTTGTTGATCGCGATGATCTAGATGACAATACTGTTGATCGAGATGATCCAGAAGATGATACTATTGATCGAGATGATCTAGATGATAGAGATGATGATACTGTTGATCGAGATGATCCAAATGATGATGATCGAGATGATCAAGATGATTGAGATGATGATACTATAGATCGAGATGATCCAAATGCTGTAGATTGAGATGATCCAGATGCTATAGATCCAGATGATCTAGATGATGTAGATCGAGATGATCCAGATGCTGTAGATCGAGATGATCCAGATGTTGTAGATCGAGATGATCCAAATGCTGTAGATCAAGATTATCTAGATGCTGTAGATCGAGATGATCCAGATGCCGTAGATCGAGATGATCCAGATGCTGTAGATCGAGATGATCCATATGTTGTAGATCGAGATGATCTAGATGTTGTTGATCGAGAGGATCCAATTGATGATGTGATGCTATTGATCGATAGGATCCAGTTGATGTTGTTATGATGATGATCAGTAGATCCAGACGATAAGGCTGTTGATCGGGTGATCCAGATGATGACGATGTTGTAGCTGATCAAGTGCTGCAGAAGGTGAAGACTCAATACTGACGATGCTGATACTCCAGTATTGAAGACCTGAAGATATTCTAGTAACTGGTTGAGTTACTGATGATGTTGAGAAAGCTTCCAATGATCTATAGATGTATCATGTATGATGTAGTTGATGACTCCTTTCTTCTGCAGATGTTGTTATAATATCCTTCTCGTTAAGGGGGAGTGTTGAAATATTGTAACTTATAAGAATATTATATTTGTAATTTATTATTCAGGAGATGTTTCATTCCTCTGTGAAGACCCTATTGTATATCCAGAGATGTTTATTCCTCCATCGGAATATGGTAACTTGGGTTATTAGACTTCCCTAGTGGAGTCAGCCCTATATGTGTTATGTGGGTAAAAGGGTTATTAGACCACCCTAGAGGGGTCGGCCCAGTCAGCATTATGTAAAGTGGTTAAGTTGGGGCCGACCTAGTTTGTGTAAAAGACAAGTCGGAGTTGTGTATAAAGAGAGGAGGTGTGTTCCTCATTTAATAGACATTCACTCACTTGTGATTGGTGCATAGGTGAGAAAGAGATCTGCTATGGAGGAGAAGGAGATCATGTTTGTGGATTACATCTTTGTATTTGCTGGTCATCTATATTGAGGAAGCTTTTTCGGGTTTTCTACCCCATGAGGGTTTCCCAGGATAAATCTGTGTCTCTTGTGTTTGTGTTGTGCTTGTTGTTCTTTCAGTGATCCTATATATGCTATTGTTGTGAAATAGAATGTAATGTTGATATTTTATGTCTTAGCATATTGAACCTTAACATTTTATGAAGAAATTTTCAAGGAACAAACTGAAATACTTTCTCATACTGACATGCCCCTTCTTGAATTTTGAAGATTATTTTTACAGATATAAATGCTTCGCCCGGCTAGTCGCCATTTGTTGTAGGCACAACATATTCCATTTCTATAAGATAAAATGGGAGCTCCAATTACTTATTAAGTGAAGTAATCTAGAATTCTTTCATCCTATTATGGGGTTTTATGATTTGTTTTTCATTCTCACTTTTGCATGCTTTGAGTCTGATAAAAAATTTGCAAATAACTCTTGTTTTTATGCAAATTGTGAGTTACGGAAAGCAATGTTTTTCTTTGAAATACATTGTTTCCGCAAATTCGCAATCTGCAATGCGGATTGCAGGAATCCCATATTTTTTGTTTTGAATTTATTGCTTCCGCACCTCCGCAACCCAGAATGTGGATTGCGGAAGTCAGAAAGCGTTTGATCAATAGAAATTACACTTTTGGTTCCGCATTCCACAATGCAGATTGTGGAAATCGGAAACCAAATAAAATAAAATAAAATCGGATCGCCATTTCTAAACCCGTAAAGATTTGCGGATTGCGGATACCTGAATTTTCTAAAAATGTTCTCGCAAACTCGCAATGCAGATTACGGGTTGGCCGCATTTATTCCTTAATTTTGACGCTACACATTTCTGAATTGTGGGATTGCAGATTGCAGAAATGATTGATTTCCAAAATCCAATTTACGCATTCGTAATCCGCAATACGGATTGCAAGAAGCTAAAACCATTTAAATTTTCAAAAAGGGAATTTCCGCAATTATGTTTCCGCTTTTCCTTGTTTTAAATCTTGACCGTTGATTTGCTTGAGATCTACGGTCCCATTTTAATTTCGCTAATAACATTTTTAGGTCAAATACTTGAAATAAAAATTATCTTTTTACCATTTTCACGTTACAATTTTACCTTCCGCAAACGAATTTCGCTTCGGAGTTTATCCTGCTACCGACTTTGTTGTTCTCCGTCGGTTTACAAGTAAGTTTCCTTGTTTCATAACAATCATCCGCTTAATAATTGGAAATCGAATTCAGGTTTAATCGAAATTTCTTCTCGCCATTTTTTATCAAAAAAAAAACTATTTTTTAACCATGTCGAATAATACTAGATCCAAAACTACCATGGATGAATTGAAAAACAAATACCCCAATAGTGGAATCTTCTCTGACACCAAGGGAAGGGTTTCCAAAACATATTGCCTAGATTGGTCACGGATTTATGCCATCTTTGACAATGACGACTTCTCTGAAATTCAACATGACCAATCGGCTTATGTAAACATCAATAGATCCCAAATTCATGATATTGCAGCTAGGTCATCTAATTTGATGCCCTACGCAGATGCGGTAAAATGGATTATTGACCATGCCAACCCTTAGGACCGATCCTTCAATGACATAAACCAAACTATGTTAGCTTCTTTTTGACCTGAGGTCTTTTCCAGGGTTTATGCACTTAGAAGTCCTTAGCAGCTTCTTACCAAGCAATTCTTGGAGTCTTCTACAACCGGATTCAATTTCAATGAAATGATTAAGTCTTGGATGGAAAACCCCAAAGTTTTTGCTCCCAAAGCTGAGGGTTGTATCCTATTACCTCGTTTAGAGATCCATTTTCCTTGTTGGAAGCCATTTTATGTAGGTTATATGGGTTACCCAATTATAGAATTTTCAAAGAAGAATGGGCACATGTAGCACATCATGTTCTCACCACTGGCGAATCCTTCAATTGGGCACATATTTTGCCAGTTGTCTTAAAGGAAGCCATTGAGAAGTATAAGAAGACCCCTGCCTCCAAGAAGCCAACATTCTTCCTTTTTGGTTATGTGATGGATGCCTTATGTTCATCCTTCCATTTTCTTGCCATGGGATGGAATTGAACCAAGGAAGGACCTCCCGTCCACATTTATTGTTCAGTATTATGGGAGGAAAACTTTGTACCCCTCATCTATGACATTTGTGATCATTTTATGGGCTCCATTTATTACAATATCTTCAAGGCGTATGCCCCTACCTTGTCTGCACCAGCTAAGGAAAATATTTCCACTATGGGAGATTAGTATGTTGGAGAATATTTCTCCTACATCAGAATTTGGGGTAGTAAAACAATCCATCTCTTGCCCAGAATTGTTCCTGGCAGAATGGTAATTGAAGAGATATCATTCCATACTGTTATTGATGGTGTCTTTCCTCGTTTCATTGGAGCTAAGAGGAAAGGTTGTCCTAATTTTCCTCTCACCCTTGGACCCTTAGTCATCCAAAAATCCACTCATGCCACTTTGCTTGGGAAGAGAATCACAACCATGAAGCTTGGGGAGGCTCATAAAAGGATGCATCATCCTAAGTCTTTCTTGGATAATCACTTCACAAAGGAACACATCAAGATTACTTATGTACATCAGTCTGAGCCTAATGATTCCATATATGAAGGTGTGAATTCATTTCAAGATGTGTTGAATAGAGCCACTTCTCAGGAGGAGAAAGGTTTCCTTCACCAATACCAACAAGAACTCAAGGTGAAAGTGTTGCAGGAAAGAAAACTTAAACTGTCAGATGATGAAATATCTCAGAAGGAATTGATGGAGAGAGAGGCACATAAAAATCAAGATAGAGCTCCTTTGCAGCTGACCTATCAATCAAAAGATAAAGTAAAATCTTCGGTTGAGGATCGCCAACAACCTCAACCCCTGGATAATCTTAATTCCTTGATCAAGTCAGTTGAGGAAATGAAGAATAGCTTAGCGTTAATGAGCTCTGCAATTGAAACACAAACCATGACTTTAACTCCTCTTTCCAAGAAGCATAAAAATGAAGTGTCATTAACAAAGGCTGCATTGTTGCATATTGATGGTAGTGACTTGGAAGATGAGTTGCCTCTTACTAACATGTCGGTTCCAATCATTATTTCTATTAGTCTGGAAATCACCACTTCAATCACCCCTGTTCTCTCTGATCCAACTGAAGACCCAATGATAGAGGATTCTTTTCCTGACATCCACCTACCAGAAATCACCATCACTTCTGCTGTAACATCTTCTCCACCTCTTACCATCCCTACCAGATTTCTATCTCTAGCATCATCAAACCTTACATTTCCTCCAACTCCTCCATCCGATCAAGTTGTTACCCCTATGGAGACTTCCCTTAATCCAGTTGAAATGCAATTTTCTTCTGCACCTTCAGATCCTATCACTTCATACACAATCCCCATTTCTTTGCCACAAGTCTCCACTATGTAATAACTTCCACTTCCATACCCCAGATAAGTATGATTATCCCTACCCCTGCTACTTCCCAAACTATATCTTTGGTTACAGTGTCAGCAATGTCCACACCCCCTGTTGAATAAATTGCATATTTTGGTGAGGATGCAGTGGTATCACTTGGGGAATATTTTTGGAGTAAGTCAAAGAAAGCAGTAGTGAAGAAAGGTTCCAAAAGAGAAAGGGAAGGGACCTTAGTGCAATTATCTGTACCTAATCATATTATTTGGAAGAGAGCTTCCACGGTCATCAAACGGGAATCCTTAGAGACAGTTGCTTCCATGGGAGCTTTTGCTGGTGCTAATTTTGATTATGTTACCTCGCTCAATAGAGAAATTGAGAAGAAGGAATAAGAAGTACAAGATCTCAGGCATAAATAGATCCAATTGAATGAACAACATCAATTTCAGTTGCAGGGATTGAACGACAATTATGAACATCAAATCCAGAAAATGCAATCCCAGAATGAAGCTATCAAAAAGCAACTTCTAGAAGCATAAGGGAAGAATGCAAAATATGCTAAGAATTTGGCAGCTCTTGAGCAATAGTTTGAGGATTCACAGTTTATTTATGTTGCTTCTTCCTTTTCAAATTTTTCCAAATAAGAATTTAAATAATTCACCTTGAGAATTAATGATGATTTCAGGAACCTTTTAATTGAATTATTTCAGGGGTTGAATGAGATTTAGGATATCTTTAATTCCTTTGAGCAGTATTCAGATATCCTTTGTGATCACAATCAAAGAAGAAATGATGCCACTAAAGCTTTTGAAGATGTCATATACTGGCAGAGATACATAAAGTACAAACCTAAAGAGGTACCTGTTCTGGATAATATCAATCTCAGAAGGATAAATATTTCTTTAGAATCCTGGGAGAGTGTCTGTGACATGGTGGATTCTACCATTCAAGAGGGTCAGAAAGTCTATAGAAAGAGATGGTTTTCCTTTGATAATCTGCTTGGTTTATTTAATTTTCCTGTTATGGATCACATAGAGGATGCTCTTCCCCCCCAAGCTTATGATCACATAGGTTGAATAATTTTTTTGAAGACTAACGAGCAAATTGAGCAGTTGGAGCAGATTCAGATAACTGAAATCAAAGAATTGGTTGAATCACCCATGTCTTTGGGGATGAAAAAAAATGTCTTTTTACGAGAATGGTCAAAGGCCAAGAAAAGGTAAATTGAAGATTTGACGTGCAAGGCCCAACTACAGCTTGAACATGCATGCTATCAAGATGTTGAAGATCTTTTGGATGTATTTTCCAAGTGGCAATCTGCCCTTGGAAAATCTTGAACCAATAGTTTGCAATCCATAATTTCATGGGAAATTTGCTTCTTTGTAATTTTTGTAATTATTATTTAAAGAGACAAAAAATTATCATGAGGGGGAAGGGAGAAAAAAATATCGAAGGAAATAACTAGAGACACTCTGTAATTGGATAATTGTAATGTTTTATAATCTTTAGAGAATTTCAATCAGTTTCTCTTTTCCTTTCTTTTGTTATGTTTGTCAAGTTTCCTTGATGAATTCTAGTTTTCTCAATTTATTCATTTAATAACTCTGTTTTGTGTTGTATAATCATAAAACATATAGATCTGTGTGTTGATTTTTCACCATATGATTTATGTGGAGATAATGCATCAGTAGATTTATTTACTTGATTCATATTATTTCATCTCCTGCAATTACAAAACAGTCATCATTATCATATGTTAATTTGTCAATTAGCATATCATTAACAAAACAATTATACAATTTAATCCTTTGAATAAAATAAATTAGTTTTTACTATTTTGTTTTGTTTAAAGTAGGTAATGTTGGATCTGATCCATATGTCTAATGATCAATGTAACATTTATCTAGTCTTCTAGATATGATTGTTTTGAATCTACAATCACATTTCCCAGATTCAATTTAGTTTAAATAGATCAATTTAAATTTACTTTCATTTGTCTTCTTTCTGTTTGCAATTTTGCCAAAAACTTTGCAGATCTTCCTTTGAAGGAAGAAAGATCCATTTGGATCACTCACATAGTGCCAACGGAGGCCTGATATCTGTAAGAGTTAGCTATACCAAATAGTCTAAGGATAGAATAATCCTTGAGTAGTTTTATTTGAAGCTTTCATATTGGGATTTCTCTTTTTACGTTGTTGCCTTGGACACTTACAACATTATCCCGAGGCTTCAAAAGGATTCAACCTCTTCCTCTTTAGTCGATGGCAATTCCACACCTGGTACAGGATATGAACTGGTCCATCCACTTCATCTTTCATCCATTCTTCGTTCCTCATAGTCTTCTTCATGGCTTCGAACATGGTATAATTTTTGCTCTAGGCTTGGTGGTATCCACTCCTTTCGCCAATCTTGGTGAAGCACAAGGCTCTACTCAAATAGTTATTCCATCCAGGTGTATTCTCCTCCGGAAACCTATATCTAGTTCTAGTCTCATGGATGGCTGTCAAGTTGAGTCTCATCCCTTGTTTTCATGTCTTTATCGAACTTAAGCCCGACCATCCCAAAACCCGTTAGTCCTATTCGACCCTTGCATTCGACATCGTCCAGAGCGATGACTTGTCCAGTAGACTCATACCCAGAGTCAATTTGTTTGGGGTGTTGCTTCTTCTTGGAAACCTCGTTGGCATCTCATCAACTGCTCCAACTTTATTTTGGGCTTCTCTGCCCACTTCTTGACTTCTTTGCCCCTACGGGTCATTCATCAACATGCACTCGACGGCATGCATATTAAATGCAATTTTATCTACAAGTCCTTCCACGACTTGCTTCTCCTCCTCCTTTGACCATGGACATTGAATCCAGTCCATGTCGTCTATTTCCTCATCTAGTCCCTTCTTGGCACTCTTTCAAACCCCTTCCTCTGCGCTCATGCACAGGTAATCTTTCGACTTATCAATAGAATTCTTTACCTCTACGAAGTATGCTAGAAGAGTCTCCTCAGTTCTACTCTATTCCATAGTGGCCGCTCCAACATATTTATCTATGCAAGTGGAAACATACATGCCACTTCCCGCCTTAGTCTCGTCAACATTCACATCGACAAATTCGTCGGCATCCTTGTCTCCCACTTCAAACCCTCTTACGATAAGGTCGTCGCTCTCCTTCACCTCATTAGTCTCTTCCTCGAACAGAATCATTCTTTTTTTGGTGGTCCCTTCATCCAACTGCATTTCCATCTCATCGACGCTATTCTCGTCCGACCGCTCCTCTACTTCACCAACAATATCCTTGGTTATTCTCTCCTTGTCAACAACATCTCGACGATATTCTCCAAGGAATTCTGCAGTGGTCACCTCACTTCCTTCCTCTTTATTGTCCATTTCCTTGATTCAATTCGCCACAATGTCGATACTATGCTCATCTGATTGCTCCTAGGAGTTCTCACCCGACTCCCCTGTATTCACATCTAGTCGTTATGACTCGACCATTTCTTCGGCATCTACTTTCTCTTCTACATGGGTCCTCTCAGGGACATTATCTAGGATCCTTCCCTCCTCTAGGGAACATTCCTCATCCTCCTCTATCGGGTCCTAATTGGACTCTTCTTATTTTGTAGACTCCTCTCTGCACTCATCGACTTCCGCTCTACTTAGCACTTCCAGTATTTGCTAGATCTGTTGCTGGATCTCGTATGTCTCCTTGATCATGAGGATTCTCTCCCCTGTCATCAAGATCTTCATCATTTAGTCTCTTCCAAAATGTTCTCCAATTCCTTGTGTGGCCTCTAACGCTCCCAGCTTAAGCACTGTCTTCCTTAGTGCATCACCAATATTCCTCAAGGTCATCTGCTCCCTCGACCTTGGTAATTTTGCACCCTTGCTCCTTGTAGCCTTCTTCTAGACTCCTCGATTGAGTCCATCTCTCTTATGAACTTCTTTAATAGTTCTACCCAACCTATTCGTTGGAACTATCATCCTATGTGAGCTCGCACAGAGCTCCGTTTTGTTGTTCGTTCTCCCAGATGTCAACTGGGTTTCCTCCTCTCCTACAGGTATTCCACCAAGCAGTCCATTGCTGGTGTTCTTCCACGCTCTTGATCCTTGGTTCCTCTATTTTCAACTCTACCCACAATCACAGTTGTGGAGCTACAACTTCCTCAACCCCATATATTTCTCCTTCTCTACATCTTGGTTCTAGACAACTCTACCCCACCTCCTATGGGAGTTATCCCTTCATCCGCTTCACTAGTCCTCAGCTTTACCCAACTGCAGTCGGATATGTATCTTCACCCAATAGCAATTGGGATCTCCAATTCCTCTGCAAATCTACCCAACCGTAGTTGGATTTTCCTTCATGTTCAATCGCAACTGGACTTGAAACGCAGGATACAACCTGCTCTGATACCAACTGACGCGGGCTAGTTGAGTCCGACATCTGGCCTATTGTTCAGAGTGACGCAGCTCTGATACCAACTGATGCACACAACGAACACACAAGATGGAATGCCAAGAATTATGGCTTCTATTAATAAAAGAAAGAAAATTACATGGGTGGTTTACAATAGGGTGAATTCCCTTATGGTTCAAACGGCCTATTCTATTACACTAAAACTTAGTATATCGACTATACAATAGATCATCTCCACTTCAGGGATGAAAACATAAATAACTGAAGAGCCCCTACCTCCTTAGCCTCAATCTCTATCTATACAATTTCCCCACCACCTCATTTTCCCATTTAGGAAGATTCTAGAAGCCTCTAGCTTCCTATGGAATTCTCCTTGGCACGAAGTACCACCTATTGTTCTCAACTACCACAATTACGTTGAAATAAACTCCGCAACTACTATGCGATGCGCCTTTGATTCTTGGAATTCTCGTCAGTCGGCTTACAACCAGAACTAGTTGACCTATTTTCTAGTCGCCTGCTGCGATGCTCCTACTGTCGGTCCAATATATCATCGACCACTCTGACTTCTCCTACTATCTTCCATCGGCATTCCCTTCGACCGGACTACACTCTGAACTACTGGCTTATAACCAGTCAACTATTTCAACCACTCCACTTCTTTCTGAATAGTACTCGGCCGGTCCTTGCCTCAACCACGACTTGGTCAGCTTCTTCCTTCTCTGCCATTTGACCATTCCTATGGTTGGTCTTCCTCTTATGCCCAACCAACTCAATGACTCAAGCATCGATTCCTTTGACCCCTCTAGTCTTCGTCGTCTTCTCCTTCAACCACCTCGATGTAGTCTACATCGGCTTCACCAACGAATTGCCTAGTCCTCTGACTAGCTTCAACTCTAATGAGACTTGGTCCTTCGTCTGAAGTCTTCGCTTGGTCGTCCACTGACTATCAAGGCCCAATGCCCCTTCCTTCTCACAGAAGGACTCCAACCTGATCCAACAACTCATGCTGCCACTCTTCCTTTACTCTAACTTGACCAGTCCTCGTCGACCATCTCTGCCATCGCTCTTCTCTAATCTGACCACTTTGGCTTCACACAATTTCCCTTTTCCTTCACCTGGAAGGTCGTTGCCCCCTTCTAGTCAACTTCTCATCACTTATCAACGTCGATTGAGATTAGGGCTGGATTCCCCTGCATCACATTTGTGATCATCTTGGTTGAGTCAAGGAAGGTTTGGAGCAGGAATCTTGGAGGAGGCCTACATCAAGATTCAAGGTTTGCTTTGATGTACTTCTTATTATTTATGATATATGGATATATGCATTTCTCCCCCGTCCACGTCATGGTGTTTATGAATGTATGTCATTCAAATCTATATGTTTGATGTGATGTTTATGGTGGATCTGATCTTTCTTGATTATATTAGATCTAGATTATATCTTGCTTAGATTTACATGTTTATTTCATTTAGATGCATTCTTATATATATTATAAGGGTTTGAAGAAAGGAATTGCCTATCTCTTTGTGTGTAGGGTACTAGCAAGTGGAGCTAGAGCCAAGTCTATAAGATTTGCAACAATTAGGATTGATCTTCACCAAAGTACCTCACATAAGTTAAGGTGTGTTAATATTTATTCCCTCTCTCTTCATATCTTGTGTGTGAATGAATTATTGGATTTAGTGAGTGAATTGTTGGATCTAGTGGGTGAAATCATAGTGGTATACCCACTCTGTCTGTCTTGAATAAGGGAAAGGATCCAAGGGAGGTCTCACCTGTCTGCAGGAGAGAATTCTCCATAACACTAACTCATAATATTGTATTATATCTTTTAGGAGGCCCATTTTAAACCTCAAAAGTATATTTAGTCTAGTACAAAAAACAATATGTAAATAATTCTATCATTATTTTTTGTTTCATTGTCATTATTTTACTTAGGGTATCTAGCTCTTTGCCATTCCAAAATAGTATTTTCATTGTGAAAGGTATTGAGATAGTGTGAAAAGAACTTTTTTTCAAAGTGCAACTTTTTTAAGTAACAAGGAGGTGGTCATCTTCTTGAACCTACTAGTTATATCACCTTCTCCCCTTTTATTTTTGGATTGTTTGGGATTTCAGTTTGGGGTGGCTAAGATTGGAAGCCAAGGTATGATAAACTATCCATGCTTTTAAATTTTTATTACAACTTCAAGATGTCATTATAGTCGACACAATATTCATCTATGACATTTTAGATTATTTTATGTTCATATCTTGTAGTGAGAAGCTCACAATTAATTTGATCAAAAAGGTATTTTCTTCTAACATATCTTCATTGTATATTTCATTATCAATTTCCATATGTCCCTTAAAAAAATTGATCAATAGAGATATCTTCTTCTATCATATCTTCATTGTATATATTACTATCAATTTCCATATGTCCCTTCATATTTTGTAAGGATGGAGTCCTTACTCTCTTGGGTACATCAATTTTTTTCGTCATTTCTTGTGTTTTTCTTTTAATCCTATTTTCTTACTTTAATTGCTTGCATTCCATCATATTCCACATTTGACTATCTTTCATTATTAGTCTCTTTCATTTTTCCCTTGCTACCCATGTAGATCTTTGGGGGACACAAAAAGGTGCCTCCTAAGTTTTATTTTGTTCCATGGTTGAATGAAATTTTTATGATGTTTCATGTTTTTGTGTCTACTGAATTAAAAATCTCATATTTATTACTTCCTATCTTAATTTCTGTGTTAAATGTTTTTTTTCATTTTTTTCGATTGCCTGAGATTATTACTAACTAAAGTCTTCTAAGTTTGTGTGACTGTCTTCTTTGGATTTCCATTGATTGTTGGGAAATCCCAAGCTAGTTGTACATGAAGATGACATTGTTTACACAAACTCCTTCTTATAAAATATACAATTTTTTTCTAATTCTTACAAAATTCTCTAAACATATTTTCATTCCAAAGAGATAAAAGGAGGAAGTGTAAATATATCCATACTAAAGCTTTGCTAAGATTTTCTTTTAATTATTAGATGTAAATATATCCATACTAAAGCTTTGCTAAGATTTTCTTTTAATTATTAGATGTGAAACTCTATCCAATAACCTATTTAAACCTACAAAGTTGAGGAAATAAGGTCAAACATTCTACCTGTCCTATGTCCTATGGATGTGCAAATATAACTATAAAAAAAAACCATGAAAACATAAATGGGGTCAATCAATCCATTGGTGATAATTAAGATCCACTTTTGAGAATGCACTATTTATGGAGGGAGTGACCTTATACACTAGTAGATTAAGGCATCATTTAAAAAATTCAAGATTTGTTTTGAGATGACTTCTTATGAGATAATTATCCTTGGGTGATGGTCTCCAATCATTTATTGATCTTATTGGATGGTTTTTCTTGTTTTCTAGGATCGATGTGTTATGGGATAAGTGAAAGGGATCTTATTGGATGGTTTTTCTTATTTTCTAGGATCGATGTGTTATGGGATAGATGAAAGGGTCCTAGTTCCACATAATTTTGACACCATGAACATCCATTCTACATTCATATAATCTTGCTTTATCTTGGAAATAACATAGAGATTTTAAATTATTCATTGTGGTTTTATAATGAAATTCCACTTAAGAAATTTAACTTCACATCGCTACCATAAAGCTTTTATTGTTAACCATTGTTCCTTTGTGAGTAACCTAAGCCATGCCCTTAATCCTTACAATGGCTCGCATAACTTAGGAAGCACTAAAAATAAATGCACATACATGGATTTCTAAATTGCAGGAGGTGAACTCATTTTAGGCAATCTACCCAAAGTGTTTAGATAATGTTGCGTAACTCAATAAATAATATTAACAATAACTCAATCAAACTCAACATCATTATCTAAAACTAAAATATTTATAAAATAGAACAATGAAAACAAATAGATTGGAATATGTTTACTAATAAGATCAATCTAATTTACATATTAATGTTTATTAAACGTTGATATTGATTCATGTTACTTTTATATAAAAATAAAATAAATACAACAATAGTTGCATGCGACAATGTCAGTGACAGAGCATGAAAATAGAGTTTGTAAAAAAGACTATTCAAAAAAAGTAACAGGAGCTAAGAAAAGGAAAAATAAATTGCAATTTCAATCAGAAGGAAAGAAATATTTGCAGTTGACATGCATGTGGAAATATTCCGACCAATATTTTATTATGGAAGGTATGTAGCAATCAAACTATGAAGAAAGAGAGAGAGCTCTTGTGATAAGAAGTGAGAAAGGTTGGATCAGCCTAGAGTTCCATCTGCTATCGAAGGATGCGATAGCACTTTCATCTGGGGCACCCAACTTACCAACAAACTTTTGTCTGTCACCTTATCAAAAACTCAGAAAGTAGCATGTCAGAATGACCATCAATCAAATCTGGATGAATAACCCACAAGAAGGGTTGCTTGCTCGTCTCTAAACCCCATGCAATCTATAAGAGTTGCTCCCTTGACATAACAATAATACTCCCAAACAAACATAAATAACTGATTCAAGAGGGTTCCTTGCAGTTCAACCATTTCATACAACCATTTTCTTCAGTCCAAATGCTTGCAGACATATCAAATATTCTATGATTTACAGATTATGAAAGGAAACTTAGAGGGCCTATCATATACAAAGGGGGACGTATGTCTCTGAGTGCCTCGATTATAGGACGGTTGATCTCCTCAGAGGTATTAAGTAATATCAGATTGGATTCCATAGCAACATGCACTTCACTTATCACAAACTTCGACATGTCTGTCTGTCGCAAGGAGAAGGACATATGTTTGATGCGCAATTGGGGCATTCTAGGAATATAAGGGATTATGTGTTCCATGTATCCATTTGTTAAACACCTCCTATCTGCATCACACAAAACCAAACCATATCGTATAAAGTAAGCAAGTTGTATTTGACATGAGAAATGTATAGCTTTGAGAAGAATGTAACATTTCTCAACAAGAGAGGACCAACTTTGGACCAACTTGCGATGTCCAGGAGTTGTTTATCCAATCTGGAAGCTTAATTTACAACTACCATTTGATGCAGCCTTCAAACATAAGAACAATATATAGCCTTCAAACATACGAACAATATGTAGGAACCCAAGTCCTTGACTTTCTCAAGTGGATTTAAACATGTCGATTGATCAAATATAGAATTTAAAAGATGTTTTGAACCTTGGTAAGAAGTCATTATATTTTCACATTAAAAATTGAAACATTTAGTGAATAAAAGAAAGTGAGACTTTGGTAAAGATGCACAAAACCCATAGACCAATCCATTAAATTACTCCTTATACCATTGGTTACGATGAAACCTCATAAAACAACCAAAGCAATTTCCTCCTTATGTACTGTCATATCCGTGAATCGAAATAAGGGTCAAACTAAATAATTTTCACCCACAACCACGGCCATGAGGAGGCTGTAAAATGTTCAGCAGGTTATAACAGATGGCAGCCAACGAAAAAGCAAGGGGATTGTCCCACAGTATCAAAGGAAGAGGGCAGCCTGCAAATTAAAAAAACAAACGCAGAAGTGGACCGGCCAGGATCATCAAGCGGCAAAGGTTGATAGAAGGGATGAAGCCACAGAGGGAAGGTGTTCCACGCACAAGAAAGAATGTGCAGATCGAAGAGATCATTGAAAACACTGAGGTATAGACCACACAAATGATGACATGAGCAGACAAAATGAAAACTGAAGGGAATGATTGAGTAAAGACAGTCATAATGATGCAGTAATGATGAAGGCGTGGCAGAAAAAATGCCAGACATTGGCAAACCAACGTAGGACCATTTCGTTTTGTAGAGAATGCACACCAACCAACACGTCCACATAGCACATTGCAACACTCAGACAAAGAACCAGGTTAGCAAGGAATTAACGCAGAGAAGGCATACTCAAATGCAAATGCAGACTCACTGCGCAGAGAGGAAAAGGAGTGACCGAACCCTAACTCTTCAAGCAGACACCCAAGATAGTTTGACATCCTGGAAACGCTAGGGAACGCCGTAAGGAGAGCTTGATCATCCTGGATGCTCATGAAAGGCTTGGAATCACAACGGGAAATCGAAGACCAATTTACAGTTGCAGATGTGAACTGTTTAGGGCTTGCTAATTATCCTGCATTCCTTCCATAATTGAGAGTTTGCATGCCCGGGAAAGATGAGAAAATGAGCATAGCTGGCTCAAGTGTTCGGTCGAGAGAGATATTCCCTTTTAATATTGAGGTGGTCTAGTTATCAAACTGGACTAACCATTAACGTGATACATGGTTAATGGTATTCGTATGTTGATTAAAGCAGTCCGACAGAAGGAAAACTTCTTGGATTAGCTTGCCTAAACAGATCATCTTCAAGCACAATGGTTGAAAAAAATAATGTTGCATCCTGTTGTGCAGAACTCCAGAACTGGATTCCTGATTATTCCATTTTCTATCGTGCAGCTCTTTTCTAACGTGGAATTTGATGGAGCTGGTGCTTTCGCTGACTTATTTATATGATCCCTTATATGATCCCACAAGGATCAGTCAGTGAAGCCAAGTTAGTTTATGTGGGAAATAAAAATGAAAATGCTGACTTTTTTGCTTTTCTTTGTAGGTTGTCTGGGTCACTTTAGTTTCAGTGCAATCATAAAATCTAGTATGGGCCCTGAGCCACACCGCCCCATTCAAGCAAAAAGATTGACTGTAACTGGAGAATCCAATCAGGGATGGCGTGAGCAAGAGACTTGTTGGGGCCCTCACTTGCCAGGGTTCTTTCATTATCACCATCTTTAATCCCATGTCCATGCCCAGCAGCATATATGATCTGGTTTCCTGCTTATTACTTTTTCTTGGTTATCTGCTGTTGGTATCTCCTCTTTTTGAAAGCTGGTGTGATAAATTTGAAGCCAGGGATTGACAAGGATGAGAAGCCCCTGTTGCTGCTCAAGCGTTGGAAACTGCCAAACTTCTTGGGAAAACAAAATGGTAGGTCTCCCTAGATCATTCCCATCACTGTCTATAATCTCAGAAAAACACAGACAAACAAAGTTTAATATCCAGGCTTTGGGTTTGTGTTGAAATTTAGAAATCTAGGATGTGAAAATTCTGGTACCCATTTGATTTGGGATCTCGTGCCTCCATGAGAATGGGCCTACTGTCATCCTGCATGCAGACAATAGATTATACCCGCTTTTGCTTTAAGCATACGCATATAAATACCGCTGGATTTCTTTGGAGTTTATGTTTCAGAGAAGTCAACTCAGCTATCACTCCCTTTCATAAAGTGTTGCTTGTATTCTGAATCAGAATCTGACTATTCATTCTTTCCCATGGAATCCAAGTAAGAGCACAATGGCAGTCTATTCTAGAGTAAAAAGCAGTTATTGTTTTAAAGAAATGTTGGTCTTTCGGCTAGCCAACTCCGCTACAGTGTGTATTCGAGGATTTTAAATTGGATTTTATGTTTTTAACCATAACTACGAGTAGTTATAAGTTTAATTTTTTCATTAATTTTACAATTATATATATATATATATATATATATATTCTGAAGGTTGATGTCCATAATTTCAAAGATCGAGGAAGATTCAAATTATCTACTTACCCAACGTTTTTGTCATTATGGTAAATCTATACCTTTCAAACTAAAAATTTTTGAAGTTTTGAATTTTTAGTTTACTCGTCACACAAGGTTTTGGTGAAAAAACAACCTATTAATAGTGACACAAACAACTCAAAAGTAACATGTGCAAGCATTGTGCATGTTAAGTACATTAAGTGATCAACTTGGGAAACAAACAAAACATGGAACCATGATTTCTTTAAGGAAGTTAATGTTAGGCTAGATGGAATGGGACATACCAAATTTTGCAATTGCATGAATTGAGTTGAAAGGCCAAATATATACAATATGCACTTTGTTGAGGCACTTCATTAAAATACTCATTACAATTCTTAACAAGATTGTACTATGAGGTTCTCTCATTCCTTTGTCAAAAAAAATTGAAAAAGTTGGTTTTTTTATGTATTGTTTTGGATTCCTCAACTATTATTACAAGCTATTTTTCACACATGGAAAGCCCAAGCTGCAACAAATCTTTCCAGGAAATGGAGTTGCCTATGTATTATCCACTATGCATTATGATCAAAATTTACTTTTCTAGTATAGGTAATTCATTTTATTTTATTTTTATAAAAATGGAATGATGCAAACTTATATAATTTGACATAATAATTTGAATATATAAAAATTACTCATAGCTCATTTGCTTATGGTAAAAATTAATTTTTTTACCATAAGATTTTGTGGTATTATTAGATCATCATAATAAGCACATGCTTACTACATTTGATATCTTGGTCATAAATATAGAGCCACTAATATGGGATGAAATTTTGTTGTTCAAATTGATAGCCATGGGTTCAAGTTTATTATCAATATGTTTTTGTCGGGGTGGGGGGCAAAATTAGGACCACCATAGTTTCTACTTTCTTCTTTGGGCCATTCACTTTCCCTAACTTCAAAGTGGTTTATAAGCTTTTTTGCCCGTGAGTAAAAGTAATTGTTTTGAAATCAATTACTAAAACTAAAAGAATAATAAAATGTTACTAAGTTTTAACATAAATCAAATAAATCATTTTCAAAGAGAATATGAATATTGTGAATAATAGTACTAAAAACTTTAAGCAACAAGAATTTTAGAAAGACGTGTAAGTTATAATTTAAAAGTATCGAGGATGTACAAAGTGGGATTGGGAGCCTCCAAGAGCAAAACCCTATTTCTATACTAAAACTTTTATATAGATTGAAGTCTTTATCAAATTTAAAAAAAAAAAAAAAAACATAATAATATAAACTATTTTTTTATTTTTTATTTTTAATTAATTTTAGTTTTGTAATAAATATATCATAAATTAGATCAAATTTATGAATTTAAAACTAAATACTAAAAAAATTTAATAAATTCAATTTCTTATTTTCAAAAATTTTAATTTAATAATATTATATTTGAAGCCTATAAAATTTCACACATATTAAAATTAATCTAAAGCCCAAAATATTTGACAAAAACTATAACAGCCGGAATGTTTACCAATTAATAAATTAATTAAGTTTAATTTTCTAAATTTGATTAAATTTCAATCAAATTAAATTAATCAATTTTATTTAATTTTATCATTACAATTAATTTACTCAGTTTAAAATTAAAATAAATGAAAATTAGTTTTAAAATAATCTTGAAACAATTAACCACTAGGCATAATTGTATTTGTGCAAACTGCAGTCTTCCCGCATGTCTTCCTCCAATACGGGACGCTTAACGTCCAAGCTCGAAAGCCTATCCCCGGTCTCCGTACCATATGAAATTAAATTAGAATTAACCCTCAAAAATATGAAAATAAATTAGAATTAATGATGTTTTTAGAAATTTATCAACCGTCAAACAAAAATAAGTGTTGGTTTAATAGTTGTTTGTTAATGGAAACGGTTTGAAAATTAATTTAACTGTATTTGACGTGCAAACTGCCTTACGTCAAATTCCAACCCTGCTTGTAAGTGATAACTACCGATGGCAAGTAAATTACAAGTTGTATGTGATTGTGTGCAAAGTGCAAATTTTTTCAAACATCCAAAAACCAAATGTATCTATAAAAATGAGTTCAGTATCATAACGTTTAAGATAAGAAATTTAGTAGTCCATGGTGATAGCCAATTTGACTTTAAAAACTTTGGGAGCAAGTGCTTTATAGAGATAGAGATTTTACCAAGTTAAGTAGATGTAATAGTATTAAAATATTGTTTTTGATTATGTTAATATTCAATAATAAAAATAGAGTAGTCAAATTGAATTTGATTCATGAGTTGTTGAGATTGCACCATTTAAATTAATAAAAATTAATAATTAATGTATAAGTTAAAATCATACATTATTTAAAATAAATAAAAAATAGTGTTAATTATATTTTTTAATTAATTATAACAAATATATATTTTTAATATTCTAAAGATTAATATCTCTTTATACCGCTCTTAAATAATAAAAATATTTTTGTTTATATAAATTTATTATTATTATATAAAATTAATAAAAATATTTTTATATAAAATTAAATTATTATTATTATTATTATTTTATTTGACTTAAGAACTTATATATATATATATATATATATATATATATCAATCATAAGGAGGTGGAGTCAAGTGGTTGATACAAGGTTTTGAGGTCAAATTCTTGGATGACTATGCATAAATATATAATAGAATTGTAACACATAATCTTGCATCTATATCCAAAAGCATAAAGTTTTGTTGTTTATCATTAAATTATTATTATTATTATTATTTCATTTGACTCAGGGAAAATCTATATATATATAGATATATATATATATATATATATATATATATATATATATATATATAAGTTTTGTTGTTTATCATTGAATTATTATTATTATTATTTGATTTGATTTAGGGAAAATATATATATATAAATTCTAAATTGTGAAGTACCCATACCCATTTTGGACCATTGATGTTAGGTAATCTTTCATATAAGGTAACTTATCTTAGCCAATGATACTACTAAGCTGTTGTTATATGTCCATACAAAATATGATTTAAGAAACACAAATCCCATTGCCCAACAAGATGTGAAATTAAGAAACACAAATCCCAGCACAAAATCCCTACTACTTGAGGACCGTAAACTATATTATCTTTTTCAGATAACCATAAAATTCGTACATATCGGTGAAATACACTGTTGCTAAGAAGCGCACAGAGATTTCCAATATTCATCGCTACATGCTACACACAAATTTTAAAAAGAAATACTATCGATTGAATGAACTCATTTCCATGTGCAAGGTTGTACATCATGGTAATCTCACTCAAACTAATCTATGCGCTCCCATCACTATTTTGCAAGTCTTAATGGAGCTCTGGCTAGAAGTAACAATCAATGTAGACACAATATATATAGTAATTGTCAATGAGCATATATATAGCCATTTTCATTGTGTGTCCTATTGTACTTCAACTGGTTAGGGCTAGGGTTTCCAATATTATGACGATTGTGTCACTTCAGGCGGACATAGCCAAAGAATGAAAACTAGCGTCTCCACGCCTAACATGTTTGTGGAATGCAGGTGTTATCATAGTGGTTGATGATGAAGTATATATAATGTGTATTTATACATTTCAATGCAAGTTATAAAGGGTTTGGTTATCGTTAATGTTAAAATTCAATATGCTAAGACAGAAAATATCAGCATTACATTCCATTTCACACCAATAGCATATACAGAATCAGTGAAAGAACAACAAGCACAGCATAAATACAAGAGACACGGATTTATCCTGGGAAACCCTCATGAGGAAGAAAACCCAACAAAGCTTCCTCAATATAGATGACAAACAAATACAAAGATGTAAACCATAGACATGAGCTCCTTCTCCTCCATAGCAGATCTCTCCCTCACCTATGCACCATTCACAAGTGAGTGCAATGTGTGTTAAATGAGGAACACACCTCCTCTATTTATACACATCTCCGACTTGTCTTTTACATTAACTAGGTCGGCCCCAACTTAACCACTAGGTTAAACACCCCATTACAACTGGCTGGGCCGAACCCTCTAGGGTGGTCTAATAACCCTTTGACCCACATAACATATACAGGGCCCACCCCCACTAGGGAAGTCTAATAAGCCAAGTTACCACATTCCGACGGAGGAATAAACATCTCCGGATATACAATAAGGTCTTCACGGAGGAATGAAACATCTCCAGAATAATAAAGTACAAATACAATATTCTTAGAAGTTACAATATTTCAACACTCCCCCTTAACGAGAAGGATACTATAAAAACATCTACAGGAGCAAGGAGTCATCAACATCATACATGATACATCTATAAATCATTGGAAGCTTTCTCAACATCATCAGTAACTGAAACAGTTACTGGAACATCTTCAATACTGGAACATCAACATCTTCAGTACTGAGTCTTCATATTCTGCAGCACTCGAACAGCTGTAGCAACGTCAACATCATCATCCGGATCCTCATGATCATCAGCATCGTCATCACACGATCATCAGCATCGTCATCACACGATCATCAACATCGTCATCATACGATCATCAGCATCGTCATCACACGATTATCAGCATCATCATCACACGATCATCAGCATTGTCATCTAGATCATCACATTAGCAGCATCATCATCTAGATCATCACAATCAGCAGCATCGTCATCTAGACCATCATGATCAATAGCATCGTCATCTAGACCATCATGAGCAGCAACATTGTCATCTAGACCATCACGAGCAGTGGCATCGTCATCTAGACCATCACGATCAGTAGCATTGTCATCTAGACCATCACGAGCAGCAACATCGTCATCTAGACCATCACGATCAGCAACATCGTCATCTAGACCATCACGAGCAGCAGCATCATCATCTAGACCATCACGATCAGCATCTGGATCCTCACGATCAATAGCCTCACAGCAGTATACCCTGCAATACACATGATCCAATTACGGGATGATCAATCCTTCTCACTTTAGGACATAGGTCCAAGGATGATACAATCCTGATCCGCTTATGAGATGATCAGTCCCTCTCAGTTTAAGACATCTCTCATGTCTATGGACGATGCAATCCAAATCAACTTACAGGATGATCAATCCTTATCATTTTAAGACACCTCACCATGTCTAGGGACAATGCAATCCCAATCTACTTACAAGATGATTAGTCCTTATCACTTTAAGACACCTCACCATGTCTAGGGATGATGCAATCCCAATCTACTTACAAGATGATTAGTCCTTATCACTTTAAGACACCTCACCATGTCTAGCGACGATGCAATCCCAATCTACTTACAGGATGATTAGTCCTTATCACTTTAAGACACCTCACCATGTCTAGGGATGATGCAATCCCGAATCTACTTACAGGATGATTAGTCCTTATCACTTTAAGACACCTCACCATGTCTAGGGACGATGAAATCCCAATCTACTTACAGGATGATTAGTCCTTATCACTTTAGGACACGAGTCCAAGGACGATGCAATCCTGATCCACTTACGGGTTGATCAATCCCTATCACTTTAGGACATAGGTCCAAGGATGATGCAATCCTCTTACTCTCAGAGACATTTGTCTGCGGATCACTTTAGGACTGAGGTCCAGGGATGATACAATCCTCTCGTCCACTAGGGACCACATTCTCAGAGACATCTGTCTACGGATCTGTTTAGTACTGAATTCCAGGGATGATACAATCCTCTCGTCCACTAGGGACCACATTGTCAGAGACATCTATCTACGGATTTGTTTAGGACTGAAGTCCAGGGGTGATACAATCCCCTCGTCCACTAGGGACCACATTCTCAGAGACATCTGTCTACGGATCTGTTTAGGACTGAAGTCCAGGGATGATACGATCCCCTCGTCCACTAGGGACCACATTCTCGGAGACATCTGTCTACGGATCTGTTTAGGACTAAAGTCCAGGGATGATACAATCCTCTCGTCCACTAGGGACCACATTCTTGGAGACATCTATCTACGGATCTATTTAGGACTAAAGTCCAGGGATGATACAATCCCCTTGTCCACTAGGGACCACATTCTTGGAGACATCTCTCTACGGATCTGTTTAGGACTGAAGTCCAGGGATGATACAATCCTCTCGTCCACTAGGGACCACA
This sequence comes from Larix kaempferi, assembly GCA_027924585.1. Lineage (NCBI taxonomy): Eukaryota > Viridiplantae > Streptophyta > Pinopsida > Pinales > Pinaceae > Larix > Larix kaempferi. Next base: position 20,520,936 of record BSBM01000643.1, read on the forward strand.
TTCTCGGAGACATCTATCTACGGATCTTTTTAAGACTGAATTCTAGGGATGATACAATCCCCTCGTCCACTGGGGACCACATTCTTGGAGAAATCTTTCTACGGATCTGTTTAGGACTAAAGTCCAGGGATGATACAATCCTCTCATCCACTAGGTACCACATTCTTGGAGACATCTATCTACGGATCTATTTAGGACTGAAGTCCAGGGATGATACAATCCCCTTGTCAACTAGGGACCACATTCTTGGAGACATCTCTCTACGGATCTGTTTAGGACTGAAGTCCAGGGATGATACAATCCTCTCGCCCACTAGGGACCAAATTCTCGAAGACATCTGTCTACGGATCTATTTAGGACTGAAGTCTAGGGATGATACAATCCCCTCATCCACTAGGGACCACATTCTCGGAGACATCTGTCTACGGATTTGTTTAGGACTAAAGTCCAGGGATGATACAATCCACTCGTCAACTTAGACCCTGTCTAAGGACCATTCACCAACCTCACTGTCGGCATCACCAATATAGGTGTCCACATCATCGACCTCACTATCGATGCAGGAAATCTCATCATAAGTGACCACGTCACTCCCCCTTTCGAGGAGGGTCCTTCTGAACTACACCAAGATTGTCTTGGGAATACTCAATCTTTACTCGAGACAGAGGTTTGGTCAATATATCAGCAATTTGTTCGTCAGTGCTTACATACTCAAGCTTGATAGCTCCTTTCTGCACCATATCCCGTATATGGAAATATCGGATCTCTACGTGATTTGACTTATCATGGAACACTGGATTCTCTTCCATCTTGATACAACTCTGGTTGTCACATAGGATCACAGTGGAGTCCACCTCTAAGTCAAACAGCTTGATAACAACTTCCGAAGCCATACCGCTTCACAACTAGCAGAGAAAGCAACTATATATATTCCGCTTCAGCTATGCTGAGAGCCACACTAGACTGCTTCCTGCTAAACCACGAGATCATGGTAGATCCCAGACAATAACATCCACCCGATTTTCTCTTCTTGTCTGATACACTTCCTTCCTAATCAGCATCTTGTGTAGCCATACAATCTGAAGTCATGATCTCCAAGACAACATAGACCAAAGTATATCGTACCCTTTAGGTACCTCATCACATGCTTTGAAACAATCAAGTGAACACATCTAGTTTCCACTAGATACTGACTCAAGGTATTCACAGCAAAGCATATATCTGGCCTGGTATTCGTCAGATACATCAGTGACCCAATAATCTGTCTGTACAGAGTCACATCCACTAACTCTGATGATTCATTAGCTAACAGCTTCAAGTTGGAACCCATGAGAGTGGCCATTCCAACACATCAAATCTTTTTAAGATTTCTCATCATACTTTCCCTGGTTGAGAAAGATTCCTTCTGAGCCTTTTCATGCTTTCAGTCCTAGGAAGTAATGCATCAATCCGAGATCATTCATCTCGAACTCTGTAGCTAGCTTCTTCTTGATTTCCATGATCTCTTTCTCATTCCCTTTCAAAAATAGATCATCCACATACAATCATAGTATCACGGGTTCATCATCCATAACCTTAAGGTAAAGGTTAGGATCAACTTTACTTTGGTAAAGCCCAATCTTGTCAAGAAGCTATCAATTCTTCCTTTGTGACTAAACATCATTCACACTCTGCATTGAGTGATCTTCTGCATATCTATCCATGCCATCTCTCGTCAGATGGGTCTACTGATATGCACCTCAAGATCATTCGAACTCTGTGGTGAGTTCCTTCTGTATATAGATACCATCTTCAACCTTGTAGCAAAGGTTGAAATCTGCATCACCCATGGTGATCATTAAGCTCATCAAATGACTATCGATCCTGGGTACCCGTACAGAGCTTTCTTCAATTGAACCCTGGGATTTTTCTCGATTCGCACTTCTTCTTCAATCACACCATTGAGAGAACAATATTTATCTAGCTACTTGGAGCAAACATCTCGGCATCATCCTCTTCCTCTTTCTAAGAGAATATTCTAGCCACGAGCCTTCTATAGTATGTTTGATTTGTAAATCTTCTAGTTGAACATCCATCACTTGTTCAGTGTTCATCATTCTTCATGATCTTTCCTACAAATCAAAATTAAGTACATGATTAGTAATACTTCATAATCATCAAATCATGTTGACATGATAACCTATTATGCATACATATATGATTTACATAGTTATGCTACTATCTTGACCAATACTTTGGCACAACACTTTTCCATATCTTGTATGCATACAGTGGCTATCTAGATGCCTTCCATCTCTACCAGAACATACTATCGAGAGCGTGCACAGCTCTCAGCATGTCAGCAAGGAGGTTTCATTCTAGACAATCAACAATGGAATGTTTGTCCAACTTACCAATCATATGCATATTAGTAGTATAATGTTCAATGCTATATGAATGCTTACACTTAGCATGATGTATTATAGGAATTTAAATATGCATACAACTATTACGAGCAATATCATAGACTATTCAGTAATTCAAATAACAATTCAAATACTTATCTTTTTATGTCTTGTGAGGTTGCATCCTTCTTGGTCTCGACTTCCCTTCCATGTCATGAGCTTCTATCCATCCTTGACCACTATGCATGCTTAAGTGTGCACTAGTGTCATCATCATGGTCTAATACATAATCATACATTCATTAGTATAAATTCTATATTATCACAACATTATGATTCTTGAATATGTATGGTCATGATCATTCAATACATGGGTATACTAAGATCCTAGCACAAAGTAGGATTCTAACTTGACATAGGAAAACATAACTGGATTAGATACATGCTTAGTTATGTCTAACATACCCAAACAATATCTTTATTCTCTTCAATGATTTAGAGACCTTGTGCTAGTAACCTGCATACCTCATAAGTTAAGCATAGTAGAAATAAAGCATACATACCTCATAAGTAGAGCTTCTAAAGACTATGGATAAGTCTTTTGTCTTTATGTCATCATGGTCATAGAACTTGATTTGTCTTTCTGGATGTACTTGTCTTTTGTTAGCAGACAACATCATCCTCATACAACACCATAGGTGCATTAGTACAATCATATAACCTTGATCAAAGAATGTCTTCTATCATTCATATGGATTCATACTTTTACTGGGGTGATAAGACAATTCTAAGATTAATCAAGATTGTACTAACCTCAATCATATGAAGACAAGCATATTATAAACTTAATCATGAACAGATTTCAACACATACCTGTATCTCCTCAAGTCATACCTGTCAGGGAATTCTTGTAGTCTTCTTCTCTAAAGCCATAGCCTCATCTCCCCCTGAAACTGGATTTGGAGCTCGATTAGGGTTTGTCAGAGAAACCCTAAAAATTCAAACTTTGACTTTCACACTTCTGAATGGATGGAAATATGTGCCTTGCTGAGCTGATCAAGCTAGCATACTTCAATTTTGAAAACTCCAAAATTTGACCCCTCAAAATTGCCTTTGAAACTTCTGGATCTTCTGGACAGGATCCCGAACTAGGGTTTGATGAAGCCCACCCTTCTACCCAATCAAAAGGTTTGATCCAAAGCTCTAAACTTCTATTTTTCTGAGTAGCTTCCATCCGTGGTCATAGACTTCAAAAATTCTAACTTTTGCAGAAGCCCTAATTTTCCACCTTTCTAATCAAGGTCCCAAACTAGGGTTTGATCAAGCCCACCCTTCTGACCAACAAAAAATTCGATATTGGACTCTAAATTTCAATTTTTCTGAGTAGCATTCAACTATGGACTCCAATTCCAAAAATTCCAACTTTCCCTGAAACCCTAATTTCCCACAGCAGTGACGATTCAAGAATGTAGGTGCTCAAAATCCAAATTTGTTTTGACAGAAATATGCACCTGATTGTTTCTAGTGTAACTCTGAAATTACGAATCCACAGGGTTTGAAACTTCTACCTATGGTATCCCGACCTGTCCTCTTTCCAACCCCACAGGTCTGACCTCAATTGGATTCTCTAAGAGAGAGTTATTCCAAGTGTCACAACGTTACCTGTTTATGGGATAAAACAAGATAGAGAACTTGTACGATGTTCCACGTGTCACTGGTTCAACTTTAGCCTCTGAAAACGTTACCTGAGATAGTAAAGTCCATGCACTACCTGTCACTTTTTACGAAATTTCATTTGGAGCTTCCTAGCCCAAGTTATAACCTTTCTTCCTAGGTCACCTGATTATGACTGAGATCTGGAAGAGGCAGAAACCCTAACTTGTATTGATCATAACTCACAAAGTACAATGAATCTGAGGGTTTTCTTTGGAAAGAAGGTACATGGGGATGTTATCTACGACCTATAAAGGTTTCAGATCCTGAAACTTCTCCAAAATGGATTTATAGTGAAAGTTCCACGATAATTGGTTTTTTCTATACAAAACCCTAACCTTCAAATTATCGCAAGTGAAGCAAGTGTCGTAAGTGCCATACATTTCCTTCCTTCAGGTTAGCTCTGATACCATGTTAAAATTCAATATGATAAGACAAAAAATATCAGTATTACATTCCATTTCACACCAATAGCAGATACAGGATCATTGAAAGAACAACAAGCATAGCATAAATACAAGAGACACAGATTTATCCTAGGAAACCCTCATGAGGAAGAAAACCCAGCAAAGCTTCCTCAATATAGATGACCAGCAAATACAAATATGTAAACCATAGACATGAGCTCCTTCTCCTCCATAGCATATATTTCTCTCACCTATGCACCATTCACAAGTGAGTGCAATGTGTGTTAAATGAGGAACACACCTCCTCTATTTATACACATCTCCGACTTGTCTTTTACATTAACTAGGTCGGCCCCAACTTAACCATTGGGTTAAATACCCCATTACAACTGACTGGGCTGACCCCTCTAGGGTAGTCTAATAACCCTTTGACCCACATAACACATACAGGGACGACCCCCACTAGGGAAGTCTAATAACCCAAGTTACCACATTCCGACGGAGGAATAAACATCTCTGGATATACAATAAGGTCTTCATGGAGGAATGAAACATCTCCGAAATAATAAAGTACAAATATAATATTCTTAGAAGTTTCAATATTTCAATAGTTAAAGGGTTTGGTTAATCGTTTTAGGTTTTGGATTGGATTTTTCTGGATTATTTTTGCAACAAATTTTTGTTTATATTATAAGTTTTTATTGTTTAAAATTCCAAATTACATTTTTTATTGAAAAATAAATTCAGTATTCTCCAAAGCCTTGAGCATTCAGATTCTATAATTTTAACAATTCCAACTTAGTGCTCAATAATGTTTAATACAATTTTAACAATTCCAACTTAGTGCTCAATAATGTTTAACTTAGTGCTCCCTACTCAGCCAATGTTGTTTAGCAAGCTTAGCCTCTTCTTGATTGGAATTTGAGAGCAAAAGGTGTGAGAAGACAGTTTTTCGAAATGTGTAGAGTTGCAGACAAAAGGTAACTTAGTGCTCAATAATGTTTAATACAATTTTAACAATTCCAACTTAGTGCTCAATAATGTTTAACTTAGTGCTCCCTACTCAGCCAATGTTGTTTAGTAAGCTTAGCCTCTTCTTGATTGGAATTTGAAAGCAAAAGGTGTGAGAAGATAGTTTTTGGAAATGTGTAGAGTTGACAGACAAAAGGTAACTCAGTGCTCAATAATGTTTAATACAATTTTAATAATTCCAACTTAGTGCTCAATAATGTTTAACTTAGTGCTCCCTACTCAGCCAATGTTGTTTAGCAAGCTTAGCCTCTTCTTGATTGGAATTTGAAAGCAAAAGGTGTGAGAAGACAGTTTTTGGAAATGTGTAGAGTTGACAGACAAAAGGTAACTTAGTGCTCAATAATGTTTAATACAATTTTAACAATTCCAACTTAGTGCTCAATAATGTTTAACTTAGTGCTCCCTACTCAGCCAATGCTGTTTAGCAAGCTTAGCCTCTTCTTGATTGGAATTTGAAAGCAAAAGGTGTGAGAAGACAGTTTTTGGAAATGTGTAGAGTTGACAGACAAAAGGTAACTTAGTGCTCAATAATGTTTAATACAATTTTAACCATTCCAACTTAGTGCTCAATAATGTTTAACTTAGTGCTCCCTACTCAGCCAATGCTGTTTAGCAAGCTTAGCCTCTTCTTGATTGGAATTTGAAAGCAAAAGGTGTGAGAAGATAGTTTTTGGAAATGTGTAGAGTTGATAGACAAAAGGTAACTTAGTGCTCAATAATGTTTAATACAATTTTAACAATTCCAACTTAGTGCTCAATAATGTTTAACTTAGTGCTCCCTACTCAACCAATGTTGTTTAGCAAGCTTAGCCTCTTCTTGATTGGAATTTGAAAGCAAAAGGTGTGAGAAGACATTTTTTGGAAATGTGTAGAGTTGAAAGACAAAAGGTAACTTAGCGCTCAATAATGTTTAATACAATTTTAACAATTCCAACTTAGTGCTCTTTACTTAGCCAATGTTGTTTAGCAAGCTTAGCCTCTCTTTGATTGGAATTTGAAAGCAAAAGGTGTGAGAAGACAGTTTTTGGAAATGTGTAGAGTTGACAGACAAAAGGTAAAGGAAATTTTAAAGCATGATTTTCTACGTCCTGAAATCTCCCAGCTGAATATCCAGTATCCACAATCAAATCTTTATAAACATAGAATAAGTATATAAGTTTTAACTAGTTTACAGAGGAAATGTTTTCTTAAATTGAGAGACAATTTTGGATAGAAAGTCATGGTTTTGATTGATGAAGGAATTGTCTTTATGAAAGTCATGGTTTTGATTGATGATTAAAATTTTGATTGTATAAATTTATTTTGATTGAAAAACCAAAAATACCTTAATTTTAAAAAATTAATTTATAAAACGTTTATATATATATATATATATATATATATATATATATATATATATATATATATATATGTCTTTATGAAAGTCATGGTTTTGATTGATGATTAAAATTTTGATTGTATAAATTTATTTTGATTGAAAAACCAAAAATACCTTAATTTTAAAAAATTAATTTATAAAACGTTTATATATATATATATATATATATATATATATATATATATATATATCACAATTAAAAAATATATTTAACTATTAACAATGCCAAAATGCTTAAAAGACAAAGATAATAACTCAAATATAACATCACTTGTATGTTTCTTTCTTTTTGCCAACCAAGCAGTATGGATTTTGATGTTTTTTTCTACCAACCATGCCAAAATGCTTAAAAGAACAAGATAATAACTCAAATATAAGTTTGTTTCTTTCTGCCAACCAAGCAAGGATATAATTTGATGTTTTTTTCTACCAACCATGCAAGCCCGGATGAAATTTGATGGACAAATTACTGAACAAAACTCACTGAAATGCTTAAAACTTGAAAAGGGGGTTTATAACCATCAAATTTGACGGGTCGATCTGATTTGAATTTCTAACTCTGCAGCCAAATACAGAGCACTACATATGGAATCCTGAGTCTTCCATTTTAGCTTTCAACGGGTCGATCGGATTTGAATTTCCAACGTGCATCTCTAGTGTGCATCTCTTTTTTAATGAAGAATTGATGGGGTTGGTGCTTTTGTTGACTTATCATTATGACTCCACTGTGATCAGTCAGTGAAGCCTAATTAGTTTATGTGAGGAAAAAAAATGATCAGTCAGTGAGGCCTAATTAGTTTATGTGAGGAATAAAAATGAAAATGACAAGATTTTTCCTTTATAGACCGTCTGGGTCACTCTAGTTTAGTGAAATGATAAAGTCTAATATGGACCCTGAGCCACACCCCCATGCAACAAAAAGATTGTTTGTGACTGGAGAATCCAAACAGGGGTGGGTTCAGTAAGAGGCTTGTTGGGCACTCAATATCCAGGGTTTTTTTTATCATCACCATCTTCAAACCCATTACCAGCAGCAGATACGTTCTAGTTTTCTGCAACTTTGGAAGACTACTTTAAAGTTTAAACAGTTCATGCTTAGTACTTTTGCTTTTTTTGTTGTCGGTGTCTCTTGTCTTCATTTTGAGGCTTCTGTGATAAATTTGGAGCACGAAATCGAAGAGCCGAGCAGCCTCTGGCACTGCTCAAGCATCGAAAACAGCCAAGCATCTTGGAAAAAGGGAAGCAAATGGAATGTTTGCCTAGATCGTTCCAATCAGTGTCTATAATCTCAGGGAAAAAAGCACACGCAAACAAAGTTTTAATATCCATTGTTTTGGATCTGTGTTGATACTTTCCGACTTAGGATGTGAGAATTCTGTCACCCATTTGATTTGTGTTCTAGGGACTCCATGAGAATGGGGCTACTCTCATCCTGCAGGTAGAAAATTAATTATTAATATCAATCTAATTTACATACATACATATTAATGTTTACTAATAATATCAATCTAATTTACATACATATTAATGTTTACTAAAAGTTCATATTAATACATGTTAATTTCATATAAAAATAAAATAAAATAAATATAATAATTAATATGAGGAGTCTAAATATATCTTTAAAATAGAGTCAATAAATTATAAGTTAAAATGAAAAAAAAATAGAAACATCAAAAAAATTCATAAAAAATAAATTTCTGTATAAAAATTTATATTAAAAATATATTAACATTTAAAGATTAAAAAAAATATTAAATATAAAACAATGATATCTTTCAATTTGTAACCCTCAAAACCTGTGACCTAAACCAATATGGTGGTGAAGGGGTCTCTTCCTACTAAAGCCTTAGTAAAAAGAAGTAATCAACATAACATAGACTACCCTAGATTAATTGTCTATGGGGGTGTTTGGCCTTTGTCTTTCACAATTCCACTCTAATAAACAATTAATGTTATAGATTCCACTCTAGATTATTTATCTATGGGGTGTTTAACCTTTGTTTTTCACAACTCATGTGAATATGTTGTTGATCTACCCGAATGTTAAATGTTGTGTGTGGTGTTGTTGTGCTATGAGGGAGAAATGTAATTGTTTGCTCGTGGAGTTGACACATGGCACTCTAATAAAATAATAAAATGTTAGTAACAAATTTAAATTGTTGACCTTAACCTAAAGTTTAAAACAAAGATTATATATTCCAATTTATTAAAACTAAAAATAAATAAAACTTGGATACTTCTTACTCTTAGTCAGCTTTCAACCAATACAAGTTTGGCTATGTCCAATTAATTATTTGATATGAATATTATGGAATTTGTCTATCTTACTATTTATATGTTTTTTAATAATCATGTTGGCATTCATCTTTTATGATTTCATTTAATTACAACCAAGCTGTTTACAATCCAGTATGGGCAGATGTGTCACGTTATGTACCAAAAATAAAAAGCATTTAAAAAAAATTGTGTTGGCTCATAAATAAAAAATGAAAACCAATTAAAAAATCAATATCAGCTCATAAAATAAAAATTTAAAATGAAATAAAAAGTCATTAAAAAAATAACACCTCAAGAAATTGGATGCCTCCAGGTTCTTGATATATCAGAGTTTAGAATGGATCTATGCTCGTAGGTGTAAACTTTTATGTAAAGCTTTTGCACTCTAAAAAACGTTTGCAAGTGGAGAGATTTGATCCCTTTACAATGATGGATCTACCCTAATATACAATGTACATTATTGAATCTAATCTGAAGAAAAGCCAGAGTCCCCACGCCTAGCATGTTTGTGGAATGCAAGTCCGCTCGAGTTAACATACACAATGGATATTTATACATTTCAATTGCAAGCCACTAATGATGCTTGCTACTCAACTAGTGTTGTTTAGCAAGTCAAGCGTTGAATCATCAATGTCTTTATTGATTGGAATTTAATGGTACAAAGTGTGAAAGAGCAACTTATGGAAAATTGTAGAGTGGTGATGCAATCAATCCCCAACTGCCGAATACTCTAGGGACTTGTAGCTTCACAAGCACACACTTAAACTGGAAAACAACAATCTGTGTAGATAAAGACCCGATACAACAACAACAAAAACTCGGACTTTTTATTGAATAGGTAAATAAATCAATTGGACTATAATTTCATGCATAAATGTCTCGAGCAGACTGAGCCTATGCACCCACCACTCCCATATCTCCACTACAAGACACGCAGGTCCCAATTCCACACTCACTGGCTTACAGGTCTAGCCCGCAGCCACTAAAAAATTAAAACAAAAAACCAAAAACTACTTCATTGGCCCAGGCCCAGCCTTTTTATTCTTGAGATTTCCTTCCAAAGATAGATCCGGAAAAGATGCATCCATGTTTCTGTTGTCACTACTCCAACTCAGAGTGCTCCCGCCAGTCCCTATGATTAAGGATGGAAAAGATCGTTATGTTCTGAATCCCATGCTCCACATCCTCCTCTTCTTTTAAAACTTCAGAACCTCCTGGCTCTAGGTCACATGTAGGTCACCTACTGTAACCTCTCGGCTGTGCTTAAGTAAATCTGCTTTTGTGATGCAAGAGTTGTAGGAATCCAACATTCATTCCCACTTAACTGGGTATAACTTATAAGCCTTGGAGCATGTTGCAGCTAGTTTTGTGTCTAACACACGTTCAAATTTTTCTCTCTTTTTCTTGGGTAAAAGTTTGGTCCAGTCCCCCCCTCTGTCATGCTGATCATTAATTGATTGGTCTTCATTGGCCTCTTTATTTGACTTAGTCAGCATCGAGTAAAGATCATCCACATTGAAAACAGGACTGATTTCTAAGTCTTCTGGTAGATCAATTATATAGGCGTTGTCATTTATTCTTCTCTTATTTTACAAGGACCAAATTTCTTAGGTTTCAGTGTGTTGTAGGTTCCCTTGGGATATCTTGTCTTGTTGAAATGTACCATGACCATTTCTCCTTCCTGGAATACATTTCTTCTCCTATGCCGGTCATCATCTTCCTTATATCGATCAGTCATTGACCACAATTTCTACTTGACCTATTGATGTATTCCCTAAATATTTTCTACAAAATCTGTAGCATCCCTGCTGAGATAGGGATTTGTAGGCAAGTCCACTAGGTCTACAAATCCTTTGGGATTGGATCCATAGAAAATTTGAAATGCAGATTTTCCCATTGATCGGTTGATGCTTGAATGATAGGCAAATTCTGCTTGTGGTATGACCAGGTCCCACTAGCGAGGGTTGTCACCTACTAAACAACGCAATAAATTTACCAAGCTCCCATTGAAGACCTCGGTTTGACCATCATTCCGGAGATGTAAGGCGGAGATGAATTGCAATCTGTTGTCCAATTTTCTCCACAAGACTCTCCAAAAGTGGCCTAAGAATTTGGTGTCCCGATCACTAGTTATAGTTCTTGGAAGACCGTGTAAATGAACAATTTCCTTAAAAAATAGTTGTGCTATTTGACTAACATCATTTGTCTTGCATGGTAAGAAATGGGCCATCTTGGAAAACATGTCCACCACTATGTTAGGAACCCATGTCTTTACTTTGTTAGTATATTGTTGTTGGACGCATATGCTTTGTAAGTCATCCCGTAGTTTTTGTTGATCCATAGTTTGTGTTATTGTTGTTGGCGCATATGCTTTGTAAGTTGCCCATAGTTTTGTTGATCCATAGTTTGTATTAGCCCATGGTTTTGACTCATAGTATTGGCGCCTAGACTTAGCCCATGGTTTGTATTGACACATAGTATTGACCCATGGTATTAGTGCCTAGACTTAGTATATAAGTGTGTGTTGAGGCCTATGAAGGCACCATGAAGTTAATTGTATTGAGATTGCTCAAAGGAGGTTTCCCCCTCGAAGTGGTATGTGATCAATATAAAAGTGATTCTGAGTTCTATTATTTATGATATCTCATGTATTTGAATTAATTAATTATTGCAGGTTCATCACATCTGGTATCAGAGCACTTTCTTGGGCTCGCTGGGTGAAATTTCTGCCAAATTTTTTTTTGCATCTGTTGCAGGTTCGGATTTGGGAATAATCCCTATCCGCTTAACAGTGGGAAGTACTTGGGCATAAGCCCTAAAACTCATTGTGAGGAATACCACAGGAACCCTGAAGTAGCTGGCCCATTGAGAGGACCTTCTAGCGAAAAGGGCAATGACCCCTACCTAATTGACTAGTTCCCACCCGTGAGGTAAACCAAGAGTTGTCATTTGTGGCAAAGAAGTTATCAGTTTTACCTGAGCCATGGAGTGAGGGGTACTGCCCCAATACGCAAGCCGTCCGATAGCATTGGTGACCGAGTGAAACCCCTGAACTGTTAGGAAGCCGCACATACCTGGTGTCCATATCTATTTTCAGCTGAATTGTTGTCGATCACTGCTACACCATTTTAGATCCATCCATTCAGATCCATTCTGAAATCCGTTCCAGATCCAGCCGTTTTAGATCTATTTCAGATCCAACCGTTTTCGATCCATTCGGCGCCATTTCAGATCCCTCTGTTTCTGCTCACTTCCGGGCCGTTGCAGATCTATCTGTTTCAGATCCCTTCCGAGCTATAGCCGCTCCATTCTGAAAATAAATAAATTAATTAAATAAATAAATAAAAATAAAAATAAAAATAAAAATAAAAAAATAAAAAAATAAAAAGAATTCAGTTTTTTCTCCATATCTTCCTTGTTTTAACTCTGTTTCCCTTGAAACTTCTTTGACACCCCTACAATCCCATTCTGCATATTTCATTCCTAAGGACCCTATCCCACATTCCACTTCCCAACACCCGAAATCTCACATTTGTCTATTTTTAGGGTTTGCCATAACTTCTTCGATTTTCACTCGATCGCCTTCAAATTTTACCACAGAGTTCCTTTTCTAATTCTGCTTCTTTGTCCCTCTCTGCCAAATTTTTTCATTCTTTCACCCTGCTTCTGAAATCCCCCTTTTCTGCTTTCCTGTCCTTTCGACAGTGTCCAAAATCTAGTCAAACCCCAATTACCCATCAGATTTTTTCCCCAATCCAAATTTCCCTTTACTAAATCAACTTATGTTTGTGTTTTTCTACCCATTCCAAAAAAAAAACCCTGGTTATGGTTGTCACCCATGCAGGAGCACACACCATGGAGGAAGCACTTCCAGCCATCCAAACCAAACTCCAAGATCTGGATGAAAAAATTCTCAGCCTCCATCTTCAGCATTCAGCCATGAACAATAACCAACATCCAAAAGCTTTTGTAGCCACCGAGATCTCTTCTTCCAGCAATTTTCGTGGGCCGAAGCTTGATTTTCCTCACTTCAATGGTATTGATCCGACTGGATGGATATACCAAGCAGAACAATATTTCAGTCTGCATAATACTTTTGATGTCCAGAAAATTCCACTTGCATCCTTTCATTTGGAACAGGAAGCCCTAAAATGGTACCGTTGGTACATCAAAGCTCATCCCGAGCCAAACTGGACAGCCAACTCCTTTTGCCACGATTTGGTCATAGTGCTTTTGATGACTTCACAGGAGCACTCACTAAACTTCACCAAATGGGCACAGTGAGAAAGTATCAGACAGAATTTGAGAAACTGGCCAATCACACAGAAGGATTGTCTGATGAATTCTACAGGAGTTGTTTTATCAGTGGTCTCAAGGATGAAATCCGCTCAGAGGTCAAAATGTTATGTCCCAACATAATGATGGAAGTCCTAGGGTTGGCTAAGTTGGCAGAGGACAAGATCGCAACTCAACAACGGTCCAAACCCACCTTTGTTCCCTTCAGAAATATGGGTTCCCAACGACCTCCCATCACGCTTGCTCCTCAACCAACTCCTATCAAGCATTTGTCTGAAACAGAGATGCAGGCACGCCGAGAAAAAGGGATTTGTTATAATTGTGATGAGAAATTCACTCGGGGACATAGATGTGTTCAACAAAAGCTCTATCTCTTGGATGTGGATTATCCACCTGCCTCAGAACTTGGCGAAGAAGCTACAGATACAGTAGATGATCAGGTCGACATTTAACACCTGCCTGTTGACACCCCATCTCAGGACGACCCACCCAAGATCTCTCTCCATGCTGTAACCGGCGTCACCACCCCACAAACAATGTGGGTCAGGGGATACTTCAAGAAGCTCCCTCTTACCATACTCATTGATTCTGGTAGCACTCATAACTTCATTGACCCTCAGATTGCCAAATAGGCTGATGGTTTTGTCCATCCTTGCTCCAACTTTGAAGTCATGGTTGCCAATGGGGGCACCTTACCTTGCAAGGGGAAGTGTCACAATGTGCATATCTCTATGGAAAATTATAACCTACGCTCTGACATGTTTGCCTTTTCCTTAGGCGGATGTGATGTGGTTTTGGGCGTTCAATGGTTACGCACACTTGGCCCCATCTTATGGGATTTTGCTGAACTTTGGATGTAGTTTTCAGTCAATGGGACACAACACAAATTTATGGGCTTACAACCAGGGTCTCTCCGCATCATCAGTTCACATCGCCTGGAAAAGATCCTTAAGAAGAATTCGCATGGTGTCATTGCACATCTCCATTCCCTTCAGATGCACCCACCAGTGGTCTCCACTACTTCCTTGGATAGATATGCATGTGTCTTTGTTGCACCAGTGGGTTTGCCGCCTTCACGAGACCTTTCCGGTAAGCATTTCTCCGCATCTACATCTCAGCAGGACATGATGGCTATTTTGCATACAGTACAGAAGTGGAAGCCATCCCTATTGGGGAATTATTTCTGCATCAAGACTGATCTCCAAAGTCTAGAAACTTTCCTAGAACAATAGGTCTCCTCCCCAGCACACCTGAAATGGGTTATCCACTCATGGGTTATGACTATGCGACCACTTACCAGAAGGGTAAGGACAATATGGTCGAAGATGCTCCTCCTCGCACATTTGATGACCCAGTTTCTCTTACAGCTATTTCTCTGCTTGTTCCAAATTGGTTGCAATCTGTTCAACGGGGCTATCTCTTCTATGAACTCCATGCTTCTTCATCAGTAGGGCACTCTAGGTTCCTCAAAACGTATGACCAGGAACAATGTAACTTCTTTTGGCAGAGACTCAAAGTGACAATTCAACGGATGGTGGTTGACTGTGATACTTTCCAGGTCAACAAGGGTGAAACGACCCTCCTTTCGGGACTGCTCAAACCCTTGCCCATCCCTCCACAAATTTGGACAACTATTTTTATGGATTTCCTAGAATCGCTCCAGTGGTATAGTACCACATCTCAAAGGACACCATATGAAGCAGTCTCTGGACAAGCACCACCAGTTCTTCCTCCATACACCTTCAGCAGCTCCCCAGTTCAGGCAATTGACTCAATTCTTCGAAACTGTGATCAGCGTCTTCTCATTCTGCAGGACAATCTTCACATGGCAAGAATTCGACTGAAACAACAAGCCGATCAACACCGTTCTGAGCGCACTTTTCACATCGATGATATGGTTCTTCTTCGTCTACAGCCTTCCACGCAATCCTCCTTGAAACTCCAAAGGCGCCAGTGGCTCAGAATGCAACCCGAGGATGCTACAGGGGACCCACTCCTTCAGATTCTGCATCAATTTCCACATCTAAAGCTTTGAGGACAAAGCTTTTTCTAAGGGAGAGGGGATGTTAGGAACCCATGTCTTTACTTTGTTAGTATATTGTTGTTGGACGCATATGCTTTGTAAGTCGTCCCGTAGTTTTTGTTGATCCATAGTTTGTGTTATTGTTGTTGGCGCATATGCTTTGTAAGTCGCCCATAGTTTTGTTGATCCATAGTTTGTATTGGCCCATGGTTTTGACTCATAGTATTGGCGCCTAGACTTAGCCCATGGTTTGTATTGACACATAGTATTGACCCATGGTATTGGCGCCTAGACTTAGTATATAAGTGTGTGTTGAGGCCTATGAAGGCATCGTGAAGTTAATTGTATTGAGCTTTCTCAAAGGAGGTTTCCCCCTCGAAGTGGCCCGTGATCAATATAAAAGTGATTCTGAGTTCTATTATTTCTGATATCTCGTGTATTTGCATTAATTAATTATTGCAGGTTCATCACACACTACAAACATTGAGTCATGAACCCTTTGGGTACGCGGTAATCCCAAAACAAAATGCATGGAAATATCAGTCCATGGTTCCTTCGGGACAGGTAGGAGCATGTACAAGCATGTATTTTGTTATCCCCCTTTCGCTGTTTGGAAAACTCTACAAGAAGCTACAAATTTGTTCACGTACCTCCTAATATTAGGCCAAAAGAATTTTTATTTTTTACTAATTCGAAGGTTTTATCCCTTCCGAAGAGCCCATCCAATCCATTCGAGTGCATTTCTCTCACAAGCTTATCTCGTCGGGATCCAAATGGAATGCACAGTTGGGAACCTTTAAACAAAAATCCATATAACAAATCGAACTCCTTAATTGAATGTGAGTCATCCTGGTTTTTCACACTTAATATTGCAATAATTTGGTCAAAATAGGGGTCACTGGAGTACTATGTTTTCATTACTTCATACCCAATCAGCACATTACTCATTACTACCAATAGATGTTGCCTCCTACTCAAAGCATCTGCCAAAACATTATTTTTACCACTCCTATGTTGCACAACAAAAGTGTAGCCCTGTAAGAAAGAAGCCCATTTGGCATGTTTGTGGGACAACTTATTCTGGCAATTGATGTATTTTAGTGCTTGATTACCATTCATCAGAATGAACTCTCTATGCAAAAGGTAATCTCTCCAATATTTCAAGGCTTAAACTGATGCATAGAACTCTTTATCGTAAGTGATATACTTTTGTTTAGATTCATTTAGTTTCTCACTGAAAAAAGCTATAAGTTGTCCTTCTTGGATTAAAAACCCTCCAATGGCAACCCCAAAAGCATCACATTCTACTGTAAAAAGCTTGTCAAAGTCTGGTAAGGTAAGAATAGGAGCTTCAATAACTCTTTTCTTGAGCTGTTCAAAGCTTACTATAGTTGCCTTGGTCCAATTAAATATTTTTCCTCTAGTGCAGTCAGTCAAGGGAGCGCTTATACAATTGAAATTTCTAATGAACCTCTTATACAAGTTGACTAACCCATGGAAACTCTTCACTTCAGTAATACTTTGGGGGATTGGCCATTCAAGGATGGCCTTGACCTTTCTAGGATCCATGTTAAACCCATTTGCTGAAATTACTCTACCCAAAAAATATTAATTTATCCTTGCAGAACTTGCTCTTCTCAAGGTTGATAAACAATCTCTCAGCTTGAAGGATGTCAAGTACTACCTTCAAATGCTCTATATGTTCCTCCATAGTCTTACTAAAAAATAGAATATCATCAAAATATATTATTATAAATTTCCCAATACAATGTGTGATCTAAATACCTGGTTCATAGTTCACATGAAGGTAGTTGGGGCATTGGATAGACCAAACGACATCACCACCCATTCGAATAAGCCATCTTTCCTTTTGAAAGAAGTCTTCCACTCATCTCCTTCCCTAAATTTGATTTGGTGGTATCTACTTCGGAGGTCAATTTTGGAGAAAACTTTGGCAACAAACAAACAATCTAGCACGTCATCCATTCTTGGTAGTGGGCATCGGTACTTCACAGTAATATTGTTAATGGATCTAGAATCCATGCATAATCTCCATGTCTTCCTTCCCTTCTTGGGAGAAAGTAAGGCGGGAGTAGCACAGGGACTCATGCTTTCTCGTATGAACCCCCTTTCTACTAATTCTATTATCTGCCTCCTCATCTCCTCATTTTCGAAGGGAGTCATCTTGTAAGCTGCTTGGTTTGGAAGCATGGCGCACAGAATTAAATCAATTGGATGTGTAATACCTCTTGTGGGTGGTAGACCCATTGGTATATTTGTTGGTGTCAACTTAGGGTATTGCTAAAGTAATTTCTGCACTTCTAATGGAATTGTTTGCTGCTGCAATGGCTTCTGTTCTCGGGGGTATAATAGATAGAAACACCACTCCTAGACTCCTTGCAAAACCTCTTCCATTCCATGGTACTCAAGGATAGGGTTGTTAATTCAATCGATCCTTCATCCTTGAAGGGCTTCAAGGTATGGCCCCTATGCCTGTGACGAAACTCATATGTGTTTTCCTTACCATGGTGAATTACATCCCGATCATATTGGCAAGGTCTGCCTAAAAGTACATGGCATGCATCCATTGGAACCACATCACACCACACTTTGTCTTCATAGGGACCAATTTTAAAGTCAACTCGACAAGTTTGGTTTACAAGCACACTATGATCTTTTTTTAGCCAAGAAATACTATAAGGATGAGATTTAGGAATGCAGGTAAGTTATAATATTTGCACCATTTATGTACTCACTAGATTCTCAGTGGATCCTCCATCTATAATGACCTTGCAAACCTTATCCTTGCACTTACAATTGGTATGAAACACACTTTTCCTTCTCCAATCCGCTTCAGGGGTGACTTTGTTACCAGATATCAAAGTCCTCCTTAACATGAGATTTTCACCTCTCTCTGCCTCAACTTCTTCTGGAAAAAGTCCAGCTCCCTCTTCTTCTTTATCCATCATCACCCTTTTTGGACAATCCATTGCCTTATGAGGGACGCTACATATAAAACACTTCAAGGGCCTCCAACCCCCAGCAAAATCTCGCCCCCTTCCCCTATTCCAGGAGGTCTCTCTAACTTGGGATTCAGGATTTAGCTCACTACTGGATTATGCTTCTCTTGTCGGTTTAGAAGAACTTCCTCTACCCCTATTCATATTACTACCCCCTCTATTTGATTGCTTCCTTGCTCCGCCTATTCATCTTTTCTTCGGCCTTTAATGCCAACTGATATGCTTCGTCCATAGAGCTCACTTTGATCAGGGCTAATTCATCTTGGAGCTGAAGCCTAAGAGCATTGACATACCTAGCCACTACATGCTCATCATCTTCTTATAAATCAGTTCTAATCTGCAACTTCAAAAATTCCTCAATAAATGCAGATATGGATAAGTCCTTTTGCCTTAAATTTTGGTAGTCTCCGAAAAGTCTCTATTGATAGTTGGAGGGCATAAACTTAACTTTCAGAAGCTTCAGCATCTTCGACCACAACTTGATCTTCTCCTTCCATTGTCTCTTTCTAAGATTCTGGATATTCTTCCACCATAGAGCAGCATGTGACTTCATTTTGGATGCTTCTATTTTAGTCCTTCGTGGATCAGTTTCCTCGATCTCTTCCATATCAAAATACTTTTCCAACTCTTGAATCCAATCCATGAATAATTCTGGATTCAATTCGCCTTTGAAATCAGGGACTTCGACCTTTAGCCCTGGTTCCTTGTTTGGTTATTGCCTCAATAATTCTCTCCATGGGGTCTACAGCTCTGACCCGACATCGTGGAACTTCCATTTCCTCCTCGGATTCTTCATAGGGAAATTTGGACTCAATGGCCTCTAATCTTCGGAGGAGTTCCTCATCAACGGTTATTCTCTATCTGGCATTTATCCTGCCTCTCCTTCCCCAGTTCAGATGGACACCCCTCTGAGCCATCGTTGTGCTCTGATACCAATATGATGCAGTCAATCCCCAACTGCCGAATACTCTGGGGACCTGTAGCTTCACAGGCACGCACTTAAACTGGAAAACAACAATCTGTGTACATAAAGACCCGATAGAACCAAAAAAAAATCAGACTTTTTATTGAATAGGTAAATAAATCAATTAGCCTAGAATTTCATGCATAAATTTCTCGAGCGGACTGAGCCTATGCACGTAGCACTCCCATATCTCCACTGCAGGACACGCATGTCCCAATTCCACACTCACCGACTTACAGGTCCATCCCGCAACCACTAAACAATAAAAACAATCTAAGGAAAACCAAAAACTACTCCATTCACCCAGGCCCAGCCTTGTTATTTTTTAGATTTACACCCAAAGATAGATCCGGAAAAAGACGCAGTCGTGTTTCTATTGTGTCTACTCCAACTCAGAGTGCTCCCGCTAGTCCCTATGATTACAGATGGAAACAACCATTATGTTCTGATTCCCATGCTCTGCATCATCCTCCTCTGATCTTTTAAAACTTCAGAACCTCCCGGTTGTAGGTCACCTGCTATAACCTCTCGGTTGTGCTTAAGTAACTCTGCTTCTGTGATCCAAGAGTTGTAGGAATCCGACAGTCCTTCCCACTTAACTAGGTATAACTTATAAGCCTTGGAGCATGTTGCAGCTAGTTTTGTGTCTAACACACATTCAACTTTTTCTCTCTTTTTCTAGGGTAAAAGTTTGGTCCAGTCCCCCCCTCTATCATGTTGGTCATTAATTGACTGGTCATCATTGCCCTATTTATTTGAATTAGCTGGCAGCGAATAAAGATCAACCACATTGAAAACAGGACTGATGTCTAATTCTTCTGGTAGATCAATTAGATATGCATTGTCATTTATTCTTCTCTTAATTTTACAAGGACCAAATTTCTTAGGTTTTAGTTTGTTGTAGTTTCCCTTGGGATATCTTGTCTTGCTCAAATGTACCATGACCATTTCTCCTTCCTGAAAGACCTTTCTTCTCCTATTCCAGTCAGCATCTTACTTATATCGATCAGTCATTGACCGCAATTTCTGCTCAACCTATTGATATATTCCCTAAATATTTTCTACAAAATTTGTAGCATCCCTGCTGAGATAGGGATTTGTAGGCAAGTCCACTGGGTATACGACCCCTTTGAGATTGGCTCCATAGACAATTTGAAATGCATATTTTCCTGTTGATCTATTCATGCTTGAATTATAGGCAAATTCCGCTTGTGGTATGACCAGGTCCCACTAATAAGGGTTGTCACCTACTAAATAACGCAGTAAATTTCCCAAGCTCCTATTGATGACCTTGGTTTGACCATCAGTCTGGGGATGGTAGGCGGAGCTGAATTGCATTTTGATGTCCAATTTTCTCCACAAGACTCTCCAAAAGTGGCCTAAGAATTTGGTGTCCCGATCACTAGTTATAGTTCTTGGAAGACCGTGTAAACGAACAATTTCCTTAAAAAATAGTTGTGCTATTTGACTAGCATCATTTGTCTTTTTACATGGTAAGAAATGGGCCATCTTAGAAAAAATGTCCACAACTACAAACACTGTGTCATGACCCCTTTGGGTACGTGGCAGTCCCAAAAATAAATCCATGGAAATATTAGTCCATGGTTCCTTCGGGACAGGTAGGGGCATGTACAGGCTTGTATTTTGTTGTCCCCCTTTCGTTGTTTGGAAAACTCTACAAGCAGCTACAAATCTGTTCCCGTCCCTCCTAATATTAGGCCAAAAGAATTTTTCATTTACTAGTTCGAAGGTTTTATCCCTTTCGAAGTGTCCAACCAACCCATTCAAGTGCATTTCTCTCACAAGCTTTTCTCGTCGGGATCCAAATGGAATGCACAGTTGGGAACCTTTAAATAAAATCCATCTAACAAACGGAACTCCTTAATTGAATGTGATTCATCCTGGTTTTTCGCACTCAGGATTGCAATAATTTGGTCAAAATAGGGGTCACTGGAGTACTCTGTTTTCATTACTTCAAACCCAATCATCACATTACTCATTACAACCAATAGATGTCGCCTCCTACTCAAAGCATCTACCATAACATTACTTTTACCACTCCTGTGTTGCACAAAAAAAGAGTAGGCCTGGAAGAAAGAATCCCATTAGGAATGTTTGTGGGACAACTTATTCTAGGAATTGATGTTGTTGGTCACCCTATATGTCAATTAATTAAAGCTAACACACAGGATGATCAATATAAATTGTCAAACCCAGGGAGGTCTTTTATTTCAATGGCAATAAGCATAATCTGTGCATAAACATGTCAAGCAGTTGATTAACTAATGAAGATAATAATCCTACCAGTCTATTCAGCGAAACTCATCCCATAGAAGAACTAATCTAATTCACACACCTAGGAATTCAATTGCAGCTACCTTCCTATAGAGATCAACCTAGCAGTTATAAATTTAAGAATAGAAATAAACTAGATTACTTTTGCAAGAAGTTAAATCCTATAATTATCAAACTACAATATTCAATCTTTACCAAAATGACCATCTAGTAGCTACTGTTACTCAATCACACTCTACTTATTCTAATAAACCAATTGAAGACACAACAACAACCAGAATCTAAACATAAGCTTGAACTCTAACTGATAATTACTGGAAATCCTAGAAATCATAAACAACTGAAGATATTGAAATTGAGCTTGGCTATTACAGTTGATTCGAGCACACATGCATTAAACTGAATTAACCTACACAGTCAACTGTCACACCACTCTGTTACAGCTATTCAAGATGCAATCATACTACCAGAAGGAAAGCTAACCTCTATTGCAGCTAACAGTAACATATACAATAATTCCACACCAGACATAGAAAGAAATCTAAATTAACCTGCCTACTTAAACCGGCTATCTCTGTGAGAAGGTGGGCCCTGGCCTTCTAACAGAGGTGTCGAGAATCACAACGAATTAAGACACATAAATGAATAACTCTGCTCTCATATTAATGATGGAAAATCAACAGTCTCAGTGCTCTATTACAGCTTATACAAAATTGTAATTGTCCAACCCCAGGATACAAGAGCCTTCGCATATTTATACATTGAAAGTACAGATCACGATCCACTAAACTCGTGCAGCAATGAAGATCTATGATCTTCATGCTGCGGAGTTACAGCTAACTGTTACAGCCATATTAAACAAGTTTGTTACTCATGAAGGAGATGTTACTCCAGTAATCAATGGATCAACAGATTTGGCAAGCTGGAATGTGATCTGTCTGTTGCAGCTGGGTTCTGTTTCAGTGGAAGCCTGTTACAAATTATTGTGGATGAATGCACTGTCCCTTGGAGTTATGAGGAGCTGGTGCTTTGAAGAGTAACAGCTGGCACCATTTGGCTGATACACCTGCGCTTTAGACCTTGACTAAATGAAATCACACAGATCAGCATAAACCAAGAACTAGGATCTCGAACCTTAACAATATTAGGCATAAAATAAATAAAGCAATAACGAATTATACCTGTCAATTTCATTGGTTGATCTGGAGAAAGGCATGAATATAGCTTATGAAAATAGGATGTAATCAGGGGAAAATGATGTAATAAGGATGGCCAAAAAGGGCATTTCCTAGACCCAACATATCCCCCCAACTATTTGATTGCATGTCCTCATGCAACAACTTCCACTATTCTGAATCTGAGTCCGATTTGAATCTATGGAGATTTGTAAGATTGTAGGCAAATTCTGGTGTGTCCTCTTGAGGTACAAACCCGAAGCAAGTTGTCCATTTTTTCCAACACATCTTCTCTTCTTCTTCATTCAAAGCATAGATGTTTCTGAATGGACTCACAGGCAGCCATATGAGAGGGAACCTAAATCTTAACCCAATCCACCAGGGTCCACATTTCTTCATGCACTGAACATATTTAAGAACCCTTATCAAAGCTTGTCTAAAATTCTCAAAGTAGTATGGATCCATTTCCTTTAGAGATGAAGAAGAATACAACCATGTGTATTCATTGCCTTCCAGAGCATCCTCTACATATTGAGAATCATCGGGACACATGTGGTGAGGATTTTATCTCTCAAAATTTCAAAGTATTGGGAAATTGCTGGAACCCTGAGAGATCCAGCATGGTTTTTTTATGAGTCCTTGTGGGTCCTGAGGTTCACCTCTAATCCAGAGAGTAGAATTCTCCTCATTTTTGAGGATGGTCTAGAAATCATCTCACCATCTTACATGGTTAATGACAAAAGAGGCAAATGCCCTCAGCTGAACATCCCCCAAACAAGGCAATGGATTGGCTGGGGAGCTAATATAATAAGCCCTATCATGCGAATACAATTCGCATAACAAATGTTGATCCTCAAAATCACTTTTCAGAAAAGTTTTCAAAAACTAAGTAGCTGTTTCCAAATCAAATGATCTCCCTTCCTTAAGAGCCCTTAATTGAAATAAAGTTGTCTGTTCATGGAGGAAGACCGGTTAAGAGGGAGATGGAGCCCTGCAACTTGATAATTCTAAGGAAAGAGTATACATTTTGTCTTTTTCTTGTTGCAGGGACTTCAGTTTCTTCAATCCTTCCAATTTTTCTTGAAGTTTCTCCCACCGTAGTTTTTGGAAGAATAACTCCTCGGCCCATTTTTCTCTCAACCCCCTAATGACATTTCTATGTTCTTGGAGAGAGATCATACCTGTCCTGAACTGATCAATCCACTTGCACCATTTATCCAACTCGAGATTTAGCCAAAGAATCCTCTTCTCTATCTGTTGAAATCTTCTATTCTCCACCTCCTTCTCATCATCACAGTCCAAATAAATGACTTCCTTGTTTTGCTTTGGCACTGTAAAAGTTTCATCCTCTATTGGAGTTGCAGTGGTCTATGCCTGTAATGCAGTCTCATCCATGGAGTTTGGGGATGCTGGTTCTTGTGTAACAACATCCTTTACTTCCATATCAACCTCAGCCCCCTCAATCTATGTTGCAACTTCAGCAAATATTCTTAGGACTGTTGGTTCTTGTGTGACAGCATCATTCCTTTCCATTTCAACCTCAGACATCTCAGTTTGTGTTGCAACTTCAGCAAATGATTTTGAAAACACTGGTTCTTATGTAACAGTGTTCTCTTCTTGGTTCTTGATATCAAATGTTTTTGTCTGAGTTGCAACCTCACTATATATTTTCAAGGGTACTAGTTCTTGTGTAACAGTCCCCTATTTTTCAATTTCTTTGAACCGCTGAGATTGTTTTTGGGTTATATCAAGTCTCTCTGACTAATGAGACTGGTCCTGAAGAAGCTCATTTTCCCCTGATGGTTGGGACTGTACTATTTCATCTCCTAAATTAGAATCAGGGATCTCTTCAATCCTTGGCTCATTTTCCCCCATCAATTCAATTTTTGGCATTCCTCTTTCCACCTCATCTATCTGTACATGCCTTTGTGATACAACTCCCAACACAACAACTCTATGTCCTGATGCAAAAAATATATCTCCACACTCTAGACAAACAGTCTCTCCTTGCTTCTCATTTTCAAATGCAAAAGATGAATTTTCTAATAAGTCTGCAGCATTTGCTAATGTTTTCAAATTCTTCTCTGCTTGTTTTCCAACTACTCCCTTCCATCTTTCCAGCTCATTTCGCAATGCCTGCACATCCTCCTTTAATAATTCATTTTCATGCAAGAGATTTTCGATTTGAGGTTCTTCTATGGAAGGTTCCTGCATAGTAGCAGATGACTTGGGCTTCACAATGGGAATCTCTATGTCTACCCCTGTTACAGGTGCTTTCTCTACCATAGGTGACTCACTATTTGCTCTGACTTCTCCTGCTATCTTTGCTGAGGGTGCTTCATTATTAGCCCCACTTGCATCCACTGTCATTGCTTTTTTTGTTGTCTCTACTGTTACAGCTGCTTCTGTTGTTGTTGCCGTTGTAGCTGCTTCT
This sequence comes from Larix kaempferi, assembly GCA_027924585.1. NCBI lineage: Eukaryota > Viridiplantae > Streptophyta > Pinopsida > Pinales > Pinaceae > Larix > Larix kaempferi. The sequence continues at coordinate 20,546,336 of BSBM01000643.1, forward strand.
GCTGCTACAGTCGATCGAGTCCTTCTTTTCCTCATTATTCCCACTGGGTGTTCTCCACTGCTGACTGCTACTAGTGCTGTGACAACTCTAGTTTTTCTTTTTTTTGCTGCAGTGGATGTCTGACCCTTGTTTCCTGAACTTAATCTTCATGTCTTTGACACAGGGGTCTTTTCCGTGGTCTTCTCTTCTTCAATAATGGTCCCCCTTATCTCAGGAGAGGACACAACCTCCAAAATTTCCACGGTCCCTTCTCTTGCTGTTCTTGTATGATATTCTCCCACCCGAATTCCTGCTTCTGCAATTACAGCTTCTACTGTTGCAGCTTCAATAGCTGCTCCAATTTCAGCTTCATCTATCTGAGTATCTGCTTCTGCAGTTACAGCTTCTACTTTCGCAGCTTCAATAGCTACTCCAGTTTCAGCTTCATCTATCTGAGTATCTGCTTCTGCAGTTACAGCTTCCGATATTACTGCCTTCTGTACCATGGTTTCCATCACAATTTCCTTAGCAACAGGGTTTTCTATTGATGTTGCTTCTGCCATATTTACCTCCTCTCCATCATTGGTTTGGTTTTCTAATGCTCCAGCCTCCCCCCCAACTAGATTTGAGGAACATCGGTCCTCACTATCTTCACCAACACCCTCCATTTTTAATACAGGTTGTATGATTGGCCCATCTCCATCCATAAATTGTTCCCAGGTTAAATTACGATTTGCAATGGCTCTCAAGACTAGTAATTTGATTAGGCCATGATTAGTAAGAGAGGAAACTGGGTGTTGGGAAGTTCTTGCATATCCAACCATGGTTTGTAGGGCTTTAAGCAGATAAAATGGTATATTCACCAAACTGCCATGGCGTAAATGAGACAATAAGGGAAGTTCAAAGAAGGAAACAATTTGGTACCTACCTCCACAAGAGATGTATCTTTTCACAAAGATTGTCTCTTGATTCTAGGGTGGTGGTAAAGACGCCAGTTCCAACCCACGATGCTTTGGACTAACCTGCTCTCTAACTGCCAAAAATTCTCTCACCGCATTTGCATTATGTGCCTTCCGTCCAAATAACTTCTTCCCAACCTAGGGTAAGCCAGTAACCTCTGCTATGATTTCTTCTGTAAAATCCACACATAGTCCCCTGACCTTGGAGTGAGTATATGTCAGGTTGAGGGCAAATTGCAATGTGGTTTCTGTGTGGAAACCATTCAACCGTTCAAAGTATTCCATCCAACCTGCTGCTGTAAAAATGTTAAGAACTTCTACATTGGCACGTACAGCTTCTGTATTTACTGGTTCATGTCAGACTGGGTTTCCCATTTTAATCTCTCCTCAAAGTTCAAAACGAATGCAACAATTACCAGTTTAGACGTGGAAGTTGAAGTTTTACGAACATGCAAGGGGTTGTTGGGGTTCAAAATCAGGTTTTTAAGAAAGCCCGCGCAAGTATGAACATTTCGTTGGAACGAGGAAGTTGGAAGAATTGGGGTAACAAGTGCAAATCGGGTAAGGTGACGGGAAATAAATACAACCATGATCCTGACATATTCCCTAGAGTTTAATTAGTATGGGTTCTCTAATCGATGGCTACAACAGTACATAATCGTTATTACCGTATTTAATTTTTTGCCAAATCATGTAAAAGATGTGATCCGTACCTTTGCGTTTATGAGTTTAGCCGTGAATCAATCATTACAGCCGGCCTTTGTCCTCGCGAGTATGAATGCACATGTGCTGAAGTGATGTGGCCACCGCCACCTAGGCTGACAGCTACTCAAGACACCTGAAATTTTCCTTCGTGGCAAACCGTGATTGGATCTTGTGGAGAAAGCAACAAAACTGACGCCTAATTGAATCATTATTGGCATCATCAATCGAAGAGCAGACAGACTGGAGGAGTCACAGCTACTAGATTTAGCAAAATAAGCAACAATGGCGGAGTCGCAGCTGTACGGAAGGAGCGAAAATGAAGTGGAAATAACAGAGTCGCGGCTGCTGGATTTAGTAGAATGGTCAAGAATAGCGAAGTTGCAGCTGCTGGATTTAGCATAATAGTCAAGAATAGCAAAGTCACAGCTGCTGGATTTAGCGGAATAGTCAAGAATAGCAGAGTCGCAACTGCTGGCAAAGAAAGAAAATGGAGTAAAAATAGCGGCATCGCAACTGCTGGATTTAGCGGAATAGTCAAGGATAGCGGAGTCGCAGCTGCTGGATTTGGCGGATTGGTCGAGAATAGCGAAGTTGCAGCTGTTGAAATAGTAAGAATAGTCAAGGATAACGGAGTCACAGCTGCTGCATTTGGCGGATTAGTCAAGAATAGCAGAGTCGCAACTGCTGGATTTAGCAGAATAGTCAAGAATAGTGGAGTCGCAGCTGCTGGCAAAGAACGAAAATGGAGTAAAAATAGTGGCGTCGCAACTGTTGGATTTAGCGGAATAGTCAAGGATAGCGGAGTCACAGCTACTGCATTTGGCGGATTAGTCAGGAATAGCGGAGTCACAGCTGCTGAAATAGTAAGAATAGTCAAGGATAGCGGAGTCGCAGCTGCTACATTTGGCGGATTAGTCAGGAATAGCGGAGTCGCAGCTGCTGAAATAGTAAGAATAGTCAAGGATAGCAGAGTCGCAGCTGCTACATTTTGCAGATTAGTCAGGAATAGCGGAGTCGCAGCTGCTAAAATAGTAAGAATGAGCAAGGTAAGGAGTCGCAGCTGTGCGATATGAAGTAACTGGAAAATTTTCCGCTGACTGCTGAAAGGTAACAAATCATCCATCTTCTTAAAAAGAGCTTTATTGGATTAGGAACAATGCAAGGTGCCTGCAGTCGTCTGGTGCAGTCACGACCGTTGTTCCTCCAATTAATTCCTGCACAGAATTCTTCAAACAAACCTGATCAAATGCAAAATGAAAAATAGATAAAATACAGAATGAAAAAGAAAATGAATTATTTATTTACAAATCATGTGGATATTGCAGTTCTTAAAAATTGACAGGGGTTGAGAAAAATCCATGTCCCGGCATTAGCTAATAGTATGGATCATCTGCAACATGCGAAATGAAAGCTTCCCTTGAGATCGGCTTGTGATACAGTCACAACCGATGACCATTTGCGAATAATGGCATTTTGTTTTCATCAATAGTGATCAACCGAACTGTTCCATTATCAAATACCTGATCTATCTGACAGGGACCCAACTAACGGGTACGCAATTTTCCTTTAAAGTCCCTCTTAAACCGTGAATCATACAACAGAGCCCAGTCTCCTTCCTGGAAGACTTTCTTCTTTATAAATCGATCATGCCACTTAGAGAGTTGTTGTTGGATTAAAGCTGTATGATGTACTGCAGCTATGCGCTTCTCATCCAATTCATTGAGTTGATTCAGTCGGTCCATCTGTGCCTCTAATAAATCCAGGTTTTCTTCCACAGTTGTTTTCAAGGTTCTGATTTCAAATTCAATTGTAAAAACAGCATTCTTACCATATACTAACTCATATGGGGAAAAACCAATGGTGTTATGCCACGTAGTATGATAGGCCCATAGTGCCTCTGGAAGTCTTTCAGCCCAATCTTTACGATGGCTCTTCATTGTTTTTGTCAGAATAGCCTCAATAACTTTGTTTGTTCACTCCACTTGGCCATTGGCCTGTGGATGATATGGCGAGGTTATTCTGTGCTGAATATGGAATTTATGTAATAGTGCTTCCATCTTGTGAGACACAAACTGAGGTCCACTATATGTAATGATTTCCTTAGGTACTCCGAACCGAGTAAAAATTTCTTCATACAGGAAATCAATCACAGCCTGATCATTGGCCTTAACCAAGGCTACTACTTCTACCCATTTGGTCATGTAATCTGTGCAAACCAAGATGTGAACTTTCTGTTTTAAGGGAGGGTTAATAGGCCCCACAAAATCTAGGGCCCACCTATCAAATGGTTCAACCACAAGCTGTGGCTGTAAAGGCATTTCATCTAATCTGTTGGGTTGGCCCATCCTTTGGCAGTTATCACATGCCTAAACATACTTCTTTACATCCCTGAACAATGTAGGCCAGAAATAGCCCATTCTCAAAATTTTATGACCTGTCCTTTTATCAGCAAAATGCCCCCCACAGGGCTCATCATGGAAAGCTTTAAGAATGCTAAAGATCTCAACTTCTATAACACATCTCCTGATCTCTAAATCGAGCCCTGTGTAGAAAAGATGACCATCAATCCAGCAGTACCTAGCACTCTGTAGTATGATCTTCTTTCTTTCTCTCTTCGACAAATGTGCTGGGAGCTTACCTACAGCCAAAAAGTTAGCAATATCTGCATACCATGGGGAATGAGCTGATACTGCAAACAAATGTTCATCAGGGAAGGAATCTTCGACTGGTAAATTGTCATCACTGTTGGTAAGTCGAGATAAAAAAATCTGCAACTACATTTTCCTTCCCTGGTCTATCAATAATTATGATATCAAATTCCTGTAACAGTAATAGCCATCTAATAAATCTAGCATTCGTGATTGGTTTATTCTTAAATACTTGATAGCAGAATGGTCAGTGTGCACAAAAGTAGAATATCCAGTAATATAATGTCTAAATTTGTTGATGGCATAAACAATGGCAAGGAATTCCTTTTCTGTGATAGTATAGTTCAGTTCAGCAGGAGATAAGTTCTTGATAATGTAATAAATTGCATAAGAAGCATTACCTTCCTACTATCCCAAAACTGCTCCAATGGCAGTGTTTGAAGCATCTGAAGAAATGTGAAAAGGCAGAGCCCAATTGGGCCCTCGTAAGATGGGTGTTGTAGACAACCTTTTCTTTAGCTCGGTAAACGTTGTTTGGCATGCATCATTCCAGAGAAACTGTGCATCCTTCATCAACAGAGTGAATAAAGGAGAAGCTAGTTTGGAAAAGTTTTCAATGAACCTTTTGTAATAGCCAGCATGCCCCAAGAAGCTACGTACATCCTTCTATGTTCCAGGAGTTTGTATGTTTTCAATTACCTTGATTTTGGATGGATCTACCTGGATACCATCAAAAGATATGAAGTGCCCCAGCACTCTGCCTTCACTCATCATCATGTGGCACTTTTCAGTGCTTAAAGAGAGATGGTTTTTTTCATAGCGTTTCAAGACCTTTTATAAATTTTTCAGTGCTTCTTCATAACTATCACCATATGGAGTAAAGTCATCCATAAAAATTTCTATGCAATCATTCACCATTTCTGAAAAGATTCCAATCACTGGTCTCTGAAATGTAGTTGGTGCGTTGCACAACCCAAAAGGAAGTACTCGATATGCAAAAGTTCCCCAGGGGCAGGTGAAAGTGGTTTTGTCCTAGTCTTCTGGAGCAATCTAGATCTGGTTATAGCCACTAAAGCCATCCAGAAAAGGAGAAATACTTTTTCCCAGACAAGGTATCAAGGACCTGATCGATGAAAGGTAAGGACCTGATCGATGAAAGGTAAGGGGAAATGGTCCTTCTACGTTGCTTTATTCAATTCTCTATAATCCACACAGACCCTCCATTTCCCATTCTTCTTTAGCACAATCACAAGTGGAGAAACCCACTCACTTTCTGAAATCGGGTATATGAATCCTGCTTCCAAAAGTTTTTGGATTTCTTCTTTCACTATGTCCCTTAGGTTTGGGTTCATCCTTCGTTGTGGTTGACATACAAGCCTGGAGTTGCTCTTAATATAAATGTGATGGGTGCACAGATGAGAAGGAATTCCTTTCATGTCTGTGTACTCCCAAGTGAAAGCTCCCCTATGTTGTTTCAGCAGAGTGACTAGCTATTCCAGCTCGCTAGGTGCCAGATTAGGATTGATATTCAACGTTTTCCCTGGCCCAATTTCTACTGGAACACTCTTCAAATTCTTGAGTACTGGAATTATATTGGCATCACCGTTTAGAGTTTCTTTTGTAATATTTTCTTGTTCTGTTGCAGCTAGAGTACTGTCCAAGATCTGATAGACATTTTTATTGACTAACATGGGCTCATTGATGAAACTATTAATGGCATCATCCTCTGTTTCATCTTTAAACATTAAGGCTCTCCTTATGGTTAATAATGGCTTCACACCTTCTTCCTCCTCCAAATATTCCCATAATGGAATCTCAACTTCTGTGCTTGGTCAAGCTGGAGGGTACAGGGTTAGGCTCTTGATCTCAGTTCCATCTAAAATGGTCATAGATACTGACCAACAGCTAATACAGGCATCTGCTGTGGCCAACCACAGTCTTCCCAGGATCAGTGGGTGTCCCCCCAACTGGGATTTCGGCTGTAACACCAAGAAATCCGCAGGGTATTCCCACGAGTCGACTGAGATCACGAGGTCATCTAGGATCCCTTTAGGCTTGATCGCTGATCTATCAGCAAGTTCCAAAATAGTAGGGGTCGGTCGAAGATTAGTGACTCCCAATTTCTTCACAGTTTCTATGGTCATAACATTAATAGTTGCGCCTAAATACACCAAGACATTGGGAATTTGTGTGTTTCCTATGTGAACTGTAACAGTTGGGTTCCCAGGGTCATCGTATTTTGCCACAGGGACCTTCCCCATTATTAATTCTGAAAGCTTTCCCAACATGTGGACAGTGGGGGGGTCCCTAGGCCTTCTTCCTAGTTTCTTGACACACAAATCTCTAACCGTCTTAGCATAAATGGGCACATCATGAAGGTCTTGTAACAGTGGAATTTTAACATACAAATTTTTCAATTCTCCCACGAGATCGAACTGAGGCTGTTCCACTGTTTTCTGCAGGGCCAATCGTTCAGGGTATGGCAGTTCTCTCATCAACTATGTGGACTGTGATACTTCGTGTGTTACTCTCTGAGTCTCAGCTACTATCTCGGTAGGAGTATCAGCATCCTCAATGATGGGGCTTGCTGAATTAACCATATTTTGATAGTGCTGATTTACTCCAGTTTCAATCACTGGGGATGAAATATCCTCAGTGATAATAGGTTCCACCACCCTTCCTGATCATAGCTGTATATCATTGTAGGGAATCTGAGTGATGGAATACGCAGGCATGTTAGCAGTCTCAAATCGGTGGATTGCTTTATTGTTTGGGTTCGGGTTAGGTTGTGTAGGTAGTTGTGGTCGAAGTGGTGCATTCATAGGTGCAGCATTGTTTTGGAATGGGAGTTGCGATTGCTGAAAATGTTGGTGCTGATACTGTTGAGGAGGGTACTATTGACACTGAGTCTAGTGATGGGGGAAGTTATTTTCTTGGTAAGAATTTCTCTAGTTGGAATTCCAAGGAGCTTGGTTTGACTATTGTGACCATGGTGTCCATGAGTTAGGATTTTGCATTGGGTTCTGAGATGGATGCCACTGATTGTTACAATAATGTGAAGGGAATTGTGTATTCATTTTATGCATATTGTTCATTACATTCATATTATTCAGAAAAAATGTTGGGTCTAGATTCATATCTTGGTTTTGAGGCTGCCATGGTTTCTTCTGTGCCATGAAGTATGTTGGCTCCACATCCGGAATGGATGCCTGCAAGACTTCTTTGACCTTAAGTAATGAGGGACATTCCTTAGTATCATGCTCGAGTTCACATATCCTACATACCTCTGCTTTTTCCAATGGGAATTCCTTCACTAGGTGCTTTTTCCTACATTTAGGACAGAATACACCAAGTCTAAGATCTTCTACCACTTGCTTCTGCTTTGCTCTCATGACATCTAACTCTGAGGAAATGGAGCTCATCATGTCCGTTTTGAAATTCTCCAGTAAGTTGCCTATTTTTGCTCGAGTGGCCCCTCCACTAGCTGACTTCTGAGTCCTAGTGAAGACATCCTGGTATCGGTCTTTGTCTTGTTTGTTGGTTCTAGAGGATCCCCTGGAGTACCTTCGACATAATTCAACAATCTTTTCGAAAGGTTCCTTCGAGATATCCCCTTTTCCCAGCAGATTTAACATTTCAAGGCAGTCTTCTATAATTCCTCTCAGTAAGATGATCTTGAGCACATCCTTGCCAATCTCAGCATGACCAGATCTTTGTAAATTGTACAACAATCTTTCCACAAAGTCTTCCAAACTTTCTTCATCCTTCTGAACCATTTTAAACAACTCCTCTTTTCTATCCCTAGTTCTGCAATATTCTTGGTACTTAGAAAGGAAGGTGTTTTCCATTTGGTCCCAAGTAGTAGTGGTCTCATGACCCAAACTCATGAACCAGCGCAGAGCATTTGCCTTCAAGGTGGCTGGAAATAACTTCAGCTTCTGAGCACTAGAGGTCTAATCATAGCTACGACAGAGGATATCAAACTCAAAAAGAAACTCATCAGGATCCTTAGAGGACTTGCCATGAAAATTTGGGAGAACTGATGGTGAGATATTTTTCATAGGAGCTACTCCAAGTGTCTGGAGGATAGGGAATTTTAATGTAGCCATAGTATTACCAGGATGATTATTTTCTCCTTCTTCTTCCCGGTTATTCCCATGTTCATTCTCGTCCTCATGTTCTCTTCTAGCCATGGTTCTAGTCCAAAATTCAACAGCTTCTTTTATGCGTTCTTCCTCTGCTTTAGCTTCTTCTTCTCTTCTCCTCTATTCTTCTCGCCTTCTCTCTTCCTTTGCTATTCGGTGAGTCTCCAACCACACTTCCTTAGTAACTCTGGTTCTGTTGATATGATAGATCTCCTCTCTATCTGGTGCACCTACAGCGCTTCCCTTATCTTGAGGAGGTTTACTTTCTGCAATAGGAGTTGAAGGTCCCGTTGTATTCTCCACTGTGGATGTTGAATGTTCAAGATTGGGAGGAACAGAATTTCCCCTGCCTGTAGAGTTCCATGGTGGTCTAGTGGAAGAATCAGCTCTAGCAATTATCTCATCAATGTATGTGTGTCTTCCCTGGCCTGCAATACGACCTCGACCTCTTCCACCTGCAATGTTAGTATTCAAAGGGGGTTCCCGATTTGTTTTTCTTGTATTCATGCATGCTATAAATAATTGAACTAAAATCAAATCAAATGAAACCAACTACTAACTCTATCAATCTATTACCATCCCCGGCAACGGCGCCAAAATGTTGGTCACCCTATATGTCAATTAATTAAAGCTAACACACAAGATGATCAATATAAATTGTCAAACCCAGGGGGGGGGGTTTTAATTCAATGGCAATAAGCATAATCTGTGCATAAATGTAACATCCCGAATTTTCATAAAAATTTAAAACTTTTGAAAACGGCATTAAATACAAAATTTATAGATGCGGAAATAATAATTGTTTTATTACGACAGCTTTAATTAAAAAGTCGTTAGTACTAAATATAATTTAATTTCTATTTTAGCAGCATTGTGACAATGACAACTTTAATACATAAATTACGAACATGATTATGGTAATAGATGAACTAACAGATCATTAATGTGATGCGATACTTTTTCTTGAAAAGATACTGACAGTTTGATTTTTTATGAACAAGGGTGTCCTATGAGGTACCCTGGAGTTTACTTAGCTGCGACGCTAACGCATTTGAATATTCTATGTGCAGACGACAGGTAAGAGGTTCAATAACTGCATAGTTTAAAAGTACGTGTGTAATTCAATTCAACGTCAAATAAAAATGTTGTGAAATCTTTTGCGAAAACAAGTAACTTCAGGTATGAAATGTCTAGTGCTGCTTACTGGTTTTTCAACGCTGTCTTACAATTTATGAATGTTGGAAAACAATGACGTCTAGAAGGTATACATGCTATTTAAATTTTGTTGTCGTAAGCCAATGACGTAGTTCTAGTTTGTCTTGGGTCGTCATCTTAAGATAACTAATACTTGTAAAGTATTAACGTCGTAAATGTATCGCTAACCGTCAGATGCATTGTATTAAGAGTTAGGGTATGAAGTTCATGACAATAGCATGGTTTTAACGCTAGTTACTATTCAATGGTCTTGTTGAAAATCATAAATGCATACTCTTATCTTTTTATTAGTTGCAAAAATGAAAACTATGATTAACCTACTATTCATATAATTCTTAGAGATTTGCTATCCTATGCAATAGTTCTACAATTGCAAATTATTTACAAAATATATGAGAGTTTACAATATTAAAATGATATGAAATCTGAACTTAATACATGGCTAAACTTTAGTCTTAAAACCCTAATCATGATCCTAAAGTTAGAGCTTTAAATATTAACAAAGCAATCAAATGTTTTGAGTTTATAAAAGATCTTATGCGAAGATTTGTTGTCGTTATAATTGGTACTGACATACATTTATGTCGACAGGATGGACAACTTGACTATTCAATAAATGGCATAAGCCTCGAGCTGTCATGGAGATCATATCTCGATCCTGCATTAAAAACTTGGTTCACAACTCCAGTTGGCAGGGATTGTTACCAATCCACGTAGTGTAAAATCGATGTAATATCAACTGCAACAACCACTGTGTAATGGTTTCTATAATGAACTCCTCCGAGCTGGTTGTTGATTGATCCTCCGTGTGCCAAAGTGGCATTGCCATGCTTGTACTAAAGAATGGGGCATTAAATGCAGAAGTTGTTCCTCCCAATGCCATCTCGTTGGCACTCTTATGATCGTTGATAGTGATGAATTTGGATCGTCTGATGCAACCCTAAATTTTGTCGTCATTTTCGTTAATGAGATTTGAATGTCGTTCATTGTTCTATTGTTTCGGTCTGTGTGGCCGACAGGCTGCCAAATTCTAGGATTAGAAATCTTGTAAGAGGTTTCGACCTTGAGACCTGTAGATTAGGATTGAAGTTGCACATTATTTCTCACTGTAATGGCGTTTTGCTAAAATGTTGGGTCTCTGGTTTGAAGTGTTATTGAGTCGATAGTTTTAAGCTTTTCGTTTTAGAGTTTGAATGAAACACACAAAGCTGTAAAATGATAGAGGTATCTTGGTCTCGTCTACAGCAAAGAGCTCATCGTTTTACTGATGAATGTAAAGAACTTGGCCGCCTATTGAGAAGGTAACTGTTCTTGAAAATGAATAGTGATTCTTTTGTTGAACTTCGACTTTCAGTTTAAAAAATATAACAGTTGTCTAATTCTAAGCTGTTGTTTTGTCAGTTGCAGGGTTCAAAGAATGACTTGAGCAAGGGTTTGGAAAGGAAAGTCGTGCTTCCATTCCTGGTAAGATCCGGGTCTCAAACCCTCGTAGGTGCCTTTCGACTTTGGTTGATGTGATTTCAAGAGGATGAATAACCAGTTTTTCACCATGCCTCGGCATTGTCTGTCAGTTGAAAAACTTTGAAGACCCCTTTGTTATTCAAACGATGTTTATAAAGGGATGTGACCCTCGTTTGTTTATATGATACTCGGTCTTAAACTTTGATGCCTAGCTTCGTCGAACTAGGAGTTATACTACTCGTCAAAGCTGAGGGTTTTTGGACTTGTTTTAAAATGATTAAACTTGGGAATAAACACTGTGCGATTTTCGTTTGGAAACATGTTGTAATCTTTTTGTTTTTGAGAACATTGGTTTCCCTTCTTGGAGTTGGGACTTGTATTAGTTTAAACTTTGAGTCACAACCTGTTGGTTTATGTTATGAGAAATGAGGTATAGAGCCGAGGCTCATCTACTTTGGATACAATGTTTTTCTTCTCGGTAATGAATATATGCTATTTCATTATGTGTTATTCGTCTGTGTTATACATCTGAATACTGTAGGTTGATATCGTGACTTTCGAGCTAGGCCAGTGTCTATATGCTTGTCATAGATGATAACTCTGTAATATGTAACGTCGAAATGGTTTTCCTTTCGTTTGTAATGGAAAAGAAGAGGGTCATACCCTAGTTCGAGTCTTGTCTTTGAATATAAATAAATGTTTGAATATGAACTTCTAAAAAGGTCTTTGAAGCCAAAAACTAGGATTCAATCCGTAGCTTGTGTAGATTGTGTTTGTTTATGTTGCAAAATGATGGTAATGGAAATCGAAATTCTAACTAGGGTTTGATACGAACCCATTTTTGGAAATCAATATATGTAGTTTATATTATATATAGTTTATAAAATATATGAATAAGATGAAAGAAAACGAAATAAGGTTTATCATGTTTTCATTATTTGATAGAACTAAAATGTTTATTGCATATGTTATAATAGGAAATGAAAACAATATGTGTGTAAAAATGTGAGGACTGTGAAATGACTATGGTTTGCAGCATTATCCATAATTGATACATTTATTTATTTGCAGCAATATTATTTATATTGCAAACATGATATGATGTATGGAAATTTGAATTTCATTTATTTCTTATGTACATAGTAGAGATAAGAAATTGCAATATATTTATACAGGAAATAAACAATGTTTGTTTGTAATGAAACAATGGAATATTCTATAATATTTAGGTATTAAACAGAACTTTCTACTATTATTAACTATAGGGCAGAAACTGATAAACATATAAATTACCATATTTATCTATCGAATCAATGGCAATTTGCCTATCTTTTCATCTATACTTAATTTGCGTCTCTACACTAGAGTACGATGCGAACAACAGCATGAGGAAAAATGTAGAGATTGGTTTATTAATTCAGAATAACATAAACTTCGACATTCAGATTATAAATAAAATCAGAAATCAATTCTTCTTCAAAACAGAGATTTCTAATTTTACTTAAACAGAACTAATAACTGAAATAAAGTAGAAACTATAAAACCTGGATTAATCTGTAGGGAAACAAACAGCCCAAGAAGACTGTTCCACCCAACCAGTTCCTGAAGACAGTCAAGTACTTTCCTTAGGACCCCCGAGCCTGTTCACTGAACCACCAGGAGGAAGAAACTTAGGAATTTAGGATCTCTTCTTGCAGTAGTAAATAACTGTGGAATCTTCAAGAGCTAGCAGTCCAAGGGACCTCCTCCAGCACCTCTGGTTCTCCTTAATAAATATAGTATGTAGACTTATGTTTGCACTCACAACTAGCCTCCCTATTCAAATCTCTCAGTGGTCACCTAATGCACATGAGGAAATATTCCTGCAGAAATATTGTGTAAGAGCTGCCTGCTCAATTTGAATTTGCCTTATGTAGGATGCCTAGGCGTTTTCAGTTGTTAATTGGTCATTAAATGAGCTTCCTGCCCACTCCCACCACCTGGGGGATAATGCCACATTTTTAGGGGTAGTTTTCCCATAACCAATATCTATTGGTGTGGTGCAATTGCTGCCATCTGTCCCATACCTTCCAACAGCTTCCATTCCTCCTAGTGAGTCGGTGAACACTCATTTAACAGTCCCCTTGGGTGTTTGTCTCCTAATTAATTTATTTAAATAATAATAATCAGTAATTGCATTCATCCTTGATCAAAATTGATCATAATTACAAAACTTTGTAATTAAATTTAACATAAAGTAATTTGCAAATAAAATAATAATTTTCATAAATTTGGGTAGGTGACATACACCCCCCCTTAAGTCTCAACATCGTCCTCGATGTTGGTTAATCACTCCTTGAGTGTTCATGAAACAGAGTTGGGTATGCTGCCTACATACTACTCTCCAACTCCTAGGTTGCCTCTTTTGGGGTAAGGTGCTTCCATTGCACCTTCACTTGCCCAATGGTGCGATTCCGAAGAATAGTTTCCCTCCTTCCGAGGATACAGTCCGATTCCACCTGAAAATCTCCGTCTTGTCCCACTTGTACATCATTCCAGTTTACAACATGAGTATCATCGTGTACATATTTCTTTAAAAACTATATATGAAAAACATTATGTATTTTTAAGTTTGGTGGAAAAGCCAGTTGGTATGCCACTGGTCCAACTTTGGACAATATTTCAAAAGGACCACAATACCTGGGTGCCAACTTGGCACAGCTCCCCAATTTCAATGAACTCTATTTTGGTCTTACCTTGAGAAATACATGTTCACCAACCTGGAACTCTTTATGAGTCCTTTTTAAATCTGCTTTTCCGATCAAGTTATATATAGCCATTTTTGCCTTCAATAATTCTGAATAGTTATAGATTTGGAAGTATTTTTTCATACCGGACAGCCAAGATTCAGCTCTCTTTCCCTTCTCAGTTTCTCCATTGAAAGTTGGAGGTCTAATCTTTTTGAACTCTCCAGAAATCTGCTCATGCTCCTTATGATTTTACCTTCTGGGTTTGAAATCTCCTTCGCTGCTATCACTAGTGTAGTTACGTTTCTTTTTACGCATTTCAATAGCATCTCCTGATGAGGTTGAACTGTTTTTCACCTCACTGGTTTTCATTTTCAGATTTTTATTAGCATGAGGCAGATCCTCAACTTTGGAGATATCTTCATTATCTCTCTCTTGCTCCTCAGTTGGGCACTGTTCAAACAGCACTTGGTTTAATTGTTCTTGTGCTTGCAAAATTCTTTCATTGTCTTGTTTCACAGATCTGATTTCTGCCTTTAATTCATGAAAAGCACGTAGCAATTCTGACAAGCTGTTATTTTGTTCACCATGACCTTCTTCTACATAGTGTTGTCCCGAGCTGTGGCTGTTTGGTTGAAATCTGTCATCTATATGATCAACTGAATTCTCCATACCTGTAGCTTAAAATAATTTATGGATAACATCATAATTAAAATTCAAATTAGTAAAAATTTTCTGCTATATAAAATTTTTTGTTGTGTGTTCTTGGACCTCTTTCAGGCCTAAAGTTCGAACATGAGCTCTGATACCACATGTAACATCCCGAATTTTCATAAAAATTTAAAAATTTTGAAAACGGCATTAAATACAAAATTTATAGATACGGAAATAATAATTGTTTGATTACGACAACTTTAATTAAAAAGTCGTTAGTACTAAATACAATTTAATTTCTGTTTTAGCAGCATTGTGACAATGACAACTTTAATACATAAATTACAAACATGATTATGGTAATAGACAAACTAATTGGTCATTAATGTGATGCGATACTTTTTCTTGAAAAGATACTGACAGTTTGATTTTTTATAAACAAGGGTGTCCTACGAGATACCCTAGAGTTTACTTAGCTGTGACGCTAACGCATTTGAATATTCTATGTGCAGACGATAGGTAAGAGGTTCAATAACTGCATAGTTTAAAAGTACGTGTGTAATTCAATTCAACGTCAAATAAAAATGTTGTGAAATCTTTTGCGAAAACAAGTAACTTCAGGTATGAAATGTCTAGTGCTACTTACTGGTTTTTCAACGTTGTCTTACAATTTATGAATGTTGGAAAAAAATGACGTCTAGAAGGTATACATGCTATTTAAATTTTGTTGTCGTAAGCCAATGACGTAGTTCTAGTTTGGCTTGGGTCATCATCTTAAGATAACTAATACTTGTAAAGTATTAACGTCGTAAATGTATCGCTAACCGTCAGATGCATTGTATTAAGAGTTAGGGTATGAATTTCATGA
Organism: Larix kaempferi; assembly: GCA_027924585.1. Taxonomy (NCBI): domain Eukaryota; kingdom Viridiplantae; phylum Streptophyta; class Pinopsida; order Pinales; family Pinaceae; genus Larix; species Larix kaempferi. Next base: position 20,561,696 of record BSBM01000643.1, read on the forward strand.
CAATAGCATAGTTTTTACGCTAGTTACTATTCAATGGTCTTGTTGAAAATCATAAATGCATACTCTTATCTTTTTATTAGTTGCAAAAATGAGAACTATGATTAACCTGCTATTCATATCATTCTTAGAGATTTGCTATCCTATGCAATAATTCTACAATTGCAAACTATTTACAAAATATATGAGAGTTTACAATATTAAAATGATATGAAATCTGAACTTAATACATGGCTAAACTTTAGTCTTAAAACCCTAATCATGATCATAAAGTTAGAGCTTTAAATATTAACAAAGCAATCAAATGTTTTGAGTTTACAAAAGATCTTATGCGAAGATTTGTTGTCGTTATAATTGGTGCTGACATACATTTATGTCGACAGGATGGACAAGTTGACGATTCAATAAATGGCATAATCCTCGAGCTGTCATGGAGATCGTATCTCGATCCTGCATTAAAAACTCAGTTCACAACTCCAGTTGACAGGGATTGTTACCAATCCACGTAGTGTAAAATCGATGTAATATCAACTGCGACGACCACTGTGTAATGGTTTCTATAATGAACTCCTCCGAGCTGGCTGTTGATCGATCCTCCGTGTGCCAAAGTGGAATTGCCATGCTTGTACTAAAGAATGGGGCATTAAATGCATAAGTTTTTCGTCCCAATTCCATCTTGCTGGCACTCTTATGATCGTCGATAGTGATGAATTTGGATCGTCTGATGCAACCCTAACTTTTGTCGTCGTTTTCGTTAATGAGATTTGAATGTCATTCATTGTTCTTTTGTTTCGGTCTGTGTGGCCGATACGATGCTGAATTCTAGGGTTAGAAATCTTGTAAGAGGTTTCGACCTTGAGACCTGTAGATTAGGGTTGAAGTTGCAGATTCTTTCTCACTGTAATGGCTTTTTGCTAAAATGTTGGGTCTCTAGTTTGAAGTGTTATTGAGTCGATAGTTTTAAGCTTTTCGTTTTAGAGTTTGAATGAAACACACAAAGCTGTAAAATGATAGAGGTATCCTGGTCTCGTCTACAGCAAAGAGCTCGTCGTTTTACTGGTGAATGTAAAGAACTTGGCCACCTGTTGAGAAGGTAACTGTTCTCGAAAATGAATAGTGATTCTTTTGTTGAACTTCGACTTTCAGTTTAAAAAATATAACAGTTGTCTAATTCTAAGCTGTTGTTTTGTCAGTTGCAGGGTTCAAAGAACGACTTGAGCAAGGGTTTGGAAAGGAAAGGCGTGCTTCCATTCCTGGTAAGATCCGGGTCTCAAACCCTCATAGGTGCCTTTCGACTTTGGTTGATGTGATTTCAAGAGGATGAATAACCAGTTTTTCAACATGCCTCGGCATTGTCTGTCAGTTGAAAAACTTTGAAGACCCCTTTGTTATTCAAACGATGTTTATACAGGGATGTGACCCTCGTTTGTTTATATGATACTCGGTCTTAAACTTTGATGCCTAGCTTCGTCGAACTGGGAGTTATACTACTTGTCAAAGCTGAGGGTTTTTGGACTTGTTTTAAAATGATTAAACTTGGGAATAAACCCTGTGCGATTTTCGTTTGGAAACATGTTGTAATCTTTTTGTTTTTGAGAACATTGGTTTCCCTTTTTGGAGTTGGGACTTGTATTAGTTTAAACTTTGAGTCACAACCTGTTGGTTTATGTTATGAGAAATGAGGTATAGAGCCGAGACTCCTCTACTGTGGATACAATGTTTTTTCTTCTCGACAATGAATATATGATATTTCATTCTGTGCTATTCGTCTGTGTTATACATATGAATACTGTAGGTTGATATTGTGAATTTCGAGCTAGGCCAGGGTCTATATGCTTATCATAGATGATAAATCTGTAATAGGTAATGCCGAGATGGTTTTCCTTTCGTTTGTAATGGAAAAGAATAGGGTCATACCCTAGTTCGAGTCTTGTCTTTGAATATAAATAAATGTTTGAATATGAACTTCTAAAAAGGTCTTTGAAGCCAAAAACTAGGATTCGATCCGTAGCTTGTGTATATTGTGTTTGTTTATGTTGCAAAATGATGGTAATGGAAATCAAAATTCTAACTAGGGTTTGATACGAACCTAGTTTTTGGAAATCAATATATGCAGTTTATATTATATATAGTTTATAAAATATATGAATAAGATGAAAGAAAACGAAATAAGGTTTATCATGTTTTCATTATTTGATAGAACTAAAATGTTTATTGCATATGTTATAATAGGAAATGAAAACAATGTGTGTGTAAAAATGTGAGGACTGTGAAATGACTATGGTTTGCAGCATTATCCATAATTGATACATTTATTTATTTGCAGCAATATTATTTATATTGCAAACATGATATGATGTATGGAAATTTGAATTTCATTTATTTCTTATGTACATAGTAGAGATAAGAAATTGCAATATATTTATACAGGAAATAAACAATGTTTGTTTGTAATGAAACAATGGAATATTCTATAATATTTAGGTATTATACAGAACTTTCTACTATTATTAACTATAGGGCAGAAACTGATAAACATATAAATTACTATATTTATCTATCGAATCAATGGCAATTTGCCTATATTTTCATCTATACTTAATTTGCGTCTCTACACTAGAGTACGATGCAAACAACAGCATGAGGAAAAATGTAGAGATTGGTTTATTAATTCAGAATAACATAAACTTCGACATTCATATTATAAATAAAATCAGAAATCAATTCTTCTTCAAAACAGAGATTTCTAATTTTACTTAAACAGAACTAATAACTGAAATAAAGTAGAAACTGTAAAACCTGGATTAATCTGTAGGGAAACAAACAGCCCAAGAAGATTGTTCCACCCAACCAATTCCTGAAGACAGTCAAGTACTTGCCTTAGGACCCCCGAGCCTGTTCACTGAACCACCAGGAGGAAGAAACTTAGGAATTTAGGATCTCTTCTTGCAGTAGCAAATAACTGTGGAATCTTCAAGAGCTAGCCGTCCAAGGGACCTCCTCCAGCACCTCTGGTTCTCCTTAATAAATATAGTATGCAGACTTATGTTTGCACTCACAGCTATCCTCCCTATTCGAATCTCTCAGTGATCACCTGATGCACATGAGGAAATATTCCTGCATAAATATTGTGTAAGAGATGCCTGCTCAATTCAAATTTGCCTTATGTAGGTTGCCTAGGCGTTTTCAGTTGTTACTTGGTCATTAAATGAGCTGCCTGCCCACTCCCACCACCTGGGGGGTAATGCCAATTTTTAGGGGTAGTTGTCCCATAACCAACAGCTAGTGGTGTGGTGCAATTGCTGCTATCTATCCCATACCTTCCAACAGCTTCCATTCCTCCTAGTGGGTCAGTGAACACTCATTTAACAGTCCCCTTGGGTGTTTGTCTCCTAATTAATTTATTTAAATAATAATAATCAGTAATTACATTCATCCTTGATCAAAATTGATCATAATTACAAAACTTTGTAATTAAATTTAACATAAAGTAATTTGCAAATAAAATAATAATTTTCAGAAATTTGGGTAGGTGACAATAAACATGTCAAGCAGTTGATTAACTAATGAAGATAATAATCCTACCAGTCTATTCAGCCAAACTCATCCCATAGAAGAACTAATCTAATTCACACACCTAGGAATTCAATTGCAGCGACCTTCCTACAGAGATCAACCTAGCAGTTATAAATTTAAGAATAGAAATAAACTAGATTGCTTTTGCAAGAAGTTAAATCCTATAATTATCAAACTACAATATTCAATCTTTATCAAAATGATCCATCTAGTAGCTATTGTTACTCAATCACACTCTGCTTATTCTAATAAACCAATTGAAGATACAACAGCAACCAAAATCTAAACATAAGCTTGAACTCTAACTGATAATTACTGGAAATCCTAGAAAGCATAAACAACTGAAGATATTGGAATTGAGCTTGGTTGTTACAGCTGATTCGAGCAAGCATGCATTAAATTGAATTAACCTACACAGTCGACTGTCACACCACTCTGTTACAGCTATTCAAGATGCAATCATACTACCAGAAGGAAAGCTAACCTCTATTGCAACTAACAGTAACATCTACAATAATTCCACACCACACACAGAAAGAAAGCTAAATTAACCTACCTACTTAAACCAGCTATCTCTGTGAGAAGGAGGGCCCTAGCCTTCTAACAGAGATGCCGAGAATCACAACGAATTAAGACACATAAATGAAGAACTCTTCTCTCATATTAATGATGTAAAATCGGCAGTGTCAGTGCTTTGTTACAACTTATACAAAATGGTAATTGTCCAACCCCAGGCTACAAGAGCCTTCGCATATTTATACATTGAAAGTACAGATCACGGTCCACTAAACTCGTGCAACAATGAAGATCTATGGTCTTCATGCTGCGGAGTTACAACTAATTGTTAAAGCCGTATTAAACAAGGTTGTTACTCATGAAGGAGTTGTTACTCCAGTAATCAATGGATCAATGGATTTGGCAAGCTGGAATGCGATCTCTCTGTTGCAGCTGGGTTCTGTTTCAGTGGAAGCCTGTTACAGATTCTTGTGGATGAATGTGCTGTCCCTTGGAGTTATGAGGAGCTGGTGCTTTGAAGAGTAACAACCGGCGCCACTTGGTTGATACACCTACGCTTTAGACCTTGACTAAATGAAATCACATAGATAGCATAAACCAAGGACTAGGATCTCGAACCTTAACAATCTTAGGCATAAAATAAATAAAGCAATAACGAATTATACCTGTCAGTATCATTGGTTGACCTGGAGAAAGGCATGGATATAGCTTATGAAAATAGGATGTAATCAGGGGAAAATGATGTAATAAGGATGGCCCAAAAGGGCATTTCCCAGACCCAACAGATGTATTTCAATGCTTGATTATCAATCATCATAATGAACTCTCTATACAAAAGGTAATGTCTCCAATATTTCAAGGCTTGAACTGTTGTATAGAACTCTTTATCGTAAGTGCTATACTTCTATTTAGATTCATTCAGTTTCTCACTAAGAAAGCTATAGGTCGGCCTTCTTGGCTTAAAAACCCTCCAATGGAAACCCCGAAAGCATCACATTCTACTGTGAAAAGTTTGTCGAAATCTGGTAGGGTAAGAATAGGATCTTCAATAACTCTTTTCTTGAGCTGTTCAAAGCTTACTGTAGCTTCCTTGGTCCAGTTAAATATTTTTCCTCTAGTGCAGTCAGTCAAGGGAGCACTTATACAATTGAAATTTCTAATGAACCTCTTATAAAAGTTGACCAACCCATGGAAACTCTTCACTTCAGTGATACTTTTGGGGATTGGCCACTCAAGGATGGCCTTGACCTTTTCAGGATCCATGCTCAATCCATTTGCTGAAATTACACTACCCAAAAATATTAATTTATCCTTGCAGAACTCTCTCTTCTCAGGGTTGATAAACAATCTCTCAACTTGGAGGATGTCAAGTACTACCTTCAAATGATCTTCATGTTCATCCATAGTCTTACTAAAACTAGAATATCATCAAAATAAATTATTATAAATTTCCCAATGTGTGATCTAATTACCTGGTTCATAGTTCGCATGAAGGTAGCCAGGGCATTATATAGACCAAACGACATCACCACCCATTCGAATAAGCCGTCTTTCGTTTTGAAAGCAGTCTTCCACTCATCTCCTTCCCTAATTCTGATTTGGTGGTATCCACTTCGGAGGTCAATTTTAGAGAAAACTTCGGCACCAGACAAACAATCTAGCAGGTCATCCATTCTTGGTAGTGGGTATCGATACTTCACTGTAATCTTGTTAATGGCTCTAGAATCCATGCATAATCTCCATGTCTTCCCTCCCTTCTTGGGAGAAAGTAAGGCGGGAGTAGCACAAGGACTCATGTTTTCCCATATGAACCTCGTTTCTACTAATTCTATTATCTGCCTCCTTATCTCCTCATTTTCGAAGGGAGTCATCATGTAAGCTGCTTGGTTTGGAAGCTTGGCGCCCGGAATTAAATCAATTTGATGTGTAATACCTATTGTGGGTGGTAGACCCGCTGGTAGATTTGTTGGTGTCAAATCAGGGTATTGCTGAAGTAGTTTCTGCACTTCCAATGGGACTGTTTGCTGCTGCAATGGCTTCTGTTCTCGGAGGTATAACAAATAGCAAACACCACTCCTAAACTCCTTGGAAAACCTCTTCCATCCCATGGTACTCAAGGACAGGGTTGTTAATTCAGTCGATCCTTCATCCTTGAAGGGCTTCAAGATATGGTGACTATCCCTATGACGAAACTCATATGTGTTTTCCTTACCATGGTGAATTACATCCTGATCATATTTCCAAGATCTACCGAAAAGTACATGGCATGCATCCATTGGAACCACATCACATCACACTTTTTCTTCATAGGGACCAATTTTAAAGTGGACTAGACAAGTTTGGTTTACAAGCACACTATGATCCTTTTTTAGCCAAGAAATACTATAAGGATGAGGTTAATTAGGAATGGAGGTAATTTGTAATTTTTGCACCATTTATGTATTTACTAGATTGTCAATGGATCCGCCATCTATAATTACCTTGCAAACATTGTCCTTGCACTTACACTTGGTACGAAACACGCTTTTCCTTCTCCAATCCACTTCAGGGGTGACTTTGTTACCAGATATCAAAGTCCTCCTTAACATGAGATTTTCACCTCTCTCTACCTCAACTTCTTCTGGCAAAATTCCTGCTCCCTCTTCTTCTTGAGCCATCATCACCCTTTTTGAGTTTTTTAGGCAATCCATTACCTTATGGGGGGCGTTGCATATAAAACACTTCAAGGGCCTCCAACCCCTAGCAAAGTATCGCCCCCTTCCCCTGTTCCAGGAGGTCTCTCTACCTTGGGAGTTAGGCTTCAACTCACTACAGGATTCTGCTTTGCTTGTCGGTTTAGAAGAACTTCCTCTACCCCTATTCATATTACTACCCCCTCGCTTGATTGCTGCCTTGCTCTGCCTATTCATCTTTTCTTCGGCCTTTAATGCCAATTGATATGCTTTGTCCACAAAGCTCACTTTGATCAGGGCTAATTCATCTTGGAGCTGAAACCTAAGAGCATTGACATACCTAGCTGTTGCATGCTCATAATCTTCTTGTAAATCAGTTCTAATCTGGAACTTCAAAAATTCCTCTATAAGTGCAGATATGGATAAGTCCTTTTGCCTTAAATTTTGGTAGTCTCTGAAAAGTCTCTGCTGATAGTCAGAGGGCATAAACTTAACTTTTAGAAGCTTTAGCATCTTCGGCCACAACTTGATCTTCTCCTTCCCTTGTATCTTTCTAAGATTCTGGAGATTCTCCCATCATAGAGCAGCATGTGACTTCGTTTTGGATGCTGCTATTTTAGTCCTTCGTGGATCAGTTTCCTCGATCCCTTCCATATCAAAATACTTTTCAAACTCTTGAATCCAATCCATGAATAATTCTGGATTCAATTCGCCTTTGAAATCAGGGACTTCGACTTTAGCCCTGGTTCCTTGTTTGGTTATTGCCTCAATAAATCTCTCCATGGGGTCTACAACTCTGACCCGACCTCGTGGAACTTCCAGTTCCTCCTCGGATTCTTCATAGGGAAATCTGGACTCGATGGCCTCTAAACTTCGAAGTAGTTCCTCATCAACGGTTACTCTATGTCTGGCATTTCTCCTTCCTCTCCTTCCCCAGTTCAGATGGACACCCTTCTGAGTCATCGTTGTGCTCTGATACCAATCTGATGCAGTCAATCCCCAACTGCCAAATACTCTAGGGACCTATAGCTTTACAAGCACACACTTAAACTGGAAAAAAACAATCTGTATACATAAAGACCCAATAGAACCAAAAAAAATCATACTTTTTATTGAATGGGTAAATAAATCAACTAGACTAGAATTTCATGCATAAATGTCTTGAGCGGACTGAGCCTATGCACCCAGCACTCCCATATCTCCACTACAGGACACGCAGGTCCCAATTCCACACTCACCGGCTTACAGGTCCAACCCGCAGCCACTAAAAAATAAAAACTGTTAGCAGGTGAAACCAAATTCCGGTAATATTTGCTCTAGCTCACCCGTCCGTTGCCAAGTCAGATTTTCTGTCAATTGGTAGATAGAAATGTAGGTTGTGTATTAAATGAGCAGAGGCTTCACAATGAAGCCAATTTCTCCACCGACAACCATGGAAAAATCTAGATGCCTTCAATTTTTGGAAGACCTCTCTTGTATTTATTATTGATGTATTGTATTCATAGGATGAGCTGGTTGGTTGCGAGAACGCTGAAGAAAATAAAATCAAAGTTTTATGCCCAAGTCTGAGTTTTTTTTTCTTGTATACGTGTCTATTCTTTACAGTTTAATGTCTGTATATTAGCTTCCTAAGGTTCTGTGTGTGACTGTATTTCACATATATGCTCTCTTCTGAATTTGAGAGTGTGCCCATGTTCTTGTTCCTCATGTGCTCTATATTTATCTTGCAAACTGACAATATGTTTTCTCATTGAGAGAACAGCTGGTATAGTCTACTGAATTTTGTTATCACAGTGACCCTGTGCGTGAACTGTTGGTACATTTGTAAAATGAGCTGGAAATCAATAGAACAGGGGATTGATAGTGCCTTTGTTCCCAACACATGATGCATGACTGACAATGATTTCACATCGTAGATGAGCAGTAAAGGGAGAACAAAGCAGGCTGCTACAGGTGAAGGATCAGAGATAGAGGTTATTGCAGGGACAGAGGTTATTTTTCCCAACAACTGGTATCAGAGCAAGGTTCTGAAAGCTGCAGCATGGAGGTCACTGCCATGAGTGACATGGAGAAGCTGAATGGAGGCAATTTTGCTCTATGGAAAGCACAGATGGATTACATACTAATTCTAAAGGACCAGTACTTGCCAATTGAGGGAGCAGCAAGTAAGCCTTCATCAATGACAGATAAAGAATGGAACAAGCTTGACAGGAAGGCCATTGCCACAATCAGGCAATACTTAGCAAAGAGTGTCTACTTCAATGTGGTTGGGGAGAAGACAGCATAGGCTCTATGGAAGAAGCTGCATGATTTGTATGAGAAAAATACAGCTTCCAACAAATTGTTCTTGATGAAGAAGTTGTATAACCTCAAGATGAAGGAGGGTGCTCCAATTGCAAAGCACTTAAATGAATTCAACATAATTACCAGCCAGCTTGCCTCCGTCAAAATTATCTCAGATGATGAAATCAGAGCCATCCTACTTATGTGCTCCATGCCAGACAGCTGGGAGAATTTGATTGTTGCCATGAGCACTTTAGCTCCTGCAGGGACCTTGAAGTTTGATGATGTTAGCAGCAGTCTAATGAACGAGGAGCTGCGACGGAAATCAGTGACAGAAAACCATGGAGGAGAATCTCTAAGCCTAACTAATCGTGGCAGGAAAATGGATCGAGGTAGACATGGGCGTTCAAAATCCAGGGGCAGATCAAAATCAAGAAAATGAAGACTCACTTGCTTTCATTGTGGGAAACAAGGACACGTGAAGAAGGAGTGTTGGTTTTGGAAGAAAGAGCAGAAGGAGCAAAAATCGACCAACACAAACCAAAGGTCAGCCAACACAAATGAAGGTGAGACCACTGCAGTTGTTTCAGATGGTGATGTCTTATTTACTGTTTCAGTAGAAGATGCATGCTTATATACTTCTAGTAGTAGCATAGATTGGATCCTTGACTCCGGGGCATCCCACCATGTAACTCCATGCAAGAACAACTTTGTTGCATATGAAAGCGGTGATTATGGTAGAGTGCACTTGGGAAACAATCACTACTGCAACATTATTGGAGTGGGAGATGTTCAAATCCAGTCAAAGGATGGACATGATATCTTACTAAAACAAGTCAAGCATGTCCCAGAAATGCGCATGAGCCTGATCTCGGTGGAACAGTTGGATGATGAAGGTTGCTCCACAACATTTGGCAAAAGCGGTTGGAAAATTTGTAAAGGGGCATTGGTCATGGCTAAAGGACCCAAGACAGGAACGTTGTACACATTAAGAACAACAACAAGGAAAAAAAATGTGGCCGCTGTTGCAAAAGAAGGAAGCTCGCTAGATCTATGGCATAAGCGCTTGGGTCACATGAGCGAGAAGGGCCTAAAAACTCTTGTTGACAAAAATCTGCTTCCAGGTTTGAAATCCTATGAACTTGACCTTTGTGAGCATTACATAAATGGTAGGCAACGCAGAGTGTCATTTATGAGAAGAGGTCATGAAAGGAAAGCAAATCTCTTAGAATTGGTACACTCTGATGTGTTTGGTCCAATGAATGTGAAGTCCTTAGGAGGAGCCTCATATTTTGTCACATTCATAGATGATGCATCTAGGAGGGTTTGGGCCTACCCCATGAAAAGAAAAGATGAGGTATTTGAAACATTTCAGAAATTTTATGTTAGTGTTGAAAGAGAAACTAACAAGTTGCTCAAGTGTTTAACGACGGACAATGGTGGAGAGTATTGCTCCAATGAATTCAAAGAATACTGTAACAGGATTCGCATAAAGCATGAGAAGACTATCCCTAGAACTCCTCAACAGAATGGTACTACAGAAAGGATGAAACGCACCATCATGGATCAGGTGAGGAGCATGTTGTCAAATTCTGGGTTGGAGAAGCATTTTCGGGCAGAAGCAGTAAGAACAGCTTGTTACCTCATCAACCGATCACCTACAATAGCCTTGGACGGTGGCATTCCTGAAAAAGTTTGGACCGGGAAGAAGGTAAACTATTCTCATCTTAAAATTTTTGGATGTGAAGCATTTGTACACATTCCCGAAGAACAAAGAACTAAGTTAGACAATAAATCAATGAAATGTATTTTCTTGGGATATGCGGATGGTGAGTTTGGTTACCGTTTATGGGATTCGGTTAAATGTAAAGTTATTAGAAGCAGGGATGTTATATTTAATGAATTAGAGATGTTTAAGAAGCCTATAGGTGATATGGAGGTCAAGAAATCTATTGACAGGTATGTTGAGCAGCAAGAAAACATACCACTATTGCAAGAAGATTATGGACAACAGGCAGAAAATGGTGGACAGCCAATTGAACATGATGGACAGCCAGCTGAAAATGATGGACAACGATAAGAAGAAACCTTGCAGCAGTCGTTACAAGAGGTCTAGGTGGAAAACATACCACCACAACTGGTTCACAGGTCTTCTAGACCTCATAAGCCTTCACAAAAATATCCACCGTCAAACTATGTTTTGCTAACTGATGAAGGTGAACCAAATTGTTTTCAGGAAGCTTGTGATGTTGAGCATAGCAAGGATCGGAAGAATGAAGCTTCCAAAAGGAAGAAAAGCCCTACAAAATAAGTGGGTATACAGGATCAAGCAGGAAGGTCAAGGCAAGAAGGAAAGGTACAAGGCAAGGTTGGTAGTGAAAGGATTTGCCCAAAAAGAAGGTATTGACTTCAATGAAATTTTTTCACCTGTTGTTAAAATGTCATCCATTAGAGTTATTCTTGGTCTTGTTGTTGCTTTAGACTTGGAGTGTGAACAGTTAGATGTGAAGACGGCCTTCCTCCATGGAGAACTCGACGAGGAAATTTATATGGAGCAGCCGGAAGGATTCCAAGTAAAAGGAAAAGAGAACTTGGTTTGCAGGTTGAAGAAGAGCCTCTATGGGCTCAAACAAGCACCTCGTCAATTGTGTAAGAAATTTGATGCCTTTATGTTGGAGCATGGTTTTAGGAGATTAGAGGATGACCATTGTGTTTACATTAAAAATTATGACCAAGAAAAGTTTATTATTTTATTATTATATGTGGATGACATGCTAATTGTTAGGCAAGATAAGAGCATGATTAACAGGGTGAAGAAGGATTTGGGAAATCAATTTGCAATGAAAGATTTGGGCCAAGCACAACAAATATTGGGCATGAGGATCATAAATGACAAAAAGAATAAAAGGTTGTGGCTGTCACAAGAAAAATACATTGAAAAGGTGCTCAATAGGTTCAACATGAAGGATGCCAAGCGAGTGGGAACACCTCTTGCTGCTCACTTCAAATTGAGCACTGATTTGTGCCCTTGTAATGACAAGGAGAAGGAGGAAATGAGTAAACTTCCCTATGCTTCAGCAGTTGGCAACTTAATGTATGCCATGGTATGTACACGGCCAGACATTGCACATTCAGTGGGAGTAGTGAGTAGATTTGTTGCCAATCCGAGCAAACAACATTGGCAAGCAATGAAGTGGATCTTAAGGTATCTCAAGGGTACTAGTAATTACTGTTTATGTTTTGGAGAAAATGACATTGTGCTTGAAGGCTTCACAGATGCAGATATGGCTGGAAATGTGGACACTAGAAAGTCCACTACTGGTTATGTGTATACATTTGCAGGTGCAGCTGTGTCTTCGGTATCTAGGCTACAAAAGGTAGTAGCTCTCTCCACAACTGAGGCAGAATACATAGCTGCAACAGAGGCTTGCAACGAGATGTTGTGGATGCAACGATTCCTAGGAGAGCTGGGAATTAAGCAAGACAAGTATGTGTTGCACTGTGACAGTCAAAGTGCCATTCACTTGGCGAAAAACCCAACATTTCACTCAAGGACCAAGCACATTGATCTGAAGTACCATTGGATCCGCCAAGTATTGGAAGAAGGGCATCTACATCTCGAAAAGATTCATACCACTGAGAATCCCGCTGACATGTTGACTAAGACTTTGCCAAGAGACAAGCAAGAGCTTTGTAGAAAATTGGTAGGACTGGGGGTAACTTGATGCACAGGTTTGGATGATTAACATACTCTCCACTATCTCCATTTGATTTCAAGTGGGAGAATGTTAACAGGGGAAACCAAATTCCAGTAATTTTTGCTTCAGCTCACCCGTCCGTTGCCAAGTCAGATTCTATGTCAGTTGGTAGATAGAAATGTAGGTTGTGTATTAAATGAGCAGAGGCTTCTCGATGAAGCCAATTTCTCCACCGACAACCATGGAAAAATCTAGATGCCTTCAATTTTTGGAAGACCTCTCTTGTATTTATTATTGATGTATTTTATTCACAGGATGAGCTGGTTGGTTGTGAGAACGCTGAAGAAAATAAAATCAGAGTTTTATGCCCAAGTCTGAGTTTTTTTTCTTGTGTACGTGTCTGTTCTTTACAATTTAATGTCTGTATATTAGCTTCCTGAGGTTCTGTGTGTAACTGTATTTCACATATACGCTCTCTTCTGAATTTGAGAGTGCGCCCATATGCTTGTTCCTCATGTGCTCTGTATTTATCTTGCAACTGACAATACGTTTTCTCGTTGAGAGAACAGCTGGTATAGTTTACTGAATTTTGTTATCACAGTGACCCTGTGCGTGAACTGTTGGTACATTTGTAAATTGAGCTGGAAATCAATAGAACAGGGGATTGATAGTGCCTCTGTTCCCACCACATGCTACATGACTGACAATGATTTCACATGGTAGATGAGCAGTAAAGGGAGAACAGAGCAGGCTGCTACAGGTGAAGGATCAGAGATAGAGGTTATTGCAGGGATAGAGGTTATTTTTCCCAACAAAAACAATCTAAGGAAAACCAAAAACTACTTCATTCGCCCAGGCCCAGCCTTTTTATTCTTGAGATTTCCGCTCAAAAATAAACCCGAAAAAAACGCAGCCGTGTTTCTGTTGTGTCTACTCCAACTCAGAGTGCTCCCGCCAGTCCCTATGATTATGGATCGAAACAGCCGTTATGTTCTGAATCCCATGCTCCGCATCAAGTGGGCAGGCAGAAGGTAAGGAGGAGTGCTTATAAAGGAAATAAAGCATGATTCTCCACGCCCTGAAATCTCCACCGAAGTATCCTGTCGCTACAGACAAATATGGATTAAGTTAAAATAGCAAAGTATCTTGTAGCTACAGACAAAAATGGATTAAGTTAAAAGTGGACAAGCTCATTTGTGCAAATTCTCTCTCTCAAATTGGCCATTTGGAAATTATAAGTTCATCTCAGTAATGGAAATTTGCGTATGGAATTTTTCGTGTAAAGATTTTGACGACATGCCCACGAAGAAAGGGATAATAAACCCAGATAGAGAGACCACTGATCTGTTTGTTTGTTTCTATCAGCCAGACCCTGTTGTGCAGAGCTCCAGAACTGGATTCCTGATTATTCCATTTTCTATCGTGCAGCTCTTTTCTAACGAGGAATTTGATGGAGCTGGTGCTTTCGCTGACTTATTTATATGATCCCTTATATGATCCTTGATCAGTGAAGCCAAGTTAGTTTATGTGGGAAATAAAAATGAAAATGCTGACGTTTTTGCTTTTCTTTGTAGGTTGTCTGGGTCACTTTAGTTTCAGTGCAATCATAAAATCTAATATGGGCCCTGAGCCACACCGCCCCATTCAAGCAAAAAGATTGACTGTAACTGGAGAATCCAATCAGGGATGGCGTGAGCAAGAGACTTGTTGGGGTCCTCACTTGCCAGGGTTCTTTCATTATCACCATCTTTAAACCCATGTCCATATATGATCTTGTTTCCTGCTTATTACTTTTTCTTGGTTATCTGCTGTTGGTATCTCCTCTTTTTGAAAGCTGGTGTGATAAATTTGAAGGCAGGGATTGAGAAGGACGAGAAGTCCCTGTTGCTGTTCAAGCGTTGGAAACCGCCAAACTTCTTGGGAAAACAAAATGGTAGGTCTCCTTAGATTATTGCCATCACTGTCTATAATCTCAGACAAACAAAGTTTAATATCCAGGCTTCCGGTTTGTGTTGAAATTCTGATACCCATTTGATTTGGGATCTCGTGCCTCCATGAGAATGGGCCTACTGTCATCCTGCATGCAGACAATTAATTGTTCTATGGGGTAGATTATACCCGCTTTTGCTTTAAGCATACGCATATAAATACCGCTGGATTTCTTTGGAGTTTATGTTTCAGAGAAGTCAACTCAGCTATCACCTCCCTTTCATAAAGTGTTGCTTGTATTCTGTATCAGAATCTGACTATTCATTCTTTCCCATGGAATCCAAGTAACGGCACAATGGCAGTCTATTCTAGAGCAAAAAGCAGTTATTGTTTTAAAGAAATGTTGGTCTTTCGGTTAGCCAACTCAGCTAGAGTGTTTATTCGAGGATTTTAAATTGGATTTTATGTTTTTAAAGTATGATAAGCTTGCGACAAGTTTTTTTCAGAAATTTAAATATTAGATGGTTTTACAATAAATATAAATATAAATATATATAGGATGGAAGTTGATGTCAATAATATCAGAGAAGATTTATTGTAATCGTCATTCGATGAGTAAACTAACAAATTATTTTAATAAGGCAAACAAATTATCTACCTACCGAATGTTTTTGGGTAGATGTACAGTGGCGTTCTTAAAATCTTAAGAGCCTTGCAACCAATGTTCAAATTTGAACCCTTCATGGCCCTTCCAAAAGTTTTTATCTCTTCCTAGAAGTGTAAAGTTAAAATTGCCCATCAAAAAAAACTAAAATCCGAATTTTATCCTTCCAATAGGAAGGACATAATTTATATCAACATTTCAAAAGAAGGGCAACATTTGAAATTACCTATCCATATAAATTTCAATTTATATGTTGAAATTCCTATTCTATAAAATTCGACTCGTCATTCAAAATATTGGAAATATCATAAATTATAATCATTCACTCACTCATGTCATGCACTCACTGCTTAGCTTTGCAAGGTGACGAGAGATGACTGACGACTACGATGTACTAGCCATTGGGATTTGACTCTGAATCCTGATTCAATTCGGGCTGAGATCTAATGTGTGACAATGTGTCAATGACTATGGATGTAATAACAGAACCACTACTAGGCCCAAAACAAGGCTGAAACATTGTGCCTACTACCTATGTGAACCTGGATACCAATGTCCATTAGTTTTTCGTCAAAATGAAATTCAAATTTCCCCTTTGATGAGTCCTCCTCTACAAGACTTCATTTATTACATGAATGTCACAGACTCACGACAACTCTAAACAACACTCAATGGCATGCAACTACAAATAATGTCATGCAACTAGAACCACAAACCAAGATGAGGTTGATTTATGCATTGATATAGAGGTGGCACTAGGAACACAATATGGAGAAACAATGAGTTAGAAAAAACATTTGGACCAAAGTACCACAATGGTTATTAATAAAATTTAAAAAAAAAAATTGGCTCAGGAATTGTCTTCAATTTGATGGGTGGCATGATTATGATCATGTAATCTCCCTCTGTTCTTCCAAAAATATGTGGTTTCTCACCACGTTTCTCTTTGACACTCGCCACCAAAATACGTATAAAAATTACATGTCTTTACATCCTCTTCCATTTAAATCCTCATCGCATAGTCATGACTAAGGATTATTATGCATGCACATCCTCACCTTATAATATCAATTGGTTCCAGGCACAAAGACAACCATAAATTATCAAATGTGTCAAGACGCAAAGAGTAAGAGACAACTATAAGTACCATATAAGTCTTTAATTTGCACTATCATCTGAGATTTGACACGTTGGATTGGTGTGATCTTCTTATAACTCCTTACCAATGTGACTGTAAGGCTTCTTTGATGGTGAAGTCCATAATTTTAGGTCTTCTTCCTCATTATCATGTCTTTTGGTAAGATAATAAGGAGGGAAGTGGCCCGCATTAGCATGGAAAACAGTTTCGACATAGAGCTAGATACATTAATTCTTTCATTAAATAACTTAAATTTCATGCCAGTGACTATGAATTCACAGAATTGTGGATTGGTAAAAAACACATCAAATTTTAGAGCCTCGAGCTCTTAATTACTCATGTATCTAGAATTTTCGCAAATCGAGTCATTAACAAACTTCTTTTGTTGTTGTGGTTCAATTTAAAAGGTAGATTGTCGAGACTCAAACATGTAGTAAGTTGCAAGGCTCTAGTTGACTTAGGATTGATTCCATTTCCCCTCCATCCCATACCTGTATGTTGTCATGACAAGTGTTGAACAACAAAATTTGATGCCAAGGCCCTTATGATGCTAGTGTTGCTAACTTGGTTGGTATGGAGGATTATTTGTTAATGTTTTTTTGAGCTATGCATTTTTTTTTCTTAGGCTCCTAGTGTCCATCATTCTTACATCTCTCAAGCTTGGATGGTTTCCCTCTCTCCAGTTTGAATTAAGGTTTTGGTTGGTTTTATATATAAATTTTGGTTGTAGGTTTATTATAGCCTCATTTTGCTTAGTGGCTTCTTTTTGTACATAGTTAACAGTAAGTAATTTTCTTAGCAGTATGCATAACATCATGTAGATGCCCCAATATGGTTATTGCATAGGCTAAGTAGTTTTTCTGTATAATGAAGTGTGGTCTAACCCAGAAAAATACAACAAAATAGCTGTTATTTTAATGAATTGTAAAATTAATGTTACATATATGTCAAATTAATGTGTTCAAATTTGGTTTTATTGAAAAGATACCATTTTATCATGTAGATATTCAGGAGTGCTCAATTGCTTAAGATTGTAAAGATTTGGATGGGAAATATTTGTGTTTTGCATTTTTGGGGGGGAAGGGTTTAGTTAATTTATACTTGTCAATTGAAGTACAATTATTTACATTGCCCTTCATCTTTGAAGGACTCCAAGAACAAATTCCCTTCCAATAAAAAGTAATACCCACCCTTCAAATTTGATCACTGCTTGCAACCAATAGAAACAAATCCAAGAACCACACGCAAACTATTTAAATTAAACTAGATTGGATGACAGAAGAGGGATTCATATCGAGGCTATCAGTTGCCTTTTCATTCTTGTAAGTGATAACTAGCAGCTACCTTTTCATTCTTGTAAGTGATAACTATCGGTGGTTTTTCCTCCGCGTAGGATAAAAGATAACCAAAACGCTTCCGTTTTCCTGCGATTTTGGGATAAAAATCGGTTAATTTTTTTGCTAGAAATTGTTATTTTTGCAATTTTGTAATTTCAGCAATTGAGATTGCTTGTTCTAGACTAATTGCCCAATTTTAAAACTACCTAGATAGCCAAAATTGCGATCTGAGCACTCCAAATTGCAATTTTGGCAAAAATTGCTCTGCCAATTCCTGCTAGTGGGATCGTTTTTAGTTAGCCCTTATACTGCTCCTTTTTTCCTCTGCTTTATGCACGGGGCACCTCAACGGGGGTGTGAAAGCTTTTTAGCTTTACTGTCACACAACCTTTTGGTGAAAAGACAAAAGTCTTTCATTAATAATGTTTTTATTAAAGAGTTTAATTTTCAATTAAAATAGATAACATGATTTTTTTATTAAAGAGTTAAATTTCCAATTAAAAGATAACATGTCTTTCATTGTTGATTGTTCATCATTTACTCTGGAAATCAAGATCCTTGGATACGGAATGGAACAAAACAACCTACTAATAGTGGCACAAACAACTCAAAAATAACATGTGCGAGCATTATGCATGTGATTTCTTTAAGGAGATTAATGTTAGGCTAGACGGAATATGACATACCAAATTTGCAATTGCATGAATTGAGTTGGAAGGCCAAATAAATATAATATGCACTTTGTTGAGGCAATTCATTAAAATACACATTACAATTCTTAACGAGATTGTACTATGAGGTTCTCTCATTCCTTTGTCAAAAGAAATTTAAAAGGTTGATTTTCTTTATATATTGTTTTGGATTCCTCAACTATTATTACAAGCGATTTTCAACACATGGAAAGCCCAAGCTGCAACAAATCTTTCCGGGAAATGGAGTTGCCTATGTATTATCCACTATGCATTATGATCAAAATTTTATAAAAAAAATCTTTTGTTTTGCTTCATTCATAATTGAATGCATTTACTTTTCTAGTATAAGTAATTCATTTTATTTTATTTTATAAAAATGGAATGATGTAAACTTATATAATTTGACATAGTAATTTGAATATATAAAAATTACTCATAGCTCATTTGCTTATGGTAAAAACCTTTTTTTTTTAGCATAAGATTTTGTGGTATTATTAGATCATCATAATATGTACATGCTTACTACATTTGATATCTTGGCCATAAATATAGAGCCACTTAAACTTAGGTCATGGGTATGTGATGAAATTTTGTTGTTCAAATTGACAACCATGGGTTCAATTTTATTATCAATGTGTTTTTGTGGGGAAGCGTCAAAATTAGGACCACGATAGCTTTTACTTTATTTTTGGGCCATGCACTTTCCCTAACTTCAAAGTGGTTTGAGTAAAAGTAATTGTTTCAATCAATTAGTAAAACTAAAAGAATAATAAAATGTTACTAAGTTTTAACATATAAATCATTTTTAAAAAGAATGTGAATATTGTCAATAATAGTGTTAAAAGCTTTAAGCAACAAGAATTGTACAAAGACGTGTAAGTTATAATTTGGAAGTATTGAAGATGTACAAAGTGGGATTGGGAGCCTCCCATAACAAAACCCTATTTCCATACAAAGATTCTTATATAGATTGAAGTCTTTATCAAATCACAAGTTAAAAAAAAACATGATAGTGTAAACTATTTTTTTATTTTTTTATTAATTTTAGTGTTATAATAAATATATCATAAACTAGATAAAATTTATGAATTTAAAACCAAACACTAAAAAAATATTTAATAAAATCAATTTTTTTTATTTTTGAAAATTTTAATTTAATAAGATTATAGTTAAAGTATTATAAAATTCACATATATTACAATTAATCTAAAGTCCAAAATAATTGACAAAAACTATAACAGTTTAACGCTCTAAATTTCATCAAATTAAATTAAATTCCAATCAAGTTAAATTACTCAATTTTATTCAATTTTATCATTACAATCAGTTTACTCAATTTAAAATTAAAGTAAATAAAAATTAGTTTTAAAATAATCTTGAAATCCAATCAACCACTGGGCCTAATTGTATTTGTGCAAACTGGAGTCTTCCTGCATTAAATGCAGTCTTCCTTCATTACAGGACGGTCGCTTAACGTCCAAATTTGAAATTCTATCCTCGGTCTCCCTACCATATGAAAATAAACTAGCATTTGCCCCTTGAGGGGCAAAAATGAAAGCCGGTAGGAAAAGAGGAAAGTTAGAAGGAACAAAAACATAGGCACTGGCAGCGAAGGATACTGGTAGGAAAAGAGCAAAGTTTGTAACAATCTCAGATTACAAAGACATAGGCACTCAACCCATAACAAAAAATAATGTTAAGTTCATCAACACAGTGAACCAACTACAATTGCTTTTCTCACAATCTCTGTTGTAGTAATCTCGACACTATAGATTACTACTATATCTGGAATACATGAGCAATTTGAAAAAATATTTCTGCAATAATATCAATGAAAACAATGATTATAATAGCTCCTAAACTGCACAAACTACTTGTGAACAAAAGGTTGTTTTCAGGCCATGTGTTGTAGCAATAAATTTAGGAATCTCCATATACAAGTATAGGTATAGAACTCTTTCATGGACCAGCTCTTGATAGTGCCACAATGTAAGTTGTAAATGAATCTTCGTTATGCTTGCTTCAAGAATGGAAGATACAGTGGGAAACCCAAATATGTTTATTTCTTGTCATCGAGGATTTCAAATCCACAATAAAAACTTGACATCATTCTCAACCATGTAAATGCAAATAGACCTGTCACTACATGAACTAATCTTCTGAAAATTACTAATAAACCAAGGAAAGTAACTGGTTATCAATGACTCTCACCGCATCAAGGATTCGCACGTCTTCTGACAATATAGATAGTTCACAACAAAGCACAATAAAAATACAGACTTACAACACAATAGGAGTGGTGAATCTTCATTATGCTTGCTTCAAGAATGGAAGATACAGTGGGAAACCCTGATATGTTTCTTTCTTCTCATTGAGGATTTGAAGTCCACAATAAAAACTTTACATGCTTCTCAACCATGTAAATGCGAACATACCTGTCACTATATGAATTAATCTTCTGAAAATCACTAATAAACCAAGGAAAGTAGTTGGTTATCAATTATTCTCACCGCATCAAGGATTCACACATCTTCTGACAATATAGATAGTTCACAACAAAGCACAATAAAATGTTGACTTACAATACAATAAGAGTGGTTGTAGCTCTCAATATAAAGGTTGTATTTATTCAACATGGCGGTAGATGAGGAGAGGTCGCTTTGCTTGGCTTCTTTGTTTTTATGAATGTAAAAGAGAGTACACAGTTTACAAATCAGCTAAGATTAATATTTATATCACTACTGCTCAGGATAATCCATTATGATCTTAGCTTGAAAATCCATTTCCAACAAGGAAACTGGAGAGCATTGAACTAAAAAAGTAGTAAAATATAGCACTGTTATAAAAATATGAACAAGCATTTATGTTTTTTAGAGAAAAGGAATCCCAATAATATCCATTGAAAAGTACACATTACATATAAACATTTCTGCAATAGTTTCTCAAGAAGGGAAATTTGTTTTCATTGACAAAGAAGAATAGATGAACAACAAAAATGGTCGGTTCGCCACTATATAGCTTTGGAAGAGTTTGTTATCTGGTGAAATTGCAAAAATGAGAATAGTAGGAAAAGTTTTCATTTGAGTGACGTACATATGAGAAGATACAAATGATATTTACAATTAAAATTAGTTGGACGCTTCTAAATTGGAAATATAGTCTTCCCATGCAGTAGCTTCTTCAGTTATGAGATTAGATTCGTCGGGCTTTAATAGTTTTAGAGACACTTCGTGATAAGACAGTTTTGTTTCTATATTTGCAACTCTTGTTGGTGCAGCCTTGCAAGTATCCTGAAGGAAAATGAGATGTGTAGATGTTTGCCTCACATAGAATTCGATGTCTTCTTTTGTTAGAGCATCAATTTTCTTGATGTAGTCTAGGTTTGATTGCAACACTTGCTAGAGTTCTGCCATCTGCTGATCCTTGGGGGGGGAGCTCATCGATATTGGCTGCCATAGGGAGATGACATTTACGGTGAACTTGATGGATCTCCTCATAGAATTTTGTGCATTTTTCAAGAGTTTTATCAATCTCGGCATTTAGTTCATTAGTGGCTCTCCTGCAAAATTCAAGGAATGCAATATCCATCTTCAGGGTCGCTAGTGTTTTTTGAGGGAGGTGAGGAGGAAATGCTGGGTTATTTTCTCTCCAAGTTAACTATTTTTTAAGCTTGTTTCCAGTAGTAATCAAATGTTGATGCATTGCTATTGAGCTTGTAGCAATTTCCTGCATCCTTGCCATGAATTGTTTGATATTGTAGATTTGTTGAAAGAGTGTTTTTTGACAGTTTGAGACTTGCTATTGAAGCTTGCATGCTTGTGCCCAAAACGGTTCCATTAGTGATTCCTTATCTCTCAACAAATTATCTACTTGAGTCTTCAATTCATTGGCCTTGTCGTTTGCCACTGATGCATGTGTTTCAAAGTCTGTAAGCTTTGCTTGAAAATCATTTGTCTCCCCTTCCATTATCATTAACTGAACAATCAATGCTTCATTTTCTGTGTTAAGGTTGTTGTACGCTCCATACTTACTATACTTGCCATAGCTATTACTTTACTACCGTCTCCTTGTGTTCCTTTGAACACAATTAACAAGGTCTTCATAATCAGCTAAGTGGTTAGCTGCAAGTATGGAATGTGATCCAATGGTGAATGGATCATTTGTAGTAGAGGGTTGGAAGCATGGGGTTGTAGAATGGTTGGGTCGAGGATTCCATGCAGTAACATATTTTTCAAAGTATTTTTTTGCATCTTCGACCTTGGTAGCATCCTCCCAATCTAACGTGTCCATATTGGGTGCATTTTCAAGCCATAAGAATCCATGTATATGTGCAGAGCCCCTATGTTGCCATTCATACCTACATGAAAATTGTAAATATTAGGAAGGTACATCTGAGGTTTTGAATATAGGCAACTTCAATGAGAATATGATTTGCTACCAACCTGCACCAATAGTATTTTGTAGAAATCCCTTTTTGAAGAACCTCTTTAAGAAATATTTTGAATCTATTGTGCATGTATTGAGATGCAACATGTGGATTGACAATAAGGTTGTGAATCCTCCATTGGTGTTGTTAATTTGAAGTGGTTGGAGCTTGTCCAGGCATCAGAGAATCCAAATCCGACCACTTGGAATCAGCTACGCTGAGAGTGAAGAAGAATGTTGGTGCCCCTTGTTGATTGATCATGTCAGCTAGTTCACCCTGGCTTTTATTCCAATAGGAACATGTCCCATGAAGGGTGGAGCCAAAGTGCATGACTTGTTCAGGGATCTTAGCATCAGGCATGTCTTGTAATTGATGTAAAAGTTCTGAGATGGTTAGAGGCAATGTATCTTCAATGTTTCGTTTGAAAAATACGGAAGCAGTAGAATGGCTACGGTGGCGCATCATGAGGTTATATATGTAATAACGAAACCGAGGATTTTGGCCAAATCTATTGTCATGGTATCGAAGAAGGTGCAGTGCATAATTTTCCATCCCAACCTCTTGAATGTGTGGTTGTTTAATCATGGAAACTCCGGTGGGAAAAAAGATTGGGAAGGGCATGGAGAGGAGGCTTATTATGTTGTACTCTTTGATAGGGGAAGCATCTATTGGCGGCTAGTCAATGCAAGGTGGAGTTGGTGCATTGCTTGTGGCTAAGAAGCGTTTGATTTCATCAACCTCAGTTCCACAATTTGTTTGTGTAGATATAAAGGAGGAGGACTGTACTTCATGGGGTTCAAGGAATTTGGGTGGTTGAACAGTAGAAGATGAGGTATGGTCAGCAAATGGGGTTTCATCGGGTGTGACATGATGAAGGAGGGATGAAATGTCTGTTGGTTCAAGAGGCAAAGAAGATAATGCGATTGGGTTAACTTGAACATATTTGTAGTATGGGTCATTTGATAGTTTGTAGTCAAGAACAACAAGAACATGTGCTCGACTAACAAAGAATT
Organism: Larix kaempferi; assembly: GCA_027924585.1. Classification (NCBI taxonomy): domain Eukaryota; kingdom Viridiplantae; phylum Streptophyta; class Pinopsida; order Pinales; family Pinaceae; genus Larix; species Larix kaempferi. The sequence continues at coordinate 20,585,637 of BSBM01000643.1, forward strand.
CATAAGGCTTGTTTGTAGGGTTGCATTTGCGAACAATAAGGATGTCAATGTCTAAAAGAAAACGAGGGAGGAAGTGGAAATGCTAGAAATGTTTTGCGGGGAATCTAATAGTGTGGCCAGAATATGTATATTGTCCGCCACAGGCATGAGTGACTTGTAAGATTGGGTTAACACGAGAAATGAGCATTTCTTCAACTTGAGTAATCCTTGCAAGTACAAATGGTTGTATGCCAGGATCCATGTTGTTTGCCAAAGAAAAGCGGTGGACATTTTTTTCCGCGATGCAACGAGAACATGCATATGCACAACAAAGTGGTTTGTTTTAATTCCAGGATAAGATTCCATGCATATAGAGCATACATTCATGGGAGATAGTTTGTCCAATAGTGTACGGAATAGTTGATGTGCACCATTGAGGCTAGAGTTTGTTGAATGGGGTGCTGCAGATGTGGATGGTGGAGAGGGTGTTAGGGAATGTTGGACAACGTGAAATGGGGAAGGGATATTAACAAGTTGACGAGCATCTCTATATAGAAGGCGTTGACGCTTGTTTTTTTTTTGAGCATATAGAACTCTTCTGCGTGCATTGATTTGATCAGTGTCAAGATTTGTCAACATGCCTACATGTTAAGACTGTTCATTGTTGGTTACAAGTACCACTTAAGTAATAATGTTGATGCAAAAAGTGTAGCTGCTAAGTATGAGAAGAATGTAAACAAAGTTGGGACTGAAAAGCAGTCAAACTTGGAAAAAGTGAATGTAAAGGTAAAGTTCAAAGCTTGCGGACAATTGGACACCTATTGAGCACAATGTTGTCATTTTCATCAAGTGAGTCAATTGTTTCCAATGATGGTGAAACCTCTTCAAACATGACAACGAGCACCTTCAAGCGAAGATTTGAATTAAAAGTTTATGTCTTCATCGATAAGGTCAAAAGGTACTCTCGAGCACAAACACGTTGAAAAATTTCCATGAGAGATGTTGGATCATTTGCTAAAAGGCACAAATATTTTGCAGAGACCCCCATGAGTTGTTTCGCAGCATCATCAAAGGCTATAATACCATATAGTTGTCCAGTAGCATATGTTAGGTCGATTTTGAGTATGTATCGGTAATCACACTCAATAAACTCCCCATCACATCTTTCACAATGGTAAGTATTGCCAACTTTGTGGGAAATTTTTTTCATGCATTGTATCCCATCGAAAAATAGAGGGCATGCAAGGAAATGAAATTCATCGACGTTAATATGGGTGATTATAGCAACAACTGAATACTAAGTTGCCTTCTCAGAGTGCTGGAGAGACTGGAGCGCAGAGATTGAAATGTTATTGGATGAGTTGGAAGCAGAGTAGTTGTATTTTCTACTTAATGATGGCAAGGATGAACGGAATCCATTGTCATCAAACCATGATTGGAGAAGTTTATCTTCTTTAATGTCTAGGTTTATAAGGAGGTTGGTATTGGATATGGTTCCAATGGTTTTTCCATTGAACTCTGTAAGACGTCCACCTTTGATTGCAAGGATAGGGGGAGTAGCTAAACCTCGAAGGTTGACAAGTTGGGCACCCTCAATTGTGCAGTGCTCCCCCCAAAGTGTGATGTCTATTCTAAACTCGGGCATGTCCCCATTATTAAAAATTCAACCCAGAAAGTTGTATGTGGAGTTCTAACCATACATAGACAACTTGAGGAATCAAACTCAATGTAAAAAAATAACTTCCAATAAGCATGGCAATGAATTATTTAAGACACCCCAAAATGATAATGCATCAAAACCATATAGATACATTGTAAAAATTATAAAATGCAAATTATGTTTGACATAAATAGATATACAAATTGAAATTTCACCATCGCAGTAACTTTTAAGTCCTTCAAAATCAAGTTCACATGTATAATGATAATAACATTCATCAATATAATTTATAACTTTCATGTTATGTTATATTATACATGACTGAAGTTAAAACATTAACAAATTAATTTTGTGGGTACACAAGCTATACAACAATTTAGTTAGAAGACAACATTCTTACTAAAAAATAGTTGTCGTCACCACATTGCACAATTAAGGATAAACCATTGTCCTTTTTGGCTCTATACCTACAACCCCTAATAATATAATGAGACTAGTCAATTTTATTAATATTTCTACGTTACTTTTCTTCCCTACAAATATTTGTGGCTTCTAAATCAGTTTAAGATTTGTATATGTGATTTAAAGATCCATATTTGAGCCTTTTTACCTCTTATTTAATGCTAGACATAGTAAGAACTTGGTTGGTATTGGAGGGCGAAAGGATGTAAGGTTAAAACAAGGTTGCATAGCAGCAATACTTGCCGAGATTAGATTTTAAAAGTACAAAGAAAACTATAAACATGTAAAACACATAGTCAAAGTTGCAAGTTTTTTTGGTTATAATTTAATTTATTGCTCAGTTGTACAAATTGTAGTGTGAAGAATGGAGAATACAAAGATGTATGTTGCAAATTTGACTAATAAAAAGAACATGTTTTCTAGTTCATATATACTTATGTTTTCTAGTTCATATATCACTAGAGTAGTAGTATATGTCCTTAATTCTTTAGCTCGCTATTCCTATTGAAAATGAGTTGTAAAATGAGCGCAAAGAAGCTTTCGTGAATATAAGAATAGTAACTGAATGAGAATACACTTGTGAATATGAGAATAGTAAAGATAAATCTTAATAATATTGCATCTGCTTTTCAGCGTCATGCAACATGATTGTGTTTAGATGGGTTAGGCATTATTGATTCTTAGTTGTCTTAAAAAGGTTATTATCTTGTTAGAGACGACTACTCCACAATTTGTGGACACCCTACCATGTCCTTACTACATTTATTATCCGTTTAAACTTACATCATTAAATGATTTCTCGTTTGTCTCGACTATAAGTCGAAGTTTCGGCATAAGGGAATTTTGATACCTTTATTACTTTAAAATTTAGGGTTAAGCATTAATTCACAAAATGATTTTACCATTAAATGTAAAATTTACATCTAACATCTAATGTTACATAATATCAAAATTGAACATTGTAATTTGAATATATAATGCACTATAATTTAGGGCTATCTAACTTTGAACTATACTAACTTCATAAACATAAGGTTTAGAATTTACCTAAACATTAATTAACCCTAATTTAACTTTTGATATAAGGATATATTTAAACCCTAAATATTTAGCTATGTTCACATAGTCCACCTAATATTCACATAATTAAGAGATATTTAAACTGAAATTTTACTATAGTTCACATATAATTACTTGCATTAATTAATAATATAGCCAATGGCCGTGGGCGCCCATGTGAAAGCAACTTTCCCCATGTGGACTCCCCTTTTCCGACCTCGAGCCTTACCTGCCACTCCTACTCCACCCAGCTCTGCTCCATCCTCCACGTGGAGGCCTCACCTCCTCTCCGCCCATCACCATGCAAGGAGCCAGTATGCATGAAGGCCACGCGGCCTCTTCATGCATCCCACTACCATGCACAAAGAGGAAATCCCTAAATAGGGTCAATCCCCAAGGCATGGTCATTTCTCTTCCCTTTTCTGATAGGTTCTGCTCTGCAACACTCAACAACAGTAGACGGCGATCTATGCTCCATGGCTCTTGGTTGGGCCATATTGCATGGATTTTTGCTTCACTGCTCATCATATCCACTCCATATAACAAGGCAGAGAGAGAGACATAAATAATCTGTTATTGCCTGGGGATGGGTTCTATGCCATCGTTCGAGCAAGGACGTCTGCCATTGAAGCTAGATATCCAGGCATTTTTTTTTTTCTGCACGTATATAATATCTATGGAAACAAGAGATCTCTTATCGTTTGTAAGATAATACAAATTACACTAGCTTTCTGTATCTTTTTTTTGTATGATGGGGTAATAGAATTCCTTTTTGATAATATGTTTTGAGGAACACCGATTTGGAATATATTATATGTTGAATCGTTTTTTTTGTATTAACTTAATCTTATTATTCCTTGAGATTATGCTATTATTTCTGTGTATTTATTTATTTTATATATTATGTTTTGTTGAGTGGATGAATCGCTCTCATTGAACGCCAAGTCTACTGGAGCGCCCAAGCCAGGTCGTCTACCACATACAGTCGGATCGTGGATTCAATCATCCATGCACGCTTTTTGACAGGAGAAGGCGGAACATGACAAGTCTTCCTTCATATTGGAATTCCAAATATTTTGGTTTCGTTCTGTGATAAATTATAGCTCAGTGGGGGGTTTTGGCTAGTTCACTCCACAGGTCCTGCACTATAGAACTCTTTTGACTATGTCTGTAAATGGGTTGAAACAATCAGCATAGTTTCCTTCGTCTGAGTGACTGAGTAGAATTATTTTGCTACTAACTACCTAGTTGCAGTTGTTATCTGTTAATTGCATTGCATCCAGCAATGGAAATTAGAAGTCACAAATCCATTTGGCCTTTGTTTGTTAAAAATATATTGTATGGTAGTCAATGTCCAATTTACTAATGTAATTTGTCTAGCATTTACGCTAGTTGCATGTTTTGAGATTAATTGCTGGTTATATTGCAACCGACTCAGATTGAAGTGCTATAGGTGGAGAGAAGCAGCCGACGCAGGTGTTACCTCATTGCTTTTATGGTTTGCAATTTTTGCGCCATTGGTCTTTGTGGGCAGTTACTTCGCAGCACCAGACTTGAAATCTCAACGCTCAAAACACAGCTCCCAAGACTGTCTTTTAAATCGTAGCACTAATCAGCAACACCTGATGGATGTTGAAGGCGTGCCCCAATTCGTGAAGGCTGGGCGTTTTTAGAGGGAAGCATGAATGGAGATATTAGCTAGGTGTTTTGGCAGGGAGCAGCGTGAATGGAGAATGCAGGATGGGCATTTTGCTGAGAGAGAGAGAGAGAGAGAGAGATAGTGGAGTTGCATGAAGAAGGGAGGCTGGAGCAACATGGAGATGGGAGGCTGAAGCAACGCCAGGTAGAGATCGAGTGTAGCAGCATGCGAGGTGGTGTGTAGCAACGCGGTTGATGAACCCAAATTATAGGTATCCTATAGCCTTTTTTCCACAGTAAAACACAGGATATGATGAAGGAAATACACTTGTTTTGTGGGTTAATGCTTTACTTTGATTATTTAATGAAGATGTTTTAAGATTATTCTTTTTATGCTTAAAGGGCGTCTTCTATAAACTAATTACATGAAAACGAGTATGAATGAGCAGGCGCAGGTACACTAAGAAGCAACACGCAAATCTAGCTCGAGGACTGGAAGACCATACGAGGCTCAACGCTCTTTTTCCCTAACTTATAGTGAAGAACTCTTGTTCAACAGGGATGGCGATTAAAGCAAGTAGTTAGGTTAGAATTTGAGGCATATATATATGGACCTCTCGGGTAGCGAGGGGTCCTGTTGCTATTTTGTGGAATTACGTTTTTTACATTTTACTGCAGAGATAATTTGTGTTACAAGACTATTTCTGAACCATGAAGTTATTATGTTAATGAGAAGACTAATGTTACTTTCCAACCTGCGTTTATAAGTTTTCTATACTCCTGAGTACGGGTTGGAGAGGGACCCTCCAACACGTAAGTCAGGAGATTTACTCTGTTTTCAGGTATTTTCCATTTATGTTGCGAATTGATTTACTTCTTATCATGTATGAAGGTACCTTGATGGAATTTGAATAGTATGGTTTTATTTCAGTTAAAAGATTATTTTCGTTCAACATAATTTCTTTAGTTGATCAACGCTCATTCTGTAGTTCGGTAGGACGCATTCCGTAGTCCTGTAGCTGCGTTCTGCGCACGCATATTTTGACATTTGTTTTCATATATTTTCATATTGGTTCTAAGGCAATGATTTAGATCCAGAAGCTCATGCATATTTCTTTTATCAAACTTAGATCGTAGAGGTTAATTATTTTCAATTCCTTGATTTAATGATCATCACTTGTAGTGTTTAAATCCGAAAAGATAAGATTGGTTAATTTGCAGCAGTAGATATTTATGTTTTGGATTTGGTTTTTAGCACTTGAGTATTTCAGATTAGAATTCCATCTTTTAGCATTTTATTCATAGATTAAATTTACGAAGCTTCAGCATTCAAATTCTTAGTGTAGATTTACTATGTTCAACAATTCAATTCTTAGTGTAGATTTACAGTTTTCATCATTTAAACTTCTTAACATAGAAATTTGTCTTTCATAGATTTACAGTCTTTTTAGCTCACCTTATTCTTGATTAGATAAACATATAAGATCTATACCAACACCCCCAAACACGACGAAGACTATCTTCTAGAGCACATATAGTGTTAGCACCTCTGAAGTTTGTACGTACCCGGGTTGATAATTAAAGTAGGTTCCTGGTCTAGCTACCCTCATTAGGTATCCATTCTAAGAGCTCACCAGTGGTGATAATGGAGCTGCGTGGATGCTGAAGTGTAGCAGCGTGGGTAATGGAGGATGGAGCTGCGTGGGAGATGGAATGTAGCAGCAGAAGGTGGAAGAAAGGGATGTGTGGAGGATTGAGGGAGTAGTGCGCAGATGGGGCAGCCTGAGAATAGGTCAAGGGATGCGTGAAGGCAGGAAGAGATAGGGCACAGCAGGTAGCAGGCGAATGGAGGTGAGGGAAGCGTTAAAGCTTGGAGGAGGTAAGGTGCAGATGGAAGCATAACCAATAAGAAGCATAACCATCCACATGGCAGCATTCCATTCGCTCTATGAGCAAGGAATCTAGCCGACGTGGATGGTTATGCTTCTCGTTGGTGAAATGCCTACGGCGTAATTAGAATTAATGACGTTTTCATAAATTTATTAACAGTCTTGAAAATATGAAAATATGAAAATAATTTAGAATTAATGATGTGTTCATAAATTTATCAACCGAATAAAAAATAAGTATTGGTTTAGTCAAAAATAAGTGTTGGTTTAATAGTTGTTTGTTAATGAAAACTGTTTGAAAATTAATTTAACTATATTTGACGGACAAAATACCATTCCTCAAATTCCAACCCTGCTTGTAAGTGATAACAACCGGTGGCTTTTCCTTGCATAATTCGTGTTGAAATTGGTAATGCTTTGAAAAATGACAATCACGAGTTTAGATGAAGAAAATGGAGTGCTGGGAAGAGGTAATGTTTAGAGCAAATCAATGGCTGACAAAACATCCTCCATCATAGGTTTAGCAAGTAAATTACAGGTTGTGTGTGATTGTGTGCATCAAGTGCAAGCGTGTTTTTCAAACATCCCAAAACCAAATGTATCTATAAAAATGAGTTCAATATAGCGTTCAAGATAATAATAAAAAATAAGGAGTCCATGGTGATAGTCAATTTAACTTTAATAACTTTGGGAGCAAGTGCTTTTTAGAGATTTTACCAAGTTAAATGGTTGTGCTAGTATTAAAATATTGTTTTTGATTATTTTAATACTCAATAATAAAAATAGAGTAATCAAATTGAGTTTGAGTCATTAATTGTTGAGATTGCACAATTTACAAAGCTCACATGCCAATCACATAAGGCATGATGCCCGCTCTAACCTAATTTACAAGACATGTTCTTATTCCCTTACTAACGATGAGATACCTTTGAAAGCACCATAAAAATGTGTTCAAATGAATTCCTACAGTTTGAGGGAGTCAAACCCTTATGGCAATCTGCGCAAGGTATTGAGTGATGGACAGTGATAGATATTCTTTATATGGCCCTAAAGTGGCAAGGGATTTATGCATTAGGGCTAGTATGGTCGTGTTTGGAGGATGGTACGACATATGTGTACTAGCACTATAACCACAACATAACAGTACGATTGGCCTCAATGTATCACGCCAACATTATAACCTAGCCTATATGCAAGACAATACACACTCTAGGCATACAACATATGGCTATCGTTATTTTACCTATTGCTTCAAGCCCAAATAAACTATATATCTATCTTTGTCCATAATCCCACATCAACCAACCAGGGATTTGACCTCAATGCTCACATCCTAGTGACATGATGCTTCACTTATTATCTTTGTTCCTCCTATGTTACATTTTGTTTCCACAGAAAAAAAATTCATATTCTTTTCATTCATAACGAAATAGGAGAATACATTCCTCAGGTGCTTCTGCACAGTTTAGAGATTTCAAATTTCTTCCACATACCTCATTACAATCAAAATAGCCATTTGTTTCATTACAATATTTCACAAAAAAAAAGGTTCAAAAACATAACATAATTGAATCTTTTATGATCAACCTTATATCCAAAAGTCTAGGATCTTCCTTTTTTGTTCCTGTAGTCCATTTCTTTTAACACTTACCAAGCATACACCAGCTTCGATAAGCAATCCTTCTTTGGATAAGACATATGCTGCCTCATTTTGTTCCCTAAAAACATGGTTGAAATTGATTCCGCTAAAGGTAGAAGCTATCAAGTCCAGATTTTGTCCAATGTTTTGCAAGTGCAGATTTCTGATACAGTGTTATTTCCTCATGTGTTTAATCCAAAGCTCTAAGTCTCCATAGATCTTCAACTTAGTCACTTGTTCCTCTTTTTCAATATGTAATAAAGATCTCAATGCTAGCCCTCCATATCTGTTATTAGTACCTGTACCCCCATTAGCTTTGAATTCTATTGATACATTCTTAGAAAGAACCAAAATTCCTCCCAATCCATGGAGTATAGATTCATCCTTGTAGTCTCCATCAAAAAACCCATAGATCGGCTCCTCACTAAGCTTAATCTCTTTCATGATCCTAACCTTTGTCTTGCTATTCTGATCAATTAAAAACCTGTAAGAAGACATAACCTAGGAAATGACATAGAAGGCTCGATAATGGACATCCTAAAAAATTGTAGCATTTCTGACTATCCAAAGGAACCACAACACTAGGAAAGGGATACATCTCAAAGTTTTAAGATCTGGAGTGACGAACCAAGAGTTCAAATTATCATCAATAGAGTCAACTTCCCACAAATGTTTCAATCGGAGAGATTCCCCCAGGCCTAGACAGATTTGTTTTGAAAAAGGACATAAAAGAAATAAATGTTCAGTAGATTCATCTCCACTCCTACAAAGGTTGCACCAACCTAGACCATGTAAATTCTTTTTCCTTAACTTATCCCAGGTCAATACCTTCCCATTCAGAATTAACCACATAAAGATTCTGCATTTGTGAGGAGCTTGTACCTGCCATAGAATTTTCCACCACCAGCAGCCTAGTGGATGAAGGCTCTTCCAGAACAACTTGTAGGATATGTTGAGTGCAAACGTGCCTCTTTCCTCGTTTCCGTTCCATTTCAAAGAATCTGGACTATTGTTCAGACTTATAAAACCTTTAGTCAGAACTGCAATCCATCGATTCCACTGTGCAGTCCATCTATCAAGAATTTCTTGTTCTGCCACGGAGCTCCAGTTCTGAACAACTCTGTCCCCCCTACCTCTGCCAGCAACATCAGATAATGTTGTAATTCCCCGGGCAACAAGATGTTCAATTAGTGCTTAGGGAGATCTAGTAGATCTTTAACCCCCACAATATTGTCCTTTCCGATCTGTACATTTATTCCATTACCTACTTCCCAGGCCAATCGATCTCCAATGACTTGAAAGGCACCAACGATGGCCTTCCAAAACAGAGAGCCTCCCCTGCTAGACTTTTGGGAATCCCTAACCCACTCTATGATAGACATATTTCCCAAATATTTCATTTTTAAGATGGACTACCACTTACCTTCTTTTGAAATAAATTTCCATACAGATTTAGTAGCCAAGGTAGTACCAAAAGTATGTAACTCCTTCAGTCCCCATCCTCCCTCCTCTTTCGGTTTTGCAATTGAGGACCAAGAAGACCAGTGGATTCCTTGGCAGAATTTCCTTTCCATAAGAATCTGAAGAATAATTTCCGCAGAGTATTCAACACTCCTTTAGGGATTTTAGCAATTATCATCCAATGTATAGGTATAGCATTTAATACAAATTGGATCAACACATATTTTCTGCCCCTAGATAGAAACCTATTACACCAAAAATTTATTCTCCTTTCTACCTTTGAGAGCAGCCAATTCCAATCCAAATTACAATAAACATACCCACTCTGTGGATAACCTAATTTACAAGCCATACCCTCATTCCCCTACCATTGGTGAGAGAGCTTTAAAAGTACCACAAAAAATGCATTCAAATAGATCCCTAAGTTATGAGGGAATCAAATCCATTTTAGGTTATTACTTGAAGATATTTAATAATGGATGTCAAGGATAAATATAGTTTATCTAATGATTAAACAATAAAAAGATTATGAAAAAATTATGCATTAGGGATATAACCATGTCTTGAAGGGCAGTATAACACCCCTATATCAACACTATAACACCAATGCACATGTAGTTAACATTATTTTCCTTACATGATCATATAAACTATATTTACTTTTAACCATAATCTTGCATCCATAAACCTTAACTCACATCCCAAAAACTTAAAACTTTGTTGTTAATCATTGTTCCTCCTATGTTACGATACCCACACCATAAATACATTTAAATAAATCTCTAAATTGTGAAGGAGCCATACCCATTTTGGGCCATTAATGTTGGGTACTCTTCCATATAAGGTGTTTTGTCTTAACCAATGATTCTACTAAGCTGATGTTATATGTCCATACAAAATATGATTAAGAAACACAAATCCCATTGCCCATACAAGATGTGATTAAGAAACACAAATCCCAGCACAAAATCCCTACTACTTGAGAACCGTAAACTATATTATCGTTTTGAAATAACCATAAAATTCGTACATATAGGTGAAATACACTATTGCCAAGAACCGCACAGAGATTTCCAATATTGATCGCTACATGCGAGACGCAAATTTTGAAAAGAAAATACTATCTATTTAATGAACTCATTTCCATATGCAAGGGTGTTCATCATGGTAATCTCACCCAAACAAATCTCTGCGCTCCCATCACTATTTTGCAAGTCTTAATGGAGCTCTGGCTAGAAGTAACAATCAATGTAGACACAATGTCTAATAAACAGGAAAGTAGTATAAAAAGGGGATGATTTGGATTTTTTTTCTGCTTTTCTAATCATTTTTAATCGAAATCCAGTATAAATTGTTAGAATCATACATATAAACGGTTGGGATTACACAATTTTGATGCGGCAGAGATATTCATGGCTGAATCCATCTTACAATCAAAATGCATTTGGATAATAAAAAATCCCAATCTCGCTAAAGATCAGATAGTCCGATTCCGGAAAAATCAAAATCGCAGTGTGTTTAAAAAGCTCCCAAAAACGAGTAAGTGGTCTCCAGCTTTGCTACATCTGTTACGTATATACAGCAGGCACGTGGTGGCGTGATACCTGGATAGAAGATTCTATATAGGGAAGGTAAACGAGGCTGGCTGTTCATTTGTACGGCTGTCGTTGAGCATATATATAGTCATTGTCATTGTGTGTCCTATCGTACTTCAACTGGTTAGGGCTAGGGTTTCCAATATTATAATTTATGACGATTGCGTCACTTCATGCGGACATAGCTAAAGAATGAAAACCAGCGTCTCCACGCCTAACATGTTTGTGGAATGCAGGTGTTATCATAGTGGTTGATGATGAAGTATATATAATGCGAATTTATATATTTCAATGCAAGTTAGGGTTGGTTAATCGTTTTAGGTTTTGGATTTTTATGGATTATTTTTGCAATAAATTTTTGTTTATATCATACAAGTTTTTATGGTTTAAATTGCATTTTTTATTGCAAAAATAAATTTAGTATTCTCCAACACCTTTATATCATAAGTTTTTATTCTTTAAATTGCATTTTTTTATAAAAAAAATGAATTTAATATTCTCCAAAACCTTGAGCATTCAGATTCTACAATTTTAACAATTCCAATTTACTGCTCAATGATGTTTAACTTAGTGCTCCCATGCTGTTTAGCAAGCTTAGCGTCTTCTTGATTGGAATTTGAAAGCAAAAGGTGTGAGAAGACAGTTTTTGGAAATGTGTAGAGTTGACAGACAAAAGGTAAAGGAAATTTTAAAGCATGATTTTCGACGTCCTGAAATCTCCCAGCTGAGTATCCACTATCCACAATCAAATCTCTATAAACATAGAACAAGTGTATAAGTTTATAACTAATTTACAAAGGAAATGTTTTCTTAAATTTAGAGAGAATTTTAGATAGAAAGTCCTGGTTTTGATTGAGGATGGAATTGTTTTTTAAAAAAGTAATGGTTTTGATTGAGGATGGAATTGTTTTTTAAAAAAGTAATGGTTTTGATAATTGAAATTTTGATTGTATAAATTTATTTTGATCGAAAAACCAAAATTATCTTAATTTTGAATTATTTTTTTTTAAACTTTAATATATATATATTCACATTCCAATTAAAAAATATATTAAACTATTAACCACATGCCAAAATGCTTAAAAGAAAAAGATAATAACTCAAGTGTAACATCACTTATATGTTTCTTTCTTTTAGCCAACCAAGCAGTATGGATTTTGATGTTTTTTTATACCAACCATACCAAAATGCTTAAAAGAAAAAGATAATAACTCAAATATAACATCACTTATATGTTTGTTTCTTTCTGCCAACCAACCAAGCAAGCATGGAATTTGATGTTTTTTTCTACCAACCATGCAGCAGGGATGAAATTTGATGGGCAAACTACTGAACAAAACTCACTGAAATGCTTAAAACTTGAAAAAGGGGTTTATAACCATCAAAAAGGGGTTTATAACCATCAAATTTGACGGGTCGATCTGATTTGAATTTCCAACTCTGCAGCCAAATACAGAGCACTAGATATGGAATCCTGAGTCTTCCATTTTAGCTTTCAACGGGTCGATCGGATTTGAATTTCCAACGTGCATCTCTATTGTGCATCTCTATTGTGCATCTCTTTTTTAATGAAGAATTTGATGGGGTTGGTGCTTTTGTTGACTTATCATTATGACTTTAATGAAGAATTTGATGGGGTTGGTGCTTTTGTTGACTTATCATTATGACTCCAGTGAGGCCTAATTAGTTTATGTGAGGAATAAAAATGAAAACGCCCAGATTTTTCCTTTATAGTTCGTCTGAGTCACTCCAGTTTAGTGAAATGATAAAGTCTAATATGGACCCTGAACGTCTGGGTCAACGTCTGGGTCACTCCAGTTTAGTGAAATGATAAAGTCTAATATGGACCCTGAACGTCTGGGTCACTCCAGTTTAGTGAAATGATAAAGTCTAATATGGACCCTGAGCCACACCGCCCCATCCCCATGCAACAAAAAAATTGTTTGTGACTGGAGAATCCTAACAGGGATGGGTTCAGCAAGAGGTTTGTTGGGCCCTCACTATCCAGGGTTTTTTCATCATCACCATCTTCAAACCCATTACCAGCAGCAGATACGTTCTAGTTTTCTGCAACTTTAGAAGACTACTTTAAAGTTTAAATAGTTCCTGCTTAGTACTTTTGATTTATTTGCTGTCGGTGTCTCTTGTCTTCCTTTTGAGGCTTCTGTGATAAATTTGGAGCAGGGAATCGCAGAGCCGAGCAGCCTCTGGCACTGCTCAAGCATTGAAAACAGCCAAGCATCTTGGGAAACAGGGAAGCAAATGGAATTTTTGCCTAGATCGTTCCAGTCAGTGTCTACAATCTCAGAAAAAAAGCACACGCAAACAAAGTTTTAATATCCATGTTTTGGATCTGTGTTGATTCTTGCCGACCTAGGATGTGAGAATTCTGTCAACCATTTTATTTGGGTTCTCGGGACTTCATGAGAATGGGGCTACTCTCATCCTGCAGGTAGAAAATTAATTGTTTTATTTGGATAAAGGTTATACCTGCTTTGGCTAATTGTTTTATTTGTATAAAGATTATACCTACTTTGGTTTTGCATGTGCTTATAAACACTGCTCGATTTTCTTGGAATTCTTGTTTTAATGAAGTGCACTCAGCTTTCTCATAAAGTGTTGTTTGTATTCTAAGTCAGAGGACCATTTAATCTTTCATGTAAGTAATAGCTTGATGATAGCAAAAAAAAACAGTTATTATCAAACACCTTGCTTGAGAAGCATAGTGTTACTGCAGAGATCCTTAGAACCATGGTGTTACTTGAGATGAAAGATGTTAACGCTGCAAATATGTAGACAATTCACCATAAAACAAATACAACTCTTCCCCCAAAAAATCTCACAATGATCCAAATTAATTTGCTATTAAACAATTCCACAATGATCCAAAAGTGATATGCTATGTAAAAACAGCATGACATGCTATGTAAAAACAGTATGACAAGAACTCGAGCAGAGCAATCTTGCAGTAAATCCCCTGAACACCATGTAGAGAGACATTAATCCCTCCTTTTAAAATTCCAACACTTGCCCAGTTAACTCGAGCAGAACTACAATGCCTGCGTTTGCACACAGACAGATAGAGAAGATATTCAGAGATCGTCTGAATATCATTACACAAATTTCTGTGCTCGAAAGGAGCTGCCTCCTCCGTGACGGCACTTGCTACCTCTATGTGTGCACCTACTGACCAAAAGAACAAACTGTATGTATATATCCGTTAGCCTGTGATACTGCAACAGGCAACTGTACAAGCGTATTCTCACAAATATTTATATCTGTACAATTGAATCCAAAATGTAATGAAAGCAGACTGCAATGCGGACAATGGGACATTGGCCTTGTTCATTGTACGCTGCAGGCAACCGAGATGATTGGGATTTCATGTCTTCTAAGTTCTTACAGTCCGATGCAATGTGCCCAGATGATCTTAACACACAAAATTCGCCATTATATGCACTTCAACAGAACCCAATTATGATATCGAATGCCGTCTTCTCCTGGGGGTTTTGGCATCCGATGATTGAGATTTCTTGTCGTTAGATTTAGAGGAAATAGGGAAGAAACTCAACTTCCCAAACTTCTTTGACAGAGAACTGAAGAACTTGGAAGAGGAGCGGGACTTCTCCATGCCTCGTTTCATGGAGACCTGTTCCTTCTCAAGATCGTTCAATCTCATTCGCATCCGCGCGATTTCCAGCTTCAGTTCCCTGTTCTCGCGCCTCAGAGATGCATAGTTATCGCGTGGAGACATGGCTGCGCTGGGCGCGCCACTGCTTATTCTCTGAGATGCATACGGCATTGTAGTGTCTCCGTGATCTGTATATGTTCCTGCCAGTGCATTGCGCAGGCGCAATTGCTCGAAGTAGAGCACTTGGACGACCAGCTGGACTGGGAGACGGTCGTTCTGTGCTGCGTGTGCGCATGCTTCTTGGGAAAGCTTCTGGCAATCTATTAGCTTGCAGAGCTTCTTGCGTTCCATGTCTGTCAAGCCGGGATGGGCCTGCACATTGAAACATTCTTACAAAATTTCAGAAGAGTTCACAAGGAGCGAAGTGTTTGAACTTTTGAGAGGTGGTACCATATCAATCATGGAGTTACATTTTTTCGAGAAGTTCAATAAAAACACTCATATTCTATTCTTTTAACTTAAATACTGAGAAGCCCTGTGCGGCACACAATAAAAAATTGAAATAATAGTAATAGAGAACTGGAATATGGCAGATAGAAACTGAAATATAGCATGGAGGGACCTTGGCATTTACCTTCAAGTAGATATCAATAGCTCTATACAACCCATCGTCCAGTGGGCGCCCATACTCTGGCATCAGTTCAGCAATGGCTATGAATTTCAAAAGCTTGAGGTTTCCATCCGGTGCTATTTCTGCCAGGTAGCTATCCAACAACTTTGCAACTTGTATGATGGCAGCCTGAGAAGGAGAATCGGGCAGGCCATCAGACTCATATCCACCCAAGTTCGAATCCACAGCATCGTGATTCTCATCCTGCTGCAAAAAATTCACCAGTATTCTATGCACTGCATCCACATCAAACAGCGTGTCTCCGCTGTGAGAGAAGGAAGGGATCAGCAGATCATCGAGGCAAGCCAATTCGAGCTGCAACCCGATTCTTCTCTCCAGGTCTAACCTGCAAGCAACAGTGGTATCGAGCATCACAGCAGTGCGAAGCAAGCGGAAGAGAAAGATGACGGGCATGGCGTTTTTCTCTGAAGGCAAGAGGCTCACAATAGTCTCCACCACGATTCTCTGCTCGTGCTGCTCCATGGCAGCAGTGCAGTTGGGGAGCTTCGATCGAGCAGAAGCATCCCATTTCTTGGCCAGCCCTTTGAGGGCCCGCTGGGCATAATGCATGAGCGATGCCCCGATGCTTTCATGCCTTACGCCTCTGGATTTCATGGCCAGTATTACTTTCTGATACATTTCGATTCCAAGAACCGACAGATCTTCGATCCACCAATCTCCGTCTGAACAATTCTGCTGACAACTCTTGCTCTGCAGCCTGCCTGAGCTGCTGTAATCCAGCCGTGACAGGCTCGATGCCATCTGTTCCCTACAGGCCTTTGAAGCGATTGCATCAACGCATTTGCTCACAATTTTCAGTTCCTCTGCAAGGGGGAGCAGATTCCCGCAACTATGTAAAACTTCAATGGATTTTTCGAGGCTTTGAGCCACAACTTCGTTCAGGTAGGCTTCTGTGCGAGCCATTAGATTCTCTTCTGAGTAGTCCTCGGTCATTTCAAGATAATGGGCAGCACAGCGAAGATGGGCCACATTTGATGAGGTGATCTCAAAGTTGATGCCGTAGCAGAACTTAGCTGCTAATTCGAATGTGTGTGCTCCGCCGGGTAAGTCAGGGAAATCCAGCTTTGAGGCATCCTGGTCTCTTGCTTCTGCTATCAGCTTTCGGATCCGCCCGCTCCGTGATACCAATGGAAACTGTAACCAATTTGAAAATTAATCACCAACAACACAAATACCATCCATAAAAAACCAACTTATGAATGAAAGATAGATTGTTACTAAGTACATTTTACTGTCATCAACGAGCATAAGCAGAGGAGCAATGAATCTGGGCATAAGAAAAATAAACACTAGCAGTGATCGATGAATTTCACTGTGTCTATGCCTCTTCTTCAAAATGGCCTTAATGATCTGAGTATGCAAGAGGGTTTAGAAATTTTGTCTGAAAATGACAATGCAACAGTAGTTAATGCACATCCTGCAACAAATGTAGCATCTCGGACAATTGAATTTCACTTTTTTGTTTGAAAAATGTAATGACAATGCAACAGTATTTAATGCACATCCTGCTACAAATGAAGCATCTCGGAGAATTGAATTTCCCTTTCGTGTTTGAAAAATGTGGAAGGCAACCGTCTCGAGATGGGCACAATTACATGATCATAAAACCAGAGTCTCGAATAAACGAAGTATTTAATGACTTGATTAAAATAAATTCATCAGGTAGGAAGCCACAATAGACTAATCCCCGGAAATTTCTGTTAAAAAAGGACTTCAATAAGGGAACAGTACCTACCCGTCCAAAGGGTTTAAAGACAATGTATAAGAATTTAATGCACATCAAGAACCGGAATTGACTTTTACTTTGTGTTTGCCCAAAAGAAGAGGTTTTGTTGGAAAAGAGACCATGGATAATGGAGTAGTTTTATCCATTCTACATTTTGGACTTTTTTGGTAGTCTTTTATTGGAATACCGTAAATTTGTTTTGGGTGAAATCCAGATTTTGAAGTGTTTAAATTTTGTTTTTGAATGTATAAATAGATTTAGCACTCTCAAAAACCTTTGTGACACTTACATTATGCAATTTCCACAAATAATATCAATGATCTTAAGAAATTTTCAAGATTTCCAACCTTATTCTTAACAAAACTAACGATAAAATATAATCAAAAATGGTTGAAAAGGTAGAATATTTGGACTACTCGAGGAAGAATAGGGCAATGCATAACTATTTAATGCCATAATTATGCAAATCTAGTTATTAATAAGAGCTTTTTATAACTGATTTTTATAGTTTAAAGGTCAGATGATTTGGATCATTTTTTTTATATTTTTTTCAGCCATTTTTGTTTGAAATTTGATTGGAATTGATCAAATTGCAAATATATGTTGTTGAGATGGCAAAATGCAGGTTCAATAAGGGTACTTGAAGGCACTGAATCCATTTCTACAATCAAAAATGCAATTTGAACCATGAAAAATAATGATTTCATCAATAATTTGTTCACTAGATTCCCTCCATTTTTACAGAAAAAAACTAAATTGTCTATGTTTAAACAAATCCTTAGTTTTTACCTTCGTATTTATCCAAGAGCCTTTGAAAATTGACCTTTTACTTTTGTGTTTGCCAAAAATACAGGGTGAGTTATTTGTAATAATAAAAACATTACCTACCTACCTAAAAGTTAAATAATTCTGTATTTAATGTGAAAAAGGATGTTGCTGAAAGGAAGAATCGAGCAACATCACCTACTCATCCAAAAGGTTAATAATTTTGTATTTAGATTTAAGAAAAACAATACAATACATGAAGAATCCCTTAAATTGAATTTTGCTTTCTTTGAAACTTATTTGTTCCTGTTAACAAACATGTTTATCACAATTTTTAAGGGGTTTATGGTGAGCCGTGTAGGGCATGTATATTTGGATAAATGAAATAGTCAAATCTTGACATGGAATGAGTACATTATCTTACAAATAAGGAGATCTATTTATTTCAACTTTACATTTAACTAAGCCATAACATAAAAGTACATAATTATTATTATTTATTATAAAAGATAAAAAGGCATGCTACACAAGGAAGAAGGTACAACCAGGAATTAAAAGTCTGGTACTATACCTTCAATAGCTGAGTGACTTGTTCTCACAAAAACCTCACCGTTCACTCATAAAATCGCAACCAGTCTGCTACACAAAAGCTTTTATATTAAATACTAAGCAAACATAACTTCTACCTTGATTCTTGAATTTGGAGCTCCTTTGAAATTTTAGGTTTCAATTTCTATGTAAGATTAGATTTCTATTTTACCACGTGAAACTAAATTTATTACAATGTCCGTTGCCAGGGCAAATTTGGTGTAGAAGACAAGCAGTTCTACTCCCAAAATTTCTTTGAGGAAAATTGAGTGAACTAAGGTTTGGCTACTGATTGGCTAGAGAGAACAAGCTGCTTGGGGAGAGCTACCAGAGACAATAGAAAAAATATTAAGAAAAGTACACTTTCACAGATATAAGGAATTTTAACTAATATCATATTGCTTTCCGTCTATCTTTCAATAAATTCATGCAAATAGTTTTTAATTTTTTACCATAGACATAAATGCATTTTTAAATTTATACCTACAAAATTGCTGCCATATTTTTCATACTTCTAAGTTTTTACCATCTATCTCATAGTATGATGCATCCCAATCCTCTTGATTCTCTAACCTTGCACCTGTGATATCTTTACTGATTGGAAGTTGTAGCAATATGAAACTATCCGTATATGTTAAGCAACTTTAGAGATTTTTAATTTTTTCTGTTGCTAGCTTTGAGAAGATAATCTCTCTCCAAGTCTAAAATTCCTGTGCTTTTGCCCCTTCCTCTCCCTTCCTTTCTTCTTTCCTCCTTGCCTTTTCTTAATCATTTTTCTTTCTTTCCTCCTTCCCCTCTGCATTCTTTCTCCCACTTCCTAATACACACTTTGTCCTCTGACTTGTACCACACACATTCCTGTTTGTTGGCCTATATTTTTTTTTTGAATGCATGCTTATCATCTACTTGCATACTCTTCAGTCGTTGATTGGAACTTGCGTAGCAGTAACCCAGCACAAAGGAAAAGTAGGTATATCCGTGATCAAAGTTTAAGTTTGCAAAGCCCTGAGGAATGCAGGAATCTGCATCCACATACTAAGTATAGACATTTTGAGTCAGTTGTCTTGCTCTAGAGATGTTCTTCTCTTTTCAGTGGTCAAGATCAATCACTGTCTATACATGCTTACTGATCCCACGTTCATTGATATTAAATGGAGGCAAGTGAACCCCATTATTTACATTTTCAAGACTTGCCCATTCGCTTGATCTTTTTAGGCCTAGAGGCAATCATCCTCGTAAGCTTTCTGTTTACTCCCTTCCATTCATCTGCTTGTGTTATGTAAAATTATGAGATCAAGTGTGTCTGCAGGTTTAGCATGTCCTTTCACCGAATTTTTTTTTTCCAGCTTTCCATTTTTAGCTTTGAAACATACCTTGATCTTATTTGTTTGTGGATTCATTGTAGTTTAATTGTCAACGAGTAAGCCTTTTCCAAAGGAGTTCTGTTCATAAGACATAACAGACATTATCACCTGGTCATAGTCTTACCAAGACAACAAAATTGGTTATGGTATTATGATTCAATAATGCTTAATGCACACAAGTTTTGCATACAGTTGACACTTCTGTCTGTGATGATGGACTTACAATGGGCTACCCAGTAACCAATTCCACCATCTCTTAGCTCTGGTTAATAATTGCATTCCTTTCTAACATCCAATGGAGAGATGAACCGGCCAGGGAATAGAATAATAGATCAGTTATAACTTCTTTTCACATAGTATCAATAGTGCCTGGATGCCACCATATGGCACTGCTGTTCATCCAAACATCAGAACAACCATCCAGAATTAGCCATAGTCTCTCTCAAGATCCTACCACAAAAGAGTGCCATTCCAGAAAATTCACCTTTCAACCTCAGAGCACAGCAATGCTTGAACAAAAACAAACTTTTTCACTACAGAACAAATCATCTGAAAACTGCAGAGTCGCAGACTATTCTTGCAGGGTAAATACGATTTACTATGAGATCCTAATATTTCCCAACAATAAAATGTCAATGTTCTTCTCTTCAATGCATTGTCAGTTACAATGTCTCTTTGTATTTTTCACCTACAAATGGAGGTTTTGTTATATCCTTGAGCAGCTAGAGCATGTTGCCAACATCAGCCATCCTTTCTTTAAGGCATTTGATATAAACATCTAACCTCAAAGACCCACTAGTTGACATGAATCAAAGCATATATTTCAGTAGACATTAACAAAAAATTTAAATGAAGAGCTCAGTCATGAAAGGGTTTGTTCTTAATGCCTGCTGTAATGATGTACTTCAAGCTATTACATATAAAATATTGGCCCTATAATCGGTTAACAACTTAACAGTTACTAAAGTATGATAGAAAAATACATCACACGTGCATATTCCATTTTCACAAAAGGAAGTCAAAAAATAAGGAAAAGAATAGATGTATAATGCGTGAGATGCACTGATGCTAGTCTTTAGAGTCAAAAACAATTGTGTGCATTTGAATTCTGTTAGAGGATAAGGAGTTTACCTTGTGCAATGCAAGGCATCCACCATCAACATCTATAAGAATGTCACTTGGAACATCTGAAAAGTTCCTGCAAATGAGTTTTTAAATAACATAAATCACTGTAATAGTTTGAATATGAGAGAAAATAGAAAAAAAACATTTGAAAACTCTTGGTAAGATTACAAGCCTTCAAAAGAATGAACAGAAAAGGAAAATACTTTGAGCTTTCCAGTATACTTAATTTAATTAATAATTTTATCAGGTGCTATTCAATAACTAGGTCAAGTTTATGTATTGCTTTGTTGACACACTCTTTCATCCTGTTAAAGCAAAATCACTAAGTGAATGGAAAAAGACTTGAAGAATACCAGAATGAAAAACAGCAAACCCAATGTTTTGAAGAATCATATTTTACAAATGACCTAGTTGCATATCTCTTGGGTCTTAATAGATCTTTGCTACAGACTTTAGAGTTTAGACTACTGCCAGACATGAGCATGTGGTCAAACAGGAACTTGTTGGAAGCAGTGCCTAGTGATGAATAGATTGTAACTTCAGCAGAAAAAATTAAAGTTTAAACTGAGGCCTTAAGATGATTGAGAATAAACTACACAAGAAAATCAGCAAAGTGAACTGCTTTTGTATCACATTGCACAGTGACCCTCATTTAACCAACACTTGCAGTTTAATGACTAGTACTACAGAAAGGGAAACCCAAAGCATGATCTTCAGGTTTTAATTGAGAACCAACTTTCGGTTTTCAATCATGAAAATCAAAGCCCACTTTTACTCTGGTTGCTCTAATTAGATTTGGAAGTGAGTGGACAAAAATATTCAACCTTATTATCATCAATTGGGTAGCTAATGGGAAAAGTTACCCAAATGACTAGATTCTCCAATGGAGGGAACCCCAGTGGGAATCTGGAAATCCAAACTGAGGCCTTAAGACAATTGAGAATGAACTACACCAGAAAATCAGCAAAGTGATAGTTGAACTGCTTTTGAATCACACTGCAAAGTGGCCCTCATTTAACCAACAAGTGCAGTTTAATGACTTCAGAAAGGGAAACCCAAAGCATGACCCTCAGGTTTTAACTGTGACTGAGAGTTCAGTTTTCAATCATGAAATTTAAAGCCCACGTTTAACTCTGGTTGTTTGCAACTTAGATTTAAAGGTAGCAGACAAAAGTGTTCAACCTTAATATTATCGATTGGGCTGATAATGGGAAAGGTTACCCAAATTGTACATTCTCCAATGGAACGAAACCCCAGGATGGTTCTGAGAATCCAAATAGGACCCTCGTGGACAAAGCAAACAAGCTGGTATTTGCCACTACACCTTATTCTGGAACATTATCCAAAATCAGTTAAGGGTAAACAACAGAAGTGCATGGACTTTTATGTCTACTTTTATAACTCTCAGAGAGAAAATGTAAAATTATGGCAAAGTTTACAGGCCATGTACAATACCCCCTTGAGGTATGTACTGAGCTACAACTATAATTACGCCAATCAACATATATACCTCCATTTTAGGCAGATATTCCACAATTTGTTTAAAAAATTTTTCCCTAGTCTAAATGTTCTACGAATTGGCTTTTTTCGAACAGCTCAAAATAACTGGAAGGGAAATTTTTGGCCTGAAATCTGGCAAGAATCATTTTGGATTGATGGAATTGCAGATATCAGATGTTAACATTGCACAATCCTGTTGCACTAGGGCGACAGTGCTGAATCCATTTCTGCACAACAAATGGTAATTTCATCAACCTAAAATTGCAATTTGGAAAAGATTGCCTCACCAGATTCTGGTGATGGTAAACCAGACAGTCAAAATCATAGAAGGTTTACTTTTAGCCTTCTTGAAAAAATTAAACGAAGGGACAGGATTTGTTTCGCCCTAGTTCAAAAGACTAATGGATGCTTAAAATTGATAGACAGTTCATCCAGATTGAGAAAGAAAATGCAAGTTATTTTTCATATCCACCTGTCTGCCAATGAAATCAGTGGAGCGCAGTCTCGTCCTTTTTCTTTTGCAAAGGACTTTCAACTATGGAAATAGGTCAGTGTTCTGAATTAGTTTTTCAGAGGGGTTTCATCATTTTCTCAATGCTTTCTTGCTGCAAGTGTTATTTCACAGAACTGCTTTTGTTCAACACCACTTTGAATTGCTGCACAGCACTTCAGGTATACGTCTTACATCATTCTGCAGGTTAGCATACCTTTCTATTGGATCGCCTGTCTCTTCGATTCCTATCTGCATACACCAACCACATTCAATGTGATTGTGCTAGTATTTCCCTTTATCTGGCATTTTCACCTACATCTATAAAGGAAAGACGGAGCAGTATGCCTTGCAGAAAATCAATCGCATCTGCAACTTCTAAGAACTTAGGCAAGTAAATAGAGTAGATGGGTTTGATGAAGGAAAGAGCTAGGTTGTTCGAATTTTCAAATTTGTAAGCAACCAATGTGGACCTCCCAAGCCACGGTAAGAAAGTGGGTGAAAATGGGTGCCAAATAAACATGGAGTTATGTTTGAGCTTTGAGCTTTCCCAGTTTAAAATCTATAGCAAAATTCAAAGAAGCCTGATAGAGTGATTACAAGTTTTTGGAAAGATAACATAAGCTCTGAGATCAAATCACACAATTTGAATGGACCAACTAGTATGCAATTTTAAGTTGTTGCGACTTTTTTATGGCTCCCTGATTATGAGTTCAACCCCTGCCCTGTGATGACAAACTATAGTCAGCCAGAGGAAACTAAGGTTCCAATCACACATGAATTTAAATTTAACATGGCTTCTTATTTGTAGAGCTGAAATCGTTGCTAAGCATGCTACAGACCCTTGTGAAGGGAAAAGAAACCAAGTTTTTGTAACTATCAAACAACCCGAAACACCCCAGTCCAAGTAGGTACTATCGGCTACTAACAAATCCAGAGTACTAGAAGACTGTAAAAGAAGGTTAGGGCTCTTGTTTGGCCATGGCCTGAGTGCTTTTGAGCATCTTTAGTTGTCTAATACCAAATGCTTTCCTGAGTATGGACTGAAGTAGCTTGAAAGGAATCTGCAATACAAGTATGCTCGTCAGCTGTGACTATATTGGCATCTTGAGTTGCCAGGTGTTTGCTTCCCCTACGTTTTGCTCTGAAGCCCATCCGAAGCAAGGGCAGAACCTTTGGCTGTGATCAACTTAATCTGATTTCGAACAATTGGCTGTGATCAACCTAATATGATTCCGAACAATTGGCTGTGATCAACCTAATCTGATTTCGAACACAGGAAATACTCCATGAAAGGCAACCGATAGCTGAGCTGACTTCACTGAAACAAAAACTCGAAAGAAGCCAAGCAATATATATATATATGCATATGCAAGACAAAAGTGGGACTAGTCTAATGCCAAGAAACAATTAATGGGCTACCCGCAGTATGACAGCAGCTCCATTTTCACGGGAGTACCCATATCAAGTGGGTGTAGCATTTGATAGCCTAAATTAATGAATGTTAATTCAAACCCAAAACGGCTTAATGGGTATCAAAATTCCGTATGTGCGCGCGAAGAGGAAGTAGACAGTGATGGGAATCCAGAGGAGACTTACCATTTGCTTCCCTGCTTTCCCAAGAAGCTGGGTGGGTTCGAACGCTTGAGCAGCACCAGGGGCTTCTCGGCCTTGCCATTCCCTGCCATTCCCCTCCACCTTAAAGCTTTGAAGTGTATCGCACAAGCCTCCAAAAAGAACGGAATAGATACCAAGTGGCGAAAGTGAGAAGAAAAGGATCAAAGTGGGCTTCTGAAGTTTCAGAAAACCAAAACATTTATACTGCTGGAGATGGGTTTGAAGATGCTGAAGAAGGAATCCTGGATAGCTAGGGCCCCAAAAAGCCTCTTGTTCACCCCCATTTGGGTGTAACAAGTTTGTTTGAATGGGGAGGCGTTCTCAGGGCCCATACTAGAGTCTAACATTGCATTAAACTAGAGGGACCCAGACATCTTTAAGCACAAAAATATGAATGTTGGTATTCTCCCACACAAACAGTTAGGCTTCACTCACTCATTCAATGGGCCACCGTGGAGGTCATATAGCTACACAAGTCAACGAAAACACAAGCTCTATCTCACAACTTCAATAAAAAATACATATAGAGCAGCACGAGGGGATTATTGACAGTGAATATGAAAATATTAGGAATCCAGACCTGGTTCTCTGTAAACAGGATTTGGCTGGTAGAAAGAAACATATCAATCATCTTTTCATTTGGGCTTATTCTTCATTCACTCTGTAGGGTATGTTGCTCATGGTTAATCGTTTGTCTTTCATTTGATTGTGGGTATTCAGTTCTGATTTCAGGGCTTGCAGAATCCTGCTTTATTTTATGCCAATTATTTTTTAATGGCTTTCCACAGTACTCTCACCTTTTGTCTGCCAACTCGACAAATTACCACAAGCTGTGCTATCACACTCTGTGCCAACTCAAATTCTCATCAAGGGTTGTCGGGAATGAAAACGATGCCATGTACACATTATATATATGTGTTTCTTCCCTTTTACCCTCGAAAGACGCTAGACCCGCTACCCTTGGCCGAATGCCATTAGTGAGTTGCATTGAATTGTGTAAATACACATTGTATATACATCAATCATTATGTTAATAACACATAGGCGGATATTTCTTAAACACGTTAGGCGTGGAGGCGGACTTTCTTTGGCATGTCCGCATGAAACGCTGCCAACATTATATTCTTTGCCAGAGCAATGGTTGGAACTTCAAAGTTTTACCCAATTCAATTGCAATAGGATAAACATTGTATATATATGCTTATGCTTCTGCCGTAATATTAATTGTTCCCTTCAAAGGAAGGGAATTCCAGTCCAATTCTTCTCTCATGGGGCCAGAGGAAGGGAATTCCAGGCCAATTCTTCGCTCATAGGGCATTCGCTGAGGTTTTCATTGATTGTTAAATTATTATGATGAGGATTTTTGCTAATAAATTATGTTAACTCTGTTAACTCGATTGATGAGACGATCTAAGAAAAATCTCAAAACAAAAAGACAAAATACAAACTAACAAAATGAGCGAAGTATTTTTTCTATATTGGCGTTATCTTGATTCATTGGGTCAATGTTTGTCTGAAAGCATCTCTCTCGTTTCAATCTGTTTCTATCATTTGACATTGCAACAGTAGCCCAACACGTTGAGCAAATCTTGCAGATTGAGCAAGGCCATCTTATACTTTTGTTGCCCATTGTGCTTCTGTGTTCCAATAATGGCTACCATGGGCACACATTTTGAGTGCTGCCCAATTGATGTCGGCCATAGAAATGGAATGGCTGTAAATTAGGTTGGGGTCTTCATCATAGAAATCCCTTTCATAATGAGAGCATCATTTGATATTTGAATGCCATTGAATTAAATAATAACCCTTCCATGTTTTTAGGGATGGTAGTGGGACGAATTGGGCATGAGAACATATGCACCAAAGTGATAATGATGGGCTAGGGAACTAGAAATTGACCACTTAAACACTTTTCAAAACACATGAAGTATTCCAAGGTGAGGTTATCATTGTTAAAGATTATGGTCTAAACATAAACATCTTTAAGAATTGATAAATGGTTATGTTGGATGATTGCTTTTTATGTTGTCTTTTTTGAAGAGAGTTTAATTGGTTTCAAATCACTTGATTAAAACATTGTCTAATCGATTATAGAGAATGGAGACAAAGAATTTCAACATAATAGAGAATGGAGAAAAAGAATTTCAACATAATGTACTTAATAATTCAAAGATCATTATCAAACTTTATCTTAGTGAGTAAACATTGTGTGTTAATAAAATACATTGTGTAATATTTAAAGAAGATTAATAAATCATATTTTAAGTAAAATAAGATAGTTTTCTAAACGATAAATTGGGGAATAGATTTTGATTTCAAAACAATCATATATTGAATAATTAAAAATATATTTAAAAATCAATTTAGTAAACTTTGTAGAATATTTGAACACGGAATTCATGGAGTGCGATTGAAGAAAAAATGCCATGATAATAATTATGGCTTATAGTTTGGAGTGTGAAGATATATATTTGGAAAAAAATAAGTCCAAAGCTCAAGTGGTTGAATGCTTTTAGCTACATGATTGGTTAAAAAAAGTGGATAAACTTAGTCTAACTTTATTTACTTTAAAAAGTGAATAAATAAAAATAATAATTAAATAAGAATAATAATTTACATTTATATTTTTTTCAAATTTCCAAATTGTTTTTTATTGATAAGTGTTTTATGTCAACATTGTAAGTGACACCTTCCAAATTGAATATTACAATAGAGTAGATAAGTCTCACAACTTATAGAAGATACTCTTTAATTAA
The DNA here is from genome assembly GCA_027924585.1 of Larix kaempferi. Lineage (NCBI taxonomy): Eukaryota > Viridiplantae > Streptophyta > Pinopsida > Pinales > Pinaceae > Larix > Larix kaempferi. The sequence continues at coordinate 20,613,272 of BSBM01000643.1, forward strand.
GATGTCTCAACTATGGGTATGCATCCTTTCAAATTCACCTAAGAATTCCCTCCAAATTCACCTAACACTATGTAATGTACCATACCTTGGCCTTCAATAATTAAAACCCTAAATGTGATTTATCTTAGTATTCATTTGCTTATTATCTATTGGACTTAGTTGAATTAATTAAGAATACAGTTAGGTGACTATTTGAACTTTCCTATGTCTAAATAGTATATGACTTTCACCATTTTACATTATTAATGATGATAAACATGTGATTTCATTTGAGCATGCAAACTAGATATGGAATGTGGTACAAGTTCAATATATACTCGGGTTATTAAACTAGTGCAATATTTGATGCAAAAGTATATATTACTTATTTACATGTCATTTAATGATATAGATTATCACCTATAACAAACATATGTGTTAATGCATAATAGATGTGTTGTTAGCGAGCTGACCTACATATGGATCAACTATGGGATAGTCAAATTCCTGTAGAGTCAAGGTACCCCAAATTGTCATAGATGTCAGGAAGATAATGATAGATATCAATTTTCTTATGAATTACATTATGATTACTAAGCATTGCTTTGATTTAGGGTTGAGTGTGAGTTTTGATAGGACCCATAGCTTGCGTATAGCGGTTGTTCAATGACAAGATGTAGTAAATCTTATATGATTTACACTAGCATTAACCAAAAGAATAAGTCCCCCACCGAAAATCCATACTGGATAAAAGATATTATTTGAATATATGAAAGATGATTTTAGAATACATAGCGGGACTTTTATACAGTCCTCTCCTGACTAAATATGAAAGGATGCAACCTTCACTTAATGTTTACAATTAATTTATTTAATTATTAAGTATTATGAATGTTTATTGATATATTTATAAATTATTTTATGTTTGTAACATTTTCTTCCTCTTCAGAAATGCTTTGTCCTCAAAGCATATTGAAGACAAGGCTTACGTCTTATTTTTTGCTTGTATTGTCATCCCACGATCTTTTGTGCCAGTAGCTACAACACTTGATGAAATGAGACAATATGAGTTACGAATTCCCATGTAAAAATGTTTCATTATTTGTGACGTTGTCCATCCCAGGTTAACCTTCATTTGATCTTTTAACTAGTCGATTTGTTAGATATAAATTCTCATTTTCTGCTTCCATACAACAAGTCGATTTTGTCTTTGCTCTCTTTCAAGGTGGTAGTTAGTTTGTCTATAGGAATAATACTATTTATTTTCCTCTTGACTTTGTCATCGATCATAATGGCTCTTGTGATTAGGATGGTGATAAGGTACTCAAGTCGCTTGCAAAGTGTTTGTAGAAAATTCATCTTTTGGTGCTACTGGTGATTTATTGGTCGATACCTTTTCAATGTAATCATTTTTTGGAATTTGAACATTGATTGGATCTATAATGGTTCCCTTTTTCGAGTTCTGGACCTGTATCTCGGATGATGTTGCTCCTTCAATAGTTTTGGCCATTATTTCTTTGTCGACCTTTGATTTTTTGTTGAAATTCTCAAGTTGTTCCTTAAGATCTTGACTTTCTTCTTCTTTCTCCACTAGTTTCCCTTCAATAGCTTCATTGTCTCGTTCCAATTTTCGCATATTTTTAACTTTCTTATTTTTATAAGTAGACTTTTGTTATGGTTCTTTAGTCGAAATATTTCTTTAGTATTGTCAGATAATGTTTTATTGATCTTCATAACTTCTAACTTGTGTGTTGTTTTAAGGTTGTCACTTTGTTGTCTAAGTTCCTTTATCTGTTGTTGGTGTTGACTGACCTCTGATTCCTTGCATTGTAATTCTTTTTGGATTTGCATGATTTCCTCATCTTTATTCCCGAGGATTTTGTTTAGTTGTCTTATTTCATCTTTACTCTCGGCAGTGTCCTTCTTGATATCTTGTCATTGAAGATTCTAACTAGAACATTTTTCATTCCTTAATTCCTCAATATGTGTGGTTAATTTCTCAATACGCTCTTTTAACCAATGATTTTCCTTCTCGGTGACCATATTACTGATTTCTTGCTTAAAAATATTGATGTAGTCGATGGTTGGTTCCTTTATAGTGTTCTAACTCACCCAATATTGATTGCAATTGCATTTGCATTTTCGAATATGCAATCATCATAATTCGTGATTTCAACTTCTTCTTCGACTTGTCTTCTTTTCTTCGACAATGGGTAGACACAAGAGGTGTAATTGTGAGAATTCTATATAGGTTGAATACCATGAAAGAATGCTAATAGCCAAGAATCTTGAAGCAAAGAAGTCCTCACAGGAATTATTCAAATATATGCAAGAAGAAGAAGAAGAAATATTGAGACAAAAACATAAGAGAAGGAACTCAAGTGATTGAAATATCATCTCATATATTATTCCTAAATATGAATACAATATATAATACATCTCAAGAGATAAAATAGAATGCCTTAAAGGCAATATGTAAAGCACAAAAAATTAAGGCTTAGTAAAAGCATAAAAACCCCGTAGGTGTCAAAAGCACTTTCCAAAACAGTCTAAAGGCTCATGAATTGGATGAATATGGTATGGAAGCTCATGAGTGATGTAAATGGAATGTATTGATGAATTTAGGAGAGAATAAAGTGGTGGAGGTCGAATTGGTCAAGTGGAAAGAGTTTCCAAGTCAACTAGCTTTACCTTATCCACTAGAAAGTAGAAAAAATAGGATAAAGCTGTCTAAATCAAGAAAGTGTCTTTCTAATTTAGGAATGGAATAAAATCAGACAGAATCCAAGGAAATATTATCCAGAATCTATCCAAATTCGTTTTTGTGACTTAGGATGGCATATGGAGGCATAACAGACAAAACTAGGCCAACTACACAGTCTACACCTAGGAAAATTAATCTAGATGACTAATAAAATATATCCTAAGTATGGAATGGGTTTTTAAATGTTCCAACACCCCCCCTTAAGCCTGACTGTATGTGAGTAAAATATCATAAATATAGGGCCCAAGCAACAAGGCTTATGGTCACCCCAATACAAAAAATTATGCCCATGTAAACTGAGGAAACAGGGAAAACCTCATGGGAATAAAACACTCCCTCAAAAATGGACATGTGCACACCAAAATTGTTGATGCTCCAAACTCAAGTAGGTGTGAAATTGATCAGATGTCTGGAGGAATATTCTTCTTGGGAAGAAGTGGATCATGCTCCAAAAACATGTGCTTGAATTCTCTAGCAGTGGATGCAAGCGAAACTGGAGGCTCTCTGAACTTACTCTTGAAGAGAACAAATCCATGAATATGCAGACCATTCTGGAACTTGAAATTTGAACCAATTGAGGTAGGATCAACTCCAATTAGATCTGATTTCTCTTGAAACTTGAACTTCAAATCAGAGGAAGTTAAATCAGCTCCTAGAAAATATGCTAATGTGATGGCAATGTCTCCATCTTCAATGAAACTTTGAGGACAAACGCTAGTCATCATGTAGGAATAGGTAGAAAGCATGAGATCACAATAAGTGAGTGCAAATGGAGCACGCTTGAAATCTGAACCAGCCTTCAAATCATCCAATAGATTAGCATATTGCACACTATCAGCTTGTGAAGTATGCACATAATCATAAAAAACTAGCTCGTTATCCTCAACATCAAAATATGAAGAATGATATGAGAACTGTGAATGGATGAAACCCTCTTCAACAATGGAAACTCCATTAGTTGAACCTTCTTCATTATCAGCAACCACATATGAAGGAGATAGATCTGATTTCTCAACTTCTAGAGCCATAGAAGAAGACTCTGCAATTACTGCTTCATGGCAAGAAGCATTCAAATCAAGGAGATCATCATCAACATGAACTGATTGTGAAGAAATTTCTGCAATTTCTTTTTCTTCAAAGACAACTTCTTCAGAGAGGGTTTAGGCCGAGACTTCAGGAGGAAGAACACATGAGGAGGTGTCAAATTTACTCTCCATATTGTTGATATGAACCTCATTGTGCTTTCCAAAGACTCTATCCAAATTGGTCCGGAGATCCTTTGGGTATTTAGCAGAATCAATAAGGTAGTGCATGCATGGAGAAAAAACTAGACACATGGATCCAAGCACTATATCACAATCATTCATCCAACGATATTTCTTTTCTGAGGATTCGATACTTGCAACAACTCCAATAGACACATCAAAGAGACAATGTCTCTTCATATATGCACTCATCTTTGGCATCCACTCATCATAGTTGAATGGTGTGAGAAGAGGAACTGAATTCGAATCCATGAAGTTGTACCTGCAAAACAAACTTTGAAACTTATACTGGAAGGCTTATCTAAATCTAAGCTATGAGCTCCCTAAGCTCTGATACCATGTGAGAATTCTATATAGGTTGAATGCCATGAAATAATTATAATAGCCAAGAATCTTGAAGCAAAGAAGTCCTCACAAGAATTATTCAAAGATATGCAAGAATAAGAAGAAGAAATATTGAAACAAAAACATAAGAGAAGGAACTCAATTGATAGAAATATCATCTCATATATTATTCCTAAATATGAATACACTATATAATACATCTCAAGAGAAAAAATAGAATGCCTTAAAGGAAAGATGTAAAGCACAAAAAAGTAAGGCTTACTAAAAGCATAAAAACCCTGTAGGTGTCCAAAGCACTTTTCAAAACACTCTAAAGGCTCATGAATTGGATGAATATGGTATGGAAGCTCATGAGTGATGTAAATGGAATGTATTAATGACTTTAGGAGAGAAGAAAGTGGCGGAGGTCGAATTGGTCAAGTGGAGAGAGTTTTCAAGCCAACTAGCTTTACCTTATCCACTAGAAAGTAGAAAAAACAGGATAAAGTTGTCTAAATTAGGAAAGTGTCTTTCTAATTCAGGAATGGAATAAAATCAGACAAAATCTAAGAAAATCTTATCCAGAATCTATCCAAATTCGTTTTTGTGACTTAGGATGGCATATGGAGGCATAAATGAGAAAACTAGGCCAACTACATAGTCTACACCTAGGAAAATGAATCTAGATGACTAATAAAATATATCCTAAGTATGAAATGGGTTTTTAAATGTTCCAATAGTAATAACCTCAATATGGTCTTCTCTCTCTCTCTCTCTCTCTCTCTCTCTCTCTCTCTTTTCTTGTAATAAAATCTTCAATATGGTTCTTGTAAAAAATCTTCTTTTGATGCTCTATTTATCTTCTTTTCCTCTTAAGACTCTTGTAGATTGAATGTAGAATGGGTGGTTAGGAGGAATGATTGTTAACTTTCCCACCCAAGTTCAAACCTTGCTTTCTCCTTCATAGCCTTAAGACTTCTTATGCACTTCTAAATTTTATATTCTAACTTTATTATTAGCTTTCACAAATGCTTCCAATAAACCACGTGTTGTTTGTTTTTAAGAAACCACCCTTAAGACTTCTTATATTATTGGAGAATAAAACATGTATTGTTTTTAAGAAACCACGTGTTGTTTATTGTTGTAGAATAAACCATGTATTGTTTTTAAAAAACAAACGTACCAAGATCGATTTTCAATTCTTCAATTCCTTGACAGCAGATTCCACATCACAGAAAGATTTTATTCATATCTGAGCAGCTTTTACAGACACTAACAAACTCACAGATCAGCTTCGGAGGGCGAAGCTCGTCACTGCAAACACAAACTCACTAAGTGTCTAGCTACAATGTCACGGGCTCATTTAGCATTCTGAACCAGTACCACTGGAACGTCCTGTAGGCTTCCTGGAGGCACCGTGATATAGACACTAACACCCTAGGACTGACGACATTTTTCCATAAGCAAGCTTCGGCTTTCTGATGCAGTGTTATACCTTAACGGAAACCTGCAGAGCATATTACCTCGGCTCTGACTCACTATGACTCGCAGAGCTCCAACTACTGGAACTCTTGGCTCTAGACTCAAACTTGTAGAGCGGACAACTTGCTCAATGCAGACTCAAATGAATCAAATGAGCGCTGGGGTCTCTCTTTTATAACACCTTAGCCAGTAACCCGGTCACACAAAACTGGCACCAACCGGTAAACGTAATGATTCCGGGGTAGTGGTGGGACACACCGCTATTATCTCGTCCCTTAGAGGCAGTGCCATATGGGGACCCGAACATCGACATCGCTGACAAGAGGACCAAGACACGATAAAGCGGGAGACAGATTCCCGACAGCTTTCACTAAGTGGAGCTACTGTTACCGACCCACTATGGCTTCCATTAAATGATAGAAAGAGAATATTTACATTAATCGTCGCCGGAATGGAAAACACAGAATAAATTAGGATTTCCCAGAGGACCAACAGGTTGTCCGCCACATGGACAATCAAAATCATTTTATGCTAGGTATTCTTCCAACTCACGGGCTTCTAGCAGTGCATCAACATCCTATGATTCATCTTCAGGAACAGGATCATCTTCAAAATGAGGTGGCGGATACAGCCAAGGGCTGAAACACCATTCTATGTCAGAACCATGCAGAACATCGCTTGTTTCACCAATGAACTCACTTTCAAACATAGATTCCACGCGGAAATCTAGAGAAAGGGTTCGCCTATGGATTTTGGCATCGATTATGTTACCTTTATGATCCCTTTTAATATACTTTTGGGTCACATGCACTGTATGTTCTAGCTTTGAATATCGACCACCTTGATGCCGAAGGAGAAATTTGAACCAGAGATTGTTCTGGTCAGCAACCTACATGTCAGCTTGCATATGAAGTATAAAATTTGCACGTCGATTAACCCAGTCATTTCTGGGGCATAATTTATCTAACAAGACTTTTGTCCATCCTGACCATGCTTTATTTCTCATATTACCAGGGTCTGCACAAATCACTATAGACCGTTCTTCACGGCAAAAATGTAATATAAGATTAAAACTAATCCACGTCAAATTTCCCTCACCGATATCTACATACCAAACTGGACCTTCCTTTTCTGGGTTGCAATCTATCCAGAGTTCACGACACCGTCTCAGCTTCTCTTGGGCTTGGCTGAAACCTCTGAACACAGTTCTTTCCCATCGTTCCATTATGTGCAGCTTCAATGGACTAGACTATATTTGCTTTATTAATGTGAGGCTGAGGTATTTTTCTGCTTCATGCTTGTCGGCATAATCTAGCAACTGTCTTCTCTCAGAAAGAGAGAGACTTTCATCCCAAGGCTTCATAAAGAGAGCATTCCTTGGTTCGAACCTTCAACAATCAGGTTCTTCTGCTGGTCTTTTACCTTTATCATCTTGTGGATTTGCAGAGCTCGTACCAACTGAAAACATGTTTAACCCTGCAATTTGCTTTGGTTGCATCACCTCATGAGTTAACATATCAGCTAAACAATTTAAGTAACCTGGTTTATAAACAATATCAAAATCAAAGTTTGACAACCAGATAAACCATTTAAGTATCCTGCTGTTGTCTTCTGCCATAAGATTTTCGTTTTTAAATATACCAGGTACAATCTTCAAATATGTTCTAATTGTAAATCTGACTGGTTTTAAAAACAATATGAAGTGTTGGACTGTCTTCTTTACAACAAGGATTTCCTTATGGCTGCTTGGGTAGTTCAATTCAGCTGATTTGAATGAACTGGAGCCATATCCATAGACATTTTCTCTGCCATCAATCTCTTCTAATAACACACCACCCCAAGTGGTAGCAGAGGCATCTGTTTCTATTATCAACTTACTAGTACCCTGTGGCAGATGGAGGGCAGGCAAATCTTTTACTTTAGCTTTGATTTTCTGAACAACCAAAGTCATAGCATCAGACCATGGAATAGGATTCTTTTTCAATCTATGCTGCAGAACATGAATGTCTATAGCATGTCCATGATAGAAGGGTCTGATATAGTTCAAACTACCAAGAAATCTTTGCAACTGAGTTTTATCCAAAATTTTATCAGGAAAATGTTCAAAGGAACTTAGAATATGCTTTTGCAAAACAACTTGTCCTTTTTGTATTCTGAAACCAAAAAAATCCATTTCTGTTTTGCCAATTTCCATTTTACTTTCAGATAAAACCAATCCATGTTTAAAAACAAGATCATAACATTTATGTAAATGCTTATGGTGATCCTGAAGATTTCTTGAGCAAATAAGGATATCATCTATGAAGACCACTAACCATGGGATATCCCTAAAAATATCTTCCATCCATTTCTGAAATTCAGAAGGAGCATTGTTGATACCGAATGGGAGAACTTTCCACTGGTACTGACCATGTGGAACCACGAAGGCTGTTTTGAAGCGATCCTTTGCTTCAATGCCAATATGATAGAATCCAGATTTAAGATCAAATTTACTGAATATTGTGCAACCAGTAATCTTTTGCAACAAACTTGCTTTATCTGGGAGAGGGTACCAAAATTTTTGCAGAACTTGATTGAGAGGTTTGTAATTGACAACAAGACGGAGCTTACCTCTCTTTTGCTCTGAGTGTTTGTTGACCACAAATGCTCTACAATCCCAAGGACTCTTGGAGGGCTCAATTAAACCTTTCTGCAATAATTCCTTTATTTCATTGGAGCAAAACTCTCTCTCGGAAGGAGACATATACGGGAAGAAGCTTTCATTGATTTGATCTTCTGGAGGGGATCAAACGGCAGAGATTCAAAATATTTTTATCTGGTCCAAAAGGCATTTGGACTCTCTGAGCAACAATCTTTGATAAGCTTCTCTTTGATAGCAGCAAGAGTTTTGTCACCATGGATTTCTGCATATGAAATGCATCTATCCATTTTATTTAGGTCGACAGACTTAACAGGCTTGACAGACTGTACATGCAAAGGCTTACATTTATTTACAGGATTAAAACTTAGAGTGATGACTTCACGACCTTGAACTGTACACATAAATAACATTTTATTAACATTAATGGAAAAAGGACTGACTTTCTGGAGAAACTCAGATCCTAACACACAGTCTTCTTTAAGAATATTAACCTAAAAAGAGACAATGAATTTAACACACCAGAAATCTGTACAGGAAACTCTTTAACTTTACCAGAAAGGGATATAGGGGATCCTTCAATTGCAGAACCAAACTCATGAATTTTTTCCCAATAGAAAGAAGGAATTGCATTCCCTTTAGAAAGATTGAACTGACATCCTGAATCGATTAGACAATGTACAATATAAGATCTGAACTCAGGAGGACAAAATTGTAAAGACACAAAAAACTTAGGACCGGACAAGGCTCCTAAAAGATTGGGGACTTGAGACTGGGGAGAAGAAGGAGAATGAGGAGTAGAAGAAGGGGAAGGTTCTTTCTGTTTAGGTTTTACCATAGCTTCTTCTATATGTTTTGAAAGCTCTTCATCAGATGATTGGTCTCTTTCCATGACCATAATTTGTATCATGCTTTTCAAATCTTCAATCTCTTTTAGAAGTTGTTTCAATTTCTCTTGTTTTTCTTTCAATTGACTTCTTAGCAGTTTTTCTTTATCCTTTCTGTGTGACTGCCTGTCATCATGTCCATCAGGGTAATATTTGTAGATATCAGCGGGATTATATCTAACAGATAGGGCTAGGGAATCAAGTTTCTGTTTACCCTTATCATTCTTTTCTTTTTCTAGCAAACCTAGAAGTCTGGCCTTTTCTTGCCTGAGATCATGTCTTTCAACATGTCTGTATATAGGTATGACAGAGAGCTGGACATCAATATTTGCTAATTGTTTTTCCAAATCATACTTAGCTGAACGGGAACTGGATCAGGAAAACATGTACAAGGAAAAATCAAACTCTGGCACACTACACCCCCCTAAATTGGCATCAGAACTGGATTCAGACTCGGGATCAGAAGAAGACGAAGGCTTAGGGGAAAATTTAGCAAGTGTAACAGGGGAATCGGATTTAGAATCAGAAGAAGAGTCATCAGGGAGATAGAGGACTTCTCCGGAAGGAGGAGGAGAATGTACAGAGACTTCATGCAGATTCCACCATTCTGGATCTAGACCTTTACTCAGAGCAACAACCCGGGGCCTGGACTTTTGTTCTGAACACTTGGCTGCCCAGTGGTCAGACTTACCACAAATGAAACAAACATTCTTTTTTCCTTTTTCAGTCCTTCTTTTGACATACCTCTTGGACTGATGCTTGTGCTTTTTATAAGAATGCTTATACTTATATTTCGGCTTATGGTGGTAAGGATTATCAGGGTGATATCTAGCTTCAGAGGTATAAAACTTTTTCTTTTTCTTACACTTGCAAGAATCTTTACCAAAATGACCTCTGTTATGGGCTCCACACCCCCAATCAGGCATCCCCGCAACATCTTTACAGAAAGATGCTGAAAACATTTGCTGGTGTCTCTTGAAGTCTTTACTAACCCTTTTCTCTAAGCAATGCTCTTGCCATGTTTCCAAAATATGAGCATGCAATTGGGCTAGAGATAAAGTACAAAGCTCTAATTTTTTGTCTTTAAGATCTTGTTCAACCGCATCAAGAACATGTCCTGGGAAACTTCTCAAATAATGCTTCAAATAAGCTGGATTTCCTGATTTGCCCAAGGAAATCAACAATTTTTGCATGTAACAAAAATACTCTTCACTTTTACTTAAATCACATAACCTTGCCGACATGAAAAGTGAAGCAAGATGGTCATAATCTATACCATCATCAGGACCATAAAACTCACGACCTAAGGCACTTAAAATTTGTTCATATGCAACAAGCATTTCATTGCGGGTATCTTGTGGCAACCAGCACCACCAATCATAGGCTAGACCTAAGAGGCTTGCAACAAGCTGTGTACCCAACATTTGGCCTGTAAGGTTGTTGTCCTGTTGTTTTTTATATAAGATACACTGGCCTAACATTTGAATGGCATTCTTTATATCTTCCCTGGACTGACACTGGATATTCAGTACAGGTTGTTCAGGCATTTGAGACAGTAGATCATTCATGGAATTTATTCCAAAATGGAATACTTTAGCTAGTGCTTCAGAAGTAGCCTGGGCATCTGCCATGTGTGTATCAAAGCGGGGTTTTGGAGGAGGAGCGAGAGCTCTTCTATTAGAGGAAGACTCAACATCTAGTGCATTCAGAAGAGCAAACTGTTTATGATGAAGTCAAGCTTGCAAATTGGGGAAATTTTCAACAGATTCATACTGCACGGAATTTCGATGACATGGCACGAGATATCCTTGTTTTGAAATCCCAGTGCACAGAACAAAGAGATCACATTGTCAAAGTGGAAACAAAGCTTGAATTGCTTGATCATCTTTTGCATGATTCTACTCAGATTAGAATAGCCATTGAAGAAGCTTCCCAGAAGCTTGAAAGAAGATTGCGTGTCCTCGAAGAACTCTGTGAAAAGACAGAGAATCTCAGAAAGAAGCAATATGTGGTTCCAGACCATGTATTAAAGCTAGCCTCAAAAGGACATAGCAAAAGTCACTCTTTAGGTCAATTTAGTGTTCAGGAGAAGCCCGAATTTGATTTTGGTGAGAGTGATGCTATTCGAGAAACCATGTATTTATTTTAAGAAACCACGTGTGGTTTCTATATTTTCTTTTCTCTTTACTTCTTTTTTTTACTTTTCTTTCTCTTCAATTTTTTTTTTTTCGTTTTCTATATTTTCTTTTTTTTACTTCTTTTACTTCTTTGGGACAAGGGCCTGATTTTTGGACAACGTCCTAGATTTTAGGGAAACCCGAAAATGATGGCTACAAGCCTGGCTCAGCTCTGATACCAATGTAGTAAACCTTATCCGGTTTACACTAGAATTAACCAAAAGAATAAGTCACCCACCGAAAATCCATACTGGAGAAAAGATATTATTTGAATATATGAAAGATGATTTTAGAATACACAGCGGAACTTTTAAAGAGTTCTCTCGTGACTAAATATGAAAGGATGCAACCTTTTGCTTAATGTTTACAATTAATTTATTTAATTATCAAGTATTATGAAGGTTTATTGATATATTGATATATTATTTTATGTTTGTAACACAAGACTCTAAGAACACTGATTTCACATTATGGTTGATGAAGGGTATTGACCCTAGTTATATCAAGGGGGGTTGATTTGATTATTTAGAGAACGAAATTAAGGAAACAATATAAAATGGAAACACACACACAAATGTTTTTCAAAATGCACAGTAGTACAGTAAAACCCAAATTATATTAATGAATGGAATGGAAAAACACTTGTAAATTGCAAAGCAATACAAACTAGCTCAAATGGTGGTAGATTATCTCTGAAGAGAGATGTGCCAGATAAGCTCATTTGCAAGAGATGACTACAAAGAGAGTGAAAATGGCCTTTTATCATAAGCATAAATAGGAAAAAACCTTAACATCCAGAAAACTAACCCTGGATGATGAAGTGCCAAAAGGATTTGTGGACCTTGAGGTGGCTAGCTAATACGTCAACTTCCCGAGGGCACAATTTTGCATACGTTTTGTGTTTATGGCGCTCAATAAATCGTTGGAAAGAACTAGATAACAATTACAACTTTTGACTAGGGTTGGGGAATGCCATGGAAACCCATGGCCCCCCAATTAGCCAAATCGGTTAGGGCCTCACAACAACACCAGAATTTTGGGACCTAAAAAACCGTAGATAATTACCAACAAGATTGAGAACCATTGTAACTCAATGGAACAGGTGGGTGGCCACGGCCAATAACCACCTATATTAGTCGTCCCCCCCTCAGGGAGAAACAGGCCCCATTGCATCAAGTTCCTCCATTATATGAGGAAATGTTTGTTGAATCTAACTCTTGGTGATCCACTTTCCCTGGTGAAGAAGTTTCCCTACTTTGATGACCCGATAAAGTTGGATTCTCTGCTAGTAAGTTCTCTTCATCTCAGTGTCCATGATCTAATCGATTGCATCCTTCTCAATGCAATTAGGATTGAGTTCTGTAGGGGCCAAGTGCTTGTACCTCTAAGATGTCCAAGAGAGGTGGAGAATATGGTCAAAGTAGCTCCACATTAAATATAGGGTGGAAGTCGAGGAAAGGGGGAATACTTAACTTAACAACATTCTCACCCACAACCTTGGTGATGGTGTAAGGCCCATATCGAAGTGGGTGGAGCTTTTGATGGGGAATTGTGAAGCACTCTTTCTGTAAATGTAACTAGACCTTATTGCCAACTTGAAACTTTTGTGGAACCTGATGTTGGTCATGTTACTACTTAAACATGACATTGGATTTCTACAACATATCATGAACTTTTTGCTGGATGTGTTAGATCTACTCAACAAACTTGGATGCCCAATCAGACTCAATTTGATCATGGGATGACTAGTCTTCCTATGTGCATGCAATAGGAAATGCTACATTAATTGGGGCTAATGGTTGGAACCCCAAGCATACTTCAAAAGTGTTGTGGCTAATAGAGTTGTAAAGAGATCTATTGTAGTTATGCTAAACATAAGGAAGGCTCTCATCCCAAGTGTGGGGATGTTTGGATTTTTACATTCAAAAGATATGCACAATCATCATGTTGACCACCTTTGTCTACCCATCGGTTTGTGGGTGGAAAGCAGTCAATTTGGTCAACTTGGCATCCATCATTACCCATAGGTTGGACTAGAAGGTACTCAGAAACATGTTGTCTCAATTTGTAATAATAGTCCGTGGGAGGCCAAAATGAATCCAAAAACGCTTAAAAAAGAGCTTAGTAGTGGCCTCTATTGTGATGATCTTCTTATAGGGAATTAAAATTTCCATCTCAGAGAACCAATCAACAACCACAACTACACATTCATTGTCGTGCTTACTTGAAGGAAAGCCAGACATATAGTCCATGGAGACAGACTCATAAGGCATGTCTAAGGTAGGAAATGGGGTGTACAATCCTTGCTTCTTGATGGAAAGTTTGGAAATGGCACATGTGGTGCAAGATCAAATGTACCTTCCAATGTCTTGTCGAAGCTTCGTCCAGTAGAAGTACTTTTTCAACATTGTGATTTTTTTCTCTACATAGAAGTGCCCTGCCACTCAACTATAATGTGCTTACCAAATCAAATTCTTGTGCTTTCTTGAAGGGACACAGGGGTAGATGAGATAGCATGAAATTTCACCCTAGAGATGAAATTTTAAGATCGATCTTCTTGCTTGTAATGTCTGATAGGAAATAACAAATTTAGGTTCACTATTGAGATCAATATTCCTACTTGTAATGTTTGATAAGCAATAGCAAAGTCAGGTTCACTATCATACAATTTGGGATACCCATATGTCTCATGTCCACAAGAGTTGAGCATGGTACTCAACATAGCAACAAGAGGTCAGTTGAGGTAGTCTGCAACATGGTTGGTGATACCCTTCTTATACTTGATTTTCAAGTGGAACTGTTGCATATATGTGGACCACTTTTGATGGCGATCGCTCTATAAATTTCCATGTGTTTGCATGAATTGTAGGGGCTTGGGATTAGTGTGGTGATGGTCGCCTTCCCTAGTATGTAGTGTTTCCATTAGCGACAATCTTGCACAATGGAGTACATCCCCTTGTCATAGGTGGGATACCTATGAACAAAATCATAGAGTGTTTCACTATGATAAGCCATCGTATGTCCCTACTGAGTGAGGACTATAATGATAGCATAGCTAGAGGAATATGTATAAATCTTAAAAGGTTGTTGCAGGTCTAGTAGAGTAAGGATTGGTGTTGAGTAGAGGCGACGTTTCAGATCCTCAAAGGATTTCTGTTGCAATGCACCACAAGCAAACTTGGCTTTGGCTCTACCCTTGGTCACTTGGCTTAAGGGCCAAGCAATATGAGATAAACCCGACACAAACCTGCGGTAAAATTTGGTGAGGCCCAAAAAGCTGTGGAGCTCTGTTAGAATTGATAGGGCTGCATAATCATGAATGAATTGGATATTGGTTGGGTCCACATGCACCCCGTGTTCATCCACAATGTATCCCGCGTACTAAATTCTCTCCATGCATAATTATCATTTATCCAAATTGGTATATAACTTGTGTTGTCACAAGGTACTAATGATCTGTTGAATGTGATGCAAGTGTTCCACCTAAGTTCTATTAAAGATGAGGATGTTGTCTAGATATATGACCACAAAAGAGCTTGTGAATGGGTGAAATATATCATCCATCATCCTCATAAATATTGTTGGGGTATTATTGAAGCTAAAGAGCATGACCAACCACCAAAAAGGCCTTCTTTGGACTTAAATGTTGTCTTCCATACATCTATATACTCAATCGAGACTTGGTGGTAATTTGACTTCAAATCAATCTTACTAAATAACTTGGCACCCTTAAGCTAATCAAGAAGATCATCAATCTAGGGTATTGGGTATTGATTCTTGAAAATGATTTTGTTCAAGGTTCTTAATCAATATAGAGTCCCCGTGTCCCATCCTTCTTCTGCACCAACAGAATTGGCCTCCCACAAGGTGAGGAGTTCGATCGAATGTGGCCTTTTTGGATGAGCTCTAATGCTTTATTTCCTCATTCTCCAAAAGAGAATGTCTATATATTGGACCATTAGGTAAAGGAGCACCAGGTATCAAATCAATTGAATGTTTAACCTAGCAGTGTAGAGGTACCCCTTTAGGCAAGGAAAACATATCTATGTACTCTCCTACAATCTTGTCCACCTACTTCTATTGTTTAGAGAGACCTTTCACTAAGGATGCGGTGGTTCATGAAATGACCTTTCATCCACCTTCTAACTGAACCATGAAGTGAAAAAATTTCCTATTCTAAGAGATGACCTTCCAACATGAATTTGCATAGATTAAGGAAACTGTAGTAGTTGAGACTACCTCAGGTATCCTGTAGAGTTGTCCTTCTAAAATAATATTGACACTGTGGTTCCTAGACTCATCAATAACACGGTGTTTCCACATATAGAGTTATTCTAAAACTATCACAAACTTCAAGTGCGGAAACATCACATAGTACCTCATCTTTGAAAGGTTTTATGTTGTAGAATAGGCAACATGTTAATTGACATGGATGTCTTGTCCCTATATCAACCAAATGATGGCGTATGGTTGGGGGTGTGGCATCATTGGAAAATTCAATCTCTTGATGGACTTCACCAAGATCATTCTTCTAGCTACCACTTTCAGCAATGAAATTTAGTGAATTCCCCTTCACCCACAATTGTTAATGGAAGAGGTGCTCCCATTCCTTTGGCTTCTCTAACTCTTTTGGTTGGATATTTGTGGTTGTGATGGTGGCACTAGGTTCTACATCAATGATCTGATTTCCCCTCTCTTTCTCCGAATCAAAGTCCAAGCCAGAGTCTAGCTCTAAGGATTTCATCTCAGCCAACAATAATTGTTTTGAGTGACATTCATTAGTATTGTGCTAGGGGATTTTCTGGAACTCACACCACTTGTTGATGTCCTTCTTCGATTTCCTGTTACCTTTCTTTACATGTGTCTTGGCTTGGTTGTCATGATTTTGACCATCCTTGCTTTGTCCTTTTTCATGATTTAGGGACGACTTTACCAAGTTTCTATTGTATTTGATTTGCAAACCCAAACTCTCACTTATTATTTTGCTTAAAATTTTGCTATATCTTGATAGCATACCAATCAGCAACTCCCAGTGAGGAGATGTCTAGGAAACCCATCTCTGTCTAGATGTAATTGTGAAAGCCACTACTGTACTTTAGGACCAAGTTTCGTTCAGAGTCTCTAATACCCAGCTTAGAGTGCAAGGAATGGAATATATTAGTGAACTCCTACAACGTCTAGTCTCTCTCCTGGCACAAAATTTTTCCAACTTGTTGACTGGTCATCATAGTTTCCAACAGGGTAGAGATCCTCCTTGAAGACATCGAAAAAAGACACCAAAGTGGGTTATTTCCTGTATATTTTAGACTCATATCTAACATGATTCTTTCAATAACCATCCCACCAATCTTTGACATGTAGAGAGGGACTTAAGGAGTGTGAAGGTGATATTTTCGTTGTCGGAAAATTTTTGAATACAGTAGCAAATATCTAACAAATTTAACCATTTTTCGAAAGAATCTACATCTATCTGGCCTTCAAATAAGGGGATTTCAAAGTTAACTTGTGCCTTTAATGGATTTGCTCCTCCGAAATGGCTACTCATTGAAGGTGTCTCCGTCTCCGTTGGCAATCATCGAAGGATCTGGGTGAAATTATCCATCATTTCATTCATTTATTACACGAGGGATTCCTCAAGCAATAACTTAATAGGTTTTCATGCTTCATCATCTCTCTTTTCTTCTCCTACATTGTGAGGTTTCTTGGGCTGACATGAGCCATTGTCCCCAAGCTCAACTAGTTCAAGACCCAACTCTTGATATCCATATCTCATTGGGGACATGCACTGAGAAACAACAAGAGCAGATTGCTCTGATACCACTGATTTGTATTATTTGAACAAAATGAAGGAAACAATATAAAATGGAAACACACACACAAATATTTTGTAGAAACCATAATAGTATAGTAAAACCCAAATTATATTAATGAACGGAATGGAAAAGCACTATAAACTAAAAGCAATACAAACTATCTTAGATGGTGGTAGCTTATCTTAGAAGAGAGATGTGTCAACTACACCCATTCGCAAGAGCTAATTAGAAAGAGATAAAAAAGACCTTTTATCATAATCATAAAGAGGCAAAAACCCTAACATCCAAAAACCTAACCCTAAGAGATGAAGTGCCAATGGATTTGTGGGCTCCGAGGTGGCTAGCTGATATGTCAACTTCTCGTAGGTGCAACTTTTGCATATGATATCCATTTAGGGAACTTGATAGCTCGTTGGAAAGAACCAACTGAGAATTAGAACCTTTGATTGGGGCTAGGGAATGTCAAGGATTGGCTAAGAAACATCGTTTAGGGCCTCAAAATGAACCTGTAACTTTGGGATCCGAAAAACTGTAAAATATTTCCAAGAAGTTGGAGAACCATTGTAATTTGGTGGAACATGTGAATGGATACCAATATCCACTTGGATCAGGGGTAGAGTCATTTCCCACTATTTATTCTCTGGAATCCAAAGTCATGGGACGGTTGTTTTGAGCACGCTCCCCTAGACATGTGATGGTGATTGTTGGTTGCTTGCTAGGGAATTCGATCGACGTAGTCGACACTTCCACTTACGGGTTCTATATGTGGTTAATTAGATTGGTATAGCCGATGCCAAAATATATTACAATAGAGGATGAGATGGAGAAGTTAGGGATGAAAGTAGTGGTGACAATGTATGCAGAGTACTTGTGAGTATGGATGGGACCCCAATTGGATTGGATGGTGTTATTTATTATTATAAACCTTCATGGTTCTATGCCTAGTCTATTGAATGTGTGTGTACAATTAATTTCTAATGCTTTGTATGAAGAATGACAAGTAATGAATCATGGTAAAACTTAATCAATAACGAATGGTGAATGATGTATGTTTAATTGTTCTTTTACATGTTGACTTCCAGTTTTGAGAACTATTTATTACGGGCAATGGGTGTTGATTATTAGTAAACTTGCACAAAGTGTGTACATTGACCATGTATACACACCTTGCATGAGTACAGTATTATGTTCAACTATTAAAATATTTATTAGTAACTTTGAGAATAAAAGAATGATTAGCACATGTGTGTTTATAAACACATAATTTTATTGGCATGTTGGATGTGTTTAAAGTTTTAGTTGGATTGAATGGATTATATATATATATATCCTATTGATTGTGTGCGTACAATTCATTTCTAATGCTTTGTATGAAGAATGACGAGTAATGAATGGTGGTGAAACTTAATTAATAACGAATGGTAAATGATGCATGCTTAATTATTCATCTGCATGTCGACTTCCAACATACCAGAACTATGCATTAGGGGAAATGGATGTTGATTATTAGTACCCATGTGTGAGGTGTGTATGTTGGCCGCGTATACACACCTTGCATGAGTACAATATTATATTCAATTAGTAAAATATTTAACTTGGTTGAGATTAAAAGAATGATTAGCATGTGTGTATTTATAAACATATGCTTTCTAGGTTTACAAGAATTATTGGCATGTTAGTTGGATTGAATGGATTTTGAATATATATATATATATATATATATATATAAGTTTTCATGGATATATTATGTACATGTATGGAAGTACATATATAATATAATATAATACGATATAAATAAAATATCTTCATTGACTAATGATAGGTAGATAAGATTGCACAGATTCGGGAGTAAGTTGTCATATTACATTTAACTAGGGTTATGTGAAGATTTGATGTTCCACTCATTATGAGTGATTATTTTATTATATTTTAACCTAAAACTAAGGGGGGTGATGGGGAAGATTTTGATAAATAGTGAAGAGAAGATAGGCAACGGGAGATCACATCCTAAGAGAATGAAGGGTTTTGAGATTTTTTTAGAAGATTTTGAACAACTATTGGAAGAAATACTACCTATCTTTGTGTATCATTGTTGATTTTTATGGATTGTTGTTCTTTCAGTCATGGGCACAAAGGGATAAGAATCTAAAGTGTTTCTTGGAGCTAGGATGACAACAAGGATCCTAGTTGGCAATGTAGTGTAATCTGTCTCTGGGCATGGACATTGACGAGAGACAAGATCAAGGTTGGCTCATTGTAATTGGGATCCTTCATCATCCATGTTTGGTCTTCTTCATCATTCTTGCAAGATATCGAATTCTATTAAAGAGGTTTTTTTTGTGAATTTGAATTGTTTATGTATTGTTAGTGCATGTATTCTTATGTTATTTTTTGCTATGTGAATCATCAATAAATTACTGGTTTACCTAAATGATGGAACATTATGCCTATATTAGTATCCTCAAATAGTTTTGAAACTGAAACTAAAAACTATAAAACTAAGATTTATTGTAAAAACAAGAGAAAAATTAAACAATTATTAAATAAGAAATTGTAATTAAATTATAATACATGATCAAAACTTAATGAACTTCTATGAATGTTATAGTAACTTATAGATGGTAGCATAGCCCTAGTTCTAAATATAGGCTAAGAGGAGCTACCATTGTTTTGTGTTTTGATCTAAATATGAACAACTTATATTAAAACAAATTAGCATGAACTGCAACCTTATTAATTAAAGCTAAATTGCAAAAATATAAAAAGCTAGACAAATATTACATACAAAAATACGGAGGACAAAAACATTTTTGAGACTAACTTTATAAACTACAATGGAAAATAGGAGTGATTCTCATGAGTTTAGCACTCATAATCTAAATATAATATGTTAGACTATAGGTTATAACACTACTAGTAGTAAAAATACGATTAAGATTAACTATTACAATAAAAATATGGGGCTCAAACTATATGCTCTTTCCTTAAAACAAAAGTAATAGTGATAATTTTGTCAATGGAGTGTAGATTGGGTGGTTGGGAGGAATGTTGTTATCCTCCCCACCCGGGTTCAAATCTTGCTTTGTGACACTTGCTCCTTGGGAGCGGACTTTCTATGTAATGATTGTAATTCTGGCCATACCTTGATTCTCCAAAAGAATAGCAGGTGTTGGCATTTTCCGTGGAAAAAAAAAAGTAATAGCGATAAGTATAACTACCTCATGCTAAGAAGTGAATCTTCATGTGCTAGCTATAAAAGAATGCTAGTTGTAATAGAGTGTACCTACATTGAAGTGATGCCAAAATGAAATAAACATAAATGTAAGAGCCTATAGAGGGTAGAAAAGTTGTGGAAAGCTTCCACTAACATGTGGAAGAAGGACCTTCAACCTACGATAAACACATCCAAACAAAGTTAGATGGGTATCTACAATATAATACTTGAAAAAAAATATAACTAAAAGTATAGAGCCCATTGAATGTTTTGGATATGCATCAAGAAACTAAAATAATCTTATATTTACTAACAAGTAAAACCTAAATGTTATATTTGTAGAATAAATGAACAAAAACCCTCAAACTCGGAGAAGAATAAACCCTCATTTTCAACATTGCAAGATGAAATACAAATTGATTTTTCTTGGCTTCCATGAAGAGAATTCATCTCTATTTTCCCCACTTTTGAAACCTACAATACACAACAAACATAAAGCACATAAATTGAGTAGAAGATCCACCCATTATGAGAAAAATAACATAAAAAATGTGCAAGGAAAACATAAAATATGTAATAAAAAAATTAAAAGTTGGATACATTGATAAGAAGGACATAGGCCATGGCAATTCCCTTGGGTGGCAGCCATGGAGCCACAGACCTCCATATTGGGTGTGATGCTAGCCAAACTTCTAGTTGAAGCCTATCTCACTAGGGGTCGAAGCCCGTTTCCTCGCAACACATGTCAGAACTTCGAGCCAATAACTGAGCCAAGTCCATGAAGGAACCCCATGCCCATGAGGAGCAAGGAGGGTTTGGAGGCATGGTCATGGCCTTGAACCTCAAACCTATAGAAGGTCATGCCTTGTACTAGAATCCATCACCTCCATTAAAACACCAAGATTCCATTGCAACAAATCGGGTTTCACAAACTATCGCAATACAAACTATGGGTTGACGAGGAGGTCACACCTCCACTCTATAATAGCCTTACCTCAACCAAATTCAACAATGTTTCCATGCTTGGAAGCTCTATGGGGCAATGAAACACTCTCTCACTATGAATATTTTCCCAATAGCCAAAATACTTGTCTTTTGGCATTGGAACTATATGTTTCTCACCCACCATTGCTTGGTTGATGAATAGATGGAGATTTGTGAGGATGGGAGTGGGAAAAACCACATGGGTGGGAATGGAGGGATTATAGTTATTTCTCCTTGAGCTAAGTGATTAGTTTTCCATCATTCACACCAGCTAGACACTAAGGAGAGAGGGTCGTGCCTCACAATACCCATCCAAAAGGAGAAATATGTCATGGAGCAGATGTTCTAGTGAGCAGGAAAGGATAACCTAGTCAACCCTCGCGTGTGCAAGGAAAAAAAAAAGAGAACGCCCCCTGCTTGAAACCAGTTATAAACACACAAGAAAAAAAGTAATAATCAACTAATCTATAAGAGTTTTTAATGACTATGGCTATGCACAAGAAGTTTCCATGTGCCCTTGCATATGGTTGATGGTGATAGGTTCAAGTGAATTTAGGTTAATCATTTAAAAAGACAACAACACTTCTAAGAAATGAAGAGGTTATTTTATACATTAAGCTTCGCAATTTATGTTATGTAACTCTTTGTTATATTCATATTTTACAATTGATAATGGCATTGATAGTAGTTGCTAAAAAGAATGTGAAAGAGAGAATATGGGTGGTTGTTAATAAGACACTTCCCTTGGAACTTGTAACAATATATCATAGTCTATATATTACCATGAGCATTTTATCTTTCTTGAAATAGCCCTAAGTGTATCATCCATCCTCTTGAGATTCATCACAACATTATGGTATCACATTTCTCTCATTGGAGTAAGTGAAACGCAGGACTTTTGTGTTAGTGGCTATAAATGAACCTTTTCTTACAAGGACTTGAGCTTATAACCATTCCCATTGAATGAGTGATCATGATCTCATGTGACATTACCCTTTTGTAGAAGAAGATGTGATTTGAGCCATCACTTGGGTGACTACAAGTAGACCTTTTCTCATGCATATTCACCCTTGCAAATTTGAGTGTCAAGTTCCATGGGCACTCACACTTACTTTAATCATCATGAAACTTTTCTCATATACCTCCTTCTATCATAGCAATTGCAATCTAGCTAATGGGACCCACCTACTCTCTTGGTATTTTTCTTAAGTATTATGCTTATGTATAGCTCCAATGCATGGTAAGATGGAAAATTTAAGCATTGATATCAACCTATATCTCATCCATGGTATATTAATGCATATGCTTTATTAGTGGGGTGTCTATTTTCCCAAATCATTTTAATGGACACCGATGACATTATTCTCTTGTTCAAAATTTCATGTGCTTTGTTGTCTCAAAGTCATTCCTCTTCTCTTCTAGCTAGCTTTAAACCTTGCAAATGATTAGTCAAGCTTACAACGGGATAGGGAGAAACACAATATATTCACATCAACCACATCAACTCACTTCAATTCATTTATAGAGAACAAACTTGAAAAATATCATGTTGAAAAATATCCCATGCAAATGCTCCAAAAATAAACCGATCTAGAAAATTTAAGACAATTGGAAGTATTCAGGTGCAATAATTAACTAATCTATCTAGTAGGGGCATTATGTAAGTGGCTCAGTTAGTATCACCAAAAGTACCAACCCATGACATTGTAACTGTAAAGGACGCATCATATTGTGAGTGAAGAAATGACAATGAGTGAGTTACATAGAGGTTAACTTCATGAGAAGTTGACGAGTTCTTCCATCCTCATAGTGTTGGTGTTATATGCAAGAACCAATGATAGGTTCTACTTATAGATAAATGATTATCATAAGAAGATACTCATTCCCTAGTGAGAAAGAAGGGTCGACGATGAATTACAATTGGCCAATGAGACACCACCAACATAATGGAATTTTGGGTATTATGTGTTGTTAAATTAGAGATAACTACCTAATCACCATTTATAATTAAGCATGTGGCTTAGCAAGATCCTTAACCTACTAGTAAGGGTGTAGTATCTAGCCCACCATAGCTAGCACTATGTGTGAGTTTTGTTTGATCAATTATAAGGATTTGCGTGGGGACATAGATTTTGCATCAATGCAACAATTGCTTATGTCTAGTTTAGCATTCTTATAAGTGTCGGCATGATACCATAAGGAAGGGCTATATTATAAACCTAGAAACTAAGTTTTAAAGGATAAGTGGAAAGCCAAGATGTATGTCTTATTATATTGTGACATGAGATGAGGTGTTTTTAATCTAGCTATATTATCCAACATGATGGTGAGCTCACTTATGTTTGATTATGCATCAAATTATTAAGTGTACATTTGTGTTCAATTACTAAGGAATGATAGTGATCAATGTTCATGATTAAGATAATTGTGTTTTCCACCTAGTGTGTATAGGGCCTAGAGGTTAAAAAAAATCACAAAAGGAAATGTGTATTCAAAATAACACTATGTTGTGCCTTAGCTATGATAAAGGTATCATATACTTAACATTTAACCTATTAGGATCTAATCTATATTATGTAATTATTAAACAAGATTGGTAGTAACAAGCATGAGATCATACATTAGTTGTATTCTTAGACATTGAGTTAGTAATATCTATACCTATGATCCCAAGCCGAGGAAAGTGCTGTATGTCAATCTCTTGAACGATGGCGTATTTGTAATATTGATCAAGTTTTAAAGTGATAATCTAAATTCAAGTACAATTGATTATATTCAATAAATATTCAAAATGAGGAGATAATGCTCTAGCTAGTTGTCAGATGAATGCATTGTACTTTAAAATTGAAATTTCCTATGGAACCTAACAAGATTAAGCAATAAAGCAAAAATGTTTTAACCTTGACTAAATTATGAGTGTTAATAAAATGGAGGAAGGAAATGGTAGGGTGTCTGCAAATTGGGGATAGTCATGTCTAAGGTAGTAATGACACCAAGTAACAATCAAGAGTCTAATAGATGTGTTAAATCAATTACTATGATGGTTGTAATAGAACTATGTCCTAGGTGCAATAGCACATTTCCTAAGTCAAAATATGATGAGATTTATTAATGGATGAGTATGGGTATCTTTACAAAACTAGTGAGTAAGGGAGTAGGATGAGTATGTTTATCTCATGTCTAGTCATATGCATCATAGTGAGTGTATATGATTAACCATGTTAAGTAAAGGTATGCCCTTCACCTTGTAAGAATAGAATAAGGTATGATTAACAATGTGAGAGGCTGATCATAACATATAGTTGTCCTAAGTACCTGTGTAGAGGTGGTCGGTCAAGATTTAGGGTGTGCATGAGTTGATTGCACTATTGGAAAATATAGTCAATATTAAAATATGGCAATGATCTATGCATTAAAATTAAAAATGTAAGTATTTTGTATATAATGTGCAATTCATGGGTAAGAGTTCTACTTTGATGAGTGTTCACTACTAAAGATTACTAGGTTGATATATATGGCGCTATTCAAGTTATCATATGGTGGACTATTCAAGATACCATCGAGATTGGGGTCTAAATAAATAAATAAAACCTCTAATGGAAAAGATAGGTAAATGACGTATGTTAGAAGAGATTCAGTAAATCTAGTTATTGATAAATGAGTCATAACAATAGATTTTGAACTTAAATAAATATAATATGGAAGACAAGGTCTTCCTATGAATCTTGTTATAGAAAATAACTATAAAATTGGGCAGTATGTTAAATTATATTTGGGATAAAATGCATTTAATGAGCTTTGAGGAGGTTGGATTAGTTGTGTGTAGAAATGAAGAATGTAATGTAAGCCTACGCACCCCATGTGATCAAATATGTAATATTTAGTTGGATTCCACATGTTTGATCAAGTAAAGGTCCAAATTGACCACCTCAGGCAAGGTCTTCTAGTAGCAAGATACAAAGATATTTTATAGTTAAAAACTTTCCTTATAATTATGAATAACCATAACTTTGGGATGAAATTTCTTGAAGGATGGGTGTATGTATTTCCCCATACTTTGAACTTCAATAATTAAAACCCTATATGTGATTTATTTTAGTATTCATTGCTTATTATCTGTTGGACTTAGTTGGAATGATTGAGAATACTATTAGGTGAATATTTAAACCTTCCTATGTGTGAATAGTATAATAATTTCACCATTTTAGATTAATGATGATAAACATGTGATTTGTAACGTACCCACCCATCTATACAATGCAAGTAAGGGAACATGGCACTAAAATATGGGCTTTTAGAACAACTTATCCAAATTTGCAATGAATAAAGGATATGGCATTATAGTAAAATGCATATGTGTGCAGATGTAAATCAATTGAACATGCACAGCGGAATAAAACATCATCCACACACATTTCATACTCATCCAGCATATTAAAAATAACCATCAAATTAAACATTGCAAAAGTAAACACAATAAAATACTCATCTTGATGTAATGTTGTCTCAAGCAACTAGCTATGTTGTTGCAACGTTCCACCCAAACATAGGTCTCTGCTCAGCCTGTATTTTTTCAGCACTCAGAGACCACCCCCGAGTTGGGCATGATATCTACAAGGAAAATGGGACTCTCAAGCTCAAATCCAGCATTCACTTACACACAAAATTCAGATATGGGATGGGAAACACAATTTCAGCAATGGAACTTACAAGCCAGATGGACATGGGTTTTCCCCACAACGTAGGCACACCAAAAACGGATTTGTGAGAGGGAAAATCGACCATAGGGGAGAAAACGATTTCTCCCACAGATATACAAGCAATCAGTGAGCCAAAACAACCTCTATGGTCTCCCCAAATCGATTTCCCTTTCTTTCTCACTGTTATACAACACAAAAACACCCTCCCCAGCTAGGAGAATGAAGGAAAACAATGCAAAACCATGGAGGAAAACGCCCAGGTAGCTCCAAACTCATGAGAGAGCAAAAATGATGGGTGAATAATGGCTTGGGAAGCAATTCATGGCTCTTTTCTTGCCCAAGAAGCCAAACATGACTTTCCATGAAGGGTGGCTTTCCCATACCTAAATTTGGACAGCCGTACCTCTCCATTCCCTAAGGCATTAACTACCTCAACCAACTCTTGGGAGAGTAAATGATTGGGTACAAAAGTTAGAATGGGTAGTTGAGGGTTGATGCATTCTCTCATTGACATTTGGCTTAAATGTTTGAATATTTCCCTCCCAATTCCTTATAAACATCATGCCCCCATCTCTTGTTTCATTGCATAGCTAGTTGTGGGAATTTATATTAAAATGCATATTTACAATTCCCATGGTTCACTAGCACATGGGTAGCATAATATCCAATACTTGCCTCTTCAAGGTTGAGCGTTCACTAGCGGGGCCTTGGCCTTGAGCTCCACTCTGGGAATCATACATAATATGCATACAATATTTACATTATAACCCAAAATATTATAAGGGTAAAAATGGGGACGTGACATTCCCCTCCCCTTGGAATAACACCGTCCTCGGTGTTCCAATACCTAGGAATACATACACGCTTTATACATGTCCAAAATTCACCAAATGTGGCAGGTCTTCCCTGCACTTCATTGATTGGAGATGTCAAGGTGAGGTTCTTGAATGCCTGCACTTTGCTCTTGTTGGCCATCGCTTTTCTTGTTACCCCTTGCTAGACATTCACGGAGGAGGTGACTTCCTCCACATCCTCAACATTCTATTGGAGGTAACTGCCTATGTTTTCCTTTTTCAGCATTCTTGCTCTCTTCTAGCCTTGGGCGTTTCTTGATGGGGTGATTGGACTGTTACATTTTGAGCATTAATTCACAATACTCTACGATCTTCACTGAGAGAATAACATATACAGTACATCAATGCATAACAATCACAATAAGCATGACAAGTATCACAAGAATCAAAAGCATGAGAGACAAGAGACACAGAGTTTCCGTGGGGAAAACCCTAAGGTGAAAAACCCCACAACTTCCTCAGAGATAGAGAAAGCAATGGCTCAACCAAAGTACAACCAAAATACACTGAGATAGTCTCCTAGTAGCAGATGATCCTCCTCCTCACTAGTGTGCCACTTTCTGAGTGAGAGAGATATGCTTTTCTGAATGATCTAAATAGAGATCTCTTGATCTCTATTTATACTTAACCTGTTTGCCCAATTACACTATGGGGCCGACTTGTCTATCTAGATACATCCACAATATAATATATATTTCAGGGCCGACCCCACACATGGTGGTCTAATAACCCATCGGCAAGTACACACACTTGCGAAACTTGTCAATCCATATGACGACACTTCCTTATAGAGGAATAACACATCTCTAATAAGGGTACAATAAACATATATGAAATACATAGATGAAATACATTCCGAAGTTACATATACATCAACACTCCCTCTTAACTAGGAAGGTATTTCTCGACACAGATCTGCTAGACAAGTCTTCTTCTCATGATCATCGTTATCGTCATCGTCATTTCTGCTGCTATCTCAACCAATCTCTGACTCTACTCATCATAGGAAGTTCTACAGAGCCAGTCCTTTTTCATACTGGATGTAGGCCCACCACCTGCAGGTCTTCATCATCATTGGCCATACTGTGGAATCCTTAGGACTTATTACGTGTGTCACAAAACCTCGAAAGAGCATCCCAGGTTGTTACGAGCACACGGCTCTACCTATAGGATCTCCCAGGGCCATATTATATGTGACCTCACCACAAAACCTCGCAAGAGCATCCTAGGCTGTTACGAGCACACAACTCTACCTATAGGATCTCCTAGGGACAGATTATATGTGGTCACCACAAAACCTCGCAAGAGCATCCCAGGCTGTTACGAGCACACAGCTCTACCTATAGGATCTCCAAGGGACAAATTATATGCCATAGGACAAAACCTCGAAAGAGCATCTCCCAGATATCCCAGGGCCAGATTATATGCCATATGCAAAGCCTCGAAAGACTATCTGCAGATCTCCCAGGGCCAAATTATATGTCCTCCCAGAGCAAAACCTTGAAAGAGCATTTGCCAGATATCCCAGGGCCAAATTATATGCCATAGGCAAAACCTCGAAAGACTATCTGCAAATATCCCAGGGCCAAATTATATGCTCATCTACACAACCTGATCCACGGCCATAGAGTATCAACCTGATACTCACCATACATCATCCTGATGTACACATGATCATCCTGATCATCATCACTGCAACATCCTGCTGCATGTCATCTGGAGCAACATCCTGAAGCTCGTCATCCATGATCATCCTGATCATACAATGCATCTACCTGATGCATACCAAGTATCTACTTGATACATATCATCATACATGATCCACCTGATCATATAGTGTATCCACCTGATACAAATATAGATACATGGTCCAAGCATCCAACATGATGCATATACAAAATACATACAAATGATCCTACTAATCATATCCAACATCCAACATGATGCATACATACATATACATATAAATGATCCAACTGATCATATCCAACATCCAACATGATGCTTACATACATATACATATAAATGATCCAACTGATCATATCCAGCATAAACCAGAACATCATCCTGATGCTCATCATCCAGCGCTTACATCCACAGCCATGTGAAGGACCCTCCTTCCAACATGCTTGGAATGGGTTCAGCAAATGTGTCCATCACTTCTTCCTCGAAGTGTCATCAATCCAAAGAACACCAAGCCTCCCTCTGAAGTACTCAAACTTCACCTTGGCTAGTGGCTTCGTCAGC
Source organism: Larix kaempferi (assembly GCA_027924585.1). NCBI lineage: Eukaryota > Viridiplantae > Streptophyta > Pinopsida > Pinales > Pinaceae > Larix > Larix kaempferi. The sequence continues at coordinate 20,642,600 of BSBM01000643.1, forward strand.
ACATCTGCAATCTGCTCGTCTGTCGCAACATACAGGAGCTTCACAACTCCTCTCTGCACCATATCCCTGATATAGTGATATTTGATCTCTATGTGTTTCAACCTGTCATGAAACACTAGGTTCTCAGATAGCTTCACACAACTCTGGTTATCACAGAAGATACCAGTAGCATCCAACGGGAGATCAAATAACTCAGACAGTAGCTTCCATAGCCATACTTCCTCACAACTAGCTGAACAGGCTACAACATACTCTGCCTCAGCTGTACTCAGTGCTACGCAGTACTGCTTTCTGCTAAACCAAGAGATCACACCTGATCCCATACTGAAGTAGCACCCAGATGTGCTCTTCCTATCTGTAGCACTGCCAGCCCAATCTGAATCAACATAACCCTGCAGGTTAAACTTTTGATTCGCTTCATACTTGAGCCTATAATCCACTGTACCCTTCAGGTACCTCAGAACATGCTTTACAGCAACTAGGTGAACACTCCTCGGATCTGTCAGGAACTGACTCAATGTGTTCACCGCAAAGCAAATATCTGGTCCCGTGTTCGTCAGGTACATCAAGGACCCAATCATCTGACGATACATAGAGACATCAACCGGCTCAGATGAAGCATCACATAGAAGCTTCAGATTCGATGCCATAAGTGTGGCCATGGCCTTGCAATCCATCATCCCAAATCTCTTCAGGATATCTACTGTGTACTTCCCTTGACCAAGGAAGATCCCACCTGTACTCTGCCACACCTCCATACCTAGGAAATAATGCATCATTCCCAAATCTTTCATATCGAACTCGGTAGCAAGCTTCCTCTTAGTATCTGCAATCAATCTGTCATCTCCTGTTACAAATAAGTCATCCACATACAGGAGTAGAATCATAGGATTCCCTTCCTCAACCTTGTAGCAAAGGTTGGAATCTGCTTTACTCTTGGTAAAGCCCAAACTAGATAGGAAACTGTCCATCCTACCATACCAGGTTCTGGGAGCTTGTTTCAAGCCATACAAGGCTTTCTTCAATCTGCACACATATGACTCCCTGTCATGTATTTCAAAACCGAGTGGCTGCTCCACATATACTTCCTCTTCAACTACACCATTCAAGAAGGCAGTCTTGACATCCATCTGGTGTATTTTCCATTTCATCGCTGCAGCCAGGGAAAGTACTGTTCTGATGGAAGTATACCTGGCTACAGGTGCAAAAGTTTCTTCATAATCTATTCCCTCTTTCTGAGAGAATCCGCGAGCTACGAATCTTGCTTTGTATTTCTCTACACTGCCATCTGCAGCATGCTTGATTTTGTAGATCCATTTAGAAGTCACAACATACTTCTCTTTAGGTCTTGGTACAACATCCCAAACATCATTCTTCATTATTGATTGGTATTCCTCAACCATGGCATCCTTCCATTCTTTCTTTTCCGCTGCTTCTTCATAACTAGAAGGCTCTTTGTTCATAATGTCACAGAGTAAAGCAACATAGCTGGTATGTGATTTGGTTCTCTTCTTTGCTCTGCGTTCTTCTTCTGGAATGCCAAATCTTTCTGCATCTTGAATGAGCTATCTAGCCCATGCAGGTTTCCTCTTGTGAGAGTTATCCTCACGGGGTGGATCTACAGGTTCTTGCGGATCTTCAAACTCACGAACAACTTCTGGAACTACTTTAGTCATGGTAGTGTCTTGAAATCTAGTTTCCTTAGGTTCTTCATAAACTTCGATAGGTGCCTTCCTTGATTTGATGAAGGTTGATTTTTCATCAAATGTTACATCCCTGCTGACATCAATCTTCTTGAACCCTGGAAAGTATATTATGTAAGCCTTCGAGCTTTCACTGTAACCCACAAAGATACCCTTCTTTCCTGAAGTATCTAATTTAGTCCTCTTTTCCTTTGGGACATGAGTGTATATTGGACAACCAAATATTCTGAGATGGATGACTTCAGGTTTCTTACCAGAAAAGACCTCTTCTGGTGTCTTGTTATCCAATATCTTGTGGGGTGTTCTGTTCTGCACATATACAGCTATTCTAGCTGCTTCTGTCCATAGATGCATCGTAGATCCTGGCCATGCAGCATTGCCCTTGCTGCTTCCATGATTTTTCTGTTCTTCCTTTCTGCAACTCCATTCTGTTGAGGATTATAAGGAGCAGTCAACTCCCTCTTAATCCCTGAATCACTACAAAGCTTCTTGAAGTCACCTGAGGTGAATTCTCCACCATTGTCGGATCTGAATGTTTTAATCTTCTTGTCAGTTTGATTCTCCATCAAGGTTTTGAATTCCTTGAATTTATCAAACACCTCATCTTTTCTCTTCAAGAAGTATACCCAAGTCTTCCTGGAGAAGTCATCAATAAATAAGACATAGTAAACATACCCACTCAGAGAACTGGATGACATAGGACCACATACATCTGAGTGGATGATTTCCAGGATGTCTTTTGCCTTGCTTTCACTGCTTGGGAAAGCCTTCTTAATGTTCTTACCTTTTTCACATCCTTTGCAAACACCTTCAGGCTTGGTCTTGATTTCAGGAAGACCCTCTACAACCTTGCTTGCAATTGGAAGTACCCTCCCTATAGTGCATATGAGCAAGTCTTCTATGCCAAAGTTCACTTGTCTCCATGGATTCATGTACCATGGCATGTTCAGGTTGTCCCTTTAATTTATACAAACCTCCCTCTTACTTTCCAATCACTACTGCATCATCTATGTTCTTTCCCTTTGGCCACATTAGGACTTGGCCATCCACAAATGCAACCATCATACCTTTTGCATCCAATGCAGAGATGGAGAGTAAGTTCTTCTTGAGCCCAGGTACATAAAGGACTTCTTTCATCTTCAAATATTTTCCAGAATCTAGGTTGTAGGAGGCTTCACCACTTCCTTTGATTGGGTATTGATAATCATCCCCAAGTTTCACCTTATGGGGTGATTCATGTTCAGATAGATTCACAAAAGATTCCTTAAACCCAGTCATGTGTTTGGAAGCCCCACTATCAATCAACCAATCATTACAACCATGGGAGATAGTACATGTGAGAGCAGAGATTAGAACATACTCTTCTTCACTTGATGAGTCATCATCACTTTCTGCCCTAGCCTTCTTCTTTGGAGGTTCATCATCCTCGACAGCATGAGCATGGAACTTTCTTTTGCTGCCCTTCTTCTTCTTGCTGAAGTTGTTGTTATTATCCCTTTTGTTCTTGGGACAATCTGAAGCAAAGTGACCCTTCTCATTTCATGTGAAGCATCTTAGATCCTTCTTATTCTTTTGATAGGATCTTTTGTAGCGAGAGTGCTCCTTCTTGGGCTTGCTTCTTTTGGTGTGAGTTGCAAGAGCTTGATCTTCACCTCCCATCTTTTCCTCACGAGCTACAAGTCTAGCTTCTTCTTGAGAGCATTCCTCCCATAGTTTACTGAAAGAGATCAATTTCTTTCTTGCACTGATTCCTTGAATAAAGGAGTCCCATGACCTAGGTAGGCCATTCAGAGTGGTCATAATAACTTCACCATTGTCCACCACTTCATCCACAGCTTCAAGTTGCTCCTTGATCTGAGAGACCTTGGAGAAGTAAGATTGAATGGTTTCTCCATTCAACATCTTGATCCCTTTAAATTGATTCCGCAGAGTCATCTTCCGATTTATGTTCTTCCCTTCAAATAGCTTGGTCAAAGAGTCAAACATATCCTTGGGTGTCTTTAGAGAAGACACATGGGGTATGAGATGGTCTTTGATAGAATCAACAATGATTCTCTTTTCCTTGACCAAGTTCTTCTTATGCAATACCTTGACCTCTTCATCCTCTGGGATAGGGATGTCTTCTTTTATATATGAGTCCAACTCATTCTCTTCCAGGATTAACCCAATCCTATACTTCAAAGCTCGGAATTTATCAGCCCCTTCAAGCTTATCCTCAAGCTTGGTGTGGTGAGACATCTTAAAGAGTACTTCAAATGGAAATAGAAAAGATTTAGGTCTTACCACTTGAAATGCTGAAAACTGGATCTGGTCTCGGATTAGCGTTTGTTGGAAAAACCCTAAAAATTCAAAATGTGAATTTCAAATTTCTGAAAGGATAGAAAGATGTACCTTGATGAGCTGATCAGCCTGGTGCATTCAGAATTTGAGATCGGCAAATTTTTACCCTTCAGATTTGTCTTTTTGTCCTCCCGGGTTCACTAGGGAGAGCCCTGAATTAGGGTTTGAGTTTCCCGAAGATCTACCCAACCAAAAATCTCGTTCCAAATCTCTAAACTTCGATTTTTGCAAGGAGCTTCCAGCTGTGTCTTCAGATTCCAGAAATTCCCATTTTTGTGGAAACCCAATTTTTAGGGCCAAATCTGAAAATGCTCAGAATTGAATTATGATTGGACAAACAGATTCTCCTTGATGAGTAGAGTCAATCTACTATATTGATTTTCCAAAAACTATGGAGAGAAACCCAATAAACAAGAAAATCAAGTTTCCGTCACTGCAAAATGTCTTCTTCTTAGGTTAGCTTTGTTAGGCCAAGCATAACATAAACAATAAAATTAGTCAATTAATTTCCCAATTGACATGGAACGTCCATGCTTTATTCATGAGACTTCCACACTTTTCATGCTTTCCCAACATACATATGAACTTATTCATGTTCATCCTTTCATAGGGAATTAGCTTTTTCAGCATTCACAATTTATTTCAAGCAAATAAACACAATCAATCCTTCAGTCATGACATGCATTCAACAATTTTATGTTTCTAAGATGCATTAGTCAAAAAGGAAAGAGAAGAGTAAGAGTTTCCCCCTCTTATTCTTGTTCCAATCCGGAGCCACACCATCACTGTGGTTCTATGCTCCTAGCCTTTTTCACTTCAATGTGAATGCTTGACTTGCCCTTTCTTGTTTTGGGTATGACACTTAGTGTCTAAGGTCTGTCTAAGGCTTTTCTCCATCAGGAATCTCCTCCCCATGGTTTTTCTACAGAACCTTTGGTTGCTAGGACTCCCACACATTTCCACTAGCATCATTCTTATCATTGTTGCTCATACTGAGCTGTCTAGGACAATCACATGTCCATATGCATCCCTAGGATGCCTTCAGGGATTCTTGCTTTCTTGCAAAGACCAAAGTTTCCAACAAAGAAACAACAATGTATCAGCCTAGTTGTCATAAGACTTGTTCATGAAATTTTCATTATCCAAAAATGAATGAAAATCAAATACTTATTTGTATTGGGCAGTTCCTTGCTACTCCACGGGTTTCCTTCTATGATTTACAAGCCTTGGATCACCTGTGGGGTGGATGTTTAATGCCCAACCAGTACATCTTCACACTGGCTGGGTTTACCAAGCATTTGTGGTGCCCAACTAGTCCCATACCTAGTTGGCCCTCTCCATTGCCGAGCCAACACATCCATCTGGGTCATCGACCAATGGAAGAAAACTACGCCACCAACCATTATAGGTCAAATCTCTACTACGGAGCCATAGGCATATACCAACTTTTTACTAATACCTCCACAACAGCCAAGTAATTAATCCCAAGCTAGTACACTGACTGGGTTTATTAGGTATGCAACAACCCTTCATAACAACATTCACAACACCCACAACATCCAAGTAAATAATGCCAAACCAGTGCACCGACTGGGTTTATTAGGCATGCAACAACCCTTCATAACAACCTTCACAACACCCACAACATCCAAGTAAATAATGCCAAACCAGTGCACCGACTGGGTTTATTAGGCATGCAACAACCCTTCATATCAACCTTCACAACACCCACAACATCCAAGTAAATAATTCCAAACCAGTGCACCGACTGGGTTTATTAGGCATGCAACAACCCTTCATAGCAACCTTCACAACACCCACAACATCCAAGTAAATAATTCCAAACCAGTGCAACGACTGGGTTTATTAGGCATGAAACAACCCTTCATAACAACCTTCACAACACCCACAACATCCAAGTAAATAATGCCAGACCAGTGCACCGACTGGATTTATTAGGCATGCAACAACCCTTCATGTGCATAACAATTCTTCATCCACACAAGGATGGCACTCCTTCTCTCGGGAAAACCAACGGTTCCCTTTAGGAACTCTATAGGTGACTTTCTTGACTACAGGGTATCATGGTCCCATGATACCCACTCACACTACACAAAGGTTACCATTGCTCATACAGTCCTCTTGAGTACCCTTTCTTCACTTTGCCTCTTAACGTGCAACACCAAATTGCATCTATGTAAGCTGATAGCACAAGAAGGATAAGCAGACTCATCAGTATTGCTGCTCTAAAATTCTAACCATATTTCATAACATTCACTATCAAGTATTGAAACACCACGAATGCATCCATTCCATTAGGGTGTAGTCAATATTGACAACCCTATCATAACCCGGCACCAGAAAGGTGTGCACTCCCTTTCGGATGTGAGACATGTAGGCCCTAATCATACTCAAGCAGTCTGAAATAATAATGAAATAATAAAACATGCTCTGCATATTAAATCTAATAATCAGACATATATATTCTGAGTTAGGGTTACATAATACTTATCCCTTTTCGGATGTATCCTTCCTTCATTTGCGAAGAATGGGGGCTCTCTTCTCTAAGTCAACAGTACTTCTGTTTGCCACCCCAATCTTTTGACGTTCCATAACCCACACATGCCTTATTGGCATACTTTTACTGTCTCACTCACATGATTTACCAACATGCAATTTTGTTGAGACATTATCAACATTTACAATGGCGTTTCACCTGAAACCCATTCCCAAAGCATGGGATCCTTCCCATCTAGTTTGGCTTCTGCAGGACATCACACATGGTCTTCCTGCAATGTGTCATCCTGGAACACTTATCAAATAGCCAAACAATCAACAACATTTAACAATAAATTTCAAATGTGATTGTTCCATAACCAATCAATGTCATTAATAATTAAATTCAATATGAATTTGCAGTTCTGTCTACTACAGAAATTAATTGCTTAGCAATGAGGCTATCCTCATATTGTTTGGCTCTCGTAAGTGGTATTACTCTGTCCATTATGGTTTCACCCTTGCTACCATACATGAACATCCACCTACAACATGTCCTCTTGACACAATTTTATATAAGCCAAACAGTGATCAGCAATTATAAGAAAATTCTCAAATCTGAAATCTACAAATCTATTTTCCTACAGAAATTAGAATTGCAACCATGAGATTATTCTCATAAACTTAAATCAAACAATTTTTAGATTTGTTTCATGCATAAGTTATAATCATGAGAACCTTCTCATAACCTTTGGCTTCTGCACATGGTAGATCCCGGTCTTTACTATGGACTTATCCTCATTTCCATACGTAAGACTTTTCTACCGGAAAACTGAAACTTCAATCAGCCAAACACGTTGTGAGTATCTATGCATATAATCCTTTCATTGCCACAATAGTCACTGAAGTGATCTCAGAATTACAACACTCAATAATTCAAACACCTTCAGTTGTTAACATTTGAAATGCAATGAAATATATATATACATCTGTATAGGCATCATTATCATGATAGAATTTGCATGACACGGATACACTATCCATGCAATTTAAATAAAACTCCAATATTCATTACTTCACAGCCATATTCTTTTTATGCAACTCTATCTTTTCAACAGGGCACTCTGGTAACCCATCAACATGTCTACCTTCTTCATGCAGTCATTCTCTTGCATTCACAACAACTCATAAAATGGTCTCAGGATTAACAATAGTCCACCATTTCATCTATTATTCTAACTGCATTGAAACATATATATATGTCACACCCATGCATTCACACAATGCATCTCAACATGTGCACCCACACATACGCATGCACATTCACAACATTTACATAATCTTTTAATGCGCATTCACTCAATGCATAACCCCTCAATACAACCTTGCATTAATCCATGAATACTAAGCATTTCAACATATTATGGCCTAACCATGCCTATCTCATATGGCATACACTACAACAGGACCATAAGTCATCGCTTGCTTTGGTTGTTAAACTCACAACCAATATACACAATGGCATGATATAATTTCATATGAATGCATTGAGGTTTCTAAGCAAATATAGGGTGTAAGGATCCCTGCCTTCACTTACCCCCACCTCACCATACTTGGTAGGTTGACATTCACATTCAGGCACTCAGTACCACATGCAAACCAAATCAACATATTTTAAACATAGTTGAAGGGATCTTACCAAATCCTCTTTCAATATTCATGCAATGAAGCACAAATAACCATTACCTGCATGGCTGTTATTAACATCGCTTGATGTTACTTGATCAATTTGCCTCTTACCAATGCTACACAGTCATTTTTCCAACCTCGTGATCATAGATTTGTTGCACCGTCCTTTCCTCATAAGGTTGTTGGTCATATGCAAAAACATCATCCACATCTTTAGCCATGCTTTGGTTTTCTTTGGTCCTACAACCAATGCGAACACAACTAATTATTAGCAACCACAATCATTATCTTAAGTGGCTCATTGCATATGTAAAACCTCACTATTTCACCAATATGCAATATCATATACATTCAAAAACATTTTCACATGCACTGTGCAATGTTTATTAGTATTCCAACTAGTGCATATTCACTTCATTTATCTATCCTCTTGCATTTTCGATCATGCTTCTATGGTCTGATTCGTATAACCATTACTGGTGATCAACCATAGGCAATACCATTAATGGGCTATTGTATGTGTAACTTTCACTACCTTTACCCAAATGCAACATCATGCTCATTCATAAGCAATTCACATGCACTATGTAATGAATCTTTAATCATGCCCACTAATTCATATGCATTGAATCTGCTACTCTCTTGCATTTCCAACATTCTCATGCCATACTTTTTATGCGTATAAAACTTGTAAAATACAAATACAATATCAAGAGAGGAGTTAAGGGATTCTCCCTTTCCAATTCCTCATCATGACATGGAGTTCCTCCTCCACATCATAGCTGATCATTTTCTTGGCTTCATCTTCCAAGCATACAAGCAATCATTAGCTATGATCTTCTCATGAATTAACAATTCAATATATACATACGTGTATAGCATTCATTTTTGATATTTTTCAAATATGCAATTCTTATGCTATAACATAAATAGTTTAAGGTGAGGAAATTCCCTCTTTAATCCTCCATAGTGCACATTCCAAGCATAAACATTGCCTTGCTGCTCCCGTTGCTCTTCCGCAATGCATATTACAACTAATTACTCTTAATAAGGCCTCAACAACCTTCTATGCAATTCCTGCTTCTCATCCCAAGCATAGTGAATGCATTTCACACTTTGAACGACTGTCTCCGAGGGATGACAAGGGTCAAGGGGGCTTGTCTCCTCCGACCCGTTGTGGACCAACTCGCCGAGTTTCGCTGGTCAGAGGACTCATCTGTATTTTTTGACCTATTGCGGAGCAACTCGTCGAGTTCTGCCGATCGGTAACTTGTCGATCTCCTCCGACCCGTTTCGGACCAACTCGCCGAGTTCTTGCGCCGTTTTGGACCAGCTCGCCGAGTTCTGCCGAAATTTGATGCCGAAAAACACTTAGAAAAAATTTGAAATTTTTCTTCCTTTCCCCAGGCACTTCCGCAACTTCGTCGGCGCAACTTAGCCAAATTCGCCGACTGTGTCGGCTCCACTTAGCGAGTTTCGCCAAACGTATCGCACAATTTCGCAAAACTTCGCCGGTCTGTTTCGGCGGACTCCGATATCTGCGTTGAAATGCGTTTTCGACAATCTTTTTGATGTTCCATTGAAACACATCGGCGACCCTTCTCAATTCTTCACCAAAACAGTTAGGCAAAACTTCAAACAAAACAGTTAGAAAATTTTCTTGATGGTCTGTGTTGAGCAGGAAGCATACTTACCCCTGCAAGTTCTTGATTTGGCCCATTAGGCCCAATGTTGAAACCATCGCTCTGATACCAAATGTAACGTACCCACCCATCTATCCAATGCAAGTAAGGGAACATGGCACTAAAATCTGGGCTTTTAGAACAACTTAGCCAAATTCACAATGAATAAAGGATATGGCATTACAGTAAAATGCATATGTGTGTAGATGTAAATCAATTGAACATGCACAGTGGAATAAAAAATCATCCACATACATTTCATACTCATCCAGCATATTAAAAATAACCATCAAATTAAACATTGTAGAAGTAAACACAATAAAATACTCATCTTAATGTAATGTTGTCCCAAGCAACTAGCTATGTCGTTGCAACGTTCCACCCAACCATAGGTCTCTGCTCAGCCTGTATTCTTTCAGCACTCAGAGACCACCCCTGAGCTGGGCATGATATCTATAAGGAAAATGGGACTCTCAAGCTCAAATCCAACATTCACTTACACACAAAACTCAGATATGGGCTGGGAAACACAATTTCAGCAATGGAACTTAGAAGCCAGATGGACATGGGTTTTTCCCAAAACGTAGGCACACCAAAAACGGATTTGTGAGAGGGAAAATTTACCATAGGGAAGAAAACAATTTCTCCCACATATATACAAGCAATCAGTGAGCCAAAACAACCTCTATGGTCCCCCCAAATCGATTTCCCTTTCTTTCCCACTGTTATACAACACAAAAACGCCCTCCCCAACTAGGAGAATGAAGGAAAACACCGCAAAACCATGGAGGAAAACGCCCAGGTAGCTCCAAACTCATGAGAGAGCAAAACTAGTGGGTGAATAATGGCTTGGGAAGCAATTCATGGCTCTTTTCTTTCCCAAGAAGCCAAACATGATTTTCCATGAAGGGTGGCTTTCCCATGCCCGAATTTGGACAGCCATACCTCTCCATTATCCAAGACATTAATTACCTCAACCAACTCTTGGGAGAGTAAATGATTGGGTACAAAAGTCAGCATGGGTAGTTGAGGGTTGATGGGTTCTCTCATTGACATTTGGCTTGAATTGATTGGCTCAAAGGTTTGAATATTTCCCTCCCAATTCCTTGTAAACATCATGCCCCCATCTCTTGTTGCATTGCATAGCTAGTTGTGGGCATTTATATTAAAATGCATATTTACAATTCCCATGGTTCACTAGCACATGGGTAGCATACTATCCAATACTTGCCTCTTCAAGGTTGAGTGTTCACTAGGGGGGCCTTGGTCTTGAGCTCCACGCTAGGAATCATACATAATATGCATACAATATTTACATTATAGCCCAAAATATTATAAGGATAAAAATGGGTACGTGACAGATTTCATTTGAGCATGCAAACTAAATATGGAATGTGGTACATGAGTACGAGTTCAATATATACTCTAGTTATTGAACTAATGCAATACTTGATGCAAAAGAATATATGTGCTTATTTACATGTTATTTAATGATATAGATTATCAATTGTAATAAATATATATGCTATTGCATAAGAGATATGTTGTTAGTGCACTGACCTACATATAGATCAACTATGGGATAGTTAAATTCCTATAGAGTCAAGGTACCTTGGATTGTCATAGATGTCAGGAGGATAATGATATGATATCGATTTTATTATGAATTACATTATGATTACCAAGCATTGCTTTGATTTGTGGTTGAGTGTGAGTTTTGAAAAGACCCAACTTTCCCATAGCAGTTGCTCAATGACGAGACTCTAAAAACAACAATTACACAGTATGTGACAGGACTTGGATATGGCATACTTTTTTGACACCATTACCTTCCTTTTTGCCACCTTCCAAATCCTTACTTGTTCCTTTTTATACTTATGTTGCACATCTTTGGCATAAGGTATGAAGTGGTTTGTATTTCTTTGTACTTCGTTGATTATTTGATGCACATGTGTCTAAATGCATGCTTAGAGTTACTCGTAAGATTTGTGATGCTACATGTGTATTGGGATAACAGTTTTGTGGGAGCTGCTGAATTGTCACAACAGTTCTATGGAAGTTGCAGAACCGTCACAACAGTTCTGTGGAAGTTGCAGAATCGTCACATTAGTTATGTGTAAGCTGCGGAACCATCATAACAATTTTGAGGAAGATGCAAAACCACCACATAAGTTGAAGAGCCTTGGTGAGGGATTTTTCATTGCTACAAATACTATGTAGATGTACCATGAGTAGTTGCAGAACCAATATAGGTAGTTACAAAGATGTTGAAGGAAGATGCGAAAGCTTTTAGATGCAAGAACTCTACAAGACGTTCTGTAGATTGGTCTTGTGTGTATATTCCAACTGGAGATAGATTGGGTGTTCCTATAGTCTGGGCTTGTTGTTGTTGTTGTTATTCTACTTTTTTCTATGACTATAACAAACTCTTTATTTTCCTGTAAGGATCTTGGAAGATCGACTTAGCCAACTATGCAGTTGTTTAAATTCTGTTTTCGTTTTGTTTTAAAACTTTTGGGACCACCACGAATACTTGGATCTCAAGATTATATCAACGATTTGCTAATAATATCTTTTTCCTGGAGATTGTTATAAAAAGGCATCCTCCTGCCAAAGGAACTAGCCGATATTTTGGAGAAATTACATAGAACTCTATATTGACCATTTTTGTTTAATATAATCAATGAAGCTAGTTCGCACTATCATAGATGTGGTTGATTTGATTTTCGGTTGACTGTAGGCTACCCTAGAAACGTGTATCCAGAGATATGCCCTCTTAGAGGACATGTGTTGACTGTGTTTTTATTTCATAGATTAGATATGGGCTATTTTATTCTACTACATATTTATACAAATGTGTGAATGATTTATTCTTTTAGACATTATTTGTGTGTTGATAGGAGTTTGCTTTCCATGCTTACTATTTTCTTTCCAGATAATTATTGTTTCAATTAGTAGCCTATATCATTCTTAGGATTTATTTATTAGATATGAAACATGGTTTTATTTCTTAGAATGAAGTTGAGGATAAAGGAAATGAATAGTTAAGTGAAAGCAATGTTGTAAGGATTGATGAGGATTAGTTATTTTCCTATATGGTGATGTGTGATCATTTTAGCTTAAATGTTATCTACATTCCAGATGATTTAAATCGTGCAATAGATTAAATTTCAATTTCTACAATAGATTAAAGATCAATTCCTCTAATATGTTAAATTTCGATTATGTGAATTTCTTTTAAATGCATAAGTGTGATTTGATTTGATTTCCTTCCATCATACAAGTGTGTTGAATCTGCTCCTTGCAAATTGCTGATTTGATGAGTGTGTCAATTTATAATTATTAAGTAGTCCTTAGATTTCCTTTCATGTCTGATAATTATTGTTGATACTGTCTTTAAAAGAAAAACTACAACTTCATAGTGTGAAAACCAATATAAAGCCACAGTGACAAACATATACATTGTCTAGTAACTTGCAAGTTACAAATAACCCTTGATTGACAATTAATGTACAAACTTCTTAGTGTTTTATGAGTAATTAGAAGGAAATTAAAAAGCTTGTCAATATCATTGATGAATAGTGTTGACCCTAGTGATATTAGGGAGGGTGGAGGCATTTCCCATTGCCTATCCTCCAAAACCCATAGTTGTGGGAGGGTTGTGCTAAGAACACTCCCCTAGACATGTGATGGTGATAGTTTGTTTCCTTTTAGGGAAGACAGTTGATGTAATTAACACTTCCTCTTATGAATTCTATCGGTGGCTAGATCTAGTATAGTCGATGCCACAACATATTGCAATAAAGGACGAGATGGAGAGATCAAGGATGGAAGTAGTGGTGACTAGGTGTGGGGAGTACTCGTGGATATGGATGGGACCCCAATGGGATTAGATGGTGTTATTCATTATTACAAAACTTCATGGTTGTATGCATAGTCTATTGAATGTGTGTGTACAATTCATTTCTAATTCTTTGTATGAAGAATGACAAGTAATGAATGGTGGTAAAGCTTAACTAATAATGAATGGCAAATGATGCATGTTTAATTGTTCACCTACATGTTGACTTCCATCATATGAGAATAATGAATTAGGGGCAATGGATGTTGATTATTAGTACCCATGTGTGAGGTTGGTACGTTGGCCACATATATACACCTTGCATGAGTACAATATTATGTTCGGTTAATCTCGTGGAGATATTATGTACATGTATAGAATTACATACATAACATAATGTGAGATAAATAAAATATATTCATTCATTAATGTTAGGTAGATAAGATTGCATAGATTTGGGAGTAAGCTATCATATTGCATTTAACTAGTGTCATGTGAAGATTTGACTTTGCACTCATGTGAATGATTATTTTAACATATTTTAACCTAAAACTAAGAAAATCAATGGGGAAGATTTTGATAAATAGTGAAGAGAAGATAGGAAGAGGGCGATGATACCCAAGGGGAATGAAGGGTTTTGAGACATTTTTGGAAGTGTTTGAAGAAATCATGGAAGAAATACTACCTATCATTGTGCTTCACTCTTGTTCTTTGTGGGTCATTGTTCTTTGAGTCATGGAACAGAAGGCTAAGAAATTGAAGGGCTTCTTGGAACAAATATGTTGGCAAGGATCCTAGTTGGTAAGGTCCTGCAATCTCGATTTGGTCATGGACATGGACAAGGGATAAGACTAAGGGAGAATAAGTATTTTAGCACATGGCTTAGAGCACAGCCTCCCATTCCGATGTACTAAATAAATATTGTCTTCTTCATCCCAATGAAAATATTCCACAATTAAGAGATTCAAAACAACCATGCCATTTTTTTAGAATTGAGGGTCCAAGTATTATTAAATATGATATTAAGGCTTGGATTTAGACAAAGCCATCATTAAAAATCAACATGCTTATAATTCCTAAAGGCCTTGGATAACTTCAAATGCTTTTCCTTGTACAGTGTGTGATTTGGCACACACCCATGCCAAAAGGCACTTGCTAAGGGGTTGTGCAACCTCAATAGAGTTTTGAAATGAAAGGAAAAACAATAAAAACACAACTAAAAAATAAGTAAAAAGAGACAGATATAAACTAATAACATTAGCATATTCTTCAATAAACATTAAACATGCAACAAAATCATGTAAAGAATCAAATAATATATATTTCTTTTGTATTTAAATGAGAGAGTACAAGGGGAAGAATCACCTAAAAAAGTGTAGCGGAAGGGGCCGCTGCAACTATCTAAGGGAGGATCAGTTTGGTATCCTAGCGATCTTACAATCCTCCTGTTACACATCATGGTAGGGATCTCCGACAAGTGAGACAGAAGCAAGAGAAGGTTGGCCCCAATCTCAAAGGAGATCTCGGAAAAATGACAACTTGAGTGAAAAGGTGGAGAAATTGTGTTGAATGACGGACCTTGAGTTTTTTTTATAGGCACGACAATGGCTTTAGGATAAGGATCTAGGTTATATTTTTTGCTCCCAAATCCATAACCTGATTTGGGCCATGCCAAGATTCATGCCAAAACTTTCCTCTTTTTCTTGACGAACAAAAGCATAAACTACCGAAAATCATGCTTGGGGTGAGGTTTCTCTTATCTAAGGAACTGTGCAACTTGGGTTACTTATATCGAAGGAATTTGAGTGGATTGGGCCTCTTCTTTCAAGACAATAGGTGCAACCTAGATTTAGAGTGGCCCCTTTAATGTTTGATTTTCATTTTTGACTTTTTTTATTGCTTTCTCAAGTTCAAATGGATGGAAATGAGGTGGAATGATGACATATGCAAGCGACGAGGATGATGACATGGAAGGTGAGTAAATTTGGATTTTAATAGATTGCCCCTTGATGTGTGAGGTCAAGAGCTCATCGTATGGCCAACATACATTATACGATTCTCTTGCTTTTAGGAGATAAGTGGGATGGTGACACATAAGATGGAGACTGCGTCAAAGGGAACTCACCTTCCCATGGGACTACATGGGCCCTTACCTGTATATACAATACTTAACATGGATGAGGTGCATATAATCTCAAAATATATAGAAAGAGGCATACCCATGCTCGTATCAATGTATCAAATATAAAATGGGATCTAGTCCTAGAGGGGGCCTAATTGAATACATGAATGCTTGTTGTGTACATCATAAGTGTCCAAGAGGGACTCAAATTTGTGGATACAATGAGTATGTAATCATGGTCCAGCCATGGTTGATATGAATAAATGATGTCAGAACAATGGCATTCTAATGGGATGTTCAATCACAATAAATGATGCTTTGTTAGAACTGAAGGGGTCCAACCTATGTAGTGATTCAAACAATTGAAATTCTGAATCAAATAGGTCCGGGGAACTACATCTGGAACTGAATATAATAGGAAGCATATAACTAGAGGGCTTCCAAAACATTGTCACCTGCGCATCCCATATATCATAGGAAACATATGGATGAAAGGTTTCCACGAAAACTCACCAAAGGACTAGAGTCAAGGATATTTAGGGTCTTCGACCAAATAATGAGAGAACCAACAACCTCTACAAATCTCAATGGTGTGATGATTGAGTTGGCGCTGAGCACATGAGAAATAACCAAGCTAAGGGGCACTGAGGTATCCCCTCAATCGATCCAAGGGAATAATTAATGATGGTTATGAGGCCAAGGTACATGGTACCTTTGGGTCTAACCTCTAGAATGGATGTGCTTATGTTGACAAACGGACACCTTCCACCGATAAGGAAATGATGTTTCCTTGAAGGAAGCACGAGGGATACGGCCTAGGAATGAATAGACATGGACAAGTAATTGATACAATGTTTGGGGATACGAGGGTAATTGAGTAATGGACTCAAAATTCCTTTGTTTAGAGTATGAAGGCATGTCTGACATGGAAGCATGAGTGGAAATCTTGATTAGATCATGGGAAAGGCACAAATGGGGTGCCGGGGGGAATACCTGCAATGGGGGTATTTTATAGATGGAGATAGGGGTATTGATGTTTGACTCAAAAGTGGCATGATGTTGGTATGATTCCAACAATGACTCATTGAAGAATACTCAAAACAAAGGCGATCAAGGGTGTTTCCATAAAATGAGATTATACATGATCTGCAGGAGTGCTAAGGAGCACTATTTTTTAAGTGGTTTCTTCAATGTGTGGGAACTAAAGAGGGAGCACTAAGGAGTACTCCAAAATCGTAGCTTCCCAAATGTGTGAATATTTGGATAAAGGGGCCAAGGGGTGCTTAAAAGCACCGTTATATAATGGCTACTGAGGTGGATGGCCACCTCAGCGAGATCAGAAGGAATGGCAAGGAGATAAGTGCTTAGTGTAATGATCAGATGACTGAGATGACTAGGTGATAGCAGGTGGAACTTTGATAGTGAGGATGGAGATTGATGGTAATCTCCTTGTAGGGTAATGGATGGTGGAAAAATATTGTGACTTGTGTAGTATGGATGGAGTGATGGTCTCATGAGTGTGCAATATGAAACATCAAAATTCAATAACGGCCTTAAGTATGGGAGTCCATGAGGTAGGCCAATGAGTGATGATGCTAGAGTAATACGCGGTCGAAATCATAGACAAGATAGACTCTCAATCCTATGGGAAGAGTAACGGCATGGGTGTTGAATGGAAAGGGGTATTAAGATGGCACCCACGTGAGGGAGGCTCTACTATTGAGTAAGGAAAAATGCAAGTGTGGTTGGGTTGGGCCACTTACCCAAACAAAGGGACTTTGACAGGCATAAAAGGGATGATAAGGTTCGATGCACACGATGTTCTGCAGAGGGGAATCACCTATATGCCAGTTTGAGAAAGTATATGTGTGGGAAGTGGTTGTGAGCTAAAAATAAGGTGATTTTGTTGCAATCAAGACATGTACACATGGAAATCATATCCAAGCGTAAAAGTGTGTCTAGAAAGGAAACCAAATGTACAAGTGACATGTGACCTCAAGAAATGGTCGAGGTCACATGTGTGGAAATGTGAGTAGGTAGGACTAATGGCTTGCCCCCCATGCCGTGGGCATGGGGTTTGTGAATATGGGTCACATATGGTTTGGATTGAGCTATGGAATCATTGAAATACATATATAGATGTGATGGGGTAGGGTCAAAATGATTGAGCATTCCCCTTCTCTCAGGGTTGAGATAATCGATCCTGCCCCCCATCCTAGAGGAGTCCATGTGATGTGGATGTGATCCTGGAGAGGTACTGTTAAGGAATCAACTAACAATTGAAGGGGGGGTACCAAGAGGCAGATAGACATGGTGGTACGCAACATTCGTGAAATGATGAGGTGGAATTCCCCCTGTGGGGTGGATTCCCCTAGTATCACCGATGAAGATGACGATGATGAGTAGGAGGGTTTGAGGGCTTACCCCCATGTTGTGGACATGGGATTTCCTCATCAGTTCAATGTGTCAAATAAATAGACCAAAGAGATCTGTTCCTGTTGACACGACCGCAACATCATGAGATGATGATGAAGGATCATCAAAGGATGAGATGTAATAAATGGTGGTCATCCTTTTTGAAGAAGACACTGGAGAGTGGACTTCTTCGATGGTGGTGACTTGGGACTTTTGAGAAATTTGACCCAAATCAGGTATAATGAATCAATACTCGAGTATATTAGTACATTGGTGCGAATAATGACCATAAAGGCCACACAACACACATGGATGGTTGGTGCACAATGATTTGTTGCACATTTTGGGAGCGTTAGGAAGATGACCAACAAATTTTTTTCGTTGGTATCCTCTTCTAGCATTTGCAGTTGAGTGTGCAAGATCGAAAATTTGGACATTGTTTGGTAGCATTACCCTAGACATCACATATAGCACAAGGTGGGGGTGCTCGAGTTGTAGCAGTAGGAGGGGGATTCATGGCTTGGTTAGGATTTTTCGACGTTGTTTCATTTTTAGCTTTTCCCCAAACCTTCTTCTTGAGAAGAAGTCAGGTGGAAGATGGTGTTTCCTTAGTGACTCTAGGAGGAGGGTTATTGGCAGTGCCAATTGGTTGCACATGTGTTAAGACAACCTGTGGTGTGGGGGATATATTTGAAGGGGTAAAGTACCATACGAGGAGGCCTAACATTAAATCCAGAAGGTTGAGCGTCACGATCACAAGTGTGCTCACTAATCTAGAAGGTGGGAATAAGAACAAGATTTTCTAAATAGGCATGGATCCCCATTGGTTCCCAAGTAACTAATTGGGAGGGGGCGTGGGTTGAGGTTGGGCAGTATATTTAACTCTGATTTTTATGCCTTTGGAAGCGGAGGAGGCAAAGCCTAAAAATTCCCTATCATGGGAGCATCGCAAAAGATACAGAGTCAAACACTTGTGAATGAAGGGATGTACAAGCTACCGAAATGGCTTCAATCATGGGTAGGATGTTATATGGACAAGCTAACCCCGTGGGGTTGTAACAGGTCAGCTAGTCTAGTTTTACAACTTCCCTTCATGGGAAGACATTATAAGCCTGAATACTGACGAGACGTCTGATTTCATAGCATACATGTAGCTATGCCCAAGGAGAAGGTTGCAATCTAATTAGGAATTTACAACCTTGATATCAACTAGGACCGTTTTCCTAGATAACTCTACAGGGATGTTTTGGAAAAGACCCCGTGGTTGAGCATCACGGCCATCATAAGCGCACAATGTTATAAGAGGAAATGCGAGCTGAGGGGACCCAATCTTTACGAAACATGATTGGACATGAAACAGTTGGAGGCACTTCATCGACAATTCACCGATGAATAACCAAGTTCTTGATGATGACTAGAATCTAAAAATATATTGATGAGGGTATTTGAGGTTCCGCTTGATTTAAATCGAACGTCATCAAGTGAGATTCAGAAGGATGAATTGCACCTAAAGTGGACAATAATGCTTTGTGCTATGTAAGACAGTTTCAGAGAAATTCCAGTGTAGACACGAAGATCATATACTGTTCCAAGTCATCCACTATGCTATAGTTCGGAGCAGCTCAATCATTGGGGTTATTTGCAATGTGGCACAAAGGAAACTTAGGAACTT
Source organism: Larix kaempferi (assembly GCA_027924585.1). Taxonomy (NCBI): domain Eukaryota; kingdom Viridiplantae; phylum Streptophyta; class Pinopsida; order Pinales; family Pinaceae; genus Larix; species Larix kaempferi. The sequence goes on from BSBM01000643.1 coordinate 20,662,560, forward strand.
TGGGAATCCTATTAGTATTTGGACAAGGTAGGTGCAAGGGTTCATCGATTTGAGTGGAGTATTTCCATTTATCAATAATAGAGGTTTCAGTAGTTGAACCATGTTTGTTACGACTATTCTAAAGGTTGGCATTAGCAAACAACATAAGGAGGTGCTATATCGCAGAGTCATGAGGTTGACCGGATGATGAAGATGAAGGTGGATAAGGTACCACGGGTTTATCTATGACTACCCCTTGCAGAGGAAAGGGGTTTTGCGGGACCATTAGTTGCGATTGGGTGGGATGAGACGGAGGAAGATTAGGTTTCCCTTGTGGGGAAGTAACTACATCTCGTTGTTTGGCCTTGTTCCACAACTGAAAATCCTTAGCCAAATGGGGGAAATGGTGTGTATAATCCCCGTAGACACTGCAGAAGGAATAGATATGGTTAGTCCGTAGATAAGAATATTTTTCATGTTTGGGTGGTTTATTTGAATCCTAATTTGCGGGGTTAGCTCCAGTGTTATCAGGATGGTTAGGGGGTGGACCCCGAACTCCCTAGTGTTTGTTGTTCCCTTTATTCTTATTTTTTGGTTTCACTTGTTGGTTATTGGGCACAGGTTGGGAAAGCATATTATACTGAGTGTATGCTTTCCCATGAGGAAAAGGGGTATCCATGGGGTGTGGTTGGTGAAGATCCAGGAAAAGGATAATATGTGTTTATGGCTGCAGGAGCCACATAGCTAGTAGAAGCACCAACATATATGGTTCCATTACACGAGGGTCCATGAACATGTGGAGATAAAGTAGGAGACGAATAAGACGTACTCATTCCTCTATGTGAGGAATATCAAGATTAATTGGGGCCATAATATGCTGGAGGAACATGACCCTAATAAGGACACTCAACATTAGGGGGATTACCATATGAGTAATGACTCGAAAGGGGAGGGTAAGGTGCATATGTATTTGGGAGGGATGCAACAACACTGATGACACCATCCATAGCATGGGATGCCCCTGGTAGGTCTTTCCGAGAGGAGCCTCATTGAGGGGCATCATGGATGATCGCATATAAATAATATGACTACATGTAAATTAGGTCATACCGCTAAGCATTTAGGACGGATTCTTCTTTCATCTATGGGTGCTCAGAGGCCACATCTTTAGCTATCATAGGAAGGAGAGATTTCAAGAACTAGTTGAGATAAAATTGATCCTTGAGCTTAATCTTCAGTGTCGATGCCACTCATGGATGTGATCCGTGATATGTATGGAGGAGTTATGTTGCCGAGATAGAAGGATTTCTACTCCCTTGTCGTAACAGATGGGAAAATGGAAAAATATAAAAAAATTGGATGCTAAGGACACAAAGTTGGGATGTGTCCCATGGGGTTGGCCAATGTACCACTTGGCTGCGACACTAGTTAAGGTTCCCTGAAATAGGAACAACATGATGGAATCATCTACAATGTTGTCACATGAGCAAGTTACAAAGGTGGAAGGACATGATGTGGTTCTAAGGATCCTCTCCTGCCTTCCCCTCGAACTTAGGGATGTCCAAAGGGAGTTTGGTAGGCATTGGTGGCTAGTTTGTATCATGATGGATTGGGTCATTGGTTAGTCTCGCCAAGTATGGGATGTTGAGGCTAGCCATGAATGGTATACTTGCATTGGGGTATAAGGTGGAAGGGCCAACAATGGTGTTGGTTGCAGCTTCGCTAGCTGAACCACTGGTAGTGGTTCCTCCTCCAGAAAGAGGGATGCTTCTACCACTAGGAGTGGGGATGCCAGTGGAAGGGATGTTGGTGGAGGTGGGAATAGTCCCAACCATGGTACTAGTAGTGTGTGGAGTTGAAGGCGATATTGGCTGTGAGGAGTCAAAATCAGATGACTTAGAGGAGTTCTCTAGTGACTATGCAATTTGTCGAAATAGGGTGCGCCTTGTGGAGCTGACCATGTGGCTTAAGAAATCATATTGAGGGGGTTGAACCTAAATTCTGTGAGAGTACCTCAGGGGAGATATAATGATGGAGTCTAAGATAAACACTTGAACATCACAAGGCCATGGTTGGTCAAGCTCAAATTGAATAATATCAACTATGTAGAAGGAACCAAATCAAACAACATGTGTAGTGTGTGTGCAACAAGTGATGTGATCTAGCAAAATAGAAGAAAAAATAAAAAAGAGCAACCTAAAAAGGAAATGACTGACTAAGCCTAAGAGATAACTACACAATCAAAATAAAAGCAACAAATAAATATTTCTCAAATCTTTTCCTTTGTGTGGGTATCAAGTTGACCCATTAGACCAAAAAAAGTATAAATTCTAGTCATGTCTTCCAATCATTGTATCAAAAAAGGGGCATCAACCCTATCTAGTCATAGTTAGTGAAGATCGAAAGAAAAATTATAGATCTAGGGTCGTAGTTGACTATATATTCTCTATGAACCCTCCCATAGAAGGAGACCACCTTTGGGTAAGATACCTAAAAAGAAAGACCTATAGGCCACCTCATTCACGGAAATGTCAGATGAGTTTCCTATAGCTTCAGGTCGAAGGAAACGATCTAGATGATCTTCAGTATTGAGTGGGGATGATGGACCAACCAACCATTCAGTTCCAGTTTTGTCGCTTACCCCCATTAAGGAGAGGCCCACCCACAAATCGGTTTCAACCATGTTCAATAATATAAGAGGATTTTAGCTCCCTAAATGGTCAACCACTATGTCTCAAATGTATAGTGACTAGGGGGATTATTAGGATTCTCATCCCTAAAGTCCTAACCTAACTACAATATTCTTTTGGTCCTTAAGTGAGGATTTAGTGAGTTAGATTATGGTTTATTTTAGGCTACACTTGGCGTCATAAACCAAGTGATAATTTTAATTAAGGGTGTGAACGTGTGTGCACAAAAGGTGTGTACCTCTAACAACTGAAAGCAACTGAGAAATGTAAATGCTTGAAAGAGATCAAATAACTGCAAAACTACGCTAGATAACTCTTCTTGAAATAAATCTATCTCAATATAAAAAGTTATGATCAAGCTATTCACTAATCAAAGCATGCATGAAAATGGGGTAACTAAATAGTTTGAATTTGTAAAGATTATAGAAAGTCCCTAATCTAGCAAACCGAAAGATGCTTTAAACAAATTCGTTGATTAACTATAAAATAAGCTTGGTTTATCAAAACACTTTCTAAAACAAAAAATAAATGTAGCTGTAATCAAATCCAAATAGAACTTTTAGAGATGAAAATAATAAGATATATTGGGAACTTTTCTTTGCCAAAGAGTCTTAACAGGAAAAGTAAGAGGGCTACTACAACAAGTAAAAGACACTACAAACAATAATCATGGGATTATAAGCAAAATCAGACTGAAAAATTGACACTATTTGATTAAAGCAGAGGGAAAATTAGGTTGAAAAATATTGGGAAAAAATAATTTTTTTAGCAAGTTTCTCTTATTGAAGAGACAAAAGAAACATAGGTCACTGGAAAAAGTGGTACATGTGCGACTCCAATAAAAAACTAATTTTTTAAATTAGGTCCCACCTATCAAATTAAGGAACATGTGCAACCTAGGTCACTCAGACCATCCAAACAGGTGCAACCTGGAACATAAATCTAAAAAAGAACGAAAAACAACTTCAGCTCGACAGATTTGAAGGAGTTCTAGGCCAGGGAACCTACTAGTAGTTTCAAGCAACAATAAATAGAGATAAATTAGAGCTAAACTAAGTAGTAAAATGAATCAAGCAAGGACCGGAAAAGCAAAATGGACACAACTAGATAAGAATTATAGATCCTCCCCAATATGGTCGCCAAAAACTATAGTATATGATTTGGCACACACCTACGCCAAAAGGAACCTACTAATGGGTTATGCAACCTCAACATAGTTTCAAAATGAAAGGAAAAACAATCAAACCATAAGTAAAAACTAAGTAAAAAGAGCTAGATCTAAACTAATAACATGAGCATATTATTCAATAAACAGTGCACATGCAATAACATAATGTAAATAATAAAAGAATATATATTTCCTTTGTATTTAAATGAGAGAGTACAAGGGGAAGAATCACCTCAAAAAGTGTAGTGGAAGGGGCCCCTGCATCTATCCGAGGGAGGGCTCATTTGGTATCCTAACGATCTCACAATCCTCTAGTCACATGTCACGATAGGGATCTTTGACATGTGATACATAAGAAAGAAAAGGATGGATCCAATCTTGAAGGGAATCTCGACAAAACGACAACATGAGTGAAAGGTGGAGAAATTGTGTTGAATGAGGGACCTTGAGGTTTTTTTATAGGCACTGCAATGGATTTAGATAAGGATGTAGGCTATCTTTTTCCCCCAAATCCATAACCTAATTTGGGACATGCCAAGATTTGTGCTGAAAATTTCCTCTTTTTCACGAGGAACAAAAGGAGAAACAATAAAAAATCATGCTTGGGGTGAGGCCACTCTTATCTAAAGGAACCGTGTGACTCAAGTCACTTATATCAAAGGAATTTGAGCGACTTGGGTTGCTTCTTTCAATACAATAGGTCCGACCTAGATTTAGAGTGGACCCTTAATGTTTAATTATCAATTTTGACCTTTTATTGTCTTCTCAAGGTCAGATTGATGGAAATGAGGTGGAATGATGACATATGCGGGTTACGGAGCCGATGACATGGCAGGTGAGAAATTTGGCTATTAACACCCTCCACTAAGCCAAAGGGGGACTGAAGTCCTATTTTAATGATTTTTTGGGGGGAATTTTAGAGTATGGATTTAATAATTATTACATCCATACACACTCAATGACCTAAGATGGATTAAGGTTCCCCATATTCAATGATTGTTTACTATGTGTTGTTGGCCCTTCCTTCATTATACTTGAATACACCTAGTTGTATGAATATGTTTTCCCCATTTGATATTAAGTGCCTAGGTAAGCTTCCCTTTGTCCCCTTTTCTAGATCGTTCTTTGTTCCTATTCATCCCTTTTCAGATAATTTATTAGACAAATTCTAGCTAACTTGGATCATCCTCATCATATGTTCTTGATTTGTTCAACCTTAGTTAGAGATTCTTAATTAGTTTTGAGATACCTAATGTCCTCATATAAATTGTGTGTGAACATAAGGGTTGATAAGTTCAAGGATGATGTACCCCCTTCTTGATTTGTCTCTAGCGTGACATTTGTAGGTTGTACATTTCTAGTCGTGTTTGTCTCCCACAAGCCAAAAGACTAGAGAGCCCTTTTTCAATGAAAGACCCACAAAATGGCCTAAGAACAATGGATGTCTTAGTCAAACTTACATATTAGTAGTTGGAGGACTTGAATTTTCCTCTATAGTTGTACCTTAGACCCCCTATTTGGTTTCCTTATCTATAAATAACCTTCATTTTGTATTATTTCATATTTTGGGTTCTCTTTAAAAAAACAGTGTTACTATGTTAGGATTTTATTGAACCTCTCTCTCTCTTCTTACCCTCAAACATTTGGGATACTTGGAACCACTATCTCCCTTTTCTTATAGTAGAGGATTCCCATCACTATTTTTCTCTCTGTCAAATCAGTTCCTTCCTCTTGTTACCATGGATCTAGGGTTTCCCCTTTTGGGTCTCTTAGATAATACTCTATCTATTTTTAATGAGGACTACCAACCCACCATTTACAAGGAAGAACCTTGCAACGAAGGGTACAATAAATATTCAATGTTTGCTAACATATTTTCATTACTTGTATGAGAAATTAGTTTTATTGTATATATTTTATGTTTCTTTACATATAGGTTTTATAGGTACATCCCAAGGAGGATCTTGGTGCTTTGGAGAATGGCGGGAGGATAAAATATTGCCAGTCTTTAATAATCATTCCCAACCTTAATTTTCCCAGGCATGTTCTTTCCATATATTATCTTTGTATTTTGGTATTTTATTTGTGTTTCTTACTTTCTTAGTTAGATTTATTTTCTTTGCATTGATTTTCTAGCTATCAAATCCAATGAATCCTGAGTGAATTATAGTCTGAAAGTTACCAAGGGCCATGGTGAAAAATTAAACAATATTTGGTAAATAACTTAGTGGCTTTCCTTCTTTACCTCACTCTTTCACACTTTATGATTCTCAATTGCCTTCAAGAATTAGGTGGTGATTCCACTCTCTTCAGCTTCTCTCATAGTGGCGATTAGGTCATTTGTGTGGTAGTGTGGTGCTTCACTCTAATTTTAGCGCTATAGGATTATGCCTTTTGTCTCTTTCCAAGATCAATGCATGTGTCAATAATGGTAATCTTAAATTCCATTTTCAATAAAGGCCAACTCTTCCAATCTCTAGTTTGGACATCAAGTAGAGCATTACTCTAAACATCATAGCACATGGTCATTGAATGAGACCCCTAATCTAAGGGAGTTGCTTCTCAACTTGATCCAAGAATTTATGAAATACTCCTAAGCTTTCTTTATGCTCTTGTCATTTCAAAGGTTTCTACAATATCTACACGAGGAGTGACAAGAAAAAATCTTCCTAACCTTTCTAGATTCTCTTTGTCATGTCAAAGGTTTCTATAGTATCTACATGAGGAGGTGAAATAATTTCTTTTGCATATTGTGGTTTCTCCTAGATTTAATACCAAGGGATGATTACTTGGCAATATAGTTTCAAAGAATATTTTTCTAGGCCTTATAACTCGTCAATGGCTTGAATGATCCATTGTGCAAAAAAGGAACTTTCCTTAGTGTAGTTACAAATGATCCAAAGGCCACCTCAATCCCCAAGAAGGAAAAATAGGCTCCGATTTACATAATGGAAACCCATATTGTCATGATTTTTTTTCTATGGTCATTTGTTATGATTTCGTGCATGTGATTCCCAATGATCTATTGCCATGATGGGCATAACTACCAATGTTTCCTTTGATATATTGGTTGGTATGGATACTACCAGATCAAAAATATTTTTTTCAATTCCATTCTCTTCCATCTAAAGGAAAGGGGTCCCTATTGCTAGTTTAGATCCCTCTAATGGTTTGAAAAAATATTTCGAATACATTTTTTCTTCCGAAGGTATTTTAAAGGCTAACACTCAAAAGTTGTCTTCATAGTTGGAAAGGAAACTCCATCTCTATCTATCTCCCTTTGAAAAGAATCTCTTAATCAAGTGGCATTCTTAAAATCTCATGGGTTGGTCTACCTTTTCTATGGTTTTTGGTTGTGTCTCTTAAAGCAACAAAAATGGATCTCCTTGGAATGGAATCCCTATCTTCATTATGAAGCTCTAATTCATCCTTATGCTCAGGGTTTTTTGTTGTTGCAAAATTCGTCTATACTGAAGATATAGAAAGAATCTTCCATTAAAACCATAATTTTATGGATTGTGCATACCTCTATATGAGGATATAGTCTCCTTTATTTGGTCCCCTCTAAATTTAATTAACTTAATTTCCCATGTAAATTAAGCTTCCTAATTTCCCTTTGAATTTTTAGGGTCTTAAACCTTTGGCCTCCATTGGAAATACTTTGGGGAAGTTCCATTTATATTCTCCAAAAACCAAGAGTGAGCATACCACAACCTATGCCAAGTTATGTGTAAAAGTGGATTTCTCTAATGGGCTACTTTAGGATATCGTAATTGAGGTAACATGCAATGCTTGGAAGCAAATGGTTGATTACAAGCATGTAGCCTTCAAATGTAGAGCATGCTCCGAGTATAGTCCCTTGGTGCCTAACTTCAATCCTAAAGATAAAAATGGTCTTAAGAAAGACTCCAATCCTTCAAGAAGAAAGATCATGAAACATAACTAAAGCCCTACTTGGTAGAAGATGCGGAAGATCATTGCCACATGATAGAAGTGGCATATTCCTCCACAACAAAGAAACTAAATAAGATGTAGAAGTGACTAGAAACAACTGTAAGGAAGAAATTTCTATAGTAGAGTATTAAGGTAGATTCCCTTCCTATTATTCTTATAAGGAATAACAAAGAAAATGGATTCAAGTCACAAAAGAAAAGAAAAAACAAGGCACCACAATCACTAAAACTACATTAGGATCAGATGATTTGGGCTATTTAAAGATAAGTGATACAACAATCAAGAGAGAAATTCAAATTAACATTTCCAAAAATGATTCCTCTCAACACAGAAATGATTCTAAAATATTATAAAAAATAAGATAAGATGAAATTTATTAAGATATATATTTCCTTGATGTGGTGCATTGCCTAATAAGCAAAGTCGAATAGTTGAGGCATTAAAAATATAATCATTTCTTACCTTTCATTAAAAAATAAAAAAATTATTTAATAATAAAAAAATATAAAAAAATATACAATAACACAAACATTTTAATCATTATAGAAGCAAGTTGTGATTAAAGAAAAGCAAGGCAACCAGTGAAACTGCATTAGGATCACATGATTTGGTCTATTTAAAAGTAACTTATATGACAATCAAGAGAAATTCAATTTAACATTTCCCAAAATGACTCCTTTTAACACAAAAATGATTCTATTTAACATTTCCAAAAATGACCCCTTTTAACACAAAAATGATTCTAAAATACTATGAAAATTATGAAAATTAAGATAGGGTAAAATTTATTAAGATATATATTTCTTTGATGTGGTGCATTGCTCAACAAGCAAAGCCATGTAATTATTTCTTACATTTCAATAAAAAAATAAAAATGTTATTTAATAATAAAAAATAGTATACAATGACACAAATATCTTAATCATTATAGAAGCAAGTTGTGATTAAGTTTTGGTTTTGTAGATCGATTGGTTTCCCCTAATCCATAGTAGTAGAGGTAAATCATCAAAACTCGAGGCCTCATGTATCTACTTTTTGTTGAAATAAGTTTCCCAATCTTTGTAGTGTTCGAGTGTCGGGCCCACCTTATTCCTTCAGGAATAGTAGGTGGAGTGATTCTATATATGAAAAAAAAAATCATGAGTGTAAGAAGGTTATATGGGCGCACTACTCTGGATTTGAAGCCATGCCTAGTCGAAGAGATGATGTAGATGCTGGTGATTCCTCTCTGTATATAAAAAAGCTAAGTTGTAGAATGGATAGGTATAGGTGTTTACATAATAGAGATTGGGTAGGTGTTTAATAATGTGTAATGAACTTTGTGCAATGTCAATAGTATGGTGTTAAAAGCTCATAAAACTTTGTAGTTATTGATGGTTGATAAGTTAGGTGCAAATGATAGGTGTAATTATCGATGATTGATGGTTGATAAGTTAGGTGCAAATGATAGGTATAGGTACTTAAATAATAGAGAATAGATAGTTATTTAATAATGTTTGATAAACTTTGTGCAATGTAACATTAAAAACTCACAAAGCATATTTGTAGTTATTATGGTTGATAAGCTAGGTGCAAAGGTGGTATCATGTGCATTATTAAAATATGTGGAAATTGTTTTTACCATTTACATAACCTTATCCATGCATCCCTTAAGAGAATTTCACTTGGTAAAGTTTAAGGAGCTTTATAGATATTGATGGTTGATAAGTTAGGTGGAAATGAAGCATCATGCATACTTTTTACATAGCTTTATACATGCATCCATATAAGGATTTCTCATGCAAATATGTGTAACATTAAAAACTCACAAAGCATATTTGTAGTTATTATGGTTGATAAGCTAGGTGCAAAGGTGGTATCATGTGCATTATTAAAATATGTGGAAATTGTTTTTACCATTTACATAACCGTATCCATGCATCCCTTAAGAGAATTTCACTTTGTAAAGTTGAAGGAGCTTTATAGATATTGATGGTTGATAAGTTAGGTGGAAATGAAGCATCATGCATACTTTTTACATAGCTTTATACATGCATCCATATAAGGATTTCTCATGCAAATATGTGGGCTTTGTTTTTACTATTTAGATAGCCTTAAAGAAGCTTATATTAGGTTGGAATGGTGTGCAAACATTGAAAGTTAGATTAAGCTTAAAATACTAATAAAATATAATGTATATTGTTTTTAGATCAAATATCAAGTATAGTTTGGATGTGTTAGTAAGATTCACATTTTAGAGGAAAAACATTAATATATATATTTTTAAATTATTAATATAAATTATATGAATATATTAATATAAAAATAATTTTTTTACTCTATATTAAGTTTATGAATTATTTTCTCTTTTTTTATTGATGTAATGCGTTAAAGCTAATTGTAGATATATGTCAACATTATAGGACTTATATGTAGTGCCTTACTTTTTTAAGACAAACAACCATAACTTGTATGTATAAAAAAGCTAGATGTTCAAAGCTATTATAAATGATATATATTTGACTATGATAATTTAGTTAAGTTAATTTTGTGGAAATGGATCGTAAGGCCCTATCCTTGAAGGGATTTTGGCACCTTTGTCACACGATCACCTTGTTTGTTGTTGGCTGACATTGATAGACATGACATAAGGTCGATGGCTAGATGAGTCAATTTTGGGGTGCCTTGGCCCGTGGGCAAGGCATACCATAGACATGTTGGGTGCCCTTGCATGAAGGCAAGGCACACCACATGCATTGGTAGCTCGCATTAGTTGGACAGACCAAGAGAAGTTTGGAGGGAACTTGGTGAGGTAGAGAAGCTTGTTGTAGGAAACCTCATCCATATGCACATACTATGCATGGAAAACAAAGTGGCAAGAAGAACTAATTGGATTATCTATGACTTGGGAAAGCTCGGTTGGGAAAATTAAGTGGGTGCACTTGGAGGCACACTGACTAGTAGCACTCAGGTACATGCCACATGGATGGATGTTGGCCTCGCGCACTTATTGAGTGCACCTTACAAATGCACTTGGTCACACTTGGAGGCATCTTTCCAAACACACTTCCTAGGTGCACTAGGGCGTAGCTTTCTAGATTCACTTTAAGCACATTTGCAATAGGCACCTTTGGGAACACTTGTTGAGCACACTTGTGATAGATACATTCAAGAACACTTGCCAAGCACACTTGCAATGGGTGCATCTACCAGGCATATTTGCAATGGGTGCTTCTATTGAGTACACTTGCGACTGACACATATGCAATGGGTGCACTTGCTAGACACACTTGTGACACATGCAAATACGATGGGTGCACTTGCGGGAACTTGGGTGCCAAATGTTCTTGTGATTTCCTAGCACAATGAGCAGACCACCATTGGAGATGGATTCTAACAAATAAGTCATGACGATAAAATTGAGTTGAATGTAGATACAAGGGTCCACTTATACTCAAAGGGGCTTGCAAGAGCTTGGAAAGACTCATATATATAGTGGATGCATAAAAGTAACTAAAGCAATTAATCATCATCATCTATGGCAAGTGATTCACTCACACATGTTCAAAGTGAGATTTGTCATTGTGCTAAGTTATGGGTTTTGCATAGTATGTTGAAATTTCATTGGTTCAGTGAAAAACTAAGAGGTGAACAAGATCCATTGCAGGAAGGCCTGCAATATCTCAAGGGGTTAGTTTGTACAAGACTATTGGGAATTGTCAAAATATTATTTTTCTTTAGAATCATAGCACTTTTGTAAAATAGAGGAATGTAGGTGGTCATCCGTCCTGTTAAAAAATGAATTCAATATACGAATCTCCAATATTTTTCATGTAGAGTTCATGACTAGGGACTATAGATTCATATGCGCTAGGTAGGAGGTTAGAGGGGCAGGGGGGCGAGTGAGGGGGCCGAGCCTAACCCCGAGGAAAAAATTTCTAGACCCTTCTAGTATATTTTAGTTCCTTCTTGAACCCTCATATGTATTGTATAAAACGGAAGTGACCTCTACATTGTATTGCAACAGAGAAGAAAGCATTGTAAGTTTTTTAATTAGTAATAATAAAAGATCGAAGTTACCAATTTCCGAGTGGTTTTCTCTTACATATAGAAGGGTTTCCATGTAAATCTCGTGTTCTATTTCTATTGTTGTTTTCTTTTGTTTAATATTTTTCTAACACACCCTTCTTGTATATTTTAAACATTCTTTTTATGAATTAAATTTAAGGCATTCGCCTTGGGTGCCACTAGTACATGTGCATGTGTATTGTTGCTTGTTTAATGCAATGAATATTGTTCTATTGCCTATGATGTTGTATGTTGGTTAATTGTTGACATTGGTCAATTGAAGTATTGGATAAGTGTTAAATCTTGTTAAAGCATAACTATTGTTGGGGTATTTTAAAGCCTATGGTTGGATGCATGTTGGATTGTTGAATGAACATGGTTTAGAAGGACTTAGTTGATTTCATGGTTTGCATTCTAAGTTGAAGTAATGGGAATACCTCAGGTGAAGAGGCATAGTCTGGTTGTAGTAGGTGCAAATTGGCCAAGCCCCAATGACCGAGGCAAGGAAGTGTCACACAACCTCAAATGCTGAAATGAAGTTGAGAAATATCTATGCTTGAAGAAATTTTTTTAGGTAGACTGTAGGTCATTGGCATGTGCTATCAGAGAAAAAATTGTGGTTGTTGCAATTCTCTTCACCACTATCACACCCGTGATAGGTGGTAATTAGGTGAAATCTTCACCATTTTTTGAAGGAAATTTGGTGGTAGATAATTCAAGTACACTTATTCTCATACCTGGGAAAACTTGAGATAGGGCATAGTCCTAAGGCAAGTTGGAAAGCAGTTATAAACGACAACTTGAAATTTATGATATCAAACTTGTGCATGGGTGAAGCAAGCACTGTCCAAGGCATTTCATCCGCACAAAAAATATGCAATCGGGTAGTCTTCGCCATGGCTTGGAAGGAAGTAGAATACTTCATTGACAATTTATGTAGGTGGACAAGACCAAGATTGCGGCAACAAGGTGAACCATGCCTTGGAGACTTGGATGGAAATTTTAGATGTGCCTAGGAAGGTCGAACCATTTATGGCTTACAACATGGATGCCATAGAGAAAGAGTCATGGAGACCAATATGGAATCCATGATCATGAATCGAGAATGTTGGAACAGAGAGTTCCATGAGATGTACCTGAAACATGTGACAAAGCTAGAACATACTAGTGTGAGGGTTGAATCTTTGAATCAAAAGATGCATAATTTGGTAGACCAAGTGTAAACTTGAGCACAATGATTGGAATTGTTCAGAATGGAGGAGAACAACTTCACATAAAAGATGCAATTAACATTGTCTAAGTTTAGAGGTAAGAATGTTGCTTGTTTCCTTTGTAATTAAAATAAAATTTCCATTGATTGCCCTTTGAAGGTGAAGTTGGAAGACTTGGAAGAAGTCCAAGTGAAACTAGTAGATATGGCGAATCCAACATCCTTAGTAGCAAGCCAAGTGTCAGAGACTTCAAAGGAAATGGCAAAGGTTCTGGGTTCCTTGACAATATCTTTAGGCAAGTCTGTGACAGAACGTCATTGACATGATTCATAAGGTGAAGGATTGAATGAAATGTGTTTTGTCAATGCAACCATGAGTAGGTTGAAGTTAGTAGATTTGATTAATACTGATGCAACCTATAGATTTGTAAGTGAAGAAATTGGTACAACACTTCACCATAAGCCTAAGGGAATCTTATCCAAATTCAAATGGGTGAAATTATCAATGAATCCAATAAAATGAGTAGTTTGTTTAGCACCTTTCAATGTTGGGGAACGGTTTGGTATTTTGGACTTGATAATGGCTCCATTGGATTACCATAAATTCATCTTCGTGCAAGATTTTCTCAATCTTGCAAGTTGTTTCGGTGGCCCATGCGAACTATGTGATGTTCTTAGATGGAACTAATACTTGTAGTGTGTTGATAATGACTACTGGAAGGAAGTTGGGGAGAATGTCAAGAATATGTCATCCATAAAGTTGGCAGAGATAACCAACGAGGTTGTAGACTTTCCTTGCATCATTGTACAAAATCAAGAGAAGTTGGTTATAGACAGAGTAGCCTTGGTTCCCAAGATGGTGAAGACTATACACAGAAAAGGTTGGCAGTAGTGGAGACCTTGGTGGAGTCAGTCTTGTGGAATACTAGACTATTATGCACTTTGGATGACCAAAAGCAAGATATTGGGGGTAGGGTGGCACTTGCACCATCAGTAGTTGTGTAGGTTGGAAATGAAGACACCTACTAGGAAACACCTTATTGCAGATAGAATTGTTCACAAGAAGGGGCAAGCTAGATGGATGTCTCACTTTTGATGGAAAATATTCTAATTTTTGGGTTGGAGCAGTGCATAGAGGCACTCACCCAACAAGAGTCTTAGTTGCAAGATGGTGGAATGATTGAGGAACAAGTTCACAAAGATTTGCATGAGTTAAGTGCTTTTCATCTTCATGAATACCGACAAGATCAGGGTGACACTAATGCTTTTTTAGAGGGATTGCAGTGACTAGTATAGGACATTGAGGAGATTCAACCACCATATAAGGGGTTGAGTGAACCAATGTAGGAGAAAACCAAAAAGAAGAAACAACAAGTTGCAAAGGTGACTAAGGCAGCTTTGCACATTGCAAAGGAAGTTCAATATTGTCAATCACGTCCACGGTAGTGGAAGAGGAAGGCTTACCAAACATAGACCCTATTGATATTGTGGAGTTTTGTAGACTAGGCATTGGGATTTATGTCTTCCATTTGATGCATGCCTCATTAGAATAATTGGGTTACGGGCTGTTAGAGGAGGAGGCAATTATGAAACACTTGAGCATGAAGCACAAGTCAATACACTTTGGTTGGTAATGGCATTGGTGCCCACTTGCCATATCATTTGTACAGATAACATTGTGAGGAAGTCTCACTACCTAGGAATAGACAATGGACACAAGGGTGCCTTGGAAAATTCTATTGAGTTGCAAAAATTGTTTTGGTAGTATTGAAGTGAAGGTCGTGGCCTTGCGTTAGTTCATTGAATTTGTATAGAATGACTGAAATGTAGAAGGACGTGCAACCAATTTTGGCATGAGGATGTGCTTTCTTATGGCATGGATGTGATATTTGGATTGATCACCCTACCGTAATTCAAAACATGATGCAGGAAAAAATCGACTAAGTACATAAGTAGTGGTCATTCAAAAGTGTCCAACACTTAGGAATTTTGACAACCTTCTTGGTAAAGGATGGTATGCTACAACAATAAAAGGTAGTTGTAGCAATAATAGTTCATGATCACAATGAAAGGAATCAACCACTACATTGGCATCCAAGAGACATTGTGGACAAATTTGGGTAAAGTTGCTTTGTTCAAACGAAGCATTGGATATTGAGTAGTTGCACAAGTACTCTGGCAATGATAGTGTGGAGTGGTTGGAGAAATTAACTGCAAACAAATGTGCGAGTTAAGGTAGAATACTTGGGGTACAAGAGTTCTTGTGGATGCCGTTGAGGAGGACAACAAATGTTAGTGGGGGAGGATGTAAGGACCTAGCCTTGAAGGGATTTGGGCACCTCCATCGCACAATCACTTTGGTGGTTGTTAGTGAGCATGGATATACATTACGTAAGGTCGAGGGATAGATGAGTTAGTTTTGGGGTTCCTTGGCTTGTTAGAAAGGCACATCACAGACATGCTGAGTGCCCTTGCATGAAGGAAAGGCTCACCACATACATAAATAGATTTCACTAATTAGACAAGCGGATCCTGGAGGGAAATTAATGAGAAAGAGAAGGTTGTTGCAAGCAACCTCATCCGTAGGTGCATAATGTGCATGACGAAAAAATCAACAAGTAGAATTGATTGTCTTATATATGACTTATGCAGACTTGTTTGGACACACGTTGGCTAGGCATATTAAGTGGGCACACTTGGTTGGAGGCATGTCAACTAGGATCACTGAAATGCATGTCACATGGATAGATGTTGGCTTTGTGCACTTGTTGAGTGAACCTTCTAGATGCATTTGGGAAAAATAGAACTATACACACTTTGAGGCACCTTGATAGAAGCACTTCCTGGGTGCACTTGAGTGCATCTTGTCGAATGCACTTTGGGAACACTTGTGATGAATGCATTTTAGCACACTCGTGATGGGCACATTTGCTAGGCATACTTGCAAGGGGTGTAGATTTGATGGGAACAATTGCTAGGAAACAAGGGGTGCAAATTTGATGGGCACACCTGCCAGACACACCCGTGATAGCTGCAAATGCTATGGGAGCAGGCACTTGGGTGCTAGATGTGCTTGTGATCATGTGGCACAATGGGAATGACACCATTAGAGATGGATCATAGTGGGAAAGTCACGAGGGCACAATCGAGATTGATTAGAACACTTGGGTCCACTTAGACTTGGACGGGCTTGCAAGAGCTTGGCAAGACTCATATACATAGTGGATGCCTCAAAATTACTAAGGCATTCAATGATCAATCATGTTTGGTAAGTGATTCATGCACAAAAGTTCAAAGTGAGCTTTGTGATTGTGCTAAGTTATGAGTTCTGCATAGTAGGGTGAATTTGCACTGGTTGAGTGAAAAACAAATAGGTGAACATGTCTTGTAGGAGGCAAGCATGTGGTAGCTTTAGGGGTTGGTTTGTATAGGATTATTGGGCATTGGTAGAAGGCTATTTTGCCTTAGAATCATTGTACTTATGTAAAAGAGGGGTAGGTGGGTGACCACACTTCTTTGTTGTATACTATAAACATTTTTTTTAGAAATAAAGTTTAATGCATTTGCCTTGGGTGTCACATGTACATTTGCATGTGTTTTGTGCCTTGTTTATTACAATGAATGTTGTTCCATTTCTTACGATGATTTATGATGGTTTACTATTAACATTGACTAAGTGAAGTATTAGCTAAGTGTTGAATCTTGTTAAAGTATAAGTATTGCTTGGGTGTTTTAAAGGTTATGGTTAGATGCATGCTAAACTATTTAATGAACTTGGTTGAGTAGGACTTAGTTGCATTTGATGATTCGTAGTCTAAGACGAAGTTATGGGAAAACCTTACATGAAGAGGCATAGTTTGGTTGTAGTAGGAATAGGCTGGCTGAGCCCCTATGGTCGAAGCAAGGTAGTGCCAGACAACCTCAAGTGCTTAAACACGGTTGGGAAATTCATAAGTTCAAAGAAAACAATTCAAACATACAATAGGTCTATGCCATGGACTTTCTAGTTAAACTTAATATTTACTAATTCTTGCTCAAGAAAAAATATAGTACTCAAGGTGTCTTTAAGATTATATTGATCTATTAAACAACTACTTAAACAATTTACTTAGATTTTTTCATAAAAATGCTTTTATCATTCTATGATTAGGTTTAGCCATCAAACACTTATAATCAAGAATCATCGACTAAGGCATTTGAACAAAAATGTTTGTCCAATTTTGTCATAATCATTGTTTCCAAAACTCAATACCAATGTAAACAATGTACTACTTCTATCTAAATACCACAATATTAAAAGCATGCAGGAGATTCTCGATGTTTTCGCCAATACAATATAATACTCCTAATTTCTTTATGGCCTCTCGTCACAAGCGTTGTGTTCTCTAAGTGCCTAACATTATCACCCCTCACACAAATCCATTTGATTTAGTAATACCACTTGGTGGACTTGACATTTTCTCAAACGCACTCAGGTTCGAGCACATACCTAAACAACCCACTCGCCTTAAAGCATCTTTAGACAATTAAAAAATATTTTTTTACCGAAAGGCATTGCTTGTTGGAGCCCAAGAGAATGTTTCCTGGAATCTTTTGCATGACGTTACATAAAAATAAATGTGGGTTCTACACTCTTCGGGCATGGACCCTTTTAAGAGCTTAATATTACGCAATGATGAACTACAATTTCATATTTTAAGGTAAGGTAAATACGATGAAATATATGTAATATTTTTTTGGGGTATGTAGAGGATATGTTGGTTTGGGATTTTGGGTTTTCATTATGTAATATATAATACAAATTAAATTAAATATAAAAATTATTGTAAATTTTATTGCAAATTTTAAGTTGTAAAAGGTTAGTTTATTGTTTTATCTTAAGAAATAATTGATTTAATTTAATTGTTAGTAGAGGTTTTATCCCAAGAAATAATTGATTTAGTTTTAATTGTTAGTAGAATGAGGTTTTCAATAGTCCGAGGATTTAAGTTCATAATTTTTTATTTGCAACTCACAACACTTAAGCAAACTTTGAACTAATCTTTCTCTTAAATAATTAATTTAATCTTAATTAAAATTTACTTATAAAAATCAATTTCTCTTTATATGAAATAATTAATTTAATATCAATTAAACTTTGCCTTTCCTCTCTATGTGAAATAATTAACTTAATATCAATTGAACTTTGCTTTTTTATATGAAATAATGAATTTAATATCAAATGAATTTTGCTTATAAAAATATATATAAGTGATATTATAACTAATTATTTAAAAATAAAATTTATGATAATTAGATTAATATATTTTTCTCTATATAAAATAATTAATTTAATTATTAAATGTAACCTATTTAAAATGTTTGCATCCAAGTGATTGGACTTGTATTAACTTATAAAATGAATTTTAAACTCTAAATGAGTATGGTGATTAGACTTATATTAAATTAAACTATTTCAAATAAATTTATTATTTTTTAAATATGCTTATATTAATGTTTGTAGCGAGATGATTGACTTGTATTGATATATAAAATTCAAGTTCAAAAGTCTAAATGAGTATGGTTGTAAATATATATTTATAAATACAAATAAGTCTTTTAGGAGAACATTTATTTGTTTACATAGTGATGTTGAATATTGTTTACATAGTGATATTATATATATATATATATATATATATATATATATGGATTTTTTTTTTAATTAAATAATTATTTTGTAAATTATGCAATTTTAATAATAAAAAAATTTAAATTGAGTATTTAGATTATTAATTTTTGGTTAAACATTATAAAAAATTTAATTCTTAATTTTGTATTGTTAAAATTTCATTATTTATTATAAGGAAGTCATAAATTTTAATTTGGAAGATCTAGTAGTAACTAGTTTAAGGAAGAAAATTAATATAGCTAAGATTATAACCAGCATAGATCCATCTTAAATGTGACTCTAAAATTTAATAATGAAATAGTTATCTATTCCAATTTAGAATAATGTTGTAAAAGCTAACACATTAACCCCACAAATAGATAAAAATTGCATTCTTAATTAATTATGAATTAAAAAAGTTATTTACCCAAATTCAATAGTGGGAGTGCCAACTTTTTCATATTGTAAAGTGTAACACATAAATACTACAAATAGGCAAAAGTTGCATACATTAATTAATTATGAAGTAAAAAACTTGCAATTGACCCTATTATTATTAATTTGCAATTATCACAAAACTAATATCTAACTTAATGTTCTATTATTAACTTAATTATACATAATCCAATGTATTTTCCATCACAATTTTTCACGTGCAAAAGATACACATAAATCTTACAAATAGGTAAAAGTTGCATTTATTAATTAAATATAAAGTAAAATACTTGCAATTTACTCAATTATTGATTAATTTCCAATTATAAAAAAACTAATACTTGTTTTATTATTAATTTACTAATACATAATCCAATATATTTTCCATCATAAAATATGACGGTTTTGACACTATCGTCAAGTGTTTTAAAGAGACACTATCGTCAAGCGTTTTAAAGATTCCTTTGTTTTACTTGACCGCGAGCTCAAAATTTAAGCCCTATTTAAAGCGCAAAATGGCCCCACATACACATCAATCCTATAAGTAGACAAAAATTTGCATTCATTCATTTGATTATGAAGTAAAATAGTTATTCTTGACACATAAATCCTACAAATAGGCAAAAGTTACATTTATTAATTAAATATGAAGTAAAATACTTGCAATTTACCCAATTATTGTTTAATTTCCAATTATCACAAAACTACTAATTGTTCTATTATTAACTTACCAATACATAATTGAATATATTTTCCAACACGATAAATTGCATTCATTCATTGATTTTGAAGTAAAATAGTTATTCTTAGATATTTATTTAAAATGCAAGGATGCGTGAATGGAAATTGGAAATGAAATTTGATGTATATTTATATTAAAAGCCATTTTAAATTTGAGTCCACATGTGCTTGATTATATATATATATTTTTATATATTTCCACTTTGGACTGTAGAAAGGGTGTCTATGCCCAACAAACTCTCATGAGCTTCATAGTGAAAGAGGGAGTTGGTCTATTCTTAAAACTTCTTGGAAGGAAAGGGTTTGCTATCTTTGTGAAAGAGAGAGTTGGTCAACTAAACTAACAGCGCCATCATTTTCTTCATTTAAAAATATAGATAGAACTGCACGAGGATATGGAAGTATTCGGAATACAGACCTGCTTCTCTGTACACGGGATTTGGTTCGTGGAAAGAAACAAATCAATCATCTTTTCATTTGGACTTACTGTGCTTTTTTAATATTTTTTTGTTTGTCTGCATTTGATTGCGGGTATTCAGTTCCCATTTCATGACTTGCACTATTCTGCTTTATTTTATGCCATTTCTTTTTTCATGGGTTTTCCACATTGCTCTTTCACCTTTTGTCTGCCATCTCAACGAATTCCCATAAACGACTCTATCACACTTTCTGCTCTCAAATTCCAATCAAGCTTTCTTTGTAGGCGATGCGATATACACATTTTATGTATACTGCGTTTCACTTTTTCACTCCCGAAAGACGCTACACCTGTTATACAGCCCTGGGCGAATGCTATTATTGGCCGGTTGCATTGAACTGTGTAAATAGACATTGTATATACACCATCCTCTCTGCATGTTAATAGTACCACCACGTTGGCGTGCATTTCTTAATCACGTTGGGCATGGGGGTGACCTTTTCTTTTTAAATGTCCGCGTGAAAACCTATAAATATCATATTTTTTGCAAAAGCAATTGACTGTGAGCAGTTTTACCATGTTCAAAAGCAAGTGTGCGCAGTCTTACCATGTTCATGTACAATAGGATACACATTGTGTATGTACACATATGGGCCCATATGCAACGACACGAGAGGTTTGAATGAGTGATTGGTCATGAATATCACGCATCATCTGCATTCCGTAGATAGATTCTTCTGTTACTGTACCATCCCCATTTTTACTCTTTTCCCTTCTAATGAAAGGAAAAACCTGTTTTTTTGTTGCAGAGCTGAGACCAACACTCAGGTTTACCATATCTCTAGATCATTTAATCAAAGGGCAGATTTTCTTTCCAAACACTAGAAGAAGGAATGTTACACTACAGAGGCTACTGCAACTATCAACTGCTGGAAGATAGTCATGTCCGGATATACTAGGTACCATTTTTTTTTTGGACAGATGTGAACTTACTGTTTCTTCAGTAACTGATTTAATGGAGATTTTGTGATCAATGTAATCAGTAAGATTAGTTGCCTAGATCGGAGCATATCTCCAGAATTTTGTATCAGTTAGTCATTCTGGCTTACTTGTATTTGTTGCACAGCAGTATCAGATTCTCATAGATTTATGGTTATCAGTTTTTGTGAACCATGGAATAGGAACCTGTTAGAGTTTCTTAATTCACAATATGAATAGCAAGAAATTATTTTTTTCTTGTGAAAAAAAAGAGTTGACACCAATACTCATTGGGCATTCACTGAAATGTTTATTTATCGTTACTTTAATACATAAAAACTATGGAGATTCGTGATGGTGATGGGTTGCATTGATTTCTCTCTTAGAAATCAGAATCAAATTTGAATGGAATAGCAGATTCTATTTTAATTTATGATTGTTTTTGTGTAGGGTTTAATTAACCAACATAGTAAGTGTCAGAATTGTACGTTATCCATGCTATAGTTATCAATTATGTATATATTTTTTATAATTATTTATTTCAAATTTGGAATGATGATCATAAAATAAATCTTGACAATACAATTATTTCATCATGTTCGTGCAATTTAGGAATAGGAATGCTCTCTAGGCAACAAAATACAAAAAACAATCATACACAAACTAATTGGGACAATTATGTTTGTGGTGGGCTTCTTCCATTGTCTCCCATGTTTCCCATGAACTTGTAGCTGATCTATGAATGCTATAGTATTTCGTTGGATTGTATCCTCCTCAAGTATTTCCTGAACTAAACCAGTGGAAACATTAAGGCAGTCAATCACTGATTGGGAACCTTGAGTTAACCCAAGGAGAATATTGAAGTGCATCTATAAATCACTGGTGAATTTTTCACATTTCATACATTGTAGATTCAATTTTGTTTCTAGAGCTTCCTGTTTTACTTCTAGCAACTTTCTCCATGTGGACGCTAAGATGCTTAGTTGATTGTTGGATTCCTTCTAGTTGGTTCAACATCTTTTGAAGACTTAATTTATTTATCTCCACATTCCGATCTTCGTCGAACCCTTTGAAGCCATTTTGAGAGATCTTTTTGAGATTCTTCATCAGGCCTTACCCAACACACAAAGAGAAAGGGTCTCAATGTTCTCTAGAGAACTAAGAAGAACTGACTCACGAGATCTTAATATAACAAGAGAGATACCATATCCCACATAACCCCAAACCACATAAAAAACAACACACTAAGAGAAGGAACCCTTGAACGTTGCTCCCCAAAAGATAACAAATAGAACATGCTTAAGAGAAATTGACATAACGAGAGGGATTTCATATCCCACGGGGCCTTGTATCACTAAGAAGACAATAGACTAAGAGAGGGAACCCATAAACCCCAATACCCGAGAGATAATCCACAAAGAATCCGAGTGTAACATGCAAGACTTAATTGCCTTATGAGATCTCATAGAACACCTCTACAATGAATAACCACAGCAATGGAGGAGCCAAATAGAACTATCTATCCATAGAATTCTAGATATTGGAGAAAAAGTTGCAAAGGAAAATGAAAACAAAATGACTAGGGCATACCTCTCTCGAACACATGCCATTCACCACCTTGAAAGGGCGAGCTAATAGTAGTTGGAGCTCCTTCTGAGGAGCAAACCAAACAATCACGTATACATTGTTACGTTTGAAATTGCAATGAAAACAACACACGCTTGTCCATAACAAAACTAGTTAAGACACTGCGGTCATACCTTATTTGACTAGAACAAAGTGAGAATCACTCTATAATGTATATACATGTTAATTGACATTTTAGGTGATAGAATTTCATTCTACTAAAAAGAAAGAGGCATGAAAACCCCGACAAAGAATACCACAAACTACATCATCGAGAAGAATATGATGGACAAATTGAGTAGAGGTTTCCATAAGAGAAATGAAAGGGAAACTGGTTAAAAATTAATATTTTATAATGAAAAACAATTTATATTAAAATAAATATAATGTTTATATTCATAGTTATAGAACTTTTTAATTAAATTTTTTTTTTATAATAAACATTTTTCAACCATAAAAATTTATATAAAAATGTAAAACTTAATTGCACACAAAAACAAAAACAAAAATTCTAAGTTATATAGTTAGCTTAGTTTAACCTCTAACTTCTACCTTCTAATACAAAGTTCTTTTGAATCTAAAAATTGAAATTTGCAAACCAATCTACTTTTTGTTAACCTGATTTTCAACTCAACATTAAGAATCTCCAAAGAGTTGCAAACCACAACCATTCACTCTGCTTTGATTCATTTCTTCATCCAAACGTTCACCCCCTAAAATAAACAATAGCAAGTAGTCCTTGTGGAGTTATAAGGAGCATGAAAAGAAGTTTACAAAGATTGATCTCGCGCAATTGGATGGTATTACAACAAATAGTGGTTCATTGCATATTTGTGATGGTTATATGCTCATTTTTGGGGGAAGGCATATCACTCCTTCGATTATCATGTTTTGACACAAGAAAGGCCTTGTTTGATAATTGGCACATGAGCCTTGGTCGCATTCAACACATTAGGAATGTCTAGACCTAGCATTATGTTTGCGTTACCATATTCTTATGAATGGTTTTGTGCAAGACAAGCTTTTCATTATTATTTAAGTTTTATGTTATAAACAATATAACTTCAAAGCTGGTATGCTATGCTTTAAAGACAACTATGAATTTAATACATTGATCATGGGCATAGTTGTTTGGTCATGACAGGTGATTTAATGAACAAAGGTCCATGCAACAACAAGCATTGTCATGCATCATATTTATTGACAAAGATTGTGATATACAATTTTTTTTGGAGGGCATGGGAGGCACATATTGGCAATGTATATCGTAAAATATGTGTCATGCATATCCTAACAACCTCATGCAATTCTAAAATAGGCATTAATTGAAATGAGGTATGACATACGACTTGTGTATGTTGATCATGGGATATTAATTATGATTTAATTGATTTGTGTAATAATAGGGTTGAAGTCACACATCATAGTTATACATATTGATTTAAATGTTAAGCTTGTTATCGGGATTTGTCTTGATTTTGTCCATAATTTAAAAGCCATCGAGGATAGTTAACCAATCAAATACAATGCCACCTTAGATTTGTCATACCATGCTTTGTGTAACATTTAATTTGGTGGTTGATAGGGTAATTTAGGGTTGATCACAACCGTTCATTTGAGCTCATGTATAGCATGACAAGTATTACCACCCTTTCTTTTATGGTTTTCCCTCTTCACTTTGTTTTGGCCCTCACCTTTATAACTGTTAACACAAATGTTGCAACTCCATTATGATTCTGTAACCACCCTGTGTACCTTTAAAAGGGCACCCTTACCTATTGTTTAGATTCCCATGGAGCTAACAAAAGGATTTCATGGCATAATTTATGGTTAGCAATCTATAAGAA
This sequence comes from Larix kaempferi, assembly GCA_027924585.1. Classification (NCBI taxonomy): domain Eukaryota; kingdom Viridiplantae; phylum Streptophyta; class Pinopsida; order Pinales; family Pinaceae; genus Larix; species Larix kaempferi. The sequence continues at coordinate 20,687,303 of BSBM01000643.1, forward strand.
TTCTTAGATAGAGTGTGGTACATGCAAGGTAACTTGACACCTTTACTTCTTGTTGTTTATGAGCTAGTTGTGATTTAAGTATTGCGTAGAATTTTTTTTAAACATTCAACTGACCTAGCCTTTAGCTTTTTCCAATTAGCCCCGCAAAACCAAGCCATATTATGGCATTATATTAAATGCTAATCCAAAGTGGGGCTATTCATTGTCAAAGAACCAATATTTTTCCCACAATTCGACATTGTGAGATTGTTTACAAATAAATCCATTTAAGTGCTCAAAACACACTACTCCACAACCTTTTCCCTTTTCACTAGCCGACATCCAAAGACTAGTATTTTTTTTTGTTTTTTAAATAGCTCGCATTGGTTTCATTGTGCCCACTTCACATCCTTGATATGTATGATCAGGTATAGAACTTGTATATAGATAATATAATGAAATAATTGGCAAAGGGCTATTTTTCAAAGGAGAATTAAAAAGCTGGGTTCTTTCTATATATTAAATCTTCCATAGTGTAACATCCCCATTTTGACCCTTAGGATATTTTCGCTTTTAGATGTAAATATTGTACATATGTGATGTATAATTCCTAGCGTGGAGATCAAGGCCAAGGCCCTGCTAATGGATGCAACTAAATGAGGGGAAACTATGTATCCACTAGGGATAAGTGAGGGGGTTATGGGATTGGGGCATAGGCTGCCATATGTCACCTTGGGAACCCCTTTGACTATCCTAGTTGTCATTAATTATGTTGTAAGGAGGTGGGTGAGAAAATCATTCCATGAGAGTTGAAGGGTATGGGCTCTATCTGACTTGTCTCATAAGTCACTCCACCTCATGGGAGGACGTTTTCACTCATCCCCATGCCATGTGAATAATTCTAGCTTCAGTGAGGGGGAAGACACATACTGGGGGGGGGAGGAGACATAGCAGAGAGAGAGAACTAGAATTCGCGATTTGGGGAAAACCACATTTTGCAGAGCAAAGATCGCTTAGAAATCGACGTGGGAAGGGAAATCCGTTGGGGAATCCTTAGACCCGAACCCCGGGGGATATTTGGAGAGAGGGAGATGCTCAGAAACCCATGAGAAACCCAGATATGTTAGCCCAAACTCATAGACAAGGGACAGAACCTTTCGGTCGTAACCCTAAGGAGATCCAAGCGTGGATGACATAGTGCAGAAGAGCGAGAAGAGGTTGGAACCTCTTGATAAACCCGATGAAGGCTGTTTGTTTGAGTCTGTAGCTCGGTTGAACTCATTGGCTTAGCGTCCTCCTCCCTTGTCTCTTGGCATGCTTGATAAACCCAACTATGTGTTGGATTAGCATGACTGTTGGTGTGAAACCAAAGCTGTGAGTAAACCTAGGTAGTTCCTCCATAGTGGATACATAGCCTTAGCTCGGGGGTGGTATCTGAGTGTTGGAATACTATAGGCTAGGCAGAGACCTATGGTTGGGTTGGAATGTTGCAGTCCATTGCCAGTTTACTTAGTGGTTTCAATTAAAGATAAGTGTTTTCTGTTGCTTTTGAATTATGCCAATTTATATACATGGTTGATTATTTGTTTATGTATGAATAAATGAAATGATTCAGTTGATTAAGGGAACATAATACTAGTACTTATGTTATTATTATGCCTATGATAAAATGTTGACAGATTCATGTTGTGTGTGTGCTTAATGTGGGTTATTTCAACTATGTTTTGCCTCTATGTGCTTTATTTATATGTAGTTTTGTTTATTGATGAATAGGGATAAGTTTGGTTGAGACCATGGAGGAGCATAAGGTTCAATTAAGGATTTGGGGAGGAAATAGGCACCCCCCTGTGGTGTTCATGCTTCCCCTTGTGGATTAGATGAAGAAAAGGACCATGATTGAGTTGCATATGAGCCCTTACAGAGTAGTAAGGAGGAATGGAGGAAGCTTGGGGCCACATTTTAGGTTGTATGAATGATAGGTTCAGAGCCATTGGCTGTGACATGGGATCATGTAGTTGCATAAGGCTCGCCAATATCTTTCCAACGGTACCAAAATTTCCCAAAATGGACTTGGGATGAGAAATTTATGAGCCAGAGAAGTTGTGTAGTTGGGATTTCAACTTTCCGAACCCGCAATGCGGATTGCGGATTGCGGAAGTCAGAAGGGTGATTCTTTGGAGTTATGTGTGGTGGTTCCAAATTTTGACTCCCGCAACATAGATTGTGGATTACGGAAGTCGGAAGAGTAAATTTTCTGGAGTTGTGAAATGGTGGTTCCGACTTCCACAAGGTGGATTGCGGATTGCGGAAGTTGGAGAGGTAATTTTTACGGATTGGTGAATTTGGAGATCTGACTTCCGAATTCCGCATTTGTGATTGCGGATTGAGGATTTCGGAGGAGTAATTCGTCGAAGTTGAGGGTTTGGGGTTTCCAACTTCCGAATTCTGCATCAGGGGTTGCGGATTACGAAAGTCGGAGGCGTGATTCAACAAGGTGGAATATTGGTGTTCTGATTTTTTATTTCCGCACTGCGGATTGTGGATTGTGGAGGTCGGAGGCGTGATCCTCGTCGAAGTTGTAATCTGTGGTTCCGACTTTCGATTGCAGATTGCGGATTGAATATCATTGCGGCTGTTAAAAAGGTGCATAGTTTGGATAGTTTAAAGAAGAAAAAAATAGCAGGTTGTTCCCCCATCACTCTAAAGGGCACTGAGGGGATCAGGGACGTGACAGAATGGTATCAGAGCCCAAGGTTGCAACACTGGGCTTCTTGGGACAAAGTATGAGTTACAACCATGAAATTGGGTCAGCTATGATGTGGAAGAGGAATTCCGTGCTATGATGAGGGATTGGAAAGGGAGAATTCCTCAATTCTTCTCTTGCTGATATAATTATAATTTCTGAGTTTTATATATATGAAAATATGGCATAGGAATGTTGAAAATGCAAGATATTAGGTAGTTAAAATGTGTATGCATAGTAGGCATACCAAGAAGATAATGCATATTGCACATAACTTATGTGTGCTTGCATATGGTATTGCATATCGATATAAGTTGTTAATAAGCACATTGCATTTCAATTTGAATGCACACCTAACAAGGAAGCACATCCACTAAAGGGATTGCAGGAAAGCTTATGCTGCATGGCTGTGATTCTTGCAAATGTTGCACAAGATATGGAGAAAATATTTTTTAAATGCCTTCTTTACACTTTGCCTTGAGAGATGATGAAAATGTTGTTTCTAGGCTTCTTCATTTTATCAAGATGATATCCTAGATACCATGGTCAACATAACATATCCAAGCTTGTTGGAAATCACAGAAAAAAGACCAATATAATAGAAGCATGGCTGAAGATGTTGATGATGATATTGCATATGACTAGCAGCCTTGTGAAGAAAGGATGGTGCACAAATACATGAGCAAGAGGTTGGTGGAAGGACTGTGTAGCCCTTGGTAAGAAGTCAACTGATCGGGTAACAATAGCATGTTGATGGCATCCATGCAAGTAAGGTTTTATTTATATTAATTGTGTAAATGTTGAGAAAGGATGGGTAAGAATCATTTAACCATGTTTTAATCATCATAAAATGGTATGCACACAATAGTGGATGCATTTATGTGAGTGACATCCCATAGGGTATGGTGAGGTATGTGGTAGTAAAGGAAATGAGCCTCATACCATGTGACTGTTTAAAATTTTTGAATGCATCCATAAGAATAAGAGCATGCCATGTGTGAAACCATGAGAATGTTGGGTTGTGAATCTTGCAGTGCTCAACAAGTATCCTATGAACTCCTTATTGGTGTTAATTTGGGGTGAAATCTCTTTGCCAACAACCAAGGAGTGGGAGAAATCCTGAGGTGTTGCATTTTGATGAAGGATGAAGGCACCCAATCAGTGAACCAAGTAATTAGGGAGATGGCTGGGTATTGTGTTGAAGCATTGACTAAGATGCCCAACTTACCATGGTAAGAAAATTCTGTAGGCACAAGAAAGTTTTAAGATCAATGTTGTAGTGCATTGGGTGCATTAAGTAAATGTACAATTAAAAGATATTATGTAAATCTTGTTGATTATGCATGCATATGTGGGATTGCATATATGTTAATATGCATCGTGTGAATGCATGGCTATGGTGTACATTTCATTGAAATTAGATAATAGATGAAATGGTAGAATTATTAAAAATTATAAGATCCTTTCATGAGATGCTATGGGGGAAAGAATTGCATGAAGAAGGTAGTTGTGTTTTGATGGGACACCAAGATGCTCTGTTGGGAGGACAAAGTTGCATGAAATGATATGGTTGTGTAATCATGAATGATGAAAGTTTTATTTGACTTCATGTATATATGATGTGAATGTATCTTGCAATTTACTGTGATGAGGATGCACATAAAAGTAGATGTATCTCATTGTCTTTGAAAAAATAACAACTGATAGTGTTTGAATTATTGAGCAATATAATTTTGAGATCACTTTAGTCATTGATGTTGCAATGGAAATATTATATGTGTGGATACTCACAACTTTTTTGGCTGACTGAAAATTTCAGATTACAGGTAGAAATGTCTTAGGTATGGCAATGTGGGTAAGTCCATGATAAAGATTGGAATCTACCATGTACAAAAGCTGAAAATTGTGAGAAGGATCTCATGAATGTCAAATCTGATTTCTGTATGAAGTAGATTTGAAATTTTTTTATTTAAGTTTATGAGAGTGATCTCATGGTGGCAAAATCTAAATTTTGTAGTGAACATAATTGTAAATTCAGATTTGAGGTTGATTGAGGAGGACACATTGCAAGAAGAGAAAAAACATATAATTATTTGTGACCCTTGTTAAAATCATGCATGTCTGATTATTAGAATTAATGTCCAAGGCATGTTTTTATTTCAGACTGCTTGAGTGTGATTGTGTATTTTTATTTCTGATTGCTTGAGTGTGCATGTTTTATTTCATACTGCTTGAGTGTGATTAGGGCCTACATGACTCACATCGGAAAGGGGTGTACACCTTTCGGGTTCTGTCTTGTGTTATGGTTGTCAACATTGACTACATCCTAAAGGAATGGACGCATTCTTGGAGTTTCAATATTAGAGAGTGAACTTGTATGAAGTATGTTACAATTTTATATAAGCAATACTGATGAGCTTACCTACCCATATTGTGTTGTCAAGTATTACACATGCAATTGGTAATGCGTGCTAAGGAGCAAAGTGAAGTGGGTGCCGAGGCTAGCGGGAGAGCATGGAGATTCTTATGGCTCCGTAGTAGATCCCTTGACCTGGAAATGGTTATGGTGCAATTCCTTCCATTGGCCTGTTAACCCAGACGGAAGTGTTGGCTTGGAAATGGAGAGGCAAAACCAGGTATGGGACTGGTTTGGCCCCATAAATGATTGGTAAATCTAGTCGGTGCACTGGTTGAGCATTGGATGTTATGGTGCAGTTTGGCACCATAAACACTTGGTAAATCCAGGAGAGGGAAAACCAGGTATGGTACTAGTTTGGAACCATAAACGCTTGGTAAATCCAGTTGGTGCACTGGTTGGGCATTGAAGGTCGTGGAGCAACCTGTGTGCTGGCCAAACATTCGTTATTGTATCCACATCCGATCTCGAGGATTGTAAAGCAAAGAAGGATCATGTGGAGTAATGTGAAGACATTCAATACAGATAAGTATTTGGTTATCTTGCAGCTTCTTGCTTATTTCATATAAATACATGTGTGTATATGATTCTTAAACTCTTGTTTAGAGATAAACCTTATGAAAATGAACTTGACATGTGAATTGACTCAATGTTTAAGTGTAGGTGTTGCTGGAAGCAAGAACCTTGAAGGAATCCTAAGGATACATTTGGACATGTGATTGTCCTAAGAAGCTTTTGGACATGTGATTGCCCTAGGAAGCTCAGTAGGAGTAACAATGAAAAGTGGTGCTAGTGGAATTGTGTGGGTCCTAGCAGCCCAAGGGTTCTATAGGAAATCATGGGGAAGGGTTCCCTAGATGAGAAGCCTTGGATAGATCTTAGACACTAAGTGTCATCTCCAAAACAAGGAAAAGGCGAGTCAAGCATTCATATTTGAAGTGAAAGATACCAAGGAGCATGGAACCACACTGGTGGTGGGGTCCAAAGTGGAATAGGGATAAGAGGGGAAAAATCATACTCTTCTCTTTCCATTTTTTATTTATGCATTTTTGTTAGGAACCCATGTCTTTACTTTGTTAGTATATTGTTGTTGGACGCATATGCTTTGTAAGTCATCCCGTAGTATTTGTTACTGTACCATCCCCATTTTTACTCTTTTCCCTTCTAATGAAAGGAAAAACCTGTTTTTTGTTGCAGAGCTGAGACCAACACTCAGGTTTACCCATATCTCTAGATCTTTTAATCAAAGGGCAGATTTTCTTTCCAAACACTAGAAGAAGGAATGTTACACTACAGAGGCTACTGCAACTATCAACTGCTGGAAGATAGTCATGTCCGGATATACTAGGTACCTTTTTTTGTGGGGGGACAGATGTGAACTTACTGTTTCTTCAGTAACTGATTTAATGGAGATTTTGTGATCAATGTAATCAGTAAGATTAGTGGCCTAGATCGGAGCATATCTCCAGAATTTTCTATCAGTTAGTCATTCTGGCTTACTCGTATTTGTTGCACAGCAGTATCAAATTCTCATAGATTTATGGTTATCAGTTTTTGTGAACCATGGGATAGGAACCTGTTAGAGTTTCTTTAATTCACAATATGAATAGTAAGAAATTATTTTTTTCTTGTGAAAAAAAAGAGTTGACACCAATACTCATTGGGCATTCACTGAAATGTTTATTTATCATTACTTTAATACATAAAAACTATGGAGATTCGTGATGGTGATGCGTTGCATTGATTTCTCTCTTAGAAATTAGAATCAAATTTGAATGGAATAGCAGATTCTATTTTAATTTATCATTGTTTTTTGTAGGGTTTAATTAACCAACATAGTAAGTGTCATAGTAAGTGTCAGAATTGCACGTTATCCATGTCATAGTTATCAATTATGTATATATTTTTTATAATTATTTATTTCAAATTTGGAATGATGACCATAAAATAAATCTTGACAATACACTTATTTCATCATGTTCGCAATCTAGGAATAGGAATGCTCTCTAAGCAACAAAATACAAAAAACAATCATACACAGACTAATTGGGGCAATTATGTTTGTGGTGGGCTTCTTCCATTGTCTCCCATGTTTCCCATGAACTTGTAGCTGATCTATGAATGCTATAGTATTTCGTTGGATTGTATCCTCCTCAAGTATTTCCTGAACTAAACCAGTGGAAACATTAAGGCAGTCAATCACTGATTGGGAACCTTGAGTTATCCCAAGGAGAATATTGAAGTGCATCTATAAATCACTGGTGAATTTTTCAGATTTCATACATTGTAGATTCAATTTTGTTTCTAGAGCTTCCTGTTTTACTTCTAGCAACCTTCTCCATGTGGACGCTAAGATGCTTAGTTGATTGTTGGATTCCTTCTAATTGGTTCATCATCTTTTGAAGACTTAATTTATTTATATCCACATTCCAATCTTCGTCGAACCCTTTGAAACCATTTTGAAAGATCTTTTTGAGATTCTTCATCAGGCCTTACCCAACACACAAAGAGAAAGGGTCTCAGTGTTCTCTAGAGAACTAAGAAGAATTAGCTCACGAGATCTTAATATAACAAGAGGGATACCATATCCCACATAACCCCAAACCACATAAGAAACAACACACTAAGAGAAGGAACCCTTGAATGTTGCTCCCCAAAAGATAACAAATAGAACATGCTTAGGAGAAATTGACATAACGAGAGGGATTTCATATCCCATGGGGCCTTGTATCACTAAGAAGACAATAGACTAAGAGAGGGAACCCATAAACGCCAATACCTGAGAGATAATCTACAAAGAATCCGAGTGTAACATGCAAGACTTAATTTCCTTATGGGATAAGAGAACACCTCTACAATGAATAACCACATCAATGGAGGAGCCAAATATAACTATCCATCCATAGAATTCTAGATATTGGAGAAAAAGTTGCAAAGGAAAATGAAAACAAAATGACTAGGGCATACCTCTCTCGACCACATGCCATTCACCACCTTGAAAGGGCGAGCTAATAGTAGTTGGAGCTCCTTCTGAGGAGCAAACCAAACAATCACGTAGACATTGGTACGTTTGAAATTGCAATGAAAACAACACACACTTGTCCATAACAAAACTAGTTAAGACACTTGCGGTCATAACTTATTTGACTAGAACAAAGTGAGAATCACTCTATTATGTATATACATGTTAATTGACATTTTAGGTGATAGAATTTCATTCTACTAAAAAGAAAGAGGCATGAAAACCCCGACAAAGAATACCACAAAGTACATCATCGAGACTCGAATATGATGGACAAATTGAGTAGAGGTTTCCATAAGAGAAATGAAAGGGAAACTGGTTAAAAATTAATATTTTATAATGAAAAACAATTTATATTAAAATAAATATAATGTTTATATTCATAGTTATGGAACTTTTTAATTAAAAAAAAATCTATAATAAACATTTTTCAACCATAAAAATTTATATAAAAATGTAAAACTTAATTGCACACAAAAACAAAAACAAAAATTCTAAGTTATGTAGTTAGCTTAGTTTAACCTCTAACTTCTACCTTCTATTACAAAGTTCTTTTGAATCTAAAAATTGAAATTTGCAAACCAATCTACTTTTTATTAACCTGATTTTCAACTCAACATTAAGAATCTCCAAAGAGTTGCAAACCACAACCATTCACTCTGCTTTGATTCATTTCTTCATCCAAACATTCACCCCCTAAAATAAACAATAGCAAGTAGTCCTTGTGGAGTTATAAGGAGCATGAAAAGAAGTTTACAAAGATCGATCTCGCGCAATTGGATGGTATTACAACAAATAGTGGTTCATTGCATATTTGTGATGGTTATATGCTCATTTTTGGGGGAAGGCATATCACTCCTTCGATTATCATGTTTTGACACAAGAAAGGCCTTGTTTGATAATTGGCACATGAGCCTTGGTCGCATTCAACACATTAAGAATGTCAAGACCTAGCATTATGTTTGCGTTACCATATTCTTATGAACGGTTTTGTGCAAGACAATCTTTTCGTTATTATTTAAGTTTTATGTTATAAACAATATAAATTCAAAGTTGGTGTGCTATGCTTTGAAGACAACTATGAATTTAATACATTGATCATGGGCATAGTTGTTTGGTCATGACAGGTGATTTAATGAACAAAGGTCCATGCAACAACAAGCATTGTCATGCATCATATTTATTGACAAAGATTGTGATATACAATTTTTTTGGAGGGCATGGGAGGCACATATTGGCAATGTATATCGTAAAATATGTGTCATGCATATCCTAACAACCTCATGCAATTCTAAAATAGGCATTAATTGAAATGAGGTATGACATACAACTTGTGTATGTTGATCATGGGATATTAATTATGATTTAATTGATTTGTGTAATAATAGGGTTGAAGTCATGCATCATAGTTATACAGATTGATTTAAATGTTAAGCTTGTTATCGATATTTGTCATGATTTTGTCCATAATTTAAAAGCCATCGGGGATACTTAACCAATCAAATACAATGCCACCTTAGATTTGTCATACCACGTTTTGTGCAACATTTGATTTGGTGGTTGATAGGGTAATTTAGGGTTGATCACAACCGTTCATTTGCGGCTCATGTATAGCATGACCGGTATTACCACCCTTTCTTTTATGGTTTTCCCTCTTCACTTTGTTTTGGCCCTCACCTTTATAACTGTTAATGCAAATGTTGCAACTCCATTATGATTCTGTAACCACCCTATGTACCTTTAAAAGGGCACCCTTACCTATTGTTTAGATTCCCATGGAGCTAAAAAAAGGATTTCATGGCATAATTTATGGTTAGCAGTCTACAAGAATTCTTAGATAGAGTGTGGTACATGCAAGGTAACTTGACACCTTTACTTGTTGTTGTTTATGAGCTAGTTGTGATTTAAGTATTGCATAGATTTTTGTTTTGAACATTTCAACTGACCTAGCCTTTAGCTTTTTCCAATTAGCCCCGCAAAACCAGGCCATATTATGGCATTATATTAAATGCTAATACAAAGTGGGGCTATTCATTGTCAAAGAACCAATATTTTTCCCACAATTCAACATTGCGAGATTGTTTACAAATAAATCCATTTAAGTGCTCAAAACACACTACTCCACAACCTTTTCCCTTTTCACTAGCCTACATCCAAAGACTAGTATCTTTTTTTTTGTTTTTTTGTTTTTTAAATACCCTGCATTGGTTTCATTGTGCCCACTTCACATCCTTGATATGTATGATCAGATATAGAACTTGTATATAGATAATATAATGAAATAATTGGCAAAGGGCTATTTTTCAAAAGAGAATTAAAAAGTTGGGTTCTTTCTACATATTAAATCATCCATAGTGTAACAACCCCATTTTGACCCTTAGGATATATTGGCTTTTAAATGTAAATATTGTACATATGTGATGTATAATTCCTAGCGTGGAGCTCAAGGCCAAGGCCCCGCTAATGGATGCTCAGCTTTGAGAGGCAAGTATTTGACATTGTGTGATCCATGTGCTATTAAGCCATGGAAATTGTAAAATGATGTAAATATCATGTAATAAAAATACCAAGGGTTGGCTATGGATGCAACTAAATGAGGGGAAACTATGTATCCACTAGGGATAGGTGAGGGGGTTATGGGATTGGAACATAGGCTGCCATATGTCACCTTGGGAACCCCTTTGATTATCCTAGTTGTCATTAATTCTGTTGTAAGGAGGTGGGTGAGAAAATAAGTCCATGAGAGTTGAAGGGTATGGGCTCTGTCTGACTTGTCTCATAAGTCACTCCACCTCATGGGAGGACGTTTTCGCTCATCCCCATGCCATGTAAATAATTCTAGCTTCAGTGAGGGGGAAGACACATACCAGGGGGGAGACATAGCAGAGAGATAGAACCAAAATTCACGATTTGGGGAAAACCAAGTTTTGCAGAGCGAAGATTGCTCAGAAATCGACTTGGGAAGGGAAATCCATTGGGGAATCCTTAGACCCGAACCCCAGGGGAGATTTGGAGAGAGAGAGATGCTCAAAAACCCGTGAGAAACCCAGATCTGTTAGCCCAAACTCACAGACAAGGGACAGAACCTTTCGGCCGTAACCCTGAGGAGATCCAAGCATGGATGACATAATGCAGGAGAGTGAGAAGAGGTTGGAACCGCTTGATAAACCCGGTGAAGGATGTTTGTTTGAGTCTGTAACTTTGTGGTTGAACTCACTGGCTTAGCTTCCTCCTACCTTGTCTCTTGGCATGCTTGATAAACCCAACTGTGTGGTGGATTAGCATGACTGTTGGTGTGAAACCAAAGCTGTGAGTAAACCTGGGTAGTTCCTCCATAGTGGATACATAGCCTTAGCTCGGGGGTGGTATCTGAGTGCTGGAATACTAAAGGCTAGGCAGAGACCTATGGTTGGGTTGGAATGTTGCAGTCCATTGCCAGTTTACTTAGTGGTTTCAATTAAAGATAAGTGTTTTCTGTTGCTTTTGAATTGTGCCAATTTATATACATGGTTGATTATTTGTTTATGTATGAATGCATGAAATGATTCAGTTGATTAAGGGAACATAATACTTGTACTTATGTTATTATTATGCCTATGATGAAATGTTGATAGATTCATGTTGTGTGTGTGCTTAATGTGGTTTATTTCAGCTGTGTTTTGCCTCTATGTGCTTTATTTATATGTAGTTTTGTTTATTGATGAATAGGGATAAGTTTGGTTGAGACCATGGAGGAGCATAAGGTTCAATGAAGGCTTTGGGGAGGAAATAGGCACCCCCCTATGGTGTTCATGCTTCCCCTTGTGGATTAGATGAAGAAAAGGACCATGATTGAGTTGCATATGAGCCCTTACAGAGTAGTAAGGAGGAATGGAGGAAGCTTGGGGCCACATTTTAGGTTGTATGAAGGATAGGTTCTGAGTCATCAACTGTGACATGGGATCATGCAGTTGCATAAGGCTCGCTGATATTTTTCCAACGGTACCGAAATTTCCCAAAATGGACTTGGGATGAGAAATTTATGAGCCAGAGAAGTTGTGTAGTTGGGATTTCGACTTTCCGAACCCACAATGCGGATTGCGGATTGCAGAAGTCAGAAGGGTGATTCTTTGGAGTTATGTGTGGTGGTTCCAACTTCTGACTCCTGCAACGCGGATTGTGGATTGCGGAAGTCGGAAGAGTAAATTTTCTGGAGTTGTGAAATGGTGGTTCCGATTTCCGCAAGGTGGATTGCGGATTGCGGATTGCGGAAGTCAGAGAGGTAATTTTTAGGGATTGGTGAATTTGGAGTTTTGACTTCTGAATTCCGCATTTGTGATTGCGGATTGAGGATGTCGGAGGAGTAATTCGTCGAAGTTGAGGGTTTGGGGTTTCCAACTTCCGACTTCCGCATCGGGGGTTACGGATTGCGGAAGTCGGAGGCATGATTCAACAAGGTGGAATATTGGTGTTCTGATTTTCGATTTCCGCACTACGGATTGTGGATTGTGGAGGTCGGAGGTGTGATCCTCGTTGAAGTTGTAATCTGCGGTTCCGAATTTTGATTGCGGATTACGGATTGAATATCATTGTGGCTGTTAAAAAGGTGCATAGTTTGGATAGTTTAAAGAAGAAAAAAATAGCAGGTTGTTCCCCCATCACTCTAAAGGGCACTGGGGGGATCAGGGACATGATAGAATGGTATCAGAGCCCAAAGTTGCAACACCGGGGATTCTTGGGACAAAGTATGAGTTACAACCATGAAATTGGGTTAGTTATGACGTGGAAGAGGAATTCCATGCTATGATGAGGGATTGGAAAGGGAGAATTCCTCAACTCTTCTCTTGCTGATATAATTATAATTTCTGAGTTTTATATATATGAAAATATGGCATAGGAATGTTGAAAATGCAAAATATTAGGTAGTTAAAATTTGTATGCATAGTAGGCATACCAAGAAGATAATGCATATCGCACGTAACTTATGTGTGCTTGCATATGGTATTGCATATCGATAAAAGTTGTTAATAAGCACATTGCATTTCAATTTGAATGCACACCTAACAAGGAAGCACATCCACTAAAGGGATTGCAGGAAAGTTTATGCTGCATGGCTGTGATTCTTGCAAATGTTGCACAAGATATGGAGAAAATATTTTTTAAATGCCTTGTTTACACTTTGCCTTGAGAGATGATGAAAATTTTGTTTCTAGGCTTCTTCATTTTATCAAGATGATATCCTAGATACCATGGTCAACATAACATATCCAAGTTTGTTGGAAATCACAGAAAAAAGACCAATATAATAGAAGCATGGCTGAAGATGTTGATGATGATATTGCGTATGACTAGCAGCCTTGTGAAGAAAGGATGGTGCACAGATACATGAGCAAGAGGTTGATGGAAGGACTGTGTAGCCCTTGGTAAGAAGACAACTGATCAGGTAACAATAGTATGTTGATGGCATCCATGCAGGTAAGGTTTTATTTATATTAATTGTGTAAATGTTGAGAAAGGATGGGTAAGAATCAGTTAACCATGTTTTAATCATCATAAAATGGTATGCACATGATAGTGGATGCATTTATGTGAGTGACATCCCATAGGGTATGGTGAGGTATGTGGTAGTAAAGGAAATGAGCCTCATACCATGTGACTGTTTAAAAATTTTGAATGCATCCATAAGAATAAGAGCATGCCATGTGTGAAACCATGAGGATGTTGGGTTGTGAATCCTGCAGTGCTCAACAAGTATCCCATGAACTCCCTATTGGTGTTAATTTGGGGTGAAATCTCTTTGCCAACAACCAAGGAGTGGGAGAAATCTTGAGGTGTTGCATTTGGGTGAAGGATGAAGGCACCCAATTAGTGAACCAAGTAATTAGGGAGATGGCTGGGTATTGTGTTGAAGCACTGACTAAGATGCCCAACTTACCATGGTAAGAAAATTCTGTAGGCACAAGAATGTTTTAAGATCAATGTTGTAGTGCATTGGGTGCATTAAGTAAATGTACAATTAAAAGATATTATGTAAATCTTGTTGATTATGCATGCATATGTGGGATTGCATATATGTTAATATGCATCGTGTGAATGCATGGCTATGGTGTACATTTCATTGAAATTAGATAATAGACGAAATGGTAGAATTATTAAAAATTATAAGATCCTTTCATGAGATGCTATGGGGGAAAGAATTGCATGAAGAAGGTAGTTGTGTTTTGATGGGACACCAAGATGCTCTGTTGGGAGGACAAAGTTGTATGAAATGATATGGTTGTGTAATCATGAATGATGAAAGTTTTATTTGACTTCATGTATATATGATGTGAATGTATCTTACAATTTACTGTGATGGGGATGCACATAAAAGTAGATGTATCTCATTGTCTTTGAGAAAATAACAACTGATAGTGTTTGAATTATTGAGTAATATAATTCTGAGATCACTTTAGTGATTGATGTTGCAATGGAAATATTATATGTGTGGATACTCACAACTTTTTTGGCTGACTGGAAATTTCAGATTACAAGTAGAAATGTCTTAGGTATGGCAATGTGGGTAAGTCCATGATAAAGATTGGAATCTACCATGTACAAAAGCCGAAAATTGTGATAAGGATCTGATGAATGTCAAATCTGATTTTTGTATGAAGTAGATTTGAAAATTTCTGATTTAAGTTTATGAGAGTGATCTCATGGTGGCAAAATCTAAATTTTGTAGTGAACATAATTGTAAATTCAGATTTGAGCTTGATTGAGGAGGACACATTGCAAGAAGAGAAAATACATATGAAAAACATATAATTATTTGTGACCCTTGTTAAAATCATGCATGTCTGATTATTAGAATTAATGTCCAGGGCATGTTTTTATTTTAGACTGCTTGAGTGTGATTAGGGCCTACATGACTCACATCGGAAAGGGGTGCACACCTTTCGGGTTCTGTCTTGTGTTATGGTTGTCAACATTGACTACACCCTAAAGGAATGGACGCATTCCTGGTGTTTCAATATTAGAGAGTGAACTTGTATGAAGTATGTTACAATTTTATATAAGCAATACTGACGAGCTTACCTACCCATATTGTGTTGTCAAGTATTAAACATGCAATTGGTAATGCGTGCTAAGGAGCAAAGTGAAGTGGGTGCCGAGGCTGGCGATAGAGCATGGAGATTCCTATGGCTCCGTAGTAGATCCCTTGACCTAGAAATGGTTATGGTGCAGTTCCTTCCATTGGCCTGTTAACCCAGATGGAAGTGTTGGCTTGGAAATGGAGAGGGAAAACTAGGTATGGGACTGGTTTGGCCCCATAAATGATTGGTAAATCTAGTCGGTGCACTAGTTGAGCATTGGATGTTATCGTGCAGTTTGGCACCATAAACGCTTGGTAAATCCAGTCGATGCACTGGTTGGGCGTTGAATGTTGTGGAGCAACCTGTGTGTTGGCCAAACATTCATTATTGTATCCACATCTGATCTCAAGGCTTGTAAAGAAAAGAAGGATCATGTGGAGTAATGTGAAGATGCCCAATATAGATAAGTATTTGGTTATCTTGCAGCTTCTTGCTTATTTCATATGAATACATGTGTGTATATGATTCTTAAACTCCTGTTTAGAGATAAACCCTATGAAAATGAGCTTGACATGTGAATTGACTCAATGTTTAAGTGTAGGTGTTGCTGGAAGCAAGAACCTTGAAGGAATCCTAAGGATACATTTGGACATGTGATTGTCCTAGGAAGCTCAGTAGGAGTAACAATGAAAAGTGGTGCTAGTGGAATTGTGTGGGTCCTAGCATCCCAAGGGTTCTATATGCAATCATGGGGAAGGGTTCCCTGGATGAGAAGCCTTGGACATACCTTAGACACTAAGTGTCATCTCCAAAACAAGGAAAAAGCGAGTCAAGCATTCATATTTGAAGTGAAAGATACCAAGGAGCATGGAACCACACTGGTGGTGGGGTCCAAAGTGGAATAGGGATAAGAGGGGAAAAATCATACTCTTCTCTTTCCATTTTTTATTTATGCTTCTTAGAAACATAAAATTGTTGAATGCATGTCATGGATGAAAGATTGATTGTGTTTATTTTGTTTGAAATAAATTGTGAATGTTGAATTAGTTAATTCCCCGTGGAAGGATGAACATGAATGAGTTCATTTGTATGTTGGACAAACATGAAATGTGTGGAATTCTCATGGATAAATCATGAACTTCCGATGTCAATTGGGAAAGTAATTGAATGATCTTAATGATTATGTTATGCATGGCCTAACAAGAATTGCAATGATGAATTTCACAGGTGAAAAGTAAATCAATTGGTTGCAACCATTACAAGACAAGTGTTGCTAGTAAGAAAAGTGTGGACAGTTGTGCACATTGACCATGGAAATAGACCAAAAGCTATTGGATTTGGATTAAAGTATTCTTCAGACAATTGCCAAGACCCAAGAAAATCTTGGGGAAATGATCGAGCTACAAAAGCAACAAAATGAGATGAACCACAAGGTTTTGTAGGACTCTATTTGTTTGCAAAATGAGGTAAAAGGAATTCTGGAAGCTATCAACAGTGGAAAGGACAGTATGTCAATTAAGAGGAAGTCACCTAATCAGCCCATTTAGAAATGCTCAAGGCTGGAAGAATCAAGGGAAATGGAGTAGGTAAAGAAGAAGCAGCCACTGAAATTTTGGGAATGTGGAGGAAATCATCGCTTCCGTAACTTCCCAACAAAGGAAACCAAGAAGAATTGTAGCCATGAAGTTTCCATACTTGTGGATCAATTGGAAGGTAGAGAAAAGAAAGGGATTGTTGTGGAGCTGGAAGGTCAAAGCCAACAGAAGCAGCCTATTGAAACCAAGGACTTGGTCCTGGAAGCTCAAAGTAAAAGATGAAATGCAAGACAGACCTGCCACATCTTATGAATTTTGGACATGTGTAAATTGTGTATGCACTCCTAACTATTGGAACACCGAGGACAATGTTATTCTAAGGGGAAGGTAAATGTAATATCCCCATTTTGACCCTTAGGATATATTGGATTTTAGATGTAAATATTGTACATATGCAATGTATAATTCCTAGCATGGATCTCAAGGCCAAGGCCCCGCTAGGGAATGCTCAGCTTTGAGAGGCAAGTATTTGACATTGTGTGATCCATGTGCTATTAAGCCATGGACATTGTAAAATGATGTAAATACCATGTAATAAAAATACCAAGGGCTGGCTATGGGTGCAACTAAATGAGGGGGAACTATGTATACACTAGGGAGAGGTGAGGGGGTTATGGATTGAACCATAGGCTGCCATATGTCACCTTGGGAACCCCTTTGAATGTCTTAGTTGTCATTAATTTTGTTGTAAGGAGGTGGGTGAGAAAATCAGTCCGTGAGAGTTGATGGAATATGGGTAGCCCTGAAATCCATAAGGAAATGTATGGGATTTGTCTGACTTGTCCCATAAGTCACTCCACCTCAAGGGAGGAATTTTTTCGCTCATCCCCATGCCATGGGAATCATTCTAGCTTCAGTGAGGGGGAAGACATAAACATGGGGGGAGACGAAGCAGAGAGATAGAACCAGAATTCGCGATTTGGGGAAAACCACGTTTTGTAGAGCGAAGATCGCTTATAAATCGACGTGGGAAGAGAAATACGTTGGGGGATCCTTAGACCCGAAACATGGGGGCGATTTAGAGAGTGGGAAATGCTCAGAAACCCGTGAGAAAACCATATCTGTTAGCCCGAAATCATAGACATGGGACATAACCTTTCGACCGTAACCTTGAGGAGATACAAGCGTGGATGACACAGTGCAGAAGAGCGAGCTGAGGTTGAAACCGATTGATAAACCTGGTGAATACTGTTTGTTTGAGTCTGTAGCTCTGTGGTTGAGTTCACTGGATTAGATTCCTCCTCCCTTATCTCTTGGCATGCTTGATAAACCCAACTGTGTGTTGGCTTAGCATGACTGTTGGTGTGAAACCAAATCTGTGAGTAAACTTGGGTAGTTCCTCCGTAGTGGATACATAGCCCCAGCTCAAGGGTGGTCTCTGAGTGCTTGAATACTACAGGCTAGGTAGATACCTATGGTTGGGTTGGAATGTTGCAGTTCATAGCCAATTTAATTGGTGGTTTCAATTAAATATAAGTGTTTCCTATTGCTTTTGAATTGTGCCAATTTATATACATGGTTGATTGTTTGTTTATGTATGAATGCATGGAATGATCCAGCTGATTAAGGGAAATTAATACTTGTACTTATGTTATTATTATGCCTATGATGAAATGATGATAGATGCATGTTGTGTGTGTGCTTAATGTGGTTTATTTCAGCTGTGTTTTTTCTCTATGTGCTTTATTTATATGTAGTTTTGTTCATTGATGAATAGGGATAAGTTTGGTTGAGACCATGGAGGATCAGAAGGTTCAGTTAAGGATTTGGGAAGGAAATAGGGACCCCCTTGTGGTGTTCATGCTTCGCCTTATGGATCAGATGAATAAAAGGACCATGACTTAGTTGCATATGAGCCCTTACAAAGTAGTAAGGAGGAATGGAGGAATCTTAGGGCCACATTCTAGGATGGATTAAGGATAGGTTCAGAGTCATTGGATGCGGCAGAAGATCATGCAATTGCATAAGGCTCACCGAGAGATTTCCAATGGTACCAAGCTTGCCCAAAATGGACTTGGAATGAGAAATTTATGAGCCAGAGAAGTTGTGTAGTTGGGCTTCCGACTTTTTGAACCCGCAATGTGGATTGCGAAAGTCGGAAGGGTGATTCTTTGGAGTTATGCATGGTGGTTCCGACTTCCGAGTTACGCATTGCGGATGTCGAAGGAGTAATTATTCTAAGTTGAGGGTTTTGGATTTCCGACTTCCGACTTCCGCATCCCGGGTTGTGGATTGCGGAATTCGGAGGCATAATTCGACGAGGTGGAATATTGGTGTTCCGATTTCCGATTTCTGCACTGTGGATTGCGGAGGTTGGAGGTGTGATCCTTGTCGACGCTATAATCTACGGTTCTGACTTTCGATTGTGGATTGCAGATTGTAGACTGAATATCATTGTGACTGTGAAAAAGGTGTATAGTTTGGATAGTTTAAAGAAAAAAATAATATAGCAGGTTGTTCCCCCATCACTCTAAAGGGAACTAAGAGGATCGGGGACGTGAAACATAGTCTCTGTACTATCCTTTTACCATACAAATTCTCCTCAAAAGATATGCCCTTTACCAATGAATATTTGAGGGCATAAGCTTAGTAATTGCTCTATTTTGTAAAAAAAGAAAAAGAAAAAGAAAAAGGGAACACCACTTTGTTCCTGATTAGAAGTCCTAGTTAAAATAAAATTTGTTTATTGCAAAGTCCTCCCTTTGTTTAATGATACCAATGTCACATACCCCAATTTTGTAAAAATTATGCAGTTACTTTATTTTATTCCTAATACATTATGTTAAATTTAATGCTAAGTAGGAATTGATGACTCAGTAGAGTCACTAGAAATGGAATGTAATTCAGAATATTTTATTATTAATAAATAAATTATGGAGACAAAAGCATGGGAGAGCTGTTAAAAAGAGGTTACTGGTCAAACTGGTAGATGGAACTAGGTGGAAAGGCAAAAGACAAGTGGCAGCATCCTCAAACACTTCCTAAGTTGCAGGTGGCAACTTCCCTATATTTGGGGTCATGATTCCCCAAGAAAGTGGAATCTGAGCAGGTGGCTCATTAATGACAGTTAACCCAACAAAGACCTAGGCAATCTTTTAAATAGTACTCAATGAACAGAGCTGGGGGTTCGAATTGTTCAGGAGGGAGAATGCATTCAGGTGAATGTTATTCATGAGTCCCATTGAGGAAGAGGGAAATATACAGAAGGAAGTTGTTTGAGAGGAATGCTGCAGTAACTTGGTTCCATTATAGCTATTTGGGCTGAGAGAATTACTTTGCTGCACCTAGTTCCATCCAGGGAGACCAAAGCAAGCTCGGGGGTCCTGAGAAGTTGCTGTCTGGGCACTCTCCAGGAGTTGGTAGGGAGGAACAGCCTCCCATTGCTGTTGTTGTCCACAGCTTATACAGGTTCTGTTATCTTATTGCTTTATGATTGTTATTTTATTCCATTATGTTTATTAAATATGCATGGATGTATGCTGTGTTTAGTTTCCATGTCTGAGGAGTAATTAATTAGAAAGTTAAAAATCTCAGAATAGCCATAGTTAGATTTGGTAGAGTTACTGTGTCTATTAGTTAAGAAGTAATTATTACTAATTAGGTATCTATACGGTATTTAATACAGTAGTAATACCTAAGCAGTAACTTATTATTACATTTATAACAACGTATCTATCATGTATTCAAAACAACTGTAAGACTTTCAGAATTAGTTTATTAATACAAATTTAAACCTAGTTAATCATAATTATTGAATAGATAAGCATGGGTTACATATAAATAATTGTACTCTGTATATTACAAAATTAAATAAACAATCGTAGGAAACAATAATAATACTTTTAACAATAAAAATTACAGTATTGATATTATGATAAATAACATTGCAGAGGAACTGTATGCCACGGTTAGGTGATCTATCAAAGCACAAACCCTAATTAATTTTAACAAGTCTTTACATTGCAATCAAATTAATATGCAAAAACCCTAACAGAGAATTACTCAAAGAATTTAACTTTGTTAAATAACTTAGTTATTGTTTTAAAAACAAAAGATTTAGCAGAACCCTATTGACTCAGTATCAAGCTTAAACAGTATAGTATTAACTTCCACTAAACTCTCCATTTCGACAGAGTCATAATCAAAACAATAGAACAAGCAACTAACAAAATCATGACCGTGGAGTTCAAATTGAACCCTATCATTCCAGTTTTTACAACAAGAAATTATCAGCAGAGAAATAACTTGGTTATTAATCTTAAAAACAAAAGAAGTAACAGAACAATATCTAGCATGATATGGAGCTTAAAAGATATAGTATTATCCTTCCTTAAACTTTCATTTACCGCAGAATCATAATCGAAATGACTGAACGAGCAATCAAAGGGAATCACAACTGTAAACTTTGGATCAAGCCCTATCATTTATGCAGCTCACAAATATCAACAGAGTCACATTGTATATGATAGCTTAAGCATTTGAACTGATTTTCCAACAGTAAAATAGTCCGGGTCAAACCCTACCAGCCCCGCTTGAACAAGCAAAGCATTTGCTAAAAAGTTAATGCAATGTTTCCACATACAGCCAAGTCACAAATCCACTGTATAAGTGGATTACAAACTTAAAATTTACTTACTGCTGAATATAGCATAGAACTAAAACGCATGCGACGAACAAGCCCAAGGTACAAGCAAAAACCTTATAATAAGTTAAATTCCAAAACCCTGGGTAAAAACCCTGAGAAAAATTTTACGAGTACAATATTAAAACCTTGAGGCCATAACCTCATCTTCAGACAGGCTCACAGCCTTGTCTTCCTCCCTTCTATACATTAAAACTTATGTAGCAAACCCTATCTACCAAAAACAAGAAAAATCAATTACAATCTTGACCGAAGCCATAACATTTCCTTCATACCACAGGGTGAACCTGTTAAGGAACTGGAGTAACAAGCAGATAAAAGACTAAACAGGACGGTGATATTCGCAGAGTTGTTCTTTCAAGTCCAAACCCTAACTGCCTTATCAAACCAGCAAGGAGGAAAATGCCATGGTGAGAACCAGGCTTACCCGGTAGAGCCAATCGTTGAAGCTCATGCCATCCATACCTGTAAAGAGGAGCAAGAACCTACAACGACAATCTTGGTGTCAGTTACAAACGTATCTATATCAAAATCATTTCTTTAACTAGAAAAACGAAGGAACAGTTCTGTATCTTACCAGCGTTTTGGAAGGAAGTTTTTAACACTGTAATTAGCCTGACAACCACGAGCTGAATGAATGTAAACCCTACCCTTATCACCAAAAGAACGAGTTGACAGAAACAAAGGGCAACTACCACATGGAAGCTCTTAACAGAATCGAGTCGGGAGATGTAGTCACGCTGTGACAGGGTTAGAACTGGTAACAAAAGGGATAAACCCTAGGTCCTAACAAACTCACAATTGCCAACAACAAAAACAAATGACTCTCGAGCGATACAATGGATAAGCACAAAGAACTGTAGTTGCATGGGAGCTATTCCCAACAACGTTTCGGAAAAACTCAGACCAGGAGGGTTTGCAGAGCGACCAAGCCCGAAGGCTAAGGAGAAATGACAATGTAGGGTTGAGTCAACGTTTATGTATCACAAATGCGTGGCCCTGGAGCAGCCACGTAACTGTTTAATAATTTGCATGCAGTGGGTCGACGGGCTATAGTCTAAAAACAAGAGTTTCCATTATTTGTTTTCCAAACACACCCATAGTTTGAATATTCTTTATGAGCACGATATCATAGTATAACCTATCCTGTTGACAAAACCAAGGAGTTGGAACCCTAACTACGAACTTTGCATAATATATAATGAAGCTTTACCTTATAGTTAAGTAAGCCATACTTTATAAAGGTGATCCAAGATTTAAAACATAGAGGATTTTACTTCTAATAAGAGAATTCAAGAACATGGGAACATTGACAAGATACAAGTAGTTCAAAACATGAATTCCACATCATTTAGTCTCAAGTGAACAAAACAAAGAGTTATCATTTCTTTTTCTATAAGAGAATGGGGTGATTTTAAGAATAGTTGCTTGCATTTCTTCTACTAAAGTGCCATTGGCTATAGTTCGCGCAGATAAGGAAGGACTTGTTATAATATAACTCATACTTTTAGCACTCAAGATACATAACCCTCAGTCTTGGGATTTAAGTTACTCTAGCCCCTTTTCAATCGACGTTACAAAATAATGACAACCTCTCTTGTTATCCTCAAGGCTCAAAGAGTTTACTCAAGATAGCTTCTAGTTTGTAGTTCTTTGTCAATCATAGAAATAAGAACAGATCCTTTACAAATGCAGTTGCAAATCAAATATTTTCTAACTTCAAAAACTCGATATGATGTGATAACAATGACAAAATGAAAACTGGTCCGAGTATGGTCACCCAGTTGTATTTTTTTTACAGTGATAATTATGAAGTATAATTGCATTACAGAATTTCATCAAAGAACACACACTCCATAGATTTAGTTAATTCTTTTGTTCTCAAGAAACACAGCTATCATATTCTCTAGAAATTCTAATTCTATATCAGTAAGATCTTGAGGAGGTCATAGGATGAATGCTACCTTTAAACACTTGATAACCTAGATAGCATGCTTAGACTTTTTACTGAAGGATTTGGTACAGCTAACTGATTATCATACTTTAAAGATTTAAACGTAGCGACCGCACATTACCTGTATATCTGTAAGAGAAAGACATTTTGATGCATTAGCTCGGAAGCTAAGTAAGCCCAGTCTGCTTTGGCAACTCCCCCTTGTGGTTGAAAAACAGAAAACAATCAGCAACAGTAAAGAAACTCATAACAAAATCTAAGTGTAACAATAGATCATTCAGACATATTTATGATCACTTTAACTAATCAAACAGATCAATGAATGCATTTATTAATATTCCTTGCTATTTTTAAAAAATTTAAATTTTTTTGGAAATTTTGGGTTTTGACAACCAACCTACCTCAACATCTTTCTCGACCAATTGAAATGCTTAGTTGGAATAAGATGAAGTGTTGTACTTAAAATCATGATTGTGTTTGTATGGTAAATTAGTGATGGTTTTACATATTGAATGGAAATTAACGTGGTACATTTGGATGCTAACGAGTTTATTTAGCAAAGGGTTGAGAAGGAGACATAGGTGTAGACCAAAAACAACATCGTAGGAAGGAACAAGGAGATCAAGTTTTTTTTTTTCATTTCAACATTGATTCTGATGATTTTAACTAACTCACATAAACTGGTCATCTATTCCTAGGTGGGAAAGTATCCTGACAGCCTTTGATACCACCCATGCCATTGTTATGCCCACACCCTAACATTGATAATGTTCCCAAGTTATAAGCTATTGATGGATGGGAGGTGAATCTTGATCAACCTTGTGAAGGAGTCATGGGTTGGGGGTTACCTAAGCATGAGAAACCAACCCCTACACCCTAGTATGGTGTTGCATCTATCAATTCTTCCTTGCATTCCAAAAATAGGGCTAATCTCATTCCCCTTGTGACTAAACAAATGCTTAGAGACAAGGCTGGGGAAACTCATCATTATTCTTCTCCCAATTTTGAAAAATTGTGTGAAGCCCCCCTACCTCTTCCCACCCAAATAGAAGGTTGTAAAATCAAATACATGCACTAGGGGTGCCATTACTCATTTAGATACACACCTTGAGATTTCTTCCTCTTGCGGTTATGGTGGTTTACTGATTCTATGTTGTGATTTGAGTTATTTTCACTTGACTGAACATCACATTTTTTACTTGGAAATGGACAAGCAACATTTGTTTAATGCATGGCTAAATTTTGATCGGTACATTGAGATACTTACTTAGTAATGTATCATGTTTTGGATAATATGTATGGTTCTATCAAAATGTTTAGTTATGGGAGGTACAAGTGGGATTCATTTATGATTGATTGGTTGTTCGCATAACAAGAAAGTATTGTTATTATTTGTGATGTGGTTGAAAATTATTGGTTTATGTATTAGCCTTGTTTGGAAATTGAGGTATATGGGAGACATAAGGTTGCTTGAGCGTCACGATCTCATCCCCCTCGTTGGCTGGTCAATGATGATATGTGATAGGACCCCCTCCCCTTTTCTCGTTCTTTTACCTCAAATTTTACTATGTTGATTTATTGTAGTTACTTTACCTTCCCCAATGAATTTAAAGTACTCCTTTCCTTTAAAAAAATGATAACAGTCCCCTCATAAACATTTTTTGTTAACAATAAATTAAAGGGGTTAGTTATAATTGATAACCACCCAAACAAAATCATAAAAGGAAGGGGATGGGACTAACTAGAGGAGGAGATTTTGAGAAGAAAAAAGCGGTATGCTAAGAGCTTAAAAGTTTTTTTTTTTAGTTTTCATTTGCATTCCACAATTTGTTTGTATTTGATTTGATATATTTGTTGATAGGGAAGTCTCACAAAGTGATAGAGAATGATGAAGTAAATTTGTGTTTTGCTTGCATTTAAAAGGTATTTGTTTATTTGTCTATGTTTATTGTGTTAGAAGATCCACATGATTTGTTGGTTCTAATCAATGGCATCATATGTAGATAAAAGACTTGAAGTGACATCTTGATTTGTATCACTGAACCATGTTGCATCTTGTTTCGCTTCTCTATTCATTTGAATGTTCTTGTACAATCTCGCAAAAATCGAGAGCAACTTAAGTCTTTCTTGTTCCAAGTCTTCATAAAGGCTTGTAAAACATGATCAGATATAAAATGCTTTATGGACTCAATTTATTTTAATGAAAGATTGTTATTAGGCTCTTACACTCTCCAATGTTCTCGCGTTTTCTCTCTTCTTACTTTTTCAATCACATTTTTTGCTTTCTCTATTTTGAATATTTACAATTTCAGTTTATCTCGGTTAGTTTTCTTTCTATCACTACAAGTTTTGCATACTTATTTCAAGCAACAAAAACATATTCAAAAGCATAACATATAAGGAGAAAAAAACATAAAAAAAACATTCATGGAATGCTGGTAGTTGTATTAACACATTATACAACCTGACAAGAACTCTAAATAGTTCTCGTTTTCTTGTGGTCACATTGGTTGTTTTTACCTCCGTTTCAAAAAGTGGTGCTACTAGTAGAGTCATTTTTTTGGGTTTTTTTTTTTTAGATTTTGAATCTTTAAATACCTAAAAAATATCAACGTTTTTATTTTCAAGTGTATTTAACAAAGAAATATATATTTAAAAGCAACCTATAATGATAATAATAAAATAAAATAATAATATTTTTTATAACAAATATTAAAAATATTAGAAATTAAAACAAAAATTAATGTTGACATGGACCCTTCTTACTAGGCATCGAGCTTTGATGATGGGCATCGGGCCTTTGTCCAAGCACCGAAGGGGTGACCCCTCGACAGTGGTGGCTTCGAACTCATCGCTGCTGAGGGGAGCACCCCTTTGACACCCGAGCTGCGAAGGGGGGACGGGAGGGCCAAGAGGAGGGGCAGCTTGCCCACCCCACCATTTTAAATTTTTTTCCCACCCCAACATTTTTAAATTTTTTTAATATATTTTATATATTTTAATATTTGTTTTAATTTTTTAATTCCACTAGTGGTCTTATCCACCTCGCATAATACCATATATTGCATGCATCTCGAATAGCAAGTCCTCTATATGCATAATTATATATGCACACATGAAAATAAAGAGCGATTTTGAAGTGTATTTGGTAGTACCTTACCCTCATTATGCCGCCCTCATGAACACTAGTTAGGTTCCTCGTGGCCCTTCGACGTTTGTTGGACGTTCTGCTCTTGGCTTTGCTTCACGTGCCAAACTAAATAGAGGGAATAGGAGATAGGAGATATGAGCTGTTGTTTTATTTTATTTTATTTTTTAATATTTGTTTTAATTTTCTTTTAAATTTTTTAATATTTTTTAATTTTTGTTTTGTTTAGACGGGTTGAAAGAGTTACTTTATTTTCTTTTGAGGTATCACAGCCAGTCTTATTCTTTGATGGAGCTGCCTAGAATGGTATTTGTGCTGCAGGGGGGTTGTCTACTTGAATGAAGAGCATTATTATATCTTGCGTCTTAATGGTGGACCTGGGACTAACATGAAAGCTAAATTGTTGGCCTTGTGGTGTGTGTTGAAAGTGGCGAATACCTTTGGTTTAGTGAATCTAAAGGTTTTTGGTGACTCATGAGTGACTATTAAATGGGCTACCAATGAGTTTCCTCTTAATGTAACAATGCTCAAGAATTGGTGTCAACGTACTAGATTTGAGATCTCTAAGCAGGCTGCCATTTCTTTTGTTCATATCTACAGAGAGCATAATTCCTTTGTCGATAAACTGTCCAAGCAGGCTTTGGAAGGTGCTGTTGGTATCTTATGTTGGGAAGAATCGCTGGATTCTTGTCTACAGGAAGAAGGCGACTGTTTTTTTTTTGAAGATGGGATATGATATGAGTATGCATTAGAGGGATGCTAATATGTTGTAGTTATCCTTTGTTTGTGAGATTTTTGGGTGGTCAAGCCGGATTGATAATTATGTATGAGAAACATCCGAATGTTTCTGGACAATCTTTTTACTATTTGATTCATTTTTTAATAACAATAGTACGTTTTTTTCTGCTGAATTTTTTTTAAAAAAATTTTATACAAAAATTATTATTTTATTATTATGTTTTTTTAATTATAATATTTTTTTTAACATATATATTTTTAATATAACTTTTTAATTTTTTTAAACTTTTATTATATAGTTTCAATATATATATTTTTTAATTTTTTGTTTAAAAAAAAAAATAATAAAAACTTTATAAATTTTTTTGAAAAATGGGTAAAGGGAGGAGTGATGGCCACTTAGAGGGAAAGCCCATTTTTCCAACTATTTTTTCTAATTTAAAAAATAAAAAAATTATATGTTTTTTATTTAAAATTAGGAGGTGATATCATCATGCCATTAGGTAATATATGATATTTGTAGTCATAAATGTAATAGTTGTTAAGGCCATGGTTTCAAAAATGTTGCAATGTTAGCACTACTTTTCCATTTAGTGGTTGGTTTTAATATTTGTCTACGAATGATACTGATTGTTAAGTCCAGACTTTCAAACAAGTTATAATTTTAGGCTTTGAAAAAACCACTATGCTAACATTAGCATTAGTTTTCTATTCAATAGTTGATTTAAGGCTACTGTTAGCAACAATATGGGTTTTTAAGGCAATGGTTGTATTTTTAACCTTGAAACAAAAAAAAGAGTGCTACTAGTGGTATAGTGGCATCACTTTTCAATTTGAAGGTTGATTTTGGTGTTTTTGACACAAAAAAATAGATTATTAGGGTTAGAGTTCTCGTTCTGAGTATAGAGTTCTCGTCAGGTTGTATAATTTGTTTATTATATTCATGTTTTAAGTTTGTTTTCATTTTCTACAATTTCCTAGTTTTATTTTAGTTAGTATTTTGCATATTATTTACAAAATTTGAAAAATCATATATTGACAAAACTGAGCAAGAATCTACAATTCTTGAGAAAACTTGACTCGATGGGAACTCAATGAATATATGTAGGGGGGTTTAAGTATAGAGTAACATTCCCACCTCTTATTGTTTAGCCTCGTGGGAGGTTAAGTTTGTCGATATCGATAGGCCCATTTTCGAGATCAACACCTTTCAACATAAACTTTGTTAAACTATACAAAATGAATTCCTTTTGGCTATGCGTGGTAAAACTATGCAAATGAGAAAAACAATGCTCACATATTTGAATAATGCACATGATCACTTAACTTGTCAATCATCACTAATTACAAAGCTTTGTGTACTTTTAATGACCAAGGCTATTAACATTGCACAAACTTCATTACACATTATTGAATAGTGTTAGGTGTTAAAAACTTTTCTATTGTTTAAAAATCTATCCATTCCACAACTGACTCTTTTTTAAGAGAGGAATTTAAAACATCTACATCATTTCCTAGCATAGGCTTGGGTTCAAATCTAAAGAGCTACCCCTATAAGCTTCCCCATGCTCAAGAAATGTATTCTAGAAAGAGCTGGACAACTTAGGCCCTAGGGCATGAATATTTGACCTCCATTGGTATACACTTGGGAGAAACTAATCAAACTACCAACCAAAACCTTAATCTTTGTCATTATATACTATTATTATTATTAAATAAAAAATTCTATTTTGTATTGAAATATAATAAATGATTACATTTTTAATGCCTCAACTTTGCTAGTTAGGCAATGTACAACATCACAAATTAAGGAAATATATATCTTAAAAAATGTTACCCTATCTTGATTTTCTTAACATCTTAGAATCATTTATGTGTTGAGAGGACCCTTTTTTGGAATTGTCAATTTAAATTTCTTTCCTAGATATCATATTGCTTACCTTTAAATAGCCCAATTAATCATGTGATCCTTATGTACTTTCGTTGGGTGTGGTTCCTTTCTTTTATTTCCTCTTGTTGACTTGAATCTATCCTCCTTGTTCTTTCCCAAAAGAAGAATAGGAAGGTGATCTACCTTGACATATTATGTTATAGCAACTTCTTTAGTGTGATTGTTGTTAAGTTCTTATACTCCTTCTTTAATCTCTTTTTGTCATGGAAGAATATGAACTTATGTCATGATGTAGTTCTCTTATGCATCCTTCCACCAAGTAGGCCTATGGTTATGTTTCATGATCTTTATTTTTGACAAATCAAACACTTTCTTGAGATCATTTTTTCTTTGGATATGAATCTAGGTGATCCAAATTGGATCTTTATATAGTATTATCTTTGGTACTTTTGGGTGGAAAAATTAGTCTTATGTTTTGTAGGGCTGATTTTAGGGGCAGGTCCTGCTTTGGTGATTTGGGGTGTATAAATTTTCAAAGTTTGTTTGAGGCCTTAAATGGCTTCTTTTGGGCCAAAAATGTGTTAACAAACTTCTAGCCTCTTGATAATGTTCTACACCTCGAGAGATTTTCAATGGTGCAAGATGATCTCAAACAGAGTTCGTATGAGGAAGTTACACCTCCCACAAGTTACACAAATATACACAGACAATATGCATGAATACAAATTGATCTTCTATTACTGGATATAAGTTCATGACTTGATGTATGTTACAGTATTATACACGCTTATTTGAGACACTTGGGTGCTTTCCCGTTACGTTCAGTTACAAAAGAAGTTAGAACGGTTCGGTAATTCAACCGTTACAGTCAACTGGAAGATAGAGAGACAGTCTGTCAAAGTTCGACAGTCGCAAGTCATAGATCGACGCTGCATGTCGATGTCCCGAAACTATGAGGTCGCGGAACTTGTCGAAGTCGCGGAGTTGTCGAAGTCGGAACTTGTCAAAGTTGTGTCGACGTCGATGACTGGTCGAAGATGTGTCGAATTTAGCATCCAACAATAATGCCAACTGCGATGCGGATCAAACCTACTTCCTTAAGAAACAATGGTCCCCATTGTTTGCTCGTGAAGGTGAGGAAACTTGTCAGTCAGTTCAGTATCAGAGTACCACTTTCCTTGTGCTAGGATTTGTCCATCTTTAGCAACCTGAAACAAAGGAATTTTGTTTGTCCTTGTATGGCGTACTCGTCGTCCCACAATGGTGTCGCAAGGAAGAGGCTCTTGGACATCTAGATGGATGTCTTCGGGTTTTGCTGTTGGTAAGTCGTTCTGTTCCAACAGTGGTGCATGGTATGGTCGAAGTAGATCCACATTGAATACTGGATGCAGACCCAGGCATGCAGGAATGTCAAGATGGAAAGCATTTTCTCCAATCTGTCGAAGAATATTGTATGAACCATATCGCAAAGGCTTGAGCTTCTTGAATGGGCCAGTGAAGTGCTCCTTCTTGAGATGTAACCAGACCTTATTCCCAATTTGGAGTGAACGAGGAATACGATGCTTGTCGTGTCGGGCCTTAGCTTTCTCGTTTGCTCATTTCAACATTTCACGTGCTTGCTTCTAGATGTCGCAGATTTGATCTCGAAAATTCAAGGCTTTATCAACTTCTCACTGGTTGTAGTCGGTGTCGGAGTTCGGCTATGTCGAGGAGTTGATCAAGTCTATAGGCGCTGAGGGTTGAAATCTGTAACAGATATCAAATGGACTCTTGCCTGTAGATATGTGTTGAGCACGATTGTAGATGTTCTGTATGTATGGAAGAATTTCATTCCATGTGCGTCGATGCTTGTGGTTTTACATGCGAAGCAGTTGTACTACAAAGCGATTCACAACTTCCATATATCCATCAGTCTAAGGATGGAAAGCTGTTGATAATGAGAGTCGTGTGTCCAACTGCTGCCAGGGAGTCTTCCAAAAGATGCCGACGAATCTGGCATCTCGGTCGGAAGTAATGGTTGTGGGTAAACCAAAGTGTTTCCAAACATGTGTGAAGAAGAGCTGAGCAGTCTGTTGCAATGTCGTGGTCTTCATACATGGTGTGAGAATGGCCATCTTGGAAAATATGTCGACTACTACTAAGATCGTGTCATGCTGATGTTTGGTAGTAGAATATCCCATCAAGTAGTCCATAGAAATATATTCCCATGGTTGACTAAGAACTGGAAGAGGTGTGTACAATCCTTGTCGTTGATTAGTTGGTTTAGCAATGGCACAAACCACCCATGATCAAATGTACCTGTTGACGTTAGTTTTAAGTGTAGGAAAAAAGAAATACTTTTGCAGTATAGCAAGTGTCTTTGCTACTCCAAAGTGTTATGCGGTCTTGTTGTAGTGCGCGTCCCAAATGAGATGCTGTCGATGCTCACTGATTGGTACACAAAGTTGTCCAAGCTTGTATAGCAAGGTGTCTTTTAGGAAATAGTTGGTGGTTGACGACTTTGTCGGAAGCTATCGATAGACTAGTGAAAACTCGATGTCTTCCTGATACAACTGAGGCCAAGTAGTGGTGTCATATCCCTGCATACTCATCACTGTGAAAAGGAGAGTAATGGGCAGTTTGCTTAGACAATCGGCGACGACGTTAGCTTTACCTTTCCGATACTTAATCACCAACTGGAATTGTTGTAGGTAATTAATACACTTAAGTTGTTGAGTTGTTTGTAGTTTTGACTGGGTCGGAGGGAACTATAGAGGCTTATGGTCAGTGAGGATGATTGTTTCCTTTCCAAGGATGTAATGCCTCCATTGCTTGAGAGCTTGCACAATGGCATACAGTTCTTTTTCGTATGTCGAATATCTTCTAACTGTGTCGTTAAAAGTTTCAGAATGAAAAGCGACTGGGTGACCAGACTGAGTGATCACGACACTGTTCAAAAGATTCTTGTTGTGTCGGTGCCCATTTGAAGACAGTTTTTCCATTTCCCTTCATCAACCGATTCAAGGGCCAGGCTATGTGGCTAAATCCGAGTATGAATCATCGATAGAAATTCTCCAAACCAAGAAAACTTCTTAGTCCTTGAATGCTTTGAGGAATGGACCAATCTTTGAGGATCTGTACTTTGTCTGTATCGACGTGAATGCCTGCAGAGTCAATTACATACCCCAAATATTTGATGTTGTTCATCGCAAAGGTATGCTTGTCCATGTTCAATTAAAGTCGATGTTTGTTGGAGAGTGTCGAGGACTTATCGAAGTTGTCCAACATGTCCTTCCCATGATCGACTAAAAATAACTATGTCGTCGAGACAGACAATGACCCATTTTCTGATGAAAGGTCACAAAATGTTGTCCATGTATCGCATGAAGGTCACAGGTGCATTGGTTAAGCCAAAAGGCATGACTAACAATTCAAACAATCCTTCCTTGGTATTGAAAGTAGTTTTCCACACATCTGAGGGCTCGATTGGAATTTGATGATATCCTGACTTGAGGTCGAGCTTAGTAAATAATTTAGCACCTTTCAGACAGTCGATGAGCTCTTCTATCCACGGCAGTGTGTAGCGATTCTTTACCAAAATTTTGTTGAGTGCCTTGTAGTCGATGCACATACGCCAAGTCCCGTCTTTCTTTGGAACGAGGACGACTGTACTTCCACAAGGAGAGGAGCTGGGTCAGATATGACCTTTGTCGATCAAATCTTGGATTTGTATGCGAATATATTCATTTTCGAGAATGGATATTCTGTAAAAAGATGCGTTAGGCAAAGAAGAAACATGAGCAAGTTCAATGGAGTGTTTTACCTAGAAATGTCGAGGTACTCCGTCTGGCTCTTGGAATAAACTCCGATACTCGTCGAGAACATTGTCGATCAACTGGATTTTTTGGGAGCTTCTTTGGTCGGTAAGTCGATTCGTTGCTGCAGTCTTCCTAGAATGTTGTGGTTTGATCATGATTAACGTGAACTTCTGAGCATGATTGATGAGATTCTTTGTCTGTTTAGCAGGTATCATCGAAACCGTTGATGTAGGTCGTCACTTTGGAAAGTTGTACCATCGATTCTGGATTTTGACAATCACCTTCTACAGTCGTGACTGATAACTTCCATGGCGATTCCATAGGTAAGGTTTCCCAAACAGGGCATCGGTTATGGAGAGTGGTGCTATGTCGCATAGTACTTCATCTTCACAAGGATTTATGAAGTAGGAGAGCTTTCATTGCCGGATGATCCGTAGTTCCTGCCCATCCTTCATCCAACCAATGTTGTAAGGCTAAGGATGCAGAGTGGTGACAAGACCTAGTTTCTTCACAAGATCTTCCAAAATGAAGTTCTTTTGGATACCATTGTCCACAATTAGATGTAATGGGTTGTGATGGACCCATATCCATGTATGGAACATGCACTCTCGTTTCTCCTCGTCGATGATAGTCGAGGCTGCTGTAGTGGTGGATGTCGATGTCAGAAGGGTTGTTGCGTTTGGATTAGATTCTTCCACCGTCTTGTCGAATGCGTCGGATGTTGACACTTTTTCCAAAAATTTCTTCCGAGCTTTGCATTCAGGTTTATCATGCCAAGATGAGTGGTGGTAATCGCACCATTTCTCGTTGGGTGGTTGTTTACTACATTCCCTTTTCTGAAAAGGATTTTTGTCGTTATCTGTCTTTGACGGAGTCAGATGAGAAGATTTTGACTTGTCGAAGTCGGCTGGTTCCTTCTTGTCGGGTGATCGTCCTGATGTCGGCTTTGTCGTGTAGCATGATTTCCATTTCGCGACTTGGTTTCAAGTTTGCTGGCATAGTGGAATGCATCCACAAGTGTATTGATAGTCAGAAATTCCATCTCTTGCTGAATGTACTCGGACAATCCATTGATGTACTTCAAAACAAGCAATTTCTCTTCTTCTTAGACGCCAAGTCTAGCCATGAGTCGATAGAACTCATCAGTGTAACTTTGTACTAATTAGTCTTTCCATTTCCTTAGCTATTGCCACTTCTTATACTGATGCTAGAGGTATTTGGGCGGGTAAAATTCCTTCCGGACGTGTTCGACGAATTTATCCCATGTGTCGATGGGGTCTCCGCTTTTCTCCATATTTGTCGAGAGGTTCTCCCACCAATAGTGCACAGATGTTGACATCTTTAAGGCTGCAATGGTGATCTTGTCAGCTTCTGAGAGTTGATTCACAGAGTAATAGGATTCCAATTGTTGCACCCAATTTTCGACGGATTTTGCGTCAATCTTGCCTTCAAGATTTGGTATGTCCAAATTCATTTGCACTTTGAAGGGGCTAATTTTATCGGAGTGAGTTCTCGTCGAAAATACTCTGGATGTCGAAGCAAATCGCATGAGAATTTCATTGAACTGGGAGAACATTTCAGTTTGTTGTCGATTCAATGCTTGCTCAATAAGTTGTGTTGTCTCGTTGGTTGAATTTCTATCATCTATTTCTTTTGCCATTTCTGGAGGTAGCATTTGCTTGGATTGTTGAGATTGCGAACATGTTTGAACATGCATAAGTTGGTAACTTCGCTGGAAGTGTCTACGCAAACTTAAGCATGAACAAAACTGAGTGCTCTGATACCAATGATCTGCATGTGGCCAGGAAGCACGAGGGGGAAAACATTTCGATTGAATGAGTCGACTCTGATATGGCGGAAGCTAAAGAAACAGAATGCACAAAGCAGGAATACACTACACAGACATAACACAAATATACACAGACAACATGCAAGAATACGAGTTGATCTTATATTACTGGATATAAGTTCATGACTTGATGTATGTTACAGTATTATACATGCTTATATCGAATGTGCTGAGACGCTTGGGTGTTTTTCCTTTACGTTCAGTTACAAAAGAAGTTAGAACGGTTCGGCAGTTCAATCGTTACAGTCGACTGGAAGACAGAGAGACACGTTGTCGAAGTTTGATAGTTGCAAGTCGCATATCGATGTTGCATGTCGATGTCGTGAAATTGTGAGGTCACAGAACTTTTCGAAGTCGCGGAGTTTTCAAAGCCATGTCGAAGTTGGAACTTGTCGAAGTTGTGTCGACGTTGATGACTGGTCGAAGATGTGTCGAAGTTAGCATCCGACAATAATGCCAACTGCGATGCGGATCAATGGTGGTGATCAATGGTGCTTTACAATAATGATATTTTATCATAACCTACTTGGTTCTTAGATTTATACTTGTTTAAAAGAGGCTTGTAAAAGATTACTAATCTACTTGGTGTCTAGGATAGAGTTTGGAAGTGTTCCCTTGCATTGAAAATATAATTTAGGCTTACCACTCAAATAATACGTTGATCTTGGAAAGTCAAAAGCCTTATTCTTGTAGTGTAGTGGTTAAGGTTGAAACACACACCACTGCAAATATGAACCAACCACCAATACAATATAAGATGAAGGGGTTGGAATCACACTTGGTTCTTGAAGGCAATTCATAATTGGAAATGGGGCAATAGTGAGGGAAAGAGGAAAAACCACCAATATTGTTATAAAATATTGTTTAATATCAGAGTTAGGGTTAGTTATATTTAGAGGGTACTTCACTTAGGTTTCAAGGGATTTGGTTGCTAGAATAGAAATGGAAGAAATTAACGATGAGAGAAAGAAACATCAATAAAATGCCAAAAGAAAGAGACTAGAGATGCAAGGAACACATTTGAGAAAAGTAGGGATGGTAAAAAAATTTAAAGGCTAGCAAGAGTTGATCCTCTTATCATGCTCCAAAGCACCAAGATCCTAATTGTGATGTACTATGGAAAAAACCATCCCCAAAGCAATGTAAAATATGTAAAATAAAACAAATTCACCATGCAAATAATAAAAAGATATTACCAAACAATTGAAGATTTGGTATGCCTTTGGAGGTGAAGTACTCTCCTTCTAAACTGTGCATTCAAAGCCCTCATTAGAGAGAGAATGAAGATAATTCAAGAGAGACTAAAGGGAAAACAATGAAGGACCTATATGAAATAGAGAAACAAACAATGATGGGAAGCCCCTATTATAAAAGGTGTCATGGGGATAGTTGTTCCAAGAAACCCAAGTACTTAAGGGAAAGGAGAGAGAGGTTTAGTAAAAGAAATTTGACAAAGTTTTTTTTTTATTTTCTTCAAAACTTAGAACCAAGATCCTACAGCAATACAAATGGTGGTTATTTATAGAAAAGGAAACCAAACAAGGGGTCCACGGTATGGAAAATATTTGTTGAAGAAAATGCATGCCCCCCAACTATTGATCTGCATGCTTGACTAAGACATGAGTTGATCTTAGGTCAATCTATGTTTTTTCTTACTAGAAAAGTAGTGCTCGTTGGTTTGTTGGTTCAAGGGAGATAGATGCAAATGACCTTGTACAACCAATGGATTGCACTAGAGACAAATCATGAAGTTAGAGTATCATATTTGACCTTATCAACCCTTGTGTTCACCTATAATGGATATGAGAATGTTGATAATATTGAAAAGGCATCTTTAACTAACCAAGGTTTACCAAATCAAGAACACGTGTTGGGGCTAATCCAAGCGAGGTAGTTTTGTCTAATCATGGTATAATAAAAGAACCAAAAAGGGATAAATAATAACAACTTATAGTGATCTACAAAAAGATACCAAGGGGATCTTGCTTAGGCACTAGACATCATATAAAGAAATTACATTTATGTGCTTAGGCCTAGGAAAAGGTCTAACCTAGGGAGAACCACCATCACATAATAAAATGTTATGGAAATTCATGAAACTCATGTCATATTTGGGATTTGAGTGTATGGATGCATTAATTCCATAATTCCATATACTATAAATCGAAACAACCTTTTCATTAAAATATAATTTCACGCTCCTTTGGCTTAGTGGAGGGACTAGCATTTGAGTATTTATAAGACCTTTAAGAAGTATAGGCTTGGATTTATAAGACCTTTAAGAAGTATAGGCTCGACTCTTCCAAAGGAAAGCCTTGATATACTAAATACTTGAATTTTTTTCCAAAGAAAAAAGAGTGTGTTCCCTTTCTATTAAAAACTAAACACATTTTACATGACCATAGAGTGGTCTCTTGATAGTATATACATAATCATATATAGTTCAGGATGACATTAATCACTTGTAAAAGGTGTAAAATTGTTCCATATGAATATCTATTCAATAAAACCTATGTATCACATATAACGTTAAAATCTGTTGGGGCCCTGTTCAATAAAAAAAGTGTTATCCGTGATACCTTCCCATAGCTGCCATTGACCAACAACAACAAGAAGTCCATCCTTTGAAAGACAATCCACTACAATGTTCCTTTCATGATAAATATGTGTGAAGGTGAGATGTAGGAATTGATAAGTTAACCTCTGCGAGTCTGCACCTCCTCAAAGATAGAAATCAGAAAGATGTTCTTTGGTTTCCATCGATTTTTCATCCACTGTATGATGAGGGAGGAGTCGCCAGAGACCTGCAAATGAAGGATATTCTTGGAAGTAGCAAGTAGTAATAGATATTTGACAGCCAATAGCTCCGCGCAGTTGTTGGTACTGGGTCCAATGGATGCTGTAAAACTATACCTATGTATAGAATCAATATGTAGGATGCCCCTGACACCGCCACTAGCAGGGATACCCTGGGATGCACCGTCGAAAAACCCCATGGAATGTTTGAGTCTATCATCTCTATAATAATACTTAGTACTACTTGATAATACGTAACACCTCGTGTCTAAATAAAGGGCTTGGTTATTTCAAATCTCTTCATTGTTTATTTTAATAGTTAAAGATAACATTTTATGCCAATTTTTTTATGAATTATGGTTTAATTGGAGAGAAATTTCCATATTAAGAAGGGGGGGACTCATACCAATTACATGAACTTAAAACTTGAATTTATTGCATGTTTACAAGGTTGATTAATAATATAGCATTAGGTGTGGTAGGTGGTGAGGGCGGGACAATGGGTTATCTTAAGCTTTTAATGATATTAAGAAATTTGGTTTGTATAGGCAATTGGAGAGATTACAAACAACCAAGTTGAAACATTAGCTTTATGGAAGGAAATTTTGCTTTTAAAGAAAAAAGGAATAAAAAGATAAAAATAGTTGAAGACTTGAAGATTATTGTTTGCCATATAATCTTCAAAAGCTTACCAAAAGATCCATGTCTAAATAGGTTATTATCTCTTATCCAATAACTCATAAAAAGGTTTTAAAACGTTGAATTCGTTCACATTCTTAGAGGGCTTAATTCAGAAACCGAAGCAGTATCCTGCAACAAGGCATTTGCAATCTTAGATTTCAAATAGTTTGAAAAATTGGAGGAATGAGGAATTTGCCACCCTCCCCAAGTTTTAGACCCACTCAATCCCATTTATCGTCACCTTGAATAGTACAAAATAAGTGGCAAATCCACTTTAACTTGCATTTGAAATTGCTTGAGAGGATGTTTCGTCATAGTGCTATTTCATTCTAACGATACTTCACCTTAATGAATAGTAGCAAGATGGGATGGCGCATAGCATGAGATTTATCTCCTTGGGTATTGATGGGTGTGTGACATTTGGTTCAGGGACTTGAAGATCAACCCTCTTATGGTCTACTGGATTATCTCACTGGTAGGAGAGCTTTGTTCCATTAATGTTTTAGTGTAGGTTGTGTGGTCGACACACAGGTTGGATCTTTATTTGATTATTTTTGTCATTTCTTTGGGTAGTTGAATTTGGGAACTGGTTGTAGTTGAGGACTTTTAAAATCAGTCTTTGAAAAAAATAATATAGTTCTTTTTGTCAATTTTAAATATTTATGTTGATAGGTGTTTATATCTACAATTTGAGGTGGACGAGGAAGGATCCTCTTCTTAGATTGCACAAATATGAGACAAGTATAATGTCAAAATTTATTTTAGGGTAGTAGTTTCAAATTCAACATAAACAATTATTATGTGTGTGTGTGTGAGAGGGAGAGATAACTGGTAGTTGAGGCATGGATGATGGACAACTCATTCGTGGCACTTAACTTGTGGCCTTTCCCTATCGATGTTCACCAGCCACAAGTTAAGTGGTTGTGGTAGTACAATTTGGGGTGGACAAGGAGGGTCCTCTTCATAGATTCTAGGAAGATGAGACAAATGTAGTCAAGATTTATTTTGTGGTACTCATTCCAAATTCGATATCTATATCTATATATATATCTATATATATATATATATATATCTATATCTATATATATATATATATATATATATATATATGGCCTATAGAACCACTAGTTAAGTGGATGTGCTACTTTAATCATCTTGTTTCAAAGAATTACATAGAGTTTGGAAACATTGATCATAGAGATTCCTTTGGAAATAGTATTAGTGATTGGCGTTATGTAATGTCCCTTATTAGTAATTTTATTAAAATTGCAATTTTCCACTTTTTTTCCCTAGTTCGACCTTTGACTAGTTTTGATCTCTAGGTCCCAAATTTGCCCCAAATGATCCCAAATATTCTGAGAATGTATATGAATGATATTAGAACATAAATATGTGTTTCAGGAATGCCTTTGGACCTTTAAAATACTTCTACAAATTCTCTTTCAATTCTGATCAATGTAGGTAACTTTACTAGTGATTTTCCTTTGACTAGTATTGGTCTCTAGGTCTCAAATTGACTCCAAATGCCTTCAAATCTTCAAGGAAGGTGTATGAATGATATTAGAACTTGAATATGATGTTTATGGATGAAATATGTCCACCAAAAGACCTCTGCAAACTCTCTTAAGATTCTGGACCAATTATGCAATTTTACTAGTAATTTGGGGTTCAAATCCCCCTGGGGTAAGTACTGAAAATGGCTTCCCAAATGCCTCCAAACCCACTCAAATTTATGAACAGAGGTATGTAATGTGTTAAGTATTTTATTAAAGTATCATATGCACCATTAATGGATTATTACAACTGTTCTCAACCTCTCCCATTCAACTGCAAAAATCCCCAATTCGACCCTTGGGGGAATGGCACTATTTCACCTCCCAATACAACTAAACTGAGTAAAAATGATTCAAATGCTCAAGTACAGTACATGAAACTTTTAGAATACATCCATGGCAGTATATTGATCACAAATATATCAGAGAATCATCCATTCATCCGAAATCATCATCAATACATTGGCTCACAACAAGGTAGTGGGGAAATGGCATTGTTCTTCCATTAAAAATGCGATTTATACATTTCTACTTGGAATTTCGACCTAAAAATTTTTGGAGATGAATAACAGAGTATTTAATTCATATTACAAAAGAAATGGGGCATTAAAAGCTTCCCCAAAGAGTACAATAGCTCACCAAAAACGCCCTCCCTCAAGGATCAAGAATATGCCATCAAAACTGGAAATGGTTGAAGGAGTGAGCTGCAATAGAAGAAACCATGAGCTTCCATGTAGCTTACACCTGAAAATAAAGACTCCATTAAAGCTCCAAATGAAAGGTCTGAATGGCCTTTCCAATTACCAACTTGGATGGGAATCTTTCACCCTCGAAATTGGCTAAGGCAAGAAACTAGTCATCCACTAGCTCTCCCTCTTCACAAATGCAATTGCAAATTCTACAAATGATCAAAAGCCATTCTCATACTTCATTTCTACATTTTATAACCAAAATTAGCCTTCTAAGAGTCGAAATCCTCTCAATAGATTCAATAGATTTCCATTTAGGAAATATTCCACATTTGCCACTTGTCTCCTAGTTCCAACCTTCCATCTTCTCCCAAATT
This sequence comes from Larix kaempferi, assembly GCA_027924585.1. Classification (NCBI taxonomy): domain Eukaryota; kingdom Viridiplantae; phylum Streptophyta; class Pinopsida; order Pinales; family Pinaceae; genus Larix; species Larix kaempferi. Next base: position 20,728,228 of record BSBM01000643.1, read on the forward strand.
CGATTTTGAGTCTCTTTGGCTTCTCCAACTCCCAAATTCGCCTTCCTTGAGCCTATTTTTGGGGCTGACATGTCATAGTGGTCAGATGTCAAAGGTCAGGTCTGCAATTTGTCATAGTTGTCATAGATGCTCCATCATTGGTGTCATAGGGGCTAGGGAATCTAGCCCAAGTGTCCACAAACTTCCACTTTGACTCTTTATCTTCCATGGAGGTTACCAATCCTTCCCAATTCGACCTAAGATGCTCAATGAAATGTGTTATGACTTACCAACTCACCCAAGAGTGTTCACATTCCCATTAATTCGAATTTGCAAAAGAGAGATACCATGTATTATGAAAAATCAAGCTAGTGTGGGTCCCACATCCTCCATATGTCTCCAAAACCATTTGTCACCTAGGATTTCTCTTGAATTTATTTATTCACTCTATTTATTAAATACTTGAACCCTTCTAATGTCTAAACATCATTTATTATCCCCCTTATTCCAAATCCCAAAGCTTCCACCCCAAACCTAGGAAACTAGTAATTTTCCTCCTTGGCAATTATTTGACCCTTAACATCAATTTTACAAACTCTAATGAATATGGCTAATGTGATTAGGCCATTGTGACCCAATTCCAAATTTGGGGCATGACAAATCCTCCCTTCCCAATATTGCTTGTCCTCAAGCAATTTCAAACATGGGTGTTGAAGAACCTGCTTTCTGTATAATTCTTTGAAGTTGCCATTGAATTGTCAAACCTTGAGTCTTTGAGTTTCCATGAATATTTTAGAGAGGAACCACCATGCTTGCTGCTGCACTACTCTGATTAAAATCACTTTATTAAGTGGAGAATCCATCTCCCATACTGCTTTCTTCCCCCCAAAAAATGAAACCAATGAGACAAAAATTATTCCAGGGTCCCATTGCTTGTATTGCACCCCAACAATTAAGAGTGCTCTCCAACCTACACCATTAGATAAGAGGATTCCTGGATCCCATTTTCTTGAATGCATTCTTCCAAACATCATGAGTACCAAATATATATCATCAAAATACATAACAACATAATGAAAATGTACATCAAGGATATGCTTCATCAAAGAGTCATGAAAGTGCTTATACCTCCAAGCAAGTAGACCACCATTTTCCAAGTGCATTCAAGCTTCAAGTGACCAATCAAATCTGCTCCAATGACATAGGTGAGGATCCCATGTCCTATAATGCTGCTCCAAAAGGATGTAATATGCATCAAAATATTCAGCCATGTATTCTTTCATCCAAGAAATGAATGAAGAATCTCCACTAAAATATGAACCAAATAATGAGCAGAAAAAACAAGGAGACTTCAAATGACTCAAAGAAGTCTCACCCATACATCCATGAATGTGAGAATCATAAAAATATAACAAAGTATGTGGCTGCCAACAAAAATGTTCTCCAATCATAAATCTATTCTTCCAAGTGTTGGATGAAGTTCCTCCAACATCAAATGAATCAAATGTTGAGCAAGAAAAACCATGAGTCTTCAAGTGACTCAAATGCATATCATAGGTGCATCCATGTAGATTTGCATCATCATAAAGTGACAAATAATGTTGCTGCAAATGTGAATAAGAATGTGCTACAACCATGTCATCATAAAAGGTAAATCTAGGAGTTCCATACTCCTCATGTGGCACCATCAAAAAGAACCCTTTCACCCATACTTCATTGAGACTAATACTACAAAACATGGAATTGTAGGATGTAGGAGAATGAACTTACTCACCCAAATGATCAAAAAGTACAGAAGTTTCATCATGGGAAGGATCCATGTGGGTAGTATCATGCAGCTCCTTCAAAAGTGGGAAACCTTTGTCATAGATTGGTTCCCATGTAGAGGAATCATGCTCTTCTTTAAAAATTGCATAAGCTTCATCAAGAGACAATTCAAGTTCCTCTTCCACCACATCAAGTGTTTGGATCTCTTCAAGTTCATCTTCAAACACATTAAGCACATTCAAATTTCCACATTTCTCATGATCAACCATGTCATGAGAATCCTCCAAACAATCTACCATTTGACAATCTGAAACATAGGAGGAAAAACAAGTATCTTGCAACTTTTCAAGAAGTTGCTCATTTTGAATTGTGAGCTTATGAATATCCTCATTATTCTTCAAGTATGCATCATGTAACAATTCATTAAGCTCAAACAAATGGTTTCTATCAAAAAGCAAAGACATGAAATTACCTTTGATGTGGCACATTGCTCTTTGAATCTTCTCCATATCTTCAAGGAAGGATGTTTCCTCCAATGAAGTAGCTCTCCAACAAGAATTTGACACCAATGCTTGAGTGTCACGGACAATGCTGAGGGACTCTTGGATCTTATTTTCATTCATATTTAAGGACCCTTCAAGAAAATGAGGCTCTTGCAAATGAACCTCCTCATCTTCTTCAATTTTGCTTGGACCAACTTCATGAAGCTCAAGTGGCAATGGGGAAGTTGATCTCGGTTCTTCTTCAAATGCTACAAGGTCTTCATTATCATGCTTAATGAAACTTGTACTTGTAGAAACACTTTCAAAAGTGATCTCTATGTCACCAACATAGAGGTGTGAGCACCCATCAGTAGGTACTTCTTCATAGTTTAAGCATCCATCAGTAGATGCTCTTTGGTTCATGTCTAAGCTAGAAGGTGTCTCGAAATGATCTTCCATATTTTCAATAGAATCTTCTTCATGCTCTTGTGATGTCTCTTCCCTTCGCTCCTTAAAGCAAGCTGATGCATTTTTCCCCTTGTTTTCCTTAGGATCAATATATTTAGAATCTCTTCTTGAATAAATCTCAAAAGCTCTCCTCAAGGAAGACATCATTTCATGCACACATATATGATACTCACTCCAAGGGTTTTTACAAGAATGGCATAAACCTTTCTTCACTAACTCCACATCTTCATTTTTGGGCCTATTTTCAAAAACATGTTCAGCATAGTACTCAAAAGACATGGCATTTTGTGTATTTTTGCTAAAAGCAAGATATTCTTGATATTTTTGATATTGTTGGGGCAAGGTTTTATATTTTGCTCTCCATCTTTGGAACTCACTCATAGAATTATCCTTGGTTGGTGTGACACACTCATATTCATCAGATTTAAAGTCATAAGAATAATCTTCATTTCTCTTGAAATTGTAAGAAGTGTTGCATGATGGCACCTCTTCCTCATACCATTCACATTCTGCTTCATATTGCTCATAAGCATCTGCATATTCCTCATAAGAATTGTACTCATAGGATTCATCATAATAGTAAGACATGGCTGCCAATTATTCTTGAATGTATGTAGCTAATACACAGGTGCAAGGACCATGCTCTGATACCACTGTAATGTCCCTTATTAGGAATTTTATTAAAATTGCAATTTTTCACTTTTTTTCCCTAGTTCGACCTTTGACTAGTTTTGATCTCTAGGTCCCAAATTTGCCCCAAATGATCCCAAATATTCTGAGAATGTATATGAATGATATTAGAATATAAATATGTGTTTCAGGAATTCCTTTGGACCTTTAAAATACTTCTGCAAATCCTCTTTCAATTCTGATCAATGTAGGTAACTTTACTAGTGATTTTCCTTTGACTAGTATTGGTCTCTAGGTCTCAAATTGACTCCAAATGCCTTCAAATATTCAAGGAAGGTGTATGAATGATATTAGAACTTGAATATGATTTTTATGGATGACATATGTCCACCAAAAGACCTCTGCAAACTCTCTTAAGATTCTGGACCAATTATGCAATTTTACTAGTAATTTGGGGTAAGTACTGAAAATGGCTTCTCAAATGCCTCCAAACCCACTCAAATTTATGAACAGAGGTATGTAATGTGTTAAGTATTTTATAAAAGTATCATATGAACCATTAATGGATTATTAAAACTGTTCTCACCCTCTCCCATTCAACTGCAAAAATCCCCAATTCGACTCTTGGGGGAATGGCACTATTTCACCTCCCAATACAACTAAACTGAGTAAAAATGATTCAAATGCTCAAGTACAGTACATGAAACTTTTAGAATACATCCATGGCAGTATATTGATCACAAATATATCATAGAATCATCCATTCATTCGAAATCATCATCAATACATTGGCTCACAACAAGGTAGTGGGGAAATGGCATTGTTCTTCCATTAAAAATGCGATTTATACATTTCTACTTGGAATTTAGACCTGAAACTTTTTGGAGATGAATAAAAAAGTATTTAATTCATATTAAAAAATAAATGGGGCATTAAAAGCTTCCCCAAAGAGTACAATAGCTCACCAAAAACGCCCTCCCTCAAGGATCAAGAATATGCCATCAAAACTGGAAATGGTTGAAGGAGTGAACTGCAATAGAAGAAACCATGAGCTGCCCTGTAGCTTACACCTGAAAATAAAGAATCCATTAAATCTCCAAATGAAAGGTCTGAATGGCCTTTCCAATTACCAACTTGGATGGGAATCTTTCACCCTCGAAATTGGCTAAGGCAAGAAACTAGTCATCCACTAGCTCTCCCTCTTCACAAATGTAATTGCAAATTCTACAAATGATCAAAATCCATTCTCATACTTCATTTCTACATTTTATAACTAACATTAGCCTTCTAAGGGTCGAAATCCTCTCAATAGATTCAATAGATTTCCATTTAGGAAATATTCCACATTTGCCACTTGTCTCCTAGTTCCAACCTTCCATCTTCTCCCAAATTCAATTTTGAGTCTCTTTGGCTTCTCCAACTCCCAAATTCACCTTCCTTGAGCCTATTTTTGGGGCTGACATGTCATAGTGGTCAGATGTCAAAGGTCAGGTCTGCAATTTGTCATAGTTGTCATAGATGCTCCATCATTGGTGTCATAGGGGCTAGGGAATCTAGCCCAAGTGTCCACAAACTTCCACTTTGACTCTTTATCTTCCATGGAGGTTACCAATCCTTCCCAATTCGACCTAAGATGCTAAATGACATGTGTTATGACTTACCAACTCACCCAAGAGTGTTCACATTCTCATTAATTCGAATTTGCAAAAGAGAGATACCATGTATTATGAAAAATCAAGCTAGTGTGGGTCCCACATTCTCCATATGTCTCCAAAACCATTTGTCACCTAGCATTTCTCTTGAATTTATTTATTCACTCTATTTATTAAATACTTGAACCCTTCTAATGTCTAAACATCATTTATTATCCCCCTTATTCCAAATCCCAAAGCTTCCACCCCAAACCTAGGAAACTAGTAATTTTCCTCCTTGGCAATTATTTGACCCTTAACATCAATTTTACAAACTCTAATGAATATGGCTAATGTGATTAGGCCATTGTGACCCAATTCCAAATTTGGGACATGACACGTTATGGCAAATCAACATGATTAGTTCTATGAACTTCCACTTTTCATGACTCACTTTAGCATTGCGATGATAGTGAAGAGAATGTAGCTTTGGGCCTCTGGCTATGGGAAGGTGGGAAATTTGGAGAAAATAATAGAAACAAAATTATGTCAGGACTTAAAAGTTGTTAGAAAAACAGGATCACAGAACAATAACAATTAACAAGATGCAAATATAAATCATATAAACACAATACAAGAGAGACACCAATATACATGGTTCACCCCATTTGGTCTATGTCCACGGAGAAATTGCCAGTCCTTTTATTATACCATCCATCAAAATGAAGAGATACAAGTCACAGCACATCCATTGCAATTTCCTCTTCACTCTCTCACAGTCTCTCTTACACAATCATAGAGATATTTACAATGCTACAATACACATATGTATTACAATGTCCTCCTTTTAAAGAGGGATTACCATGGGAAAATACTATGGGACACCCAATACCATGGGCCAGTAAATCCCCCATAATTGACCAAGCCATGAGTATGAAATTACAACATTTTACAAGGCATTTTTTTTATGAAATTTTCACTATGGGTGCTTCCCCCGAACCCTCTCCAAGGGGGGGCTCCTAAAATGTAGTCGTCGCCCCCCTTGGACCCCCCATGGCGACTATATTGGGTGGGAAAGACCCCCCAAAACCCCCTGTCATGGGATGGGATATAGACACGGCTGAAAAATGACCTCTGAATCAGGAAGATTGGGCTCCACAACCAACAAACTCCCACTTGGAGACCAATCACAACAACTCCACCACTACTGCATCTGTTGGACTATGCTCTAACCTTGGAGTTGGAAAATTTCTCATATTCACCTTCATTCTTGAAGGCCAACTGAAACTGAGCAGGAACTCAGTTTCTCTTTGGTTACTACCTTTGTCAACATGTCTGCAAAATTTTGGCTAGTGTGTATCTTTTTCAGCTTCAACAATTCATCTTCTAGAACAGACTGTATGAAATGGTACTTGAGCTATATATGTTTAGTGTTAGAATGGAAGGATGATTTATTTGCAAGATGAATGGCACTCTGAATGTCACTGTACAACCTTCTATTCCCCCATGAACCTCTATAACCAAATCATTTATTTACTAGCCGCTGTAGCAACAACATACTCTACTTCCATTGTTGAAAGTGCAACAACCTTTTGCAGTTTCGAAATCCAACTTATTGTTGTCCCACCTACAGTAAAGACATACCCTATGGTGCTCCTCTCTCTATCTTTATCAGCTTACATATCTGCATCAACATATCCCTGTAGAACAATGTATGAACCTCCAAAACATAATGAATGAGTGGTAGTACCTCTCAAATACCTGAGAATCCACTGTACTTCATTCCAATGTTCTTTACCTAGATTGTTCATATACCTGCTCACAACTCCCACTACATGTGCAATATCTGGTCTTGTGCACACCATGGCATACATCAAGTTTCCAACTACTCATGAATAGGTAACCTTGGACATGTAATTTATCTCTTCCTATGTCATTGGACACATCTTCTTACTTATTTTGAAATGGATGGACAAAGGTGTACTAATTGGTTTTGCATTCTGCATTCTAAACCTTTCCAACACCTTTTCTATGTACTCACCCTGAGACAATGTCAATTTGCGATTTTTTCCATCTCTTGTTATTCTCATACCAAGGATTTTCTTTGCAAAACCTAAATCCTTCATCTCAAATGAATTAGCTAACTTCCTTTTGAGCACATTTATACCATACATGTTAGAACCCACAACAAGCATGTCATCCACATACAGTAGTAACAAGATAATATATCTTCCATTATCTAGCCTCTTGAAATAAACACAGTAGTCATAATGACATCTACTATAACCTTGTTTTGTCATAAACCTGTCAAATTTTAAATACAACTGCCTTGGAGCTTGCTTCAGTCCATACAATCTCTTCTTCAACCTGCACACTAAACTATCCTTCCCTTTGATTTCATACCCCTGTGGCTACTGCATAAAAATTTCTTCCTCCAAATCCCCATGGAGAAAGGTTGTATTTACATCTAACTGTTCAAGATGCAAATATTCTACTGCCACTAGACTTAAAACAGTCCTAATTGAAGTAAATTTAACAATAAGAGAAAATATTTCATCAAAATATATAGCTTTCTTCTATGCAAACCCCTTTACAACAAGTCTGGCTTTGTACCGCTTCTTTCCTCCATCTTCTTCTTTCAACCTGTAAACCCTTTATTCTACAATTCTCTTTTACTTGTAGGAAATTGAACCAAATCCCAAGTTTGGTTTCTCACCAATGAGTCCATCTCCTCATTCATGCCTTGCTCCCATTTCTTTCTAGTTTCCACCTGCATTGCTTCTTCATAAAATTTTGGTTCACTAGAATCAGTCATCAATAAATAATACGTTGAAGGAGAGTATCATTCAGGGGGTCTAATTAACCTGGTATATCTTCTAACACTTGCAAGAGTTTGAGGTACCTGTTTATATTCTTGATTTTCTGACACCTTTGGAACTTCATTCTATTTGATTTCATCAAGCACTGTGTACTTTGTGTTTTCCTTTTCCTATTTCTTTCCCTGCAACTGATCTTTATACATGGCACTTTCATTGAGTACCACATCTCTACTCCTAATTATTTTTTTATTTTCATAATCCCATAAGCGATAACCAAAATCATTAATCCCATATACAATAAAGGTACACTTCTTGGATTTAGCTTCAAGCTTTATTCTATTTTCTTTAGCAATATGGACAAATGCTTCACAACCAAAAGTTCTCAGAAATGAATATTTTACATTTTTACCTGTCCATGCCTCCTCTGGAATAGCACCATCCAAAACTCTTGAAGGCCCTCTGTTTATTAAGTAAACATCAGTATCTACATCATTTTCCCAAAACTGTAAGGGCAATCCTGCATGCAATCTCATACACCTTGCACGCTCCATGATTGTTTTGTTCATCATTTCTGACACACCATTTCTTGTGGTGTTCCTGGGACTGTCTTCTCTCTACTAATCCCATGGTATGAATAGTAACTATCAAACTCCTTGCCGCAGTATTCACCTCCATTATCAGATCTGAGACACTTCAACCTTTTTCCTATCTCATTCTCAACCAAAAATTTCCACTTCCTAAAAGTAACAAACACATTAAATTTATGTCTAATGCAATAAACCCAAGTTTTTCTAGTTGCATCATCTATAAAAGTAACATAATAACGAGAGCCAACAAGAGATTTTACTTGAGCCGGTCCTAGCACATCTGTATGCACAAGCTCTAATTTTTCACTCTTCTTCTGTTTCCCAACCCTGAGAAATGTGACTCTCTTATGTTTTCCATAAACACAGTTCTCATAGAATTCCAAACTTACCTGCTTCAGATTTGGCAGGAATTCCTTGAGTGGATAATCTACATCCCCTTCTCACTCATGTGACCAAGCCTATAAAGATGCCACAATGTTGTATTTGTTCCCGTGGAAGTTAAATAGATAGAACAGTCAGTATTATGAGGACATAAATACAACGTACCTATCCTATCTCCTTTTGGTATCACCATCGATCCTTTAGTGATCTTCCACCATGTTTCTCCAAACGTAGATAAACAACCACCATCTCCCAACTACCCTGTTGAGATCAGATTTATATTCATAGCAGGAATATGCCTTACATCTTTCAGCGGCCATTCACCTCAATTCTTTAACTTTATCCGTACCTTACCTATTCCAACAATTTTACATGGTTCATAATCACCCAATAAAACATGTCCAAAATCGCCTGGAACATAATCATGAAAGAAGTTCCTATGGGTTGCAGCATGACATGAAGCCGCTAAATCTACTACCCAGTAATCACTACTATATTCTAAGGCAAGAATCAAAGCATCTTGTAACACATTACCTGCTACATTTTATTCCTGAGTAGTCTCCTATTGTCCATCTCCTTTCTTCTTTAGAGATCTGCAGTCTTTCTTCAGATGTCCTTTCTTTCCACAGTTCCAACACTCGATCTTTCCTAGTCTGGAATTGGATATGCCCTTCCTAGAATTGCTGCGATTACCTAGGATCTTTCCTCTCTCCCTTTGTCTTCCCTTGCTCTCCATGGTCAACGCATTACCCGATGTCTCACCTGTGCTTTTCCTTCCCATTTCCTCACTAATAATAACACCAACAACATAGTCAAATTTCAAAGTGTTTGAACCAGAGACAAAGTTACTTATAGCCATGAACAAGTTGTTCCAGCTTTCTGGCAATAAGCATAAGATTAGAAGAACCATAACCTCATCATCAAAGTTCACATTTACAGAACTTAGCTGATTTGTAATCGTATTAAATTCATTTAAATGATAAGCAACAGATCCACCTTCTGGCATCTTCATATTAAATAAACACTTCATTAGAAATACCTAGTTGGAGGCCGAGGATTTTTCATACAGTTTAACCAATGCGCTCATTAGACCCTCCATTGTATTTTCTTTTGAGATATTGAAAGCCACCAATGAAGCCAGGCACTGCCGTATTTTTCCCAGTGCCTTTCTGTTAAGAATATCCCATTCTTCGTTCTTCATAGTCACCGACTTTTTTGCTTTTCCTTCCAATGGTAGGAATAGATCCTTATGATACAGATAGTCCCCCATTTGCATCTTCCATAACTTGTAGTTTTGGCAGTTAAATTTTTTCGACTTTAAACTTTCCTTCTTTTGGCATTACTCCCACTCAAATGAGGAACCCTTGTTTCCTACGAGTTTATCTACCAAATAAACCTTTGTGTCTGATACCAATTGTTAAAAAAATAGGATTGCAGAGCAATACAAAATAACAAGATGCAAATTTAAATCATATAAACAAAATACAAGAGAGACACCAAAATACGTGGTTCAACCAATCTGGGTTACGTCCATGGAGAAATTGTCAGTCCTTTTATTATACCATCCCTCAAAATGAAGGGATAGAACCTGCAACACATCCGCTGCAATTTCTTCTTCACTCTCTCACAGTCTCGCTTACACAATCATAGAGATCTTTACAATGCTACAATACACAGTCGTGTTACAATGCCTTTCTTTTAAAGAGGGATTACCATGGGAAAATACTATGGGACACCCAATACCATGAGCCCGTAAATCACCCATTATTGACCAAGTCACGACTAGGAAATTGCAACATTTCACAAGGCATTTTTTCCAAAAATTTTGGTACGGGGGCGCTTCCCCTGAACCCTCTCCATGGGGGGATCCTAAAATGTAGTTTCCACCCCCCATGGCGACCATATTGGGGGGGGAATCCCCCCCAATCCCCCTGTCATGGGATGGGATCCAGAAACAACTGAAACACGACCTATGAATTATGAAGATCAGGCTTCACAACCAACAAAACGCTACTAAGATATAGATGATTAGGATGAAGATGAAGACATAATTATAAAAACAAAAAGGAAAATAGTTATCTTGGAAGTTAGGGATAACCTAAAAGAAGAAGAAGAAGAAGATAGTTGAGCTATTCAACTTGAAACTTTGAGAAAAACAATTTTTGTACACATGGTCTCCAGTTTAATCAAAGAAGTTGGCAAGCATATTCATCCCGAAACGTTGAGAAAAAAAATTCGTACACAAGGTCTCCAGTTCAATCAAAGAAGTTGGAAAGCATTACTCATATGAAATTTCCAGTTATCTACTGTTACTATAACCACTAAGGGAGCTGCAACACTCCACAAGCAAAAATCCCATGCTAAGGGGGTTTTGAACCAAATAATATAGATATATTAACACTACAAGAATTTAGTTCTAATGGTCATTATCACTAATCTGAAAAGATCAAATGCACCTGAAATCATTTTTACACCCATTTACAAAGATACGTATCTCTAGCATGCTTCGAATTTTTTTCTTACTCAATTGGAACTTTGGAGGTCATATGGATAACTCAATGAAACCACCAAAGCCATCATTAGTTCATTTAAAAATGAAGATAGATGTAGAGCTGCACGAGGATATGGAAGTATTAGGAATCCAGACCTGGTTCTCTGTACACTGGATTTGGTTCGTAGAAAGAAAAAAATCAATAATCTTTTCAGTTGTACTTACTGTGCTTTTTAAAAATATTTTGCTGATGGTTAATTGCTTGTTTGCATTTGATGGCTATTAAGTTCCCATTTCAGGACTTGTACCATCCTGCTTTATTTTATGCCATTTATTTTTTTATAGGTTTTCCACATTGATCTTTCACCTTTTGTTTGCCAACTCAACAAATTCCCCTAAATGGACCTATCACACTCTCTGCTCTCAAATTCTAATCAAGATTTCTAAGTAGGTGATGTGATATACACATTTTATTTTATGTATACTGCATTTCTCCTTTTCACCCTCCAAAGACACCAAGCCTGCTAAACAACCCTATGCGAATGTTATTATTGGGTTGCATTGAAATGTGTAAATAGACATTGTATATACACCATGCTCTGTGCATGTTAGTAGTAGTACCACATTGGCATGGGGGCATGGGGGCCTGTATTTTTTTGGGATGTCCACGTGAAACCTATAAACATCATGTTCATTTCTAGGGGAGAGAAACCAATAGTGGGGTAGTGACCAAATGTGGTCATACTTGTGGTCACAACACCACTCCATTAACATAAATAAATATTTCCATTTAAATATCATAAATAAGCTAGTTAAATATTATTTTAAATCCAAAAAGATTACAAAACTTGCCCATAAATTGACTGGGCCCACTTCTAACTAGAATCCAACTGTTTATGACAAACTACGCATGTCTTCCATATCCATTTACAAGACATCCTGTACCAAGCCCATCCTAGACTAAACTTCCTTACAAAACCTCCTATCACTGCCATGTCCTACAGTGTTCTGACATACAATCCCCATCAAGGCTTTAAAGAGTACCAAAAAACCCCAACGAATCACATTTGGAGACACATGCTCCAGGAACAAGGCCGGTATAATCCCAACGTTTATGATCACCTGCACAAGACGGGGAAACGAGTTGTTCAACTACACCTATTGCATTTATCGACATACCATCCTTGAGTAGGAAACAATTCAATGCATTAACTATCTACCAACCCAATCAAATCCACCATGGATATGCAAATCAACCATGAAAGCACAAAGATAATGTAGAACATCACAAGGATCAATCCATAACCATTAGATAGAAATCCAATTGATCTTAACCACATAATAAAAAACAAAAGACCTCAATCCATGCCAACTCCAAAAGCCAATAAAAAATAATCGTAAATTCCATAAATAAACCATCCAAGCACGAAGATCCACCATTTTTTTACTTTATAAACTGAATTGCCACTTGCAGGGATCGTTGATAGCATGCCTCACCCATCAATTAGAATCTACTAGAACACATAATGCATCACTAGCCACAAAACATGCATCACCATCCACAACACACATTACCAATCACGCAACAAACAACGCACATCAACAACCACAACACACATTACTAGTCACACAATAAACAACAAAAATCAACAACCACACAACACACATCACACATCAACATTGTCAAGTAGGTATCCATGCATATCAATATTGGCTATACAAAAGATTATATTCCCAGTAGTAACAAATCTAGTTCCTTATTTAGGATGCAAGTAGATCTAGTTGAATCTTCTTGTATAGTAAAAAACATTGTTTTTCTTGAACAAAAGCAAGACAAACACCCTCCAAACATATTCTTTTGGTTTTATTGCAAATGAAAAATTGTTTGTTGCAATGTCCATTACACAAACATTATGTAAAAGAAGTCTACAGAATCAACTTTTCAAATGTTTTTGTCTTATATAAAACATCTACATGATGTCATATTCAAAGTCAAACCTAACACAAGGACTCATGGTTCTAGTGCAAAAGATGATGGTTCTATTTTTCGAATGAAATGCATATTTTATCACAAACACCAAGAAAACAAGATACAATTACATTTCCAGTATGTTCCCCATTCATTTTCCACATTGCTTTGTTCAAACTATTGGAACAACATCTATAAGTTGTATTTACTACTTGACCTGAAATGATATGTGCAACTTCCATCAACTGGTGTTGCATGAACTGTTTAATGCATTTTTTTTTTTTCTATGTTTTAGATGTTCCAAGAGCATATAGAAAAAACAATTAGACCTTGGAATCATTGTTCAATCCAAAGCAACATCTACAACCATTTATAATGATTTGTATTTAGTAAGAAACAAGCAAGTATTTTCTCATCACAATATCCACCTAAAAGACTCATTCACACAACTTGACAAAGAAGCAATTGGTCTTTCTTTGCTTCTATCTAAAATCTGGTTTATTCTTAGGTAATAAGCAATCAACCTGCTTTTCCTTTATAATGTTCATTTGCAAAAAACACGAAAACAACTTCATAGAAGAGCAATGGAGTATGTTTGTTTTCGCCGAAATTTGAAATTTGTTTTTTTGCGCAAATGGAATTTTTAGCAGTCATCCAATGCAAGTATTCAATTGCAACTATGCATTTGATTTCATTTTCCGCGTGCTTGTTTGTTATTGTATCAACATTGTATGTTGCTTGTAGTTACAGATAACTAAAAAAGATATTGAAGTGTCCAAAACTTACAAAATTGGTAAAAACTAGACAAACATGTAACCTCATTATGATCCATATAAGACAAATATGCCATGGAAACTTGGTGTAATAAATGCTAAATTCCCCTAGAATGGAATTAAACTACCCCATATTTCTACAACTGCATGCACAAACAAGACTGAAAGGTTGGAATTTGGGTTCATGTTGCTATATGCTCAAAAATTCAATTTCAGGGTTACCCAGCTTGTAGATTTGCCAAGACTTTAAAGGGGATGGAGTAATGTGCTAGTTTAGGGCACCTGCAACCGTGGTTTGTTTTACACAGGTCATAACATATGAATACCTCGGTATACACATACTTGTCATAACCTCAAAAATGAATTCAAAAAAGTGCAACAAGATGTATGGATAATTTTTCCTATCTGTCATAATGGATACTCAAATTCCTAACATTACTTTGAAAGTTGACACAAATAATGATGAGGGAATTTAGGGTATATCTGGAAAGGCCTCACCTTGATTAGATGAAGCATGGATCAAGCTTGGGTTTCCAGACCACCATCATGAAAATGAAATTGTGTTGTGTTTAATGGGTACATGCATGCAATTGATAAACACTAATGGTTGTCAATGTGATACAGGTTGACAGATTCATGGAAAGAGGGAAGCATGCTAATCGTATAAGGAGTTCAATAAGATGAGCAACCAGGGGTTCCCAACTACAATTGACTTCACCAGATAAGGAAATAGACTACAATGCCAACACAAATATTGAAAACCATGGGGTTGCAATTGCTTCCAGTCAACCAGTAGCTACAGTGCAAGGAAATGCCAATAAAAATTATGGATGCCATAATGGGGCAAAGGAAATTGATGTTGTTCCACCATCTAACACAGTGCAAGGAGCTAGTTCAAGAAAGAATCTCAGTGCTATGAGGTGTTGGACAAAAGAGGACATGCACAAGGAGATTAATGATGTGGATTTCAATGGATATTCGGTGAGAGATTTTGCAAGGAAGTATGGGATTGCACCTACATCCTTGCATTATTGGATAAATGTTCTGACTCATACCAAGAGGAGAGGCCCTCTCACAGTGTTGACTGGACATGAGGAAATTGAAGTGGTTCTTTGGTGTAAGGAGATGGACGATATGGGCCATGGGATGGATTTGATAGAACTGAACTCAAATGTGGTGCAAATCTACCAGTCAAGGATAAATCCATTCAGAGATGGATTTTCCGAGAATTCATGGTGCGTAGGTTTCAAGGATAGACACCCGGACCTTTTATTGCGAACAACAACAGGCCTAAATAGATACATAGCTCTGAATTTGTCCCCTATAGTTGTCGCCAAGTTCTACGACACACTGTCAAGCACATATGATATGCACTCATATGGTCCATCCCGTATTTGAAACTGTGATGAAACCATATTACAAGCTAGGAGGAACTGTGGCATGCAGGTAATTGCAAATAAAGGCAGCAGGAATGTGCCGGAAATTATTCCAATGGATTACAATTCTATGTTGCATAAATTCCATCTGTGCATCAAGTCCTGGATTTTATTTGTTCAATGGAAATACCCAGCTAAAGAACTATATTAGGAAATGTGAGCAAGATGCATGCATGGCTGCTCATCCCAATGCATGGATGACTAAAAAACTTTTCATGAATTGGATTTTCCATTTTTTTGTTTATGTGCCTGGTGGTGTGTCTCCTGAAAATAGACACTTGCTGATTTTTTATGGATGTGGCAACCACATAGCTCTACAAACAGTTCAGGAGGCAAACAGGATGGGCATTAACCTATTGACTCTACTAGAACACACCACTCATCGGTTGCAGCCTCTTGACATAAGTGTGTTATGTCCATTTAAGTGTTACTTTAGGACTGAGAGGGATACATGGATGGCCAAGAACCCTGGTATAGAGGTAAAAAGGGATGAATTGGTAGAAATTGCAAGTAATGCATTTAAAAAGGCACTTACACCCTCAAATATAAAATCTGGATTCAAGCAAACTGGAATATGACCACTAGATCGTGATTCTCTCCTCAACAACATGGCTTGTATCTAAGCATTCGAAGGTGTAGATGATGCTACTACAATGGACAACATCTTATCCCTATCAAGGGAAGGGGAAACCACTCAGTGACAATCAACGGGTCAATGAAACTCAATATAGTGGTCACATCAATGCTAATGTTGCTATTGATGAAGCAATTGAATCAAGTGTGGGAGATGGAACAGACCGAACTCAAACTGAATTTGCTGAGAAACTTCCAATTGAATATACCGGATCGAATATGGTTGAAGGTCCTCAAGCACAATAAAGTGCCGAGGAGATATTGACATTTCCAAGCCAGGAACCACGACCCTAGTGGTTAGCAGATGCAATGATGAATATGAACAAACACATTGTTACAAACACTAATGAAGAGAGCCTTGGAATGCCTTCATTGCCAGCATACCTGAACGATAAAGCTGTCCACTATTATGTGGATCTAGGTGGTGGAGAAGAAGATATTGTAGGGAAAAAATTACTAGGTGGACAAGATGCTGCTATAGGGAACGAAGAAACATGTGGAGAAACTATAGATGAAGAGAAACTCCTGGGTGATCCTCAAAACTAGCCAAGCACCACACCACTGCTTGAAAAATTTCTATGGCCACCAGTGGAGAAAGTTAGCAAAAAGTTGAGGGTTGGACCAGCTGATTTTCTGCGACTAAGAAGAAGTTCACAACTACTTACCTCAGATGACTACATCGCACTATTGGAAGAGTTTGAAAAAAGAAAAAGGAGTTTCATGAAATGAAACAAAAGAAGAAGGAACTTGCAAAGGACAAGAGGGCAGCAAGGATTGTTTAGGTGGAACAACGAAAGCAATAAAGGATGAAAAGAGAGCAACAAAGGAAGGAAAATGAGTACCATAAGCAACTGGCCAGGCATGAAAATGAGCAAAGAAGGATACAATAAAGACAACAAAAGGAGAACGTGAGTACGAAGGAGGTGGACAGAATTTTGGACGAGATTGAATTAAGGAAGATGGTCATGACAAATCAAATTGCAGATGATACACGTTTCTTCCCGGACCTCATAAACATCCAAGTTCCTCAGTATCATACAATTGATCCACCTCCGCCCCGGTATCATCAAACTGGTACACCTCCTCTCTTTTTTCCAGCCGGAGCAGGGGGGAATCCAATATGGAACTTTCCAACACCTCCAAACAATCTAGGGCGGAACTATGGGTTTTTAGTTCCTCCTTGGTTGCAAGGAGAACCATGGCAGCAAGCAAATGTAGGGAACTCAAGACAAAGTGATCAAGCAGATGTAGGAAACTCAAACAAATGGCCTCAGGAAAGTGCGAAAGGCTCAACAAGATTGGGAAATGAAGAAACCCAGTCTCTTGGAGGATAAGGCTGAAAATTTTTATTGCCTAACCGCATGCACTGTGGGTTTTGATAAGAAGGAATTTTTTTGGATGGATTTTTTTACAAGAACAATGAACAATAAATAGATATTGATGATGGATCTTCATCAATATTTAAAGGGTAATAGTCTTTAGGTGTTTTTACAAGTTGCAGGAACTTTTTTGGATGGATGGTCTTTTACCTGAATAATGAACAATAAACTGAGATCAAAGATGGATCTTGCAAAATCTTTGAAGGGTTTCAACCTTTAGGTGGTTCTACCAGTTGCAGGAACCTTTTTGGATGGAATTTATTTTACCTGAACAATGAACAATAAACAAAGATCAAAGATGGAGCTTCCTCAATCTTTGAAGGGTTCTACAAGTTGCTAATGTCAATGGTGTTTCAGCTTTTATTTTCTTTTTTAGTATGCATGGACATATGATATATATTTTTTCCTTATAGCAAAAACTGTAATACATGTTTACAAGACATCAAAAGAGTTTATCCTAAGTTACGTCATGTTGTTGATTATAGTATGTGAATAGATTATCAATGATGAAAATTCATTCTTCATTCAAATATTAAGTCACACAAGAGACTGAAGCACTGCACCTTTCATTCCATACATGTTATTATGCCCAATAGTATGGGAGATTAGTTAAATTACATATTGGTTCACATTCGTTTACCATAACATTGTAATCATTGAAATGACAATAGGAAATTCTAATTGTTTCCAAGAGAAACATGCTATAAAAAGAAGACGAGGATCCTTCATCAACTATGATTTAAGGAATAAGGTATATATTCTAAAGTAGAAGGTATATTATCCCTCATTCTATGGGTTATCTAGTTGGTTGGTTGAGCAGTCTAGAAGGTTTCACCTTGAAGGGAGGAACAACCATCATTCTATGCGCGGAATGGCTGGATGGCTAGCTACATTGGTTGAGCTAGTTGGGATCTCCTTGGGAATTGGGCTGGATGAAGATGTCCATGTTCCATATTAACCAAAAACACACCAAATATCTCTATGTAATACCAATCCAAATAAAGCATCCATGCTCATGCAGATTTTATGCAAGCATGATAAAACAATTATTCAATTCTAAGACCCATAATTATGAATGCAGATATAATGCAAGCATACAAAATTTATCAAACTAGAAAATAAATAAATGCATAATAGTTTCATCAACATTTTTTTCATTATTCATAGTACAACTGAAAAATAATTATATTCACTTGTATTTCTGGAAATCTACCACCAACTGGGTGCAGAATAAGGAATTACATCAACATAAACCTTCATAGAATGACACTACAGAGTACAAGATAATAATCATATAATACCAAGCCTAGGGTAACTTTAATAAAGGTTAATTAATCGATGTACATATACAAATATTCTAAGGACTTTAGGATAAGTCACTAACTAAAATATCTATCCCCCTAGAACCTTTAGCATCCTATAAGCCTCCTTTAACTTCCTCCACTTATGCAATAATATCCCCCTCATTTATCTTTAGTCTTTCTGCATGTGTCACTAGTTAGGGTTTTCATATTATAATAAAATGTACAACTGCAATTCAAGTATGGTTTTGGATTACAACCATCTCTTCATTACATATACACTCATAATCAGGGGATCTAAACAAAGGTTTATGGTATCACTAGTAATATAATTAAATCAATCATCATTTTTTCGTGCGTTAACAAAGAAATTGCATTCGGATTTTAGTTCTATTTTAGATTTGGAAATTGTGCTTGAAGGTGGAAAAAGGCTTGGAACCTTAGTATTGGAAATGCCATTGGATTTATCCCAAAGCATAGTAGTCCCTCTTTTGTCGACTTCTAAAATATTGGGATATAGATCATTGTAATGATCTTACCCACAAATAGAGCAAGGGTTTAAGCGTATGGTATTCTTTAAGTTCCGCTTAAACTTGTTTAGCAGTGTCAATGCTCCCAACAATTTAATATTGTTAGCATTAAATTGCACCCTTATTAAGTGTATGTACTTCTCTAAGTTTTGTGTAAACTTTTTTAGCAGTGTCCCTTGTCAAGATGGCTAGGAAATGAACCAAAAAATACTGTTGACCAGTCCTTCAAATCACTAGGGGAGGGATGCTAGTTGTGGCGCACCCTCCATTTACATGTCGCAAGCCAACGTGGAGGATCCCACGTGGCATAGTGTCGCATGTTGTGCACGTGCCAAAGCTGGTTGCAGTCTTGAAAAGGGATTTTTATGGTTCCTTTTGGTCATTCTGCCGAGCCTTATCGAGTTGTTATGTAATTGCAACCAGTACTTTAAATCACTAAAATGTTGTTGAACAGTCCTTCAAATCACTACAATTCAAGTATGGATTTGGATTGCAACCACATCTTCATTACATATACACTCATAATCAAGGGATCTAAACCAAGGTTTATAGTATCACTAGTAATATAATTAACTCAATCATATTTTTTTTCATGCAGTAACACTACAATTGCTAAGACCAAATCAAGATCCATATTGACTTGTAAGCCCTTTCTTAAATCTAGTTCCATGAGGACCCTATAAATCCTCTTGTTCAAGCAATTCACTACAACCATTAAGGACTCTTCAATCCATAGTTAAAGAGGAATAAAAGTACCCAAATATGCTAAATTAGCAAAGGCTCATTTCTAGGATGAAAACATCGATGCCATTGTTTAAGGGCCAAGCTTGAGAGATCATCAATTTTGTGACAAGACGGAGTCTACATCATTTCCTTCAAAACTTCAAAATAAATCAAGTAGGGTTGAAGAAAGCGGATCTTCCTCCCACTCAACCACAACGAAAGCAAACTTCTAATTTGGAAATTGGTCCCTCTATTGTGGACATCTGAAATATTGGGACATAGATCATTGTAATGATCTTACCCACAAGTAGAGCAAGGGTGCTTAAGTGTATGGCATTCTTTAAGGCCTGATTAAACATTTGTGTTTTCCAAATCATCTTATCGATCATGAATCTACCTCACATAAACCCTAAATCACTTCCATAACTCCACTTATGAAAACATCGCCCATAAACATGTCATGAATATCAATAATTGTTCTATGAATATGCAAACCCTACAAATAAACCCTAAACCCCACACAAAAATCACAACCAAAACCCTGTATATTTTACTGTGTTGAAAACCCTGAACCATGCACAAAAATCACAGCCAAGACCCCAAAGAAAATTGTAGTTTTTAACTCTGTCCAGAACCGTAAACCCTACAAAAAAATCTTAGCCAAAACCCTAGATAATAATTTATTTATTACAAAAAAAAATATCATACATTTCAGTTCAAGCACCATTAACAAATACACCATGAAGTTCGTTCGTCAACACAATATATTCACACCATTAACACATTCATAGTATATTCATACCATTAACACATTCAATTCACAAAATAAGCCCATTCAAATCACACTAATTACATTACTTACTTCGAACTGTGCAGAGAACCAATTACAAAATGGCAGAGCAACCATTATGGCAAAGAACCCATTACAAAAATGTCAGAGTAACCATTACAATATGGTAGAGAAACCATTACAAAATGACAGAGAACCCATTACAAAAATGGTAGAGAATCCTACACAATATGGCAGAGAAACCATCACAAAAATGGTAGAGAACCCATTACAATATGGAAGAGAACCCATTAACAAAAAAACAAACTTCGAATTGTTCAGAGAACCCAAAAAACATATGGTAGATAACTATAAACCCTTGGAATACACAGAGTCAATGGGAGGGTCAAGAACATGCAACCCACAACAAAGCCCAAGCATGAGATGGGTGTGTCAAGAAACATAATCAGACATAATTGGTAGGAACTGAGCCCTACCAGAGGACCAAGACTCCACTGCAAGCGACCGAGCTCCTCCTCCACTTCGCGAATTCCATGACCGAGCGGCTCCCACAACGTCCATGACCAAGAAGCGCCCTAAACCTGCAACCAAAACCAAGTGCGGTTCAGGGCAGGAAAAACCCAACTCAAAAGTTGAATGTGCATGAAATTACCAAGCAAAACCAGCCCTTACCTCGTTGCGAACTGGAAAAAACGCCTTCCACCACAACGCCACAAAGCATCACTTAGACGTGCATGCAAACACGTCCAACACTTCTAGAATAACACTCTTGAGCCACATGCAAGTCCCTTAGACCAGCTACCACACACGTCGTTGCGTCGCAGAACGAGCAAACCATGTCATAGTCGAGGTTGTTTAACATCCCACAGGACGTCGATATCACAACATAGGATGTGAGGATGGAGGGGTGGGCGAGCCACAACCAGGGGTAGAGATTTCTCACCCATCAAACCCTGTCACAATTACACAACAGCTCGAGAAGGCTCGACAAAATGACCAAATGGAACCCTAAAACTCCCTTGTCAAGACTGCAACCAACTTGGGCACGTGCACAACATGCAACACTACGCATGGACCCCTTGTCGTATGCCATGTGGGCTCCTCCATGTTGGCTGCTGACGTATAAAGGGAGGGTGTGCCACAACTGACGACCCTCCCCTAAAGCAAGTGTGCACAGGTTTACCATGTTCACGTACAATAGGATACACATTGTGTATGTACACATATTAGCCCTAGCCAACTACGAACAATAAACACCCAACAATACAGTAATGACTCACATCCCCGCAATCACAACATTAAATGTTGCACTATGGGATGTTTATTGTTCGCTCACATCCTCGCAACCCCAACATGCATTGTTGGGTGTTTATTGTTCACCCCAACAAACATTTTCCTAAATGCATGAGTGTTCCTGAATATCTAGTATGGTCCACATTCCAAATATAGATTCTTCTATTACTATACCATGTCTCTGTTGCTGCATTCGATGATGGCCATTATTTCCTCTCAGGCATTTTCTTATTCATTAATTGTTACTTTAATACATAAAATTTATAGAGTTTCGGTGATGAGTTGCATAGATTTATGCATTGAAATCAAAATCGAATGTATTGAAATTTTTGAATATTTTACTTTATAATTTTTTACAAACCATTTTACCGTTTGAACACATTCAAGTTTGTATACATTTATTGCGTCGAGAGGCGCTCTACAGCCCAGTTTGGGGGAGATGTTGTGAGTCGAGTGTTTGTTGATATTGTCGGTTGTTAGTATGGGGGAGATGTTGTGAGTCGAGTGTTTGTCGAAATCATGTGTTAGTATGATAGAGATGTTGTGAGTCGATTGTTTGTCGATATTGTCGATCATAAAAACTCATTATAAAATAATTATGTCGGTGAATAATTAAAATTAATGAAAAGAGGTGTAGTTTCGTAAACAAAAGCTATATAATACACGAAGCAAAGAGAGTGAACCAACAAAGAGAGGGATTCAGAGCAATTTCTACGAACAGGTATATTTACTTTTAATTATTTTCATTTTAATGACTAGCGTCGACGTTGCAGACCTCCTTCCAGCTCCCTTCGCAGACCTCCCCTCCTCGCAACTCCTCCCCAACGCAGATCTCCCCTCTGCGAGATGCGTCCTCCCCGCCACTCCCCTCCTGCATCCTCCTCCACGCAACTCCCCCCAACTCCCCCCGCCTTCCCTCCTTCTCCTTCTCCCCTCCTGCTCCTGCTCCTTCTCCCCTCCCAACTCCTCCACACAACTCATCGCCTGCTCCCCTCCACGAGGTGCCCTTCCCTCCGCGAGCTGCGTCCTCCCCTCCGCTCCCCTCCTGCTTCCTCCTCCACGCAGCTCCCCCCCATCTCCCCCCAGCCTTTCCTCATACTCCTTTTCCCCTCCACATCGCCTCCCTCCCATCCGCCCCTCAGCCTTCCAGTTCCCTCCTGCTCCTATTGAAAAAATTTTAAAAAATAAAAACATTGTGTAAATTTTTAATAAAAACATTGTTTAAATTTTTAATACAAAACAACGTATAAATTTTTAAAGTATAAATGTTGTATTATCAACTTGATTGAGGTATTAAGTGATGCGATATCAGCCCAATGTGATCACTGTATTATCAGTTTGATTGCTATATTAAGTGATGCTATCTCAGCCCAATGTGATCGTTGTATTATTTATATAGATATATACAATTTGCATTGATGATGCGGTCTCAGAGCTATAATCGTTGTCTGTATCCTGTGTTGATAAAGTTTTAAATTTAATTCCTCTGTATTTTACTTAACATAGTCATGATAGGATAAATAATCGCATCTCTATTAGATAATAATTATTACATCTCTGTCGTATGATAAAAACCTCAACTCTGTTGGATCGATTTCCAGGAATCTATTGATTAACATGGTTTGGTTTATATTTCTGCAAGTATTCATCTTGAGTGGAGACAATAGGAGATCTTGTGTATAGTTTAAATTTTTAACATATTAAAATTAAAAGATAATTTAAATTTTTAATTTTAACTTATTAAATAAAAATTAATTAGGCAAAATCAAATCAGGGATACCTCAT
The DNA here is from genome assembly GCA_027924585.1 of Larix kaempferi. Lineage (NCBI taxonomy): Eukaryota > Viridiplantae > Streptophyta > Pinopsida > Pinales > Pinaceae > Larix > Larix kaempferi. Next base: position 20,752,075 of record BSBM01000643.1, read on the forward strand.
ATATTGCACCAGTAGATTTAGGGATCATACTTAAGAGTTAAAATGTTAACATTTAACTCTGAGGTAAAAATAACTATGTTAAAAAAATTAAAAAAATTAAAAAAAATAAAAAAAAATAACTATTTAACCATTATTTTACTACGTTAAAAAAATGAAAAACAATGTTTAAATGGTTCTATTTTGAACTACATGAAATTATATTTAAAAAACAATGTTTAAATTGTTCTATTTTGAAATACATGAAATTATATTTAAAATCTTAAGAGTTAGGCGAAATTGTTCTATTAAACTATTTTTAACATATGAAAATTAAAGATAATTTTTTTTTAATTTTTACTTATTAAATTAAAATTAGTTAGGTGAAATCAAATCAGGGATACCGCATGTATTGCATCAGTAAAATTAGGGATCATACTTAAGAGTTAAAATGTTAACATTTAACTCTTAAGTAAAAATAACTATGTTAAAAAAAATAAAAAATAAATGTTTAAATTGTTCTATTTTGAACTACATGAAATCATATTATTTAAAATTAAATTAACATTTAATTTAAATTTAAATATATATTAATATTTACATATAAGTATATAAGTTCTTTACTATGTATAATAAGAACTGCATGTGGTATAGTGGTAAGGGTGTTGGGATAATGGGCGTGAGGTCCAAGGTTTAATCCTCCTAGATCATCTACATTTTTCTTTTAAAATATTATGTGGACAGATTGATTTCAGTGTATGGATGCATAGATTTCAGTGTACGAGATTTTTTATTGCATATTTTTCAGTGTAGATGTTATTCTGTGGATGCATTGATTTCAGTGTAGATTTCTTGGATGCATAAATCTTACTGTGGATTTCATCGATACATAAATTTCAGTGTATATGTTAATGTTTGACATTTTTTATATAGAGTCTAAACTAGAAATGGAAGATCTGCACGCAGAAGATGCTATGAGACAAACTAGAAAAGAACCAAAAATACAGAACGCCAAACATCGTAAAACATATCAAGGAAGAAAATCTTACGAAATGTCAACAAAAGAACGAGAAGAAGACTTGAAACGAAAAACAGAAGAACAAAAAGAATTTTGAAAAAGGAAGTTGGACGAAATGACAGCAAAAGAACAACAAGAACGAAGAAAACGAAATGCAGATCGACAAAAACAATATCAAAAAAGAAATTTAGATGAATTGACAACAGAAGAACGAGAGGAACAAAGAAAATGAAACGTTGATTGACAAAGAGTGTATCGAGAGAAAAAGTTGAAGCAGTTGGAAGAACAAAGAAATCAATTTGCAGAACAACAAATAAATCAAAATGTACAAAATGATGAAATGTCGGCAGAAGAAGGCGAAGGACAAACAAAACAAAACGCAGTTCAACAAAAATAAAATCGAAAAAAAAAAGTTAGGCGAATTGACAGCAGAAGAAGGAGAAGAACAAAGAAAGTGAAACATTGATCGACAAAGAGCGTATCGAGACAGAAAGTTGAAGCAATTGGAAGAACAAAAAAAACCAGTTTGCAAAACAACAAATAAATCTAAATGTACGAAATGATGAAATGACGGCAGAAGAAGGAGAAGAACAAACAAAACAAAACACAGATCAACAAAAAGAGAATCGAAAAAAAAAGTTAGGCGAATTTTCTCTATTTTCCAGTTTAACAATTTACTCAATCCTAAATACTTATTACTTACATTATGATAATCCTCGTAAATGTATCTGTGTTTTCAACTTAACCTGTTCCTTGCAATGTTGATCAAACTCCAGTTTTGTGTCGCCACCCACGACTGAAACCAGCCTAGATCCAAATCCTAGGCTCTATCAAGCGCCAAGAGGGATCAAATCTCTCGAGGTGCAACCCTCTTCTCAGGTATTGCACTCAAGGAGTTTTTCAAGGAGAAGGTTGCACCTCAGGAGATTTGATCCCTCTCGGCGCTTGATAGAGCCTAGGATTTGGATCTAGGCTAATACACTATCATCTCATTTCATCTTTTTTATTTTATGTATGAAAAACTTACGTATCAAAATTCATAAAGAATAAATCAATATCAAATGAAGGATAATATGGATTAGAGTTATGTTGGTTGAATTTTTTAGATTTGTCACTCAAACTTCACAAACTATGATTTTTATGATTACAAATAATATTAACCGTGTACAATTAAATATGAACTTTTAACATTTATTTTTTACAAATTGATAGTTTTAATGGTAAAAAATGTGTTCCTTCCTTGGAGGTGGATCAAAATCAAACAACCTTAAGTTGGTGCACATTAACCCCTTCTACTAAGGACTTAGCATTATGATTTGATCACAAAACCAAGCTGAATAACAAGCCTTATTTATTTTTCATTGTTTTTGAAATAAAGAGTTTTTTTAATGTTATATGAAAATTTAAAGAGTAATAGAATTTGAACGTGTCATTTATAGATTTATGATGGGTTTAATTAATTAAATTAATTCTTAAAACTTTATTAAAAAAATTACGTTGAACGTGTCATTTATAGATTTATGATGGGTTTAATTAATTAAATTAATTCTTAAAACTTTATTAAAAAAGTTATTTATTTAAATTTTATAATGAAAAGTGTTTTCAATTCTTCTTTCATTAAACGGTTGATAGAAAAATAATTATGTATTATTCCCTTATTTATTTGTTTTTGCATATTTTTTAGGCTAAAAGTAAATTCTTACACTGTTTACATAAAAAAATGCAAAAACCATACATAATTGTGTTTTTGGATAACTATTTTGTAAACCAGGAATTTAAGATTTCAAGGTTAAATGGTGACGCAATAAATATTTGATTTTGTGTTTTTTTTCTCTGTGTCCATATTGATTTCCTTTGCTTAGTGAGAGGCGGGAAGGGTTAAAGGTTTTCTTAGAACATCCATAAAAGATAGTGATTAGGAAGACTTGGAAAAATGTACATGTTGCATTAAGGGCTTAGCAAGAGGGGTTTGCTCCCATACTTCTCTTTTACATCTTCTTCATCTACCTTTACATCCACTATTGCTTGGTCTTCTTCTTTAATCTTTATGGTTTTTAAGAAATTTCAGTATTTGTTTTTGTTAGAATCCCTTCATATTCCTTTATTATCTTTTGAACTACGTCATATAATCATTAATTAAAATATAATTATATGAATATTCAAGTATTTGAAATTACAATGATTATGATGAAAATCACTCTACTTTGATTGACATTTCATGTGGTAGAATTTCATGTTAATAAAAGAAAGAGGCATGAAAACATGTAAAATAATACTATAAAGAGTATCATGAAAACAAATATGATGAACAAACTCAATAAAGGTTTTTATAAGAGAAATGATAGTAATATTGTTTATATTTATCATTAGAAATGTTAATTAAAAAAATATTAATTTTTTTCAATCATAAAAAACATATGAATTTTTATAAACAAAGGCAGGTCCTTTCTTTGATAGTTTATCAATTTTCATAGGTAATTGGTCGGACTCATGATTGTTGGTGGATCAACAAGTAGGTGGACATATATTATTAGGAGGGTAGGTGGATCAAACCTTTCCTTTAACCTTGGCAATGAAAGACGATGAAAAATATTATAAAACCATTGGAAGGAAACTAATGAGCGAGGAAGTAAGTATGGGACTTGGATGGAAGAACCACATGAAATGACACTCAAGTGTACCAATACCCAAACGGAACTACTTCAACATTAAACAATAGTGAAATAAAAATAATAACAATAATAAATAATAATAAATGAAAGATAAAAAAAGATTTGGGATACCTACACACTCAAAGGTTGAAAAGCATCTACAATTTCTAAAAGGTGGGGAAAAACATCTATATGTAATTAGTACTCAAATGAGTAAACAATATTTTATTTTGTTCAAATAGAATATATTTAGTTTAGTTTAACCTCTAACTCTTACTCTCCAATATAAACAACCTTGAAATTAAATAGTGAAATTTGCAAACCAATCAACCAATCAATATAAATTTCCTTAAAATCAAATATAAAATTTGCAAACCAATCAACCTTCCTTTAAATCTAAAAAGTGAAATTTGCAAACCAATAAACCATTCAATATAAACTTCCTTAAATTCTAAAGTGAAATCCTTCATTTACACTTAACTTATCAATCATCACTAACTACAAAGTTGTGTGTATTTTTAAAGCAGAATATTAACATTGCGTAAACTTCATTTTATTGAATAATGTTAAGAATTAATTTTAATGTAGACTATTGACATTGCATAAACTTTATCTTATTGAATAGTGTTAAGAGTTAAAACATTATGTATTGGTAAACACCTATCCATTTCACAACTTTTTTTTCTTTTTAAAGAAAGGAATCAACAACATCTAGATCGTTTCCTAACCTAAGCTTGAGTTCAAATCTAGAAAGCTATCTCTATAACTTTCCCCACATTCAAGAAATATATTTTAACAATAGGTGGACAAATGAGGCCCAAAGGTTTGAATCATTGACCTCCAACCAACTGGTCTACCAACTTGAAACCTTAATCACAACTTTTATAACGACTAAGATGTCCTTATCATTATATACTATATTTTTTATTAAATAAACAATTATAATTTATATTGAAATATAAGAAATTATTACATTTTTAATGCTTCAAATTTGCTAGTTATGCTATGCACAACATCACAAATTAAGGAAATATATATCTTCATAAATATTACCCTATATTGATTTTTCTTAACATCTTAGAGTCATTTATTTGTTGAGAGGACTTCTTTTTGGAATTGTCACTTTCAATTTCTTTCTTGGATATCATATTGCTTACCTTTAAAAGACCTACATAATGTGATCCTAATGTAGTTACATTGGGTGTGGCGCTTTGCTTTTCTTTCGCGTTGCTTTTCTTTCCTCTCGTGTGACTTGAATCTAACATCCTCATTCTTCCCCAAAAGAACAATATGAAGGTGATCTACCTTGACATACAATGCTATAACAACTTCTTCAGTGAGATTGTTGTTATTGTTGTTAGGTGCTTCTACTTCTTCTTCAATTTCATTTGTTATGGAAGAATATGCCACCTCTATCATGAGGCGATGCTCTTCTACATCCTTCCACCAAGTAGGCCTGTGGTTATGTTTCATGATCTTTATTGTCAAAAGATTGAAGTCTTTCTTGAGACTATCTTCTTCTTTGAACATGAAGCTTGAGGGGATCCGAAATGGATATTTATATAGTTTGTCATATATTTTGGTACTTTTTGGGTGGAAAAATTGGAGTTATGGCTTGTAGGGCCCATTTTAAGGGTAGCTATTGATTTGGTAATTTGGGGTCTTTAAATTTTCAGAGTTTGTTTGAGGCCTTAAATAGCCACTTTTGGGGCCAAAACTTTGTGAACAAAGTTCTAGCCTCTTAACATTGTTCTTCACATCAAGATATTTCCAATGGTACAAATATCGTTTCAATCAAAATTTATATGAGGAAGTTATTCCTCCCACAAGTCGACCTATCTTGTTGACCACTATGGTTATGAGTGGATGTCATGTCAACTTCCATTACTCCCACATGTAGAGCTAGTCACATGTGGTATTTCAAGAATATTATAGAGGGTCTAAAACCCTGACATTAATTGGGGATTGAGGCATGCACAATCCCTAACCCTAACCCTAGACAACTATTAGGCCATGCTAAATATTGGGTTGCTAGAAAAGGAAGGGGTTACATTATTTGTTTATTGTTTATTGTTACATAGTATAGCAAATAATATGGGAGTGGGATCTTGATGTAGAAGATCCTTGCATTTAGCTTTTGGCTCAAGTAGAAAGGAAAATCCTTAGATTAAGGTTCTCATTCCATGATCATGTGTTATGGTGCTCATTTATGGTGTTTTACAATAACAAGATTTTATCATAATCTACTTGGTTCTTGGCTTGACACTTGTTCAAAAGAGGCTTGTAGATGGTTGTTATCTACTTGTTGTCTAGCTTAGAGTTTGGAAGTGTTCCCTTATACTGAAAAATATAATTTAGGCTTACCACTCAAATAATAGGTTGAGCTTGGAAATTCAAAAGCCTTATTCTCATAGTGCAATGGTTAGGTTGAAGTATCTCACTAGCACAGACATGGCCAACCACCACTACAAGAGAAGAGAAAGGGATTGGAGTCACACTTGGTTCTTGAAGGCAAGTAATAATTGGAAACAAGGAAATATTGAGAGAAAGAGGGAAAACCACTAAGTTAGTTATTGAATATTGTTTAATGTTACACTTAGGGTTGGTTACATTTAGAGGGTATTTCACTTAGGTTTCAAGGGATTTGATAGTGAGACAACAAATGCAAGAAATGAAATTTAACTATGAGAGAAAGAAACATAAATAAAATTCCAAACGAAAGAGATTAGAGATGGAATGAACACACTTGAGAAAAGCAGGGCCAATAACAAATTTAGTAAAGACTAGCAAGGGTTGAACCTCTTAACATGCTCCAAACCACCAAGATCCTAATTGTGATGTACTATAGAAAAAATAGTCATCAAAGCAATGTAAAATATATAAATTAAAACCAATTTACTATGCAAATAATAAATAGATATTACCAAACAATTGAAGATTTGGTATGACCTTATTACTGAAGTGATCTCCTAGTAAATTGTGCATTCAAAGTCCTCATTAGAGACAGGCTGAAGATAATCCAAGAGAGAAGAAAGGGAAAACAATGAAGGACTTATCTGAAAGATAAACGATGAGGGGAAGACTATATTATAAAAGGTGTGATGGGGATAGTTGTTCCAAGAAACCCAAGTGATTAAGGGAAAGGAGAGAGGTTTAATAATGAAAAATATAAAAGTTTATTTTATCTTGTTTGAAACTTAGAACCAAGGGTATACAACAAGACAAATGGGGGATATTTAATATAGTCAAGGAAGCCAAACAAGGGGTCCAATGTACATAAAATTAGTTGTTCAAGAAAAAGCTCGCCCTCCAACTATTGATTTGCATGCTTGACTAAGAAATGTATTCATCTTAGGTTAATTTTTGAGTTTTTACTAGAAAGTACTGTTCTTTGGTTTGTTGGTTGAAGGAAGATATACAGGAAAGGCCCCGTACAACCAGTGAATGGCACTAGAGAAAAATAAAGAAGTGAGAATATCATATTTGACCTTATCAACCCTTGTGCTCACCTATAATGGATATGCGAATGTTGGGAATCTTGAAAAGGCATCTCTAACTAACCAAGGTTTACCAAATCGAGCACACATGCTGAGGTTGATCCAAGGGAAGTAGTTTTGTCTAATCATGGTATAATCAAAGAACCAAAAGGGATAAATAGGACCAACTTATAATGATCTACTAAAGAATACAATAGGGACCTTGCTTAGGCACTACACATCAAATACGGAAAATACATTTATATGCCTATGCCTTGTCAAGTGTCTAACCTAGGGAGGGAAACCATCACATGGTAAAATATCAAGGAGGGTGGGGGAACTCATTTTATATTTTGGATTTGAGTGTATGGATGCATTAATTCCATAATCTATACACTATATTTTCAAACAACCTTAATTCATTAAAATAAGATTTAAGGCCCCTTTAGCTTAGCAGAGGGACTAGCATTTGAACCTTTGTAAGGCTTTTAAGAAGTATCAACTTGTTTTTTCCAAACCCAAGCCATGATATAATACATGATAATACTTAGAACCTCATTTCTAAACATAGGACTTGGTTGTTTCAAATATCTTCATTATTTATTGTAATATTTAAAGAAAACATTTTATGCTAGAAAAAATTATTTCTTAACTGGAGATAAATTGCCATCTTATGAAAGGGAGGACCCATTCCAATTACATGGACTTAAAAGTTGACTTTTTTTAATGCTTACAAGGTTGATGAAGATTATAGCCTTAGGGGACATAGGTACCAAGGGCAGGGCTAGGGGGTCAAGTTGTCAACTTAGGCCCCAAAGGAAATCAAGAAACTTTATTTGCATGGGCAATTAGAGAGACTACAAACAATTAGGTTGAAGCATTAGCTTTATGGAAGGGATTTTGATTTTTAAGGCCAAAGGAATAAAAGGTATGATAGTGGTTGGAGATTCAATGATTGGTATTCGCCATATGAATTTCAAAACCTTACCAAAATATCCATGTTTGAATAGCTTATTATCTTGTATCCAAAAGCTCATAAATGAATTTGAAATTGCTTAAATATTTTACATTCTAAGAAGGTTTAGTTAAAAGGCCAATGCAATTTCCAACCAGGGATGTGCAACCTTAGACTTGGAATAGTTTGGAAAAATGGGGGGAATGAGGAATTCACCCAAGCTTTAATCCCACTCAATGACATTTAATGTCTCCTTCAATACTACAAGATAAGTGGCAAGGTCTCGTTAACATTCATTTGAAACTGCTTGGGAGGATGTTTCGTCGTGTTGCTATTTCATTCTCATGGGATTGAACACCTTAATGAATACTAGTAAGATGTGATAGCACATGACATGTGGTTTATTTCCTTGGATCGCATCGATTTCTAGATGTTTTGCATGAGACTTGGTAAAGGGACCTAAGGGTCAACCCTCTTATGGTATGATGGATTATCTCGCCAGTAGGGGAGCTTTTTTCCATGAATGTTTTAGTGCAATATTTATGGTGGGACACAAGTGGGAGCTCTATTTGGTTCTCCTTGCTAGTTGAATTTGGGAACCAGTTGCACAATCTCCGGGCCAAGGAATTATAGTCTCAATCTCTGAGAGGGAATTGAAACTAGGTGTAAAAAAACAACAATTTTTCCCTTATTGGTTTTCAATCTCTTAATCCTCATGTTTTAAGGAATTCTAGAAGGCTTAAACGCATTAGTCGTGCGCATTCCTTTGGAGGTAGTTTGAATTTTATTGATTCTAGACATAGGCACTCTGTGCGTATAATTTGGATCTATCATAATGGGTATAATTTGGATCTATCATAGTTGTTGGTTATTTAAGAATACTGATAGATGGGAATTTACAGTTGATCACAATCAGTCCATGCTACACAAGAAGACACCAACTTGAATAGTTAGAATATTTATGTGTCTTTGGTTGCAAGACTATCTAGTGATTAATATAATAGAAAATCAACATGATCATCCAAATCAATGTGTGTTTTATGAACACTCCACTCTTCATGATTTAAGCTAATGTTGTGAATGGCATTGTAATGATAGTTAAGAGAATGTAACTTTGGCTATGGTAAAGTAGAAAGTTGGAGAAAAGAATGGGAACAAAATTATGCCAAGGACTTAAAGGTCACTGGGAGATGTATATTATTAGGATAAAGGCTCAACTAGAAAAACAAACAGGGAAAATAGTTATGTTGTACATTAGGGAGAAGCCGAAAGAGGAAGAAGATAAAATCAAGGAGCCACTCGAGAAATTTTGTCATTTGGAGTTGGAGAAAAAACCTAATTTTGAGGAGTTACACAACCCAACATACATGGCTGCCTCAGTTGGATCCTATAGGTAAGATCAAACAATAGTAATGGAGGAAGAAATTATTGAACAACATTCCAAGCAAGCAAGGAGCATTCACCCCTACATTTTGTCATTAGTAGTAGGAAGAAAGACAAATTCTAATACAGATATGGCAACAAAAATGTCTAATTTTTCGAATGTATTTTAAGTATGTTTTATTATTAGAACAATATGTAAGGGTTTATACAAACCAATAGATAGTAGTAGTACTAGAATTTTGAAAATAGGGTAGATAAACAATAGTTATAAGCACCTTTTGAAATTTCTGAAAGCTCTTTAGATAATATTTCTCTAGATCTTTGAAAACAAGGAAAGACAATTATTTAACTCATATCCATTATATTAAATGTAAATGTCACTTTTAGGGTTGAAATTTGACCTCCTACCTTGCATATCAAGTAATTTTTATATGGATTTTTACTTTTAACATTGTTGTTCATTTGATGTTTAAATCTTAGTTTTACCCGTCATAATAATGAAACATTGAATTCTCATATCTTGCTTCATATAATACAAAAATATAATAAACCGAAAAACACAAAAAACATAATGATTAAACTATGCACACACATAATGACAAATAAAGTTTCTATATGGGTCATTAGTGTGGGCCACCAAATACCATGAACCCAAAAACCCATGACGAGTCAAGTTGACCTAACAAGGGGAGACAATGAAACACTGACAAAAATCAAAATTTCCATATTATAAATAAAAATATAGACTAAGGACTTTAACTCTGTTCACTTTCAAATATAATTCATAATGAGGAACCATGACCCAATGATAACTGACCTAATTTAGAAGCTACACCTTTAATATTAATGTGACCGACATTATTTAGGCACCACAATATTTGTGTACCCATTATTAGAACATATAAGTACAATGGCTCCGTAAAAGTGTGAATGTGTTGGGATAATGTTCAATAAAGTAATGCATTGACTTGAATATTGACTTGTGAACCATTTCAATTAATAATTGTGAAAATTGATATAATAAAAATGTATTTTTATGTTAATAAAATAATTAGTGACTTTGATTCATTTTTATACATGTATGAAAATTTGTTCTCCTACCCTAATTGCTGTAATACGACTAGAGAAAGCAATTATGCTATAATGAGTAAAAATGTTATTTAAGGTCAAAAATATAAATGTTATTTAAGGTCAAGAACGAACCAGTAAAACAATGTATAAGGTTAAAATATTTGTTAAATATTTATTTATAAAGTGTAAAATTACAGTTTAATAAATATATTTTTATTTTTATTTTGTATATGGTTTATTATTATTATTATTATTATTATATATATAAAATTGGATTTTTTTTAGAGATTGTGGCCAATTAAATTAGTGAAAAGATATCAAAAACAAAATTTGACATAATGAACTCCATTCATCTACAATGGAAATGGTGAACAAAAATATTCAAAATTAAGATACAAAAATGAAACATGAGCATATTTTAAGGGAAATAATGTTCACTATGAGCTACTTCCATGTGGACGTCTTCGTGCTCTCGTGACCTCTTGATTTCTATTTTCCTTTGTTGAACCCTCTGAAAACATTGATTGCCCTGTCATTGAATGAATCCCTTTAGTAAAATCCAAGAGCAAATTGTAGTGTTTTTCCATTCCCTCTTCTTATCTGTCCATTCTAGCACTATTCTCCTGCATTTGGTTCCAAGTTCTCCCATTTTAGCCTCTCGATGTTCTAATTGCTTGGTCAAGTACCCAAATGCTTGTCTCATGCCATCTACTTGCTCATGAATTCTCCTTAACATTTTCTTAGGGTCAAAGATGTTGTCTATCTCAAAGTCTCCAAAGCAAGAAAAACTATCCATAGTGCAATGGCAGAAGTGGTAATTTTTAGTCTACAAAGTAGAATTGCCTAGATTAATTGCCAGCCTTAACAACCCACTTACCACCTATAAATATGCCTAGACTGCCTTTGTGGTGTAAAGGAAAATAACCTAGACAAACAACCGATTTACTTCCTCTTGATAGTAGACAACACGAAAGAGAATTTCAACACTCAAATTGCCCCTTACCCAAAATATCATGATTTACCCAGGATCAAATCCACTTACTCCAAACCAAACAAAGTTGAAACATAAGAGAGAAAGTTCCAAACCAAACAAAGTTGAAACATAAGAGAGAAAGTTCCAAACCAAACAAAGTTGAAACACGAGAGAGAAATTTGAGAGGAGCATACAGAACACACTTGTCAAGAATGCCTTACCACCTTCCAAAATCAAGTGCTCGAACTTCTTCCTCTGTTTGTTGCCATCTTGAGTGTGGGATTTATCCCACCTTGATTTATCCCACCTTCACAATCGAGCGTGATTCAATGAGGTTTAAATCGTTGTATGAAATGGAGCTCACCATAGGTGAGAGGATCATTTGTATAATGCAATTTGAGTGATCCATCGTGCAAGTATGGTGGATATACATCTATTTCGATCTTGATTAAGTGCCACTTGGCTTTCAAGTGGGTCTATGGACCTTAGTTCATTGACAAACTTATTTTTTGCAATGAATGAAGGTAATGGCACCTAGTTAATTCCCAAAGGATCTTGATAATAAGAACCCCTTTATCTATGTATGTGACCTTAATGCTAGCCAATTGGTATTCTACTCAAGTCTTCTCATTCTTTTGTATTTCTTTTCATGACAGTATCATAAGCTACTTCTCAAAAATCATTTACCTATTCTGTGATATATTATTCAAATCTTCTCATTCTTTTATATTTATTTTCTTGACACTATCATAAGCTACTCCTCAATGATCATTTATGTATTCAATGATATATAACATATATTTGACACTATCCTTACACTCTTTTATATACTTCATTGTTTGACACTATCCCTACAACTTTGAATTAATTATAAACTTTATTGTTTGACACTATCTGTACACACTTGAATGTTGATCATTAAAAAAATATTTGTTTTGAAAACAGAAAACAAAAACTTAAAATTTAAATCGGATTCGGTTTTCGTGTAGGATAAAAGACAACCAAAATGCCTAGCTTTTCTCACTGTTTTGGGAGAAAAAAGGGTTACAATTTTTGTTGAAAATTGCTATTTTCTAATTTTGATAAATTTAACGATTGGTATTGCTGGTTCTACACTAATTACCCAATTTCAAAACTACTCAGATCATCGAAATTGCGATCTAAACACTCCAAATTACTATTTTAACCAAAATTACTCTACCGAATTCCAGCCAATCAAAAGCGTCTTAGCTCTGGAACAACGAACAGGTTTTTCTTTTCAGTAGAAGAAAGAATAAAAGTGGGACTGGGCACTCGGCATGCAGCAGAAGAGACATGGTACAGTGATAGAAGAATCTATATACGGAATCAGGATGATAAAGGACATTCAGGACCACTCACGCATTCAACTGGACAGGCACATACGTGTACATATACAATGTGTATCCTACGAATATTTCTCTTGGAAAGAATATGATGCTCATAGGTTTTCACGCGGACATCCAAAAATAGCCATGCCTACGTGATTCGAAATGCACGCCTACGTCGTACTAACTGAATGCAGAGCGGCTGGTGTATATACATAAATATTATATACAAATTTCAATAAAAATCACTAATGGCATTTGGCCGGCGCAGTTTAACAGGCCTGGCGTCTTTCGAGGGTGAAAAAGATAAACATAATATACATATAAAATGTGTATATCGCATCGCCTACATGGAAACCTTGATTGGAATTTGAAAGTAGAGGGTGTGAATTGGAAGGCCGTTTATGGGAATTTGTTGAGTTGGCAGACAAAAGGTGAAAGACTAATTTGGAAAACCCATAAACAATAATTATCATAAAATAAAATAAAGCAGAATGCTGCAAGTCCTGAAATCAAAACTGAATACTACAATCAAATGCAGACAAAGAATTGACCATCAGCAACATGCAAAAGAAGAAAAGAAGAAAAAGTCAAAGTGAAAGATGATTGTTTGTTTCCCATTTCATGACTGCACCATCCTGCTTTATTTTATGCCATTTATTTATTTTTTAATGGGTTTTTTCACATTGCTCCTTCACTTTTTGCCTGCCAACTCAACGAATTCCCATAAACAGCCCTATCACACTCTTGTTCTCTAATTCCAATCAAGCTTTCTATGTAGGCGATGCGATATACACTTTTTATGTATACTGTGTTTCTATCTGTCACCCTCGAAAGACGCTATGCCTGCTAAACAGCCCTGGGCTAATGCTAGTGTTGGTTTGCATTGAAATGTGTAAATAGACATTGTATATACACCATCCTCTCTGCATGTTAGTAGTAGTACCACGTTGGCGTGCATTTCTTAATCACAATGGGCATGGGGCCCGGGGGCCAGCTTTTCTTTTTCTATGTCCGTGTGAAAACAATAGGATATACATTGTGTATGTACTCATATGAAAGAAACCCATACCTGGTATTATTTCCCAGAAAACTCATAATGGGTACTATTTCCCATAAAATAAAGACATGTTTTATTTTTTAATCTTATTTTTGGACCTTTTGTTCACCAATATCGTTGTAGGTGAAACAAACAAATTCATCTATATTATGTTGCACTTGATTATCTCAACTCAATAAAGCTTGTTGCACAAATTTTGTTTTTTTAACTTATCACTAATTTAATTAGAGTGGGAGAACAAATTTTCATACATCTATAAAAAAAAATGCTTCAAACATCATCAAATTTTTTATTTAATAAAAAAAATTAGAATAAACAAAATTTTCATACATATAAAAATGCTTCAAAATCCTCGTTTTTATATTTAATAAAAAATACATTTTTATATATAATTTTTCACCATTATTAATTGAATTGGTTGACAAGTCAATATTCAAGTGAATGCATGACTTTATTTAACTTTAGTGCAACACATTGAACAAATCCCGCAATTTGAGGAAGCCCCCACATCGACACTTTTACGGAGCCAATGTACTTGTATGTTCTAATAATGGGTATACAAATATTGTCGGTCACATTAACATTAAAGGTATATAGCTTGTAAATTAGGTCACTTATCATTGGATCGTGACTCCTCATCATGAAGTGCACTTGAGAGTGACATTAACATTTGATATCATGGATGTGAATTAAATAATTGCCTTTCCCTGTTTTCAAAGATCTAGGGATGAACATTGTTTTGATTCCACGAGAATATCAACACATCTAATTTACAAACCAATTATCATTTATAAATCTTCAACACATCTAATTTACAAACCAATTACCATTTATAAAGCTTAAAACATTAAATAGAGGTAATTAGCACCTCAGTTTTTCAAAATATATTTATCAAAATATATAAACATTTAATTTTGCAATCCTCGCAATAATTAATTTGAGTTACCCTGGAATGAATTCCTCGAAATTTTGGAGTTTTTTTTGTTATTAAGGTTTTAACTTTTTTTTTAATATTTTTTTTACTAAAATGAAAAATAGAGTTGTGTTGGTACTTATCAACTTGTTAACACAAACCACTTAAGGTGGTCTTTTAGGTTTTCGAGGTTCTTTTTGGTAGTTGCTCAGGGGTGGTCGGCTTTCTGGCATCGGTAAGACTAGAGAAGTTGTTTTTACATGGATGCTTTTATGGTAGTTCAGAATGGAAGAGGGGGTGGTTAAGGGTTCTTCTCTCAGGTTCACTCACGGGTTCACTCCCTCTTTTCCATTTATTTTTCCTGCAGGTGACAAGACTTCTTGCAAGTCTCGTAGTTCTCTTCAGAGTTCTCCAAGAAACTCTCCACTCTTTTCAACTTCTGCAGGACTTTCTAGGGTCTTGTTGTCGTCCCTTTCTCCCATCCCACATACTCTAGTTTCTCAAGGTGCTTGTGGGTCGTTGTCGGATATCTCTTAAGGTTTATCAGTTGACTATGGTCTGGGAGAAGAGCGGCTCGTTGAAGATGAGACGGTCACTTTGGTGCATTCCCACAGAATAAGCCCAAGAACGATATCTGCCCACAAGATCACAAAGGTTTCCAGCCATGAAGAAACGATCAAGCCTTTTGGCAATCCCTATTTTCCCACACCTTCCATTAGACCAGGTAGGAACTAGAACATTAGGCACAATATCCAATAACATGGCTTCATCGAAAATGGAAGCAAAATAGTCAACCAATGGGTCCGAAACTCTTCCAGCCCCCCAGGTTTCTTCGGTAGAGAACGTAAAATTAAAATCTCCAGCCACTATAAGATTGGGATCCTATAGAATACCACAAGCGCTAATACAATCCCAACAAACCTTTATGTTCAAGTAAGGATCATAAATATAAATCAAATAACCCTGGAAAGACCATTAAGCTTCCCCTCCACCATGATACCTACAAAAGTTTGAAAGGCCCTTAAATCAACAACATCAGGGTTCCAAGCAGCCAGAGTACCACCCGAGAGCCCCAAGGAATCCATAGCACACACCCTCCAACTAGGTTTGATACAGAGGAAAAATTTCATAGCATCTTCTGCACACGGCATTGTTTCCTAAAGTAGAATCATAGCAGGATTATACATATCTAAAAAATGTTTCAACGCAGCTCTTTTAGGGCCACTATAGAGCCCTCACACATTAAAAGAAGAAATATTCATGGGGGGACACACTCAAGGTCCGTTCGATCTCTAAGGGCCGCCAAAGTAGAAGGGATAGTTTAAACATCTCTATGAAGACCTTTCTCAAATAAAGAAGTCACTCTGGGGTTATTACAAACAGGAGGCTTATCAAGGTTGACCTGTTTCTCTCGTTTAGGTTTTCTAGTCTTTTGTATCGTCACATTCCCATTCATGATAGACGACATGGGAATGACATCCGATGAACCAGAGTCCTGAGCAGATTAAGTAGGAAAAGGGAGTCTAGCCTCTGAATTCAAGTCAAGGGAACCGGACTCAAAGTCAGAAAGAGGTGAGGAAGATAACTCTATACCCAGTGTGTTCGGTCTCGGAACAACAGGATTAAATAAAGTAGAGGGAAATGGGAGGGCCTCAGAAAGACTCTCGGGCTGAGCAAGAACTAAAACCTGGTGTTCACCAAGCGAAACATCACCCACTCTAGGACTAGTATTTGACTGCAGGGAGGAATCAGGAGTAGGAAGAGGGTTAGAGACCGGCAATGCCCCAGAATCTGTGATGGTAGGAAATGAAGTATCACAAGTAAATGTCAAAGAGTTTAAGATTTCATCAGTTGGTAAAAATTTAACAGCGTACGTAAATTTTTTGCAAACATACCTACACTATCCTTGGTTGAACTGTAATCCAAAGGGATTTGGCATAGTAAGATACTGTCCACCCCCTCCTGAGCAGATGGAATTTTTGAACTCCTATAATCCTTCAATCCAGGAGAACTGGACAGATAAAGTGCCTTGGAATGACCAACCTCTCTACACCGATGACAAGGAAAAGGGATACGCCAGTATCCCAATATTTGGACAAAAGATCCCCCCTCCCATACTATCTCCATTTCACTAGGTAATCCCTCACAGTAATCCAGGTCTATCAGCGTCCTCAGTGAATTTCGGTCGGATCCAACTAACGTTTCTTCTTCAATAAGAATAAGACACCCAATGGAGTTGGCGACAGCAATGAAAGCCTTAAAATTCTAGCATTGTAAAGGGAAATCTAGAAGGAAAACACATAAATGACGATGAGCTAACCTTTCTTTTCAAGGGTCAAACGAGGCATGCCATCGAGAAAGAACCAATGCCAACCAGACCCAAGGACCCAATATATGTTTTCAATAGTCCTCCTATCCTCCTCAGAAAAAAAGAGGAATACCATCCAACCATTGTGAGAATTAAAACCCTCGGTATACTGTCAATGTGTTGCTTCCATTTATGTTGTATCCATGTTAACACTTTAGAACAAGAGAGTTTTAAGTACTCAAACTTACCAATTAAGGCCCTTTGGATCAGAGCAGACACCATCTCAAAGGTTACGTCTTTTCCAAGGACGTAGAGGGGCCTTCCCTTCTTTTCTCTTTCAAAGGTTAGTTGGGTCCGACCAACATAGGCAACCTTCTTATCATTTAAGGGTTTGTGTCCAGTTTTACCAAGTCACGGTTTCGTACCAACAAAATTCGTCCCAACCCCATCCCCAGAGCAAGAATCCTTTGAGGACACTTGGGGCCCCCACGATACCGAACACTCCGTCCAGGGTTCAAAATCCATCGTGGAATGAGGATTAATCTTGACATTGCCAGAAATGAACCCTCCATGAGATAGTACCGATCCAGAAGACCCCCTAATGTCCAGACCATTTGTCAAAGATGGGAATAAGATGTCACAATCACCAACAATACCCATCAACAAGGCAGCGAAAAAACCCTCAGGGAACACGTGAACCCACCAGGAAGGGAAATAGCCTCAGGAAACACGTGAACCCACCAGATAAAACCCCAGAGAAAACCCCGCTCTCAATGCACCGTGTCAATCAAACAATGGATTTACAAAAAAATATTCCCACTTATTTTTATCTGGTTGGTACTGTGTTTGTCTCAGAAGAGGCAAACTTGACTCCAGGACTATTGTTTGACCTCCAGATCACGCCTAAGAGCTAGGTAACCCAGAGAATCGATGGCCTGGTTGGGTCCTCCATGCCCAAGAACACTCGAGGGTTTACAGGCTTAACAGAGATCCAACCAAATTTCCATCCTGTGACCGGATATCCTCCCCTAGATGTTGTTTTATCTAGTGACTCATTCATTCTTGTTTGGATCACTGGTTTGTTGTTTTGTTACATATGTTAAAGTCTGGCCAGGAGGAGGGAATTTTGTTGTATTGTGGTAGCCTATTCATTTGTCTAGAGAACACATTGACTATTTCGTCCAAAAGAAGAATTATTATTTGGCTAAGAAGTTAGCAACTATTATTAATAAAATATTGAACTACCACAAATGTAAAGGGAAATCTCTATAAAATTTCTAAAAGAAATAGATCTTTTAGAAAATAGCAACAATATTTATTTTTTAAAATTTTAAGCGTCATTTCTAAAACAATTGACATTTTAGAATATTAGCAACAAAATTTGTTTTTTGACAATATTATTTGATTCACTAAAAATTCAACAATAAATTATATGGCCTTTTGTTTTTATATTGTAATGGATAAGCCAAGGACTCAAAATATTTGTATCCTAATCCAATCTACAAACCATCAATACACATAAAAATCTCCATAAATTAATAATAATAATAATATAGAAGTGTTACAACTCTCTAGAAAAGGCTTACCAAGTTACCGAAACAATGGATAAAATTAAAACAATAGTTGTTTTATTTTTAATCATAACAATTGATACTAAAAAACAATAGTAGTAACTCATCCCAACCCAAGTTCAAAGCCAATACCATTAATAATAGTTATTAATTCATATAACGTTCTAATTTAATTTAAATTTTTATGTCTAAATTTCAGAAAGATAAAAAATATTTTTTTACTAGATAGATGTCCACTTTATGTTTTCTGACCATTATTATTATTTTATATGACAGTGCATTTATTGAGGATTCATAGTGTATTTGGTGAGCATTAAACTGTAGGACAGCTGGCAATGTTATGCTATTTTGAATTTATTTATAATCTGATAATTAAATTTTAAATCAAATGATTTTAATCATGGTCAATTATAAAATGGAAAAATAAATTTAAAAACTTTTAAAAAATAACTTTTAATTTTCAAAAAATATCATTTAATATAAATATATAAAAACATTAAACAATTATCCATTAATATAAAGTCAAAATTGTTTGACTTCAAAGCTATTAAAATATACCTGCAGGTATAATAAATATTAGGACTTATTACATGAGTATAATAAATATTAGGACCTATTACATGAGTATAGTAAATATTAGGACCTATTACATGAGTTTAATGATTTATTTTCTAGATTTTGTGTTACTTATTAAGGGAAAGAGTTTTGCTTTTACTTACTATTTTTTATTGTTGTGATAAATACAGAGCTTTGTTAATTTTAGCTTTGACCCAATGTAAGTGTTCGATCAATTGCAGTTGAAAATGCATTTTGGATGGAATTTAGTATTTTCCCTCTCCGAGACTAATAAAAAAAACATATTTCTAATAGTCAAAGTTGACTTTTTTTAAAATTAAAAGAAAAGAAACATTGGGTTTTTAATAAAATTTAATTTAAAGTATTTTCCAACATCCAATTGTAAAAATAGAGAAAGTTAATAGGAATATAGCTATAATTGTATCTAAATATAAAATTTAAATAATAAAATTATAAAAAAAATATAATCGTAATTCAATAAAAAATAGCAGGTTTTTTAATTATCAAAATTTAGGTCATATGATATCATTTCTGTGATTGAAACCACCATAATAAAGGTCATTAAAATCAGAGGCAATTGAAATAAATCTTGTATTTTTGTTAAATTATTATTTTGATCTTAATGAGCTTAATTATGGCATTTTCAAATACATAAACATACTCTCAAAATCTCTTGCTTTTGATTAAGTTTTGATTTGGATCTCAATGAGCTCAATTATGGCATTTTCAATCACAAAAACAAAACTTAATGAGCTTAATTATGGCTGTTAAATCCCATGCTTATGATTAAATCTAGATTTCTAATCTTAATGAGCTTACTTATGGTTGATACTGTCAAAGAAACCAATCTCAATAACCCAAATTTTAATCTTGATATTAATGAGCGTAATCATGGCATATTTAATCACAGAAGCCATATCTTAAGAAATCGAAATTCAGATGTTGATCTTAATAAACTTAATTATTATATTTTCAGTCACTGAAATGGCTTCTTAAGAACCACATGCTTTTGATGTAATTTTTATTTTGATCTTAATGAGCTTATTTATGGTGTTTTAAATCACAGAAATGAAATCCTAAGAACTTCATGCTTTTGATTTCAATGAGGTAAGTTATTGAGTTTTCAACCATAAGTTATTGAGTTTTCAACCATAGAAATTCAATCTCAAGAACCCCAGGTTTTTAATTACAATTTGACATTGATGTGAGCACGTTTGTTGAATGAAGCAATCTTTTCAAAGCAATAGTAAAAACTCTTCGTTGGTCTTCTTTCCTTGGTATCTTTATTAAATTTTTAGAGCTCATTTTTCATTTTGTTGTATTCTTTATATATATATAATTGAGAATAGCATATCCAGAGATTTCTCAGCTAAATTGGGATATGAAGCTTTCATCAACATTTTGTTTTCTGGAGAAAAGAAATGGTGGTGGACAACCGTTTGGAAGTCCGGTGGTACACTAAAAGCAAAAATTGTCCTGTGGCTTGCCTTAAGTGACGAGTTGCTCACTTGGCAAAATCTGCTTAAACGGGGTTGGGTCGGCCCAAGTCGATGTCCTTTATGCCAAGTTTACTGTGAAACTGCATCTCATTTATTTACCTCTTGTGCATATGCAGTTGCAGTCTGGAGCGATGCTTCAAAGAAATTGAACAATTCAAATATTGCTTTGGATTTGACTGTGGAGACCTGTTACCAGAATTGTTGGAAGAACCCTTTGGTATGCAATTATGATGCATTTCCATTCTTTTATATTTATGGTCTCTATTGGGAAAGGAACTCAATCATTTTCCTAGATCGGAGAGTCCCTATAGAAGTTACCTCAGCTTTACTTGTGCAGTGGACAAAGGAACACAAGCAAGAAGAAAAACAAAAAAAGTCGCGTGTTCTGAAACATCCAAGCTTCGATAAAAGAACTCCTTGGGCCCATTTCGATGGAGCTAGTCAAGGTGATCCTCCTCTAGGAGGTTATGGAGGAATTATCTATCTCACTGAGGAAGCAAAGATAAGCATTTTGTATGGTCCAAGGAACTACACAAATAGAAAAGCTGAGATGGCAACCCTTTGGTCAGTTCTGTTGAAAGGGTAGAGCTTAAACCAACTCTAAAACCTTGATGACAATGGAGGAGAGGGGATACAAATGCAGCTCCGGCTGGGACAGACAAAGACAAAATGCTACAGCTGTAAACCAGCTCTCAACTCAAGATTTCATTAACCATAAACACATACTTATACATCAAGGAATTCTCTGGAAGGATCCAAATGTCTGGCATCAAAAGATCCGGCTTCTCTGAAAAGCTACATAACATTAACTAAACCCACGTGAACACACTACTCAATGGAAGACGTGGTTGTTCGAAATTAATTTCCAACACTCCCCCTTAATTTCAACAGCCACATTACAACACACAGATTACAAAAACATGTCCAGCTGGTCTAAAGTCTCAGCTAGGCTTCTTAGCTGTAGTTACAATAAAAACATTTCAATTTTTTCTTCAATGTTGCTGCTGGAATCTTCATCATCAGATTGCTCTCATGTCTTAGAGAGACTTAAGGCGGATCTGTTGCTGCAGATGCTTTCTCAACTGCAAACTGAAGGCGGAAGCTCACTCTATGCTCATCCTTCCCCGCAGGTGGTAGACTTCAACAAACCACACATCAATGTCGGAGGATCACACAAAAGATCACAAAGATCACAAGGCTACAACCTTCAACATTCAATCTTCAACAAAATTGATTGTTCAACATTCAGCAGCAAACATTAGCATTGAATTCATCCAAGAGTGGCTTCAGCCAACATCATCATTTCAAAAACAACGTTGCTACAACATATGTAAAACAACAAAAAAAAACATACAAAAATTCTTCAAAACATATTCTTCATTGAAAGCACTAGGTCATTTTTTTTATTTTCCAACGGTGCACAACTTTGAACTAGTTATGTGCTGGATTCTTCATGAATTTCATCTTGACTTTCTTCTTCTTGTAAATGTTGGATGGCAGCTTCAATACTGCATCTCTTGAAACTCTAGGACTGCAATCAAAACGTTTATCACTACAATCAAAACCTGCACAAACAGACATAGTTAAAACGTTAAATAAAGCAGGATTTTCTTCATTTTTCTGCTCTCTGGCAGCTTGCACTGTTGCACTTGCAACCTCCAGGGTTGCATTCTTCTCATCTTCAACTGCTACAGTAGGGGTTTCAATAGACATAAGCTTTTCCAGCCATTCGTCAGCTTCATAAATATCAATGGCATCCACATCCACTTGGTTCATCTGTCCAAGCAGGTTATCTCTTGCAAACAACAACTTATAAATCAATTCATTTCCTACTCAACTGTAACGAGCTGTTCTTCAGTAAGGTGGTCTTCATCATATTTTAGGGGGCTATGGCCATGGCTGCAACTTTCCAACTAGGCTTAGCTACACCCCAACACCAGCTTCAACCGAAAATGACAGCGCCCTCTTACCCTAGTATATGGAGCTCGTCCTCCAAGCTCCGGCCTTCACAAATTTCATCCGTGGCTTCACGCACAAGAAATGTGCCTTTCAACTCACTTGAGGAGATCTGGCAACAACTCACGGGATAAACTACAATCAACTCTACAATTACACCATGGGAGAGCTATACCTTCACTCTGCTCTGCTCGACCATTACACCATGGGAGCATACTAGCAACAACACAACAGAATTATGATGGAAATGGAGGAGGACCAGGGACTTATACAGTTCACAAAACTTCTACAGAATCCTCTTTCTTCATCCACAGAGAGCTTCAACTCACACTCAAGCATCCAACCTTTAATAGCAGCACAAACCAGGATGTCTGGAGCAACAAATAAAAAAGGTGGCTCATTCAACTCGAACCACAATGGGCTTCGGCCCTCTCCTGATACAGCTCGCGGGTTATCATCTTACCCATGTCGGAGCAAGTTCTTAAAGGACATGTGGGCACCCAACTTCTCAAACCACGGGATCTTGTGCTCAATCGGCGGTCTGAATCTCCATTTCAGAGATGGAGGAGAGTTCTAACCGGGAGCCAGATGTAGATGGCTGGCTCTGATACCAATTGTTGAAAGGGTAGAGCTTAAACCAACTCTAAAACCTTGATGACAATGGAGGAGAGGGGATACACATGCAGCTCCGGCTGGGACAGACAATGACAAAATGCTACGGCTGTAAACCAGCTCTCAACTCAAGATTTCATTAACCATAAACACATACTTATACATCAAGGAATTATCTGGAAGGATCCAAATGTCTGGCATCAAAAGATCTGGTCCTCTGAGAAGCGACATAACATTAACTAAACCCACGTGAACACACTGCTCGATGGAAGACGTGGCTGTTGGAAATTAATTTCCAACAAGTTCTTCACACAACGCTGAATCGTAATATTTTGAATATTCAAGTCTTTGGAGATTCTAAGATGGCAATTGATTGGGCAAATCACAGGTTGCAAATCAAGGCTCCTCATTTATAGCCTTTGTTGTTTCAAATACAGAAACTGATAGAACATTTTTCCTCTATTACCTTCAACCATGTATATCGTGGGCTTAATGCAGAGGCAGATTTGCTTTCAAAAAATGCATTGCTTCTTCCACCAGGTTCTTTGAGAGTGGCAGAACAGAGATTTCAGTCCTCACATTAATTTTTATATCAACGAGATTCAAGTCTTTCTCGTGGTTTGCATCACATGTTTGTTTAAGAAGACATAAAGAGTTACAGGAAGTATTCATAGAAGCAGAACACTTTCAACAAAATTGAAGTTGCAATTTTTTGTGAACTCCATTAGAGAGTCCATGGAGTAAAGAAGTATGAAGTTGTAATTTTTTTGTTAACTCCATTGAAATGTATATAACTTCTTAAAGAATGTAAGTCCACTGAGACAATCTATAGTCATTATTTTTTAATAATGATATTTTCCATTTAGAATATATATATATATAATTGCTTTTTTTTATAATTTCTTGTTTTTGTATATTCTCAACCAATTATTTCCTGGTTCATATTCATTCTTTTTAATTAAAGAAACAAAAACTAGAAACATTGATATTATAATGTACAATGTTATATATATATCCAATTTTTTATCTTTAAATAAGTAGTGTGTGTTTTATATTATCATTGCACACTTTAAATTTTTAGTCCTTTGTATATATATTATTTCTTTTAAGCATTATATGTATGCATTTGTTATATGTATCTAATTGTTATTACAGTTTTATACTGCATCGCAAAAAGAAAAAATTTGTCTCATTTTATATCTTGATTTGGATGGAAGTAATGCAAAAACACTATGAAACAAATTAAAAATAACATTAAATCTTCAATTTGAAATTTGTTGTCGGGTGGCTCTTATTTATAATTATGTAGCAATTTAAGAATGGTGTTAATGGGATTTGTTCATATCTGTATAATGATTTTAAAATAAGACTTGAATCAATAAAATGCTAGATAAATTAATTTTAATAAATATTAAAAATACAATAAATAAATTACAAAATTGAACTTTTGCATTACTCAAAAATTATTTTAACTTAAAGTAAACAAATATAGTGTCAACACATTATCAATTACAATAGGTGTAGTCTAAATATTCTACATTTTCAATATTTTATAAGCATATTTTCCCTCTAATTTTGTTTGTATTCCTGGAATCACATATATTAGCTGTGGAAATTGCATAATTTAGGTATCATGAGGGTATTTGAGGGTGTTGAAGCTATTTATAGATTACTAGATTCCTAACAAAACCCATCTTAAAGTCATAAAATAAAAAACCTAGAATAAATAGACTACTCCATTACATTATAACCCTGATATTTTTTTACCCAAGTTTATAACCCTGCCTGCAACAGGATTAACAAGTGCCATAGGGTGGCTATGTCCCTACAGTAAGATCTTGCGGTTAGTTTAGTGAATGATTAGCTGCACTTAACACTGAAGTGGGGCTGGGGCTCTTTGCTATATAATCCCGTTTTCGTCTAAGTCCGTAGCCTTGGTAGTCGTGGTAGGTAGTCGAATGCCGAATTAAGTAGCTGCTCTTGTGTTGTTAAAGTAGCCGAATGCCAAATTAAATAGATGAATGTTGTGTTGGGCCAGTGTAGTTGGTTGGGATGGCAAATCTTGTTGGTTGGCGAAATGTAGCTAAGGGCTAGCTGGTCATCTAATACGTGCTTTTTTTTATAGGTTCTTGTTTTTTCAACTGCATGAGCAGCTCTGACTGAATAAGCAAAATCGAATGCTCTATGAATGAAACGTTCTTTTCCCCTTGTTCAAACATTGGGTATGGAAAACAGGTATGGAATTCAGAGAGCAAAACCATCAGGCTTGGTATTTTCAGGATATAAAGTGTAAAGCACCTAAATTGGCTGAGCCTCAGGATACGTTGCTAACTCGACCTCGTACTTTATCACCTTCTAATTGTATTGAATAACCTGATTTAATAACCACCTACTTATTAGGTCGAGGAAAGGAATCAAGTTATCATAGCAACAACCTGTCCTCAGGTATAAAAGGGGTTCACTCCCTTAATAAAAGAAACCCGAACCCAAGAAAAAAGCAGCAGAGGTGCATACCCGACCTTTCGGGAACCACTATATGCAAAATCACTTGTAGCAATTTCATGTGATTGATGTTTGGTCTTGGAAGTTGAGAAGTCTCACTTACATATGGGCCTGGAAATCCCACAAGCTCACAGGTGGCTATAGTCAGTAGACATTTGGTGCATGTCAACAAACTCCAATGCACAACATAAGGTAGCCAACTAGGCAGTGAATTCCTCACTGAATTAGAACTTGCACGTGGCCACAAAAACAACCTTGCATCACATATCATTGTGTGAATGAAGTGCTAAGAAGAAAGTTGTTCAGAGGGTTATCTCCCTCAAACCCCGGGCATTTGCTTTTTCATATGACATTTACTTCAAAGAAAAAACCTCCAGATTCGTCCTGTTATATGGTAAATGCAGGTTTTGTTTGTTGTATCAAACTGTTTTATCTTTTAGAATTTCAGTTTGGAGGTTTTGTTGTTGCTTAAATGTTTTATGGTCAGTCAGTATTATTCTTTAGGATTTTTCTTGCCATTGGCCTTTGATCCACCTAGGAATGGAAATAATCTGACTGACAAAACTGTAATGCAGGCTATACATCATGGGCTTGGATTCTGTTATTCAGCTTAGACTTGGAACAGGCTGAGAAAGTGATTCAATACCTAATTTATAAATTCATTGATGTCAATGTAGAACCTGCAATGCCGGCGTTGGCGTCTTTAGCTCTGCATCTGCTTCCATGGGGTTGTCATCATCCACATTCAGCCTTGTTTGCAACAGGTCAATTTCATCTTCTTGATGTTATTAGTCCTATTGCTTCCTGTAATAGCATTAATATCCATACATTCAATATTCAAATAATTGAAACCAGTATATGCTTTTGCTACTGAGGGATTTTAAACATCTGGCTTTGCAACCATCACTTCAATAATTTCTCTGCTACTTAAATTAAGGAGTCAATGAGACAATAAAGGCTTTCCTGCCTTTTACTTTCTCTTTGCCTCCGCCCCTGTGACTGGCGCTGGTACCACCGATAGGGGTGCTAAAGCCTATGTGTTTTTACATTTGCATCCGCTCGATCTACTTCTGTGTTTGAAGCATATTCTACGTAAGATAGTGAGGCTAGAGTCTACAGTTTTATTCGAGTGTGTTACATATTGGAAAACATTAATCGTGACTGAGAAGGCATGGAATGGGATTGGGCCTTCGGTCACGATGCTCTCTTTAAAAATTGATGTGTTTAAGGAATATGACCAAGTGTAATGGTCATTTGCATTGGTGATGCTCAAGGTTTTGGGCATTGGCTTCTTTTTTTATTACTGCAATTGAAACATTGTTTGTTAAGGCCTTCACGTCCTTCTTCTTTATAAACATATGCAAATATGACGAGGTGAGCTTATTTGCTCCATTAGGCAAGGTTTCCCGTGGACGCTAGCGTTATATGTCTTGGCTATAGAAGCCTTAGGCTCGTTGCTATTTTACTTTTGCAGATACGAGTTTGATTGTTATGCTATGTAGGGGTTCTATTAATGTTGAGAAAGTTAGAGTTAGGGTTGTGCAGACATGAAAATGCAAATAATAGATCAGAAGAATTCCAGTTGTTGGTTGTTGTACATGGTTTCAGTGCTCCACCTTATCATTGCTCATGAATTATATATAAGAAATGGTGAGCTAGAGAACTATAACCATGTACAACAACCAACAACAGGAAGATTACAATACCTCTCTAAAGACTAGTCGTGCAGAATTTGTTGAAAAAGCAAGTGAACCCAAATTTCTCAACTACTTGTTCTGATGGGGTTTGGAAGTTGTGGAAACTCTATAAAGCATTAGCATGGTGAAAAGACAGATTAACTTAAATACAGAGGATGGTAAGATCTTAGCGTGGTAAGAAATTTGTTTATTTTTATAAATGAAATGGATAAATGCATAAAGATTATGAAGCAATGCAAAATGAAAAGTTAGATCGAGTGTTAATGTTGTACCTGCAATAACAACAATAACCACTCCAAGGGATGAATCCTATTATATAGAAGGAGGAGGTCCGGTCCGCAGATAACAGCATAATAATGATCTTTGCTTCCTTGGATTCCTGGAGCTACTATTTGGGTCGGATCCCGCAGACAACAGCATAATATTGATCTTTCCTTCTTTGGATCCCTCGAGCTACTATGTCGGATCCCTGGAGCTACTATCCTGCTAACGAATTGTAGTTATTTGTCATCCATTGGAGGTAAGGGCGATTGTTGGACATTGGCGGTGACGGTGAAGGCAATGGAATGAGGTGATGGTAAAGGAAATGGGATGACGTGAAGGCAATGAGATGAACTAGCAGTGAAGGAGTGTTTATATGTTAAATGCTTTTTTTAAAATTGGCAAGATGTGATGTTGTTGCTCCTGCTTCATAAGCTCAAATGCTGGTGCTCCACAAGAACACGAACTACCTGAGAAGTGCAATAATTGAAATGTTGCTGCTCCAAAAGAACAGGCTACTCAAAGGAGAACTTGCTCCATAAATATGAAAATTCTAAACTGCATAAATCAAAGAATGCCCAAGAAGGTAGGGAATCCAGAAGATGCAGTGAATTGCATGCCGCAGCCACAGGCTGACAGAACTTTTGGTGCAGGTCGCCACTGCTTGACAGAACTTCTAATGTAGACAGCCACCACTTGACAGAACTTCTCGTTCAGACCTTGATAAGTGATATCGTTAATGATTGTTTCATTTTATATATTAAAAACCTGGGTTATGCACACGGCATTAAATATGGTTGATGTTAGCGCTTACTCCACGAAGACATTGGTATCAATGTTCGTGTAAATGCTAGCAAACACTTATATTGAAAGCACTAAAAGCCCATCGAATAACACACTGAGAGGGAGCCATTCCCAATACCTACGCCGCCACTGCGGCCCAATACCTACGTTGCCGCTGCGGCAATAACGGTTCAAAGTATAAGCTAATCAAATTTCCCAAAACTTTGATTTTTATAGTAAAAAATAAAAAAATGTTTGAAACTTTGGTTAAATTGAATGTTGCGAGTTTGGTCATGCTAACTAATACACAGTCAACACTGATCGAATACAAGAGTTACCTGCTCGGCAGGGACTAATAAGTACATAAGAATAAACTTGCCTCATGAATATATGATATATTTGTACCCAAGTCTCTAACGAGATACCGAAAGAGAGATACCGAAAGGATTTTTGTAAGGAAAGCATGTTCATTGTTCTACGCGAGAGGACTTTATGTGTGAAATTATTCGACATGGGATTTTTTCATTCACAAAATTCCCTTTGTAATTTACAAGGATGGTATAATTACAATTATTGATATTAAGTGGACAATGTCTTGGACCGATATTAATAAATTATTAAGATTCACACAAGGGCATCTTATATATGTTTATGTACTTCTTACAAGGACATCTTATATATATTTATGTACTTCATTTAAGGACATCTTATATATATTTGTGTGGCTAAGATTCACATATATTATTAATTTATTAGTATTAGCAAAGGACATCTTATATATTTATGTGGTAAAGGCCCACTGTGTGGATTTCTAGAATAAAACAAGAACTCACATATATTTTTATTAATTTATTAATATAGACCAAAGGGAGTAATATTATATACTAATTGTTTTGATGCCAAATTCATAGTATTTATTTACATTTCTTAACATTGGTGGAAAGACATGGGTTAGTTTTGAGTTTTTTAAATACAAAATAGTTTTTGAATTTTTAATGGTTTAATTGATTGTGATGTGATTTAATTTAGTTGGTGTACGTCAATTTCCTTTCAATATTTATTGAAATTATTAAATCATTGAAATATATAAAATTATGATAATTAGTCATTGGCCAATGACATATCAACTCTATTTGAAATCTTATTGAATATATTCATGAGACTATATATATAAAAGACAATATCATATATATATATATATGGGACAATATCATATATATATATGGGACAATATTACCCTTATTTGGGAAGCTAATCATACCAATAAAATCATTGTTGCCTATTATCTCAACAACAAAGTTGGTACGATCCTCTACTTATGCAAGTTATTGTTTTTTGCCAAAGACCTGGAGTACTTCAATTGAAGTAGCCTGACCCATTGAAACATTGTGCAAGAGAGAGGCTTACATTCAAATAATAGTAGGTGAACATATTTGAAAGAGAAATAGTTAACGAAAGAGCAAAATCAATTGAAGAGTTTACTTAATACAACATCTAACCTTGGTTGTTAAAAAGTATGCTCAAGTTTAAACGTGCCTCGGATTGTTTTTTTTCTAAAAGTATCAATTAATCGGATTGTTAATATTTTATTAAAATTTCTCAATAAATCAGACATAGTTTTATTAGGATCAAATGACAAAATATATGGTAAGAAATTAATAATAATAATATATTTTTAAAGTCAAGGGACTTTTTCTGGACAACGATGTAACTATTAAAGTCAACAAAGGTGTAAATACCCTACCCTCCTCCGGATTTGAACTTATGACCTCCAAGGAGGAAACATATGTTTTTAACCGTTAGGCCCACTCAGGCTGTATTAATATTATTGTAAATATAGGAAACATATTAGTATTAATGTATTACCATTGGAAAATTCCAAAGGGTCTAGGCTATAGCTAGATCTGTCACTTTGCTTCTTGCAAAAGGGAGAAAGGGACTGTAATGTACCTAGGAAGGATAATATTGAGTACCTAGGGAGGTACCCAAGGGGATAATGAATATAATATGGCAATGAATGTAATGTGATTAGGCCCATTTGGTAGTTGGTGGGTAATAAATATGCCCACTAGGTAGTTAAAAGAAATAATATAATGATAAGAGTTAGTTGGCATAAGAATACTCCAGAACTTCTTTTGCACATTAATATTAACTGTACCAACAAAGACCATTCAAAGGTATCCAAAAACAATGTCCACTTCATTCATATGTATTGCATAAAAATCTAAATGCAACACATATTTATCGATGTAATCTTCAAATCTTTAAAATTTTGACAATTCTCACCCTCTACGTGTATCCTTTGAATATGCATCACGGGGACTTGCAATTGATTAGCCACATTAACCTTTATGAAGTTATGTTTGCTACTAAGGTTTACAAAGATGATGAATTTCTCTTGCTGAAGCTATTCATGAATTTGTAACACAAAGTTTACACTTGAAAATAAACTCTTTGTTTTTTTTTAATCATTCTTCACATCATGAGACTATATATCTAACAATACTTGCTCACATGCCTCATTTTAACATTTTAATAGCTTCTTAAAACAAAGTGTGACCTTATATAGTTGATTCATCTGTTAGATGAGAGTATATGTAGTTTTTCTAATGGGACACATTTTGCATATAATATGCAATGTATTCATGAATGCTAGGACCATTAGACTTTTTTGTAGAATTCATTTTTCTTGGAATAAAATCCACAACCAAAATTATAACTTATTGTTCAATGTGGTTTGAGGTGACAAATTTAAAATGATCATACATTCATAAATATTACTTAGAATCACTATTATGAACACAATTATGAAATGCCATGGTCATTTTGCCTCTATGAGAGGTGGTTTGACATAACATTGGGCAAGTGGCTTGACATAAATTTGGACATTGTATCCAAATATATTTGATATGCAATTCACGTGGTCATCATAAAAAAAAACCCAAAACAATTTATTTTAAATCAGTAATAACTCCTATTCTTGGACTTCGATTTGGACTATTCTTTAATTGGGTGTTTTTTAGAGAGGAACTTAGATCTACAACTAGTTTCTTCAAATTCTACACATAAAGTCTCAAAAATTAATCTGAATATCATTGTAAGAATATTAAGACACTTTGGAGATAGTTAAGATCGACTTGTTATAATGTATCTTTAGGTAAAGGGTGTTTCTTTAGTATGCATTTGTAGATATGCAATCCAGCGGTCATGATATGTTCTAGACATAGAGTGATCCAATGGTTCATTCTCACCTCGATCATAATGGTCATCGATATGCAGCTTAACACCATTGTTATGTGGCTTGACACTTGATTGGTCCATGATCTCTATTTAAAGTGCAAGGAGGGTCATTTGATGGATGGTCGATTCTGAGAAGCTCATTGCAACATTCTTTTTCTTTTGCATAATGATATTTCCTCAAGTAGACATTTGGCTGGGGTCGTGGACTGTTTCCCTCTTCGAGGGTTTTAACCACATAAAATCAATGTGTTGATCTATGATCTGTTTGTGACAACAGCTACTCAAGGTGTTCGATCTTTTGGAAATATCTTATGTTAGTCGAACAACCACCATCCTCTTTTTACCACCAAAGTATATCCAAAAAGAAAAGAAGTCTTTCCCATTTGTTTGTCCAAGAAAGGGATATAATGCCAAATGGTGTGTTCCTTAGGAGTGAAAATAATATTATGGAAAATATAGCTAAGACTTTATTATATCACAAACTATGATATTCAGAAACACTTCACATTTTATTAATACCAGCATAGATCCATCTTAAACTCAAATCTATCAAGCACCGAGAGGGATCCAATTTCTTGAGGTGTAATATTTTTTTAATCTTAAGCTCAAGAAATTTGATGGGCCTCTCTTGCTTGATAGATTCAGGTTTAAGTTTTATTTTTTTTTTATAGGCCGTAATGGATTTTTTAAATTACTTTTCATCAATTTTTTTTCATGAGCCGACATATATGTTTTTTTTTTTTGGCAATGTAGTGTTACGTTACGTACGTGACAACATCTCCCCCATACCAGGTTGTAGAGCACCTTGCTCCTCTCGGTGCTGTTAGTTTTTCAGAATTTACTTCAATCTGATCTAGGATCTTAACTGAGAGAACAACATGTACAGCATATCTACATCATATCAATCATGGATACAATAATGCAAGCACACAAGAGACACATATTTTACTTGGGGAAAACCATAAAGGTGAAAAACCCCAATAACTTCCTCAGATATAGATAGAGCAATGATACAACCGAAGCATAAGAGATAGCCATCTCCTAGCAACAGCTCCTCCTCCTCCACAAGTGCACCACTCTCCCAAGAGTGTGAGAGAGAATAGAATGATGAAATAGAGTGCCTCCTGCACTTTATTTATACTTGACTTGACTTGCCTAATAACCTTTACTAGGTCAGCCTTAACTTAACCACATAACATAATGCTGACTGGGCCGACACCCAATAGGGTGGTCTAATAACCCTTTAACCTACATGGCCGGCCCCCAATAGGGTGGTCTAATAACCCTTCGACCCACATGACTTATACAGGGCCGACCCCAACAAGGTGGTCTAATAACCCATCAAGTACAAGTTACGACACTTACAATATAAATGACAACACTTCCGTATAGAGGAATAATAACATCTCTATAGGAATACAAACACTTCCGTATAGAGGAATAATACCATCTCTATAGGAGTACAATATACATATATGAAATACAATCCGAAGTTACATATACATCAACACTCCCTCTTAACTAGGAAGGTATTTCTCGACACAGGTCTTCTAGCACAAGTCTTCTTCTCTGGATCATCGTCACTAGATAATCATCATCGAGTCATCATCATCGTCACTACTGCTGCTATCTCAATCAATCTCTGAATCTACTCGTCATAGGAAGTTCTACAGAGCCAGTCCTTTTTCATACTAGATGTAGGCCCACCACCTGCAGGTCTTCATCATCAATGACCATACTGTGGATACCAGGACTGATTACGTACGTCAACAAAACCTAGCACAGACTATAGGTTATTTTACATGTTGATCTTCACAAAACCTACTCAGAGCATCCCAGGATGTTACGAGCAAATCGCTCTACCTGTCTGGATCTCGATAGAGCATCCCAGGCTGTTACGAGCACACCGCTCTACCTGTCTAGATTTTAAAGGATCTTTTCTATGTGAACTTTCGCAAAACCTACTCAGAGCATCCCAGGATGTTACGAGCACACTGCTCTACCTGTCTGGATCTCGATAGAGCATCCCAGGATGTTACGAGTACACTGCTCTACCTGTCCGGATTTTAAATGATCTTTTCTATGCGAAACTGTAGCAAAACCTACTCAGAGCATCCCAGGATGTTACGAGCACACCGCTCTACATGTCTGTATCTCGATAGAGAAACCTAGGATGTTACGAGCACACCGCTCTACCTTTCCGATTTTTAAAGGGTCTTTTCTATGCTACCTGCACAACCTGTCCACGGCCAAAGAGTATCAAACTGATACTCACCATACATCATCCTGATGTACATCATCACATGATCAACCTGATCATCATCATACCATCAACCTGATGCGTATCATCTGGAGCAACATCCTGAAGCTTGTCATCTGTGATCATCCTAATCATCATCATAGCATCAACCTGATGCATATCATCTGGAGCAACATCCTGAAGCTCGTCATCTGTGATCATCCTGACCAAACAGTATATCCATCTGATGCATACAAAGTATCTACCTGATACATATCATCATACATGATCTACCTGATCATACAAATGCATCCATTTTATATACATAATGAATCCACCTGATACATACATAAGTACATGATCTACCTGATCATACAAGTATCCATCTGATACATATACAAATACATGATCTACCTGATCATACAAGTATCCACCTGATACATATACAAATACATGATCTACCTGATCATATCCAGCATCCAACATGATGCGTACATACATACATATAAATGATCCAACTGATCATATAGAGCATAAACTAGAACATCATCCTAATGCTCATAATCCAGCGCTTACATCCATAGCCATGTGAAGGATCCTCCTTCCACCATGCTTGGAATGGCTTCAACAAATGTCTCCATCACTTCTTCCTCGAAGTGTCGTCGATCTGAAGAACACCAAGCCTCTCTCTGAAGTACTCGAACTTCACTCTGGCTAGTGGCTTCGTCAATACATCTGCAATCTACTCATCCGTCGCAACATACAGGAGCTTCACTGCTCTCTGCACCATATCCCTGATATAGTGATATTTGATCTCTATGTGTTTCGACCTGTCGTGGAACACCAGGTTCTCAGACAGCTTCACACAACTCTGGTTGTCACAAAATATACCAGTAGCCTCCAGCGGTTGATCAAATAACTCATACAGTAGCTTCCGAAGCCATATTGCCTCACAACTAGCCGAACAAGCTGCAACATACTCTGCTTCGGTTGTACTCAGTGCTACACAGGACTGCTTCCTACTAAACCAAGAGATCACACCTGATCCCATACTGATGTAGCACCCAGAAGTGCTCTTCCTATCTGCAGCATTGCCTACCCAATCTGAATCAACATAACCCTGTAGGTTAAACTTTTGATTCGTATCATACTTGAGCCCATAATCAACTGTACCCTTCAGGTACCTCAAAATATGCTTTACAGCAACCAGGTGAACACTCCTTGGATCCGTTAGGAACTGGCTCAATGTGTTCACCGCAAAGCAAATATATGGTCTTGTGTTCGTCAGGTACATCAAGGACCCAATCATCTAACGATACATAGTGATATCAACCGGCTCAGATGAAGCATCTCATAGAGGCTTCAGGTTTGATGCTATAGGTGTGGCCATGGCCTTGCAGTCCATCATCCCGAGCCTCTTCAGGATCTCTACTACATACTTACCTTGTCCAAGGAAGATTCCATCTGCACTCTGCCACACCTCCATACCTATAAAATAGTGCATCATCCACAAGTTCTTCATCTCAAACTCGGCAGCAAGCTTCCGCTGTGTATCGGCAATCAATCTATCTTCACCTGTAATAAACAGGTCATCCATATACAAAAGTAGTATCACTGGATTGCCTTCCTCAACCTTGTAGTAAAGGTTGGAATCCACTTTACTCTTGGTAAAGCCCAAACTGGATAAAAAGCTGTCTATCCCACCATACCAAGTTCTACACATATATGACTCCCTGTCATGTGTCTCAGAACCAAGTGGCTACTCCGCATACACTTCTTCTTCAACTACACCATTCAAGAAAGCTGTCTTGAAATCCATCTAGTGTATCTTCCATTTCATCACTGCAGCCAGAGCAAGTACGAATCTAATGGAAGTGTATCTGGATACAGGAGCAAAAGTTTTTATGCTACCACCTGTAGCATGCTTGATCTTGTAGATCCTCTTGGAAGTCACTACAGACTCCCCTTCAGGTCTTGGGACTGCATCCCAAACATCTTCATGATCTACTGGTACTCCTCGATCATGGCATTCTTCCCTGATCCTCGGAACTTCAATATTTTCAATAGATAACTTTGTTGCTGAACAAATGTTGTAGTCCTTCTTTTGTAGGTGATGGTATACGATCTTTCCTACACAACAAGTTAAATTGCATGATTAGAAAACATCTCATAGTTTTCAGAACGAATTCTTACACATAAAGAAATATGTCATATAGTCATGCAATTATCTTAGCCAATGCTTCAATACAACATTTATCCATATCCCGTAACTTTCTAGATGCCTTCCAATCTCTACCAGAACATTGTTAAGAGTGTGCACAACTCCCAACATGTCAGCAAAGAGGTTTCATTCTAGATAAGTAGCAATGGAATGTTGTACAGTGCCATAGGCCACTTACCCATGTATATTAGTAGTATATTGTTCATCAATGCAACTATTCTAATATGCATAATACACAACCTAATTCTAGGAACATGAGTATATACATTATTGAACAGTATTATTTAAACAATAAAATATGCAATGAATGATAATTCAAATACATATCTTTGTTTGTTTGTTGGGTTGACTCCCTCTCAGTCTTTGCTTCTTTTCTTCAACTGCATTCTGATTTGGATTGTGAGAAGTGGTCAACTCCCTATGAATATCTACATCCTTGCATAAACTACTGAAGTGTGCTCCTTCTTGATCCTTGCTTCCTTGCAGGAACAACTGGAGTGTGCTCCCTCTTGATCTTTGCTTCCTTGCAAGAACAACTGGAGTGTGCTCCCTCTTGATCTTTGCTTCTTGGATTACATGTCCTTGAACTTATATCCATCACTATGCATGCTTATTAGTATCATCATTGTGTTATCCTCGAGGTCTCATACATAATCACACATTCATTAGTATAATCTTAATACCATCAAAACACAATAATCTTAAACATGTATAGTCATGATCGTTTCAAACACAGATAATAAACATTAGTATTCAAGGTTTCAGGGAAGTCTTCTTTTACTCATGCATATTCTTATTTGACCATAGGACTCTTCTGGTTAGTTAAATCATCAATCAAGATAAGAGACATAAAATGCATAAACCCTTGATTACTTACATTTCTAACTTTATGAATAAACATAACCAATCATACCAAGTATACTTATATAAGGGATCCTAACACAAGGTAGGATTCTAACTTGATATAGGAAAAACATACCTGGATTGGTATGTTAGCTAGTTATGTCTTACAAACCCACATGATGTCTTCTTGTCCTCTTCAATGACTTGTGCTAGTAACCTGCATATCTCATAGGTTAACCATTATAGAACCAAATTATACATACCTTGTAAATAGATCTTCTAAGTGATCCATGACAATGGATGAATCTTTGTCCTCATGTTATCATGATCATATGTTCTTGAACTAGAACATGATGTGTGTTTCTTGGTGTACCTTTCATGTTAGTGGACAACATAAATCCCATACAACACCATAATGTATTAGTACAATCATAAGTGTCAACACCCTAATGAATATCTTCTATCATGCATTCATAATTGTATTAAGGTGATACGACAAGTCTAAATTTAAACAATATTGTACTAACCGTAATGACATGAAGACAAACATACCATAAACTTAATCATGAACAAATCTCGAAACATCCTTGGATAAGTCATACCTGTCGAGATTGCTTGTAATCTTCTTATGTAAGGCCTTAGCCTCATCTCCCTCTGAAACAAGAACTTCTTCACTTATGTAGGTGACCAATCCATTCTTTTCTAGGATTAACCCAATCCACTTGATTTGAAGGAACTGGATCTAGAGCTGGATTAGGGTTTGTCAGAGAAACCCTAAAAATTCAAACTTTGAATTGCAAACTTCCGAAAGGATAGAAATATGTGCCTTGATGAGCTGATCAAGCTGGTATACTCAGAATTTGAAAACTGTAAAGTTTCACCCCTCAAATTTGCCTTTGAAACTTCTGGATTCACTAGACATGACCCCGAACTAGGGTTTGATAAATCCCACCCTTCTGCCCAATCAAAAGGTTTGATCCAAAGCTCTAAGCTTCTATTTTTATGAGGAGCTTCCAGCCATGGTCACAGATTTCAAAAATTCTGATTTTTGCAGGCCCTAATTTTCCACTTTTCCGATCAAAGTCTCGAATTAGGGCCTGATCAAGCCCAGCCTTCTGCCCAACCAAAAATTCTGATCTTGGTCTCTAAATTTCAATTTTGATGAGTATCATTCAGCCATAGTCTCCGATTACAAAAATTCCAACTTTCTCCGAAACCCTAAATTCCGGAAGCCATGAATTAAGGTGCTAAAAAATAATTTTGTTTTGACAGAAATATGTACCTGATTGTTTCTGGTGTAACTCCGAACTTGCCAATCCACAGGGTCTGAAATGTCTACCTATGCTAGCCCGACCTATTATCTTTCCAACCCCATAGGTCTAACTTCAATTGGATTCTCTGAGAGAGAGTTATGCCAAGTGTTGCAACGTGACCTATTTATGGGATAAAACAGGAGAGCAAACTTGTACGGAGTGCCACGTGTCACTGGTTCAGTTTCGGCCTCTAAAAACATTACCTAAGTAATTACAGTCCGTGCACTACCTGTAAAGTTTTACGAAATTTCATTTGGATCATCCTAGCCCAATTTATGACCTTTTTTCCAAGGTCACCTGTTTATGACTGAGATCTGGAAGAGGCAGGAACCCTATATTTTTATAGATCATAAAACACAAAGTACAATGAATTAGAAGTTTTCCTTTGGACACAATGTACGTGGGGATCTTATCTTCGACTTGTAAAAGTTTCAGATCCGAAAAATTCTCCGAAATGGATTTATAGCGAAAGTTCTACAATGACTGGTTTTTGCTATATCAAGCCCTGGCATTGCAAGTGCAACAAGTGTCGTACATGCCATACCATGTCTTCTTTCAGGCTAGCTCTAATACCATGTTAGTTTTTCATAATTTACTTCAATCTGATCTAGGATATTAACTGAGAGAACAACATGTACAACATATCTACAACATATCAATCATGGATACAATAATGCAAGCACACAAGAGACACAGATTTTACTTGGGGAAAACCATAAAGGTGAAAAACCCCAATAACTTCCTCAGAGATAGATAGAGCAATGATACAACCCAAGCATAAGAGATAGCTATCTCCTAGCAACAACTTCTCCTCCTCCACAAGTGCGCCACTCTCCCAAGAGTGTGAGAGAGAATAGAATGATGAAATAGAGTGCCTCCCACACTCTATTTATACTTGACTTGACTTGCCTAATAACCTTTACTAGGTCGGCCTTAACTTAACCACATAACATAATGCTGACTGGGCCGACACCCAATAGGGTGGTATAATAACCCTTTGACCCACATGGCCGAACCCCAATAGGGTGGTCTAATAACCCTTCGACCCACATGACTTATACAGGGCCGACCCCAACAAGGTGGTCTAATAACCCATCAAGTACAAGTTACGACACTTACAATATAAATGACAACACTTCTGTATAGAGGAATAATAACATCTCTATAGGAATACAAACACTTCCATATAGAGGAATAATACCATCTCTATAGGAGTACAATATACATATATGAAATACATTCCGAAGTTACATATACATCAACATGTGCAATCAAAACCCTTGAGGTAGGGTAACACCATTAAATATTTCTTATGAAAGGAATCACTCTACAAGTCATATGATCACTACCACTGTAGTCTATTACATCCAATATCCAACTTACCCAATACAATTCTATTCATGTGTATTTATCCTATCTGATGAGTATTTCTATGCCAACTACCCCTTATTATTATATTATTGCTTTTAACTATCTAGTGGGAATATTTATTACCCATCAAGTGCCAAGTGGGATTACTCACATTACATTCCTTATCTCCACATTAAATTCATTATTCTCTTGGATACCTCCTTA
This sequence comes from Larix kaempferi, assembly GCA_027924585.1. Lineage (NCBI taxonomy): Eukaryota > Viridiplantae > Streptophyta > Pinopsida > Pinales > Pinaceae > Larix > Larix kaempferi. The sequence continues at coordinate 20,792,093 of BSBM01000643.1, forward strand.
GGTACCCCATATTATCCTCCCTAGGGACATTATAGGGCCTACCACTCGCTTGTGCTTGAGAATATGAGCTATTAGGGACCTTTCAAGGCGAGGCTAGAGATATAAGGGGATGTGAATTGATGTGACACTGTTGTTTCATTGCATATTGCGAAGCTTATTTTTTATTTGGTAGGTAGTAATTACTACCAATTGTTTCCGTTAACAAATCCTATTGAATAAAGCTAGAATTTTTCTATCTTGGTGTACTTCTACATGTGAATTGATTTCCAAGAACAAAGCACCATGTTAAGCTTACTATTAATAGATAGAAAGCAAAAAAAAAATTCATTAAAACTTGTGTGTTACACACATATCGTATAACACTTCTATGCGTTGAATATACTTTGTTTCCCACCAACAAACAAATTGCTCTGTAAACATCGCATATTGATGAATTCTTCTAGATTTTATTCTCCATCCTATCAACACATATTTGACAGATTCATGGTTATAGAAATTAATATACAAAGAGAAACAAAACAGAGTACAACAAAATGACAGGGATGGAAATGTTTATAAGGTAGCTTGAAATTTTGGAGCAAGATAAGCCCAAAACTAGGAATTGTTTTGTTGAAGCTTTGCTTAGTTTCACATGCACACATATGTTATCAATATTTAACCAACTCATGCCAAGTGTCCTCTATTTGTCAATAAAAATATTAAGGTTATAATATGTTTCCTCTTAGGAGTTCATGGGTTCAAATCCAAAGGGGGGTAGGGTATCTACACCTCCGTAGAATTTAGTAGTCAAATCCCTACGCGGAAGGGGGTCCCTTCTCCCACAAACAAGGGGGTCTCAGACACCAAATTGGTGCATGGCTTGGTTGTGACCTTAAAAATGATGATGATGATTAAAACCATTTATTAAGTACATACTCTATTGGTAGAGGATTTAACTTTGTCAACATGTTTTGATATTCTATTGGTCAATTTTTTCCTTTTTAAATATTATATTCATGAATTTTTTTTTTGTTTGTTGGCAAAGTGGTGGAACCTCCTTGACTAGCAAGTTTGCCTTTGGCTAAGTTACCACGAACCAAGGGCATCTAAGCCGTCAAATCACCTGGGGATCGCACCCAGCCTGGACCGCACCAACCCTTAACATGGTTGGATTTTTTGGTATCCATAGGATTAGAACCGACGACCTTTCCGCTTAGGGGGCGTCTTAACCATGCCCCACCACCAATTGTTCTACATCTCACGGATATATTCATGAATTTTTTAAATGACAGGGTTAAAGATGATATATTAATAATAGCAATTATAGTTTGATATCTATTATAAATCTAACATCCATTCTCGAGTCTTCAATAGTTTTCCTATTTTAATATGTTTGTGGAAAAATCCTGAAACCTCTAGGACAACACTTGCTTCTACATAAAATGGCATAACCTAAACAAACTAAGTTAATAATTAACACTCTTTTGCATATCTTTTAAGGTAATTTCTTGAGCGAGTGGTGATTATGAAACAAGGCTTAAAGTTGAACGATTATAACTTAGAAATTATAGAACATGGTAACTGTAGAGGACAAGCACCAAACCCACATGTTGGATATTTGAAATTTTTATGTAATGGAAACTATTGATTTTAGCATTGATTATGGTGTTAATGCAAGGGATTGGATATACAAGAGCAAGCATTGGAATATGAGAGCATTAGTCTTTGCAATTGACAACATTAGGGTTTTTGGTTTGGGTGTGGATATTGTATTTTTTGTACTTGTTGGATCAAGTATTCTCTCTATTGTCCATTGAAGATGTTGCAGAGTTGGATTCCTAAGAGTCTTTGCAGGATCTTCTTGACGCTTACGACCTCCATCTCTATGATATTTTCGAGATGTTAACATGCTCCAGCAATGACAATCTTCTTCTTGCAGGTTTGGTTGGTTGAGAGATCTGACAATGTAGAGAGAGGGAATTTTTTAGCGACAATTTGATTTCTACGATCCATCAAATGCACCAAACGGGCCAAACTCTTATTGAGGCGACCTTGTTACCATTCCACCATGACAATTGACTCGTAACTTCCCATACGAGGACAATGCACATATCTCTCATGCCTATTTGAAATGCATGCTCATACTTGTATCATGTATGCATTTGTCATTCAAAGTCCAAATGGCAATGAAAACTTATAAATTTGCTAATTGCCAACCAATAGATCTGCAAAGTTGACCAAGTGCTTGTTGCTACTTTGATAAAAAAGCAACTTAAAATAGTTTTGTTTTTTCATTAACTTCAATTTCACTATATGTCTAGCCTAAGCCTCCATACACAACTGCCACTACAAAATGCTACAACACACCATTATCAATCAATGTCATTATATAGTTGAGCACAACCCCTAGCACAAAACATATTATATTGAGGAAAGGTTTAACTGACCTTTATTCAATATCAGTGCAAGGTCGTATGCACTTTTTATTACATATATTTCTTGTTGATTTATATTTTGGCATTGTTTCATCCATCAGAGGATTCTTGCCAACTCTGGTTAGTGTTTTGAAATTCAATACAATGCAAGGGTTAGTCTAGGGTGTGATTGACTTGGAATTTCTTATTCAACAAATTTGGGATGTCATGTTGTGTTATTTCTTAGTAACTCAATTCAAAACATTGGCTTTTGAATTGTGTGAAAAGGGGGATTTGGTCCAAGTAATAATACTAATGAAGGGAATCAAATATATTTAATGGATTCAACCCATTCACTCTTCTAAGATTCTTCACAACTTCTTTCGCACAATGCGAAATAATGCTAAGGAAGAACCAATGGAAAGTTCAAAGGTTGTATCATATGATAGCTAATTAGCGTTGCTAGGAAATGATTTTATATTTTTATTAAAGAATAATTTTATATTTTCATTGAACTAGATAGAGACTAGTTGCTTTGCAACTATTTCACTTATTTTGAAAAATGATAAGTAAAAAGGATTCGTAGATAGTGAGGCCTCGCATGACCTTTTGTGCACCCTATTTGGATTCTTCAATAATAAACTTGTTTGAATGAGGTGAAATTGTTTAATGAACTTGTTTGAATGAGGTGAGGTTGTTTCAAAGACCATATAAAAATTTAACATTGCACTAATCACCAAACATTGACTAACTAGGCTTCACCAAGGTTGGAATTTCAAATCCAACCGCCTCGTCAAATTTAATAGTTACAAACCGTTTATCAAACATTTAGAGATCCAAACGAAGATTTTTGACGGGCTTTGATATATTTTGACCATATTTGGCAAGCAAATTGCCTTGTGATAGACAGTTTGTCTGTCAAATTCCATCCCTGGGCCTCACTCCCACTCGCTCATTAACAATAGGCCATTATGGAGGTCATATACCTAGACAAATGAACAAAAGCACAAATGCTATCACGAAATTAAAAATTTTGGTTACTAAAATTATTTTATTATATTAAGTTTGCTTGCTCTCAATTCTTTGACCCGGTCACTATTCTTGTGAATGCACTAATCTCATTGCATGTTCCTATCATTTAACTATGCAATAATAGCCTATCTCAAAACGGGAAAGTCTCTCTCACACTTTAGTTTGGCCATTGGGGTTCTATGTTTGATAATGGATAATGTGGGCACACATTTGAAATAATGTCGACCATTACTCCCTATCACTATTCTTGTGAATGCACTAATCTCATTGCATGTTCCTATCATTTAACTATGCAACATTAGCCTATCTCAAAATGGGCAAGTCTCTCTCACTTTAGTTTGGCCATTGGGGTTCTATGTTTGATAATGGGTAATGTGGGCACACATTTGAAATAATGTCGACCATTACTCACTCTTCTTGTGAATGCACTAATCTCATTTCATGTTCCTATCATTTAACTATGCAACAATAGCCTATCTCAAAATGGGCAAGTCTCTCTCACACTTTAGTTTGGCCATTGGGGTTCTATGTTTGATTATGGGTAATGTGGGCACACATTTGAAATAATGTCGACCATTAATCCCGATCACTATTCTTGTGAATGCACTACTCTCATTGCATGTTCCTATCATTTAACTATGTAACAATAGCCTATCTCAAAATGGGCAAGTCTCTCTCACACTTTAGTTTGGCCATTGGGGTTCTATGTTTGATAATGGGTAATGTGGGCACACATTTGAAATAATGTCGACCATTACTCCCGGTCACTCTTCTTGTGAATGCACTAATCTCATTTCATGTTCCTATCATTTAACTATGCAACAATAGCCTATCTCAAAATGGGCAAGTCTCTCTCACACTTTAGTTTGGCCATTGGGGTTCTATGTTTGATAATGGGTAATGTGGGCACACATTTGAAATAATGTCGACCATTACTCCCGGTCACTATTCTTGTGAATGCACTACTCTCATTGCACGTTCCTATCATTTAACTATGTAACAATAGCCTATCTCAAAATGGGCAAGTCTCTCTCACACTTTAGTTTGGCCATTGGGGTTCTATGTTTGATAATGGGTAATGTGGGCACACATTTGAAATAATGTCGACCATTACTCCCGGTCACTATTCTTGTGAATGCACTAATCTCATTGCATGTTCCTATCATTTAACTATGCAACAATAGCCTATCTCAAAATGGGCAAGTCTCTCTCACACTTTAGTTTGGCCATTGGGGTTCTATGTTTGATAATGGGTAATGTGGGCACACATTTGAAATAATGTCGACCATTACTCCCGGTCACTATTCTTGTGAATGCACTAATCTCATTGCATGTTCCTATCATTTAACTATGCAACAATAGCCTATCTCAAAATGGGCAAGTCTCTCTCACACTTTAGTTTGGCCATTGGGGTTTTATGTTTGATAATGGGTAATGTGGGCACACATTTGAAATAATGTCGACCATTACTCCCGGTCACTATTCTTGTGAATGCACTAATCTCATTGCATGTTCCTATCATTTAACTATGCAACAATAGCCTATCTCAAAATGGGTAAGTCTCTCTGACACTTTAGTTTGGCCATTGGGGTTCTATGTTTGATAATGGGTAATGTGAGCACACATTTGAAATAATGTCGACCATTACTCGCAGTCACTATTCTTGTGAATGCACTAATCTCATTGCATGTTCATATCATTTAACTATACTTTGCAACAATAGTCTATCTCAAAATGGGCAAGTCTCTCTCACACTTTAGTTTGGCCATTGGGGTTCTCTTTTTGATAATGGGTAATGTGGGCACACATTTGAAATAATGTCGGCCATAGTAATGGTCGTAGAATTATACAGATATAGGTTGTAAAGTAGGTATCTAATTGATTGGGTTTCGTCAATAAATGCATTTGAAAGGTACTACCATTTGATATTTTGAATATCAATTAAATAACAACGCATGCCATATTTCCAGGGATTGCATTACTTAGTGAAAAGGATGAGATATATAGAACTTCAAAAGGACCACATGAACACCTACCAAAGTACACAATTTAAAATATACTATATTGAAAAGGCCACTTCAACGCCTACCAAACTACATGCTCTTAAAAATAATGTAACTAAGAAGGCAAAGGTTGGGTAATCAATGGAAAAGCTAAATCTAACTAAAGCTTAATCAAAATTTTGATTGCTCTATTATACAAGAATGGTGTTTTTTTATGTGGGCCTCTTTTGATAGCTATATTATAGAATGGTGTTTTTTTTATGTGTGCTACCAAAGTACATGCTCTTAAAAAGAGTGTAATGAAAAGGCAAAGGTGGGGTAATCAATGGAAAAGCTAAATCTACGTAAAGCTTAATCAAAATTTTGATCGCTATATTATAGAATGGTGTTTTTTTATGTGGGGCTCTCTTGATAGCTATATTATAGAATGGTGTTTTTTATGTGGGGCTCTCTTGATAGCTATAGTATAGAGTGGTGTTTTTTTTATGTGGGGCTCTCTTGATAGCTATACTATAGAATGGTGTCTTTTTATAGCTATATTATCGAATGGTATTTATATGTGGCCTAGCCTCTCTTGATAGACTCTAAATGCATTCAACCATTTATGATAAGTAATTGGATTTAGAAAATGGATTTAAGAATTTAAAGATGTATAAATGTATTTAAGTTTTTTTAATATATGGGTGTTTTTTTTTTAATTATTCAAAAAATATAATAAAATAATATTAGGTATGGTTTTGGGATTTCATTGATAAGTAAGATATACTAAAATAGTTTTTGAGGAGGTGTGCTCAAGGAATATATGTAATGTGGATATGCATTCTTATAAATGTGTACCTAACTCATGATAAAAATAATAAAGCTAGTGAGATTATTTTTCCAACTAATTCTTTCGTAAATGACATAACTGGTGTGCCCTTAAGAGATGTCCAAGAAAGAGTCTTTGGGACATTTGACTTGGTAATATAATATAAAATTAGTCCATAGAGATGTGTGTCAAGGTTATTGGTTCTCTTGGATTTAGGACTATCAAACAAAGGAGTAGTCTATTTATTCTACGTTTTGGACATTCCAATGGGTTTTAGTTGGAATCCGGTAAATTGTTTTTGGTAAAATCCAAATTTGGAAGTGTTCAAATTGTATTTTTGAATCCATAAATAGAATCAACACCCTCAAAGACTCCCATGGCACCCATATTATGCAATTTCTATAGTTAATATATTTGATTCTAATAATTTTTACATATTTCCAACTGAACTCTAAACAAAATAAGACGGAAAATATACTCGGAAAAGATTGAAAACGTAGAATATTTAGACTACACCTCAAACAAATAGATAATCTTTCACAAATTGAACTCCCTAGATAACAATGCAAGGTAGTTGCATGAATGAATGTGCCATGATGCCAACTAAGGGAGCACACCACCTTTTAATGGGTCAACCATATAGAGATGTCGAACAATGCCAAAGATAGAAATGTTAATTAGGGGACACTCTCTCATAATAACTTGCTCATACCCCAAGAGGAATCCGTAGAAATGTGTGCAAATAGTTGTTATAACCACCTCTACAAGTGAAGTGACTTCAAAGAATACTTGCCAAACTTTTTACATGCACATGGAATGGTAGCATATGCTCCCAATAAATCATAAGATAAGCAATACCACTTGCTATGAGATAAAACCATCAACTAAAACATTAATTATTATCAAAACCTTGTGCATACATGCAAAATTTGTTAGATTATGACAACTGAGGAAGGTCTTTTGTGCAAGCATGTGTCCTTGCATGCAGAAGACATTAATTGGAAATGAATTATATTTAATTAACTTTTCCTTAGTTTTGGAAAATTAATTAAAGTGATCTCATTATTAATTAATTATTGGAATACTTTTTTATAAAAGCAAAAGTGAAAAATAAAAAGTAACTTGGTTGATTTAAACTTGGTTGATTTAATCTTAGGCATTGATCTCACCGGAGGATGTCATCCATAGATCTATAGTGAGATTAGGTTTTTCGCTTAACCAATGATTATCAAAGAAATGTCAATTGGTGGAGAGGACACTCATTCATTCCGACAGAGATTGAGAGAGCAATTTTGAGAGAGAGAAGTTTTTGAGAAGAAGACGGAGGAGAAAAAGGAAAATTTGCAGAGGCAGATTGATAGAGTGAGAAGCAACAACAGGCAGAGGTGACAGTACGGAAATCCGTACAGTCCGTACAGTCTTATGGATTCCATACAACAACAAAAACACTGCTGCATTGGGATCTGTGCCCACTTACAGGTTTTTCTCACTATTTTTTGTGTGTTACGATTTTCCATTGTGGGCTGAAAACGATTTTCTGAATTGTACCGCTCCATATTTTCTTAATAAAATAATATCTCAGACTATTGTACCGGTTTTGCCATCTTGGGTTTTGTCCGAGGGTTTATACCCAAAAATATTGTGTTGTCTCTATTGGTGTGTTTGATTGGTATATCTCTCAGTGTTTTATTTCCACTACAATTTATGAGTGAAGAAACCCTTGTGTGATTAAAAGTAAATAAATTGGCATGCTTTTAGTTCTAGCTGGGTTTTAAGGAAAATTTACAAAATTACCTACATAATTGGGCAATTGAGGGTACCCTTACCTCCATATATGTGAAAATATTCTAAGGGGTATCTACTCCATTAAGCCATTAACCACTTGAAGCATGCCACCTCACCTCCAAACTATTAATATCCTCAAGGTGTTCACATCATCAAGACAAATATGCTATATGACCATGAAAATGTGCACCCAAGATGATAATCAACATGAACCATAGTGAGCCCACTAATAATAAACATAATAAACCTCATATACTCAAGGCACTCCTGTAATTTTGCAATAATATCATCAACTAAGCTATGGTCAAGCGATAAATTAGTGGGAATTTTCCATCATTGGCTTAGGTTTGATTCTCGGAGTGAGGGTGCATTTGGAATCTAAAACTGGGAATCCTTAGAGTGACATGTCCCAAGAGTGATAATACATTAACTCAAAATATCAAAGCCCGATCCTGGTAGATACGAATAGATTTTGGTGGTGGGATAGGGGTATTTGGGGGGAATTAAGTCCTCGACTCCAATCAAAAGAAGGTGTGCTTATGTCAAAAAAATTTAAAAATGAAGCAATAATATCATCAACCATACACCACTATAGCAGGAAGGTTCACTAATCCAAATAATGAGGTAGTGATCCAAGTGAAACCTTAGGAAACTATCCAAACATATCAAGTAACTAAATCACCACATCCATGTATAATAATTAACTATTAATACTTAGGGAAACCCTTAGTCCATGGGTATTCCTTTCCATAAATGTGACCAGGATCAGTTAGATAAATGAGCAATCATATACATGACCATTAAATACCCCTCAAAACATCACATATGCTAGATGGAAGCCTCCAAGCCTCCAAACACAAGATGATACCAAAAGATGTTGCTTCATTAAAAAAAATGTGCATCATCTAACATAAGAACTCCAACAACTACAAGGCCATCTTGAAAGTATGGTGCTCATATACCAAGCTCCACATCATACTAAAAGATGACATAAAGAATGTACCAATGTAGCCAATATGAGACTAGACCACCATAGGAATGCATGAAGTCCTCAATTAGGTTATCCATTAACCATGATTATTGAATCAACCTTAAAGATAAAGGACATCATTCACGGGGATATACCAATGATTCCCCGTATGTCAATCAATCACCCCCATCACTCTGAAAATATCTAATGTGTATGTGATGATAATCACAAGCATTGTGTTGAAAATCACAAAATATGCCCTCATACAATATGAAAAGTAACACTCCCTTAATGTGATTCCATGTGTGTGGTTGTTGTAGGGCCATTATAATGATCGACATGACTACTAATGGTTCCTTACTATGCTTAGTGTAGTTATTGCTAAGCGAAGGCTACCTTTTTAATGTGTTTCTCTTCCATTTAAAGAAAAGGGGTCCCTATTGCTAGGGTATATCCCTCTAATGGATTGGGAAAAAAATGCAAATGCATATTGTCTCCCTATGTGTTGTAGAGAACTACCACTTAGAGGATCACTTCATACTTGAAGAAGAGGCAATTTGATATCTATATATCTCCCTGTAGAAGGAAACCCCATACCATGTGATATTCTTAAAATCTCATAGGTTGGTTTTATGTTTCTTTGGTTTTTGGTCACATCTCTCAAATATTCACAAGTGGATTTCCTATTCTTGGAAGTCATATCTTTGTTGAAGAATCTCTTATTAATCCTTCATGTGCCTACATGTTTTTTTATTGTAGAAGTTGTTTGTACAAAGGAAAAATATAGAAATTTCCATTATAGCCCCTGGGTTATGGGTCATGAAAGCCAATACATGAAGATGGTCTCCTTTCTTTGATTCCTCCTCTAAATCATTGACTTCAACCCCTATATGGGCGAGGTTTCCAAAATTTTAGTTGAAATTATGAAGTCCAAAATCTTTGGCCTCGATTAGAAATTCTCTAAGAAAATTCCAATTCTTCTCTCTAGAAACCCAAAGTAAGCTTATCACAACATATGGTGGATTGTGTGTATAATTGGATTTTTTTAATGGTGTGCCTAAGGACATCACAAACAAGGCAACATGCAAGGATTAGAAGCAAAAATTGGATTACAAGAAGGTATTCTTTAGATGTGGAGCATGGTTCAAGTATGGTTACTTAGTGACTTCATTCTCACCAAAAAAAAAGAAAAAAAAGGTCCTCCAATTCTTCAAGAAGAATGATTAGGAAGTGAAATTCTAGGCCCAATTAATGGAAGGGTGTGAAAGAGAACCACCTCTTAATAGAAATGGAAGATTCCTCCATAATAGAAGATACTAAAGAGAAAGCAAGAACTAGCAACAAACCTATAGATGAAGATGCTATATCAAACTAAGCCAAGGTAGATTCCCTTACTATTTTTCCATATGGGGAAGTACAATAAGAAGGATGGATTCAAGTCAAGAAAAAAATAAAAATTAGGCACTTCTCCCAATAATACTACATTAAGATGTATTAAGATGATAGGATTTGAGTGATTTAAAGGTAAATAATACCATGACTAGGAAAGGAAATCAATTCCACAATTTCAAAAATGGGCCTTGTTAGATTTCCTAGCTTTCAAAACAAAATAAGTAAGATTTACTAAGAAAGGTTTTTCTTTAGTTTGTCTTGATGTATAATATCTATTGGATACAAATGAAACTTGAAAAGTAAAATTAGTTTTTCTATTTTAAGGAGGGAAAAAATCACTTTAAAAAACATGTAATAACATATCTATCTTAATCATTATAGAAACAAGTTGTAGAATGGATAAGTGTTTCCATAATCAAAGAAGGCACATTGTATGTGTTATTTATGTATTTCTTAAATTATGGACATGATATGATCTTCAATAACTTCAAAATTGTTTGTGTGATTTCTTGAACTTCACTCTTATGCACACAAAATTATCTTTATCAATCAAAAAGTTTATATTGTAGGGTAAGGTTGATTTGCAAATGCTTGCAGGTAGATGAGGCTAAACACATTAGGTTATTGAGACATAGTGTTTTTTAATTGAGTGTTATATATTATGTTTATGTGGCTGATTAGGTTTAGGTAGTGAAAGAATATTTTTTTCTCTTTAATATAGGATTTTATTGTGATGTTTATTGTTAACATCAAATACTAAACCCGATGTTCAATGTGGAAGTCAACAATAAAGTCCATTTGCATTGACATTTTCAATACCTTAGAAGGGTATAAAGGTCTTACTTAAGACATCACTAGAACATATTCAAATAATAAATAAACAAATGAAACATCTTAAACGTCCTTTTAATCATCACAGATCATTCATCATTCATAAATACAACAAATAGAACAGACATAATATATTTTAAAGGGAACCACCACATCATCCATTCCATTTCATTCCTTCAATGATATTATATCCATAGTTTGTACAAATCTCAACCCATAGAATTAATAACAACAACCACATCAACCCCAATTCATCCATTTCTCTACCCTTGCATATGCACTTTTACATAAGTTACAAGATAGTACAGTTGCTACAAAAAAAACATTTCTTAAACGGATTTTGTGGCACCCTAATTGTGGTGCAAAACAATTCATGCAACTTCCAATGCATCATCTATTATGTATATGAAACTTGAGACATGCATGATTCAACTACACGTAGGAAAATTGTGTTCATGCTTCAAATATGTGTAGAAACGTTGATGTGTGCAGGATTCAATTGTGCACAACGTTCTAAAACTGCAAAATGGGGTTCCAATAGGTTCCCCACACAAAATCTTGTCTCATCATAGAGACAATTGAGATCACTTTTGAAAAATAGGGCCCAAGGATTGAAACTCTTGCTTCATTTGGTCACGTACTAGATGTCTTAGTGATTACAATGTTGGACTTTATGTTCTACAAATGTTGTTAATACTTGTATATTGTCTTCTGAGTAGCTTGCATGGGAAGGGAGACTTTAATTTCTCAACTATTTGTATTGTTTGTACTGCAAGACCCTATGAATCTAGGATATACGTGTACTTCTTCTAATAATGCAACGTATTGCATGATGTATTTTTTGTAATTTATTTCTATTGCTTTATGTAGTGTTTATGATATGCTTGGATATATCGATATATCTATCATTTCTTGCATGCTAGTTGTGTGGGTGTTGATTGGAAGGTCCTTCAAATCCTTTTGTTTATCATCCATTTGTGTTTCCATACTCTTTATATGGTTTTCCTTTTCCTAGAATTCTAGTAAATTCTATAATTTACTCCACAATTCAAAGATGGAATCAACTAATGCAAAGAGCTTTTCAATATCAATATTGATTATTTAGAAAGTGTCTTCAATTGTAGCCAATTTATTAGCTAACTCTTGTTGCTCATGTGTAAGAACCTTGTATAGATCATTTTCTAGTTTTTTCATCATAGCATGTAGACTGTAATAAGTTTATTTGAATTTTTAAACTTTCTCATGTGAAGTGGTTGGGATTGAAAGCTACAAAGGGCCAACTACAATCTTTATGTGAAGTTCATTCATTGTGTAGTTCAAAGATTCTTTGTTGATACCTCATGTGCAAATCTATGGGTGAAGGAGTTATATGCACTGTCAAGATCCTGATGTCGATTGTTGAATTGATTCATCATTGCTCCAATATACCTATGTAAATATGACGAGGGGGTAGATGACATATATAATTCATCTTTAGTGAGTGGCTAATATCTCTTTCCTAAGGTTGAATCTTAATGAGTTTCTAGCACCAAGGTTTAATCTCCGATATTATTTTGCCAATTGTTGGTCCCTATCACACCACTCGTCTAAGACTTCATGTAAATGTAGTGCATTCAATATTTCTCTCTATATCAGATGGTTGTGGAGGTGATGATGGGTCACCTTCCAATGTCTATCTTGTCTCAAAGAGGGTGCACAAATGTTTTAGTTGGTTTGTTGTATCTTTTTGGATCTTTTGTTGTACTTTTATATCTTAATCTAGTAGGTTGTCAACTATCTTTTGGATCTTGCTAGGTAAGGGGGACTTACTAGAAACATGAGGGGTTGTTTCCTTCTTCTTTAGTAACATCTCTAATTCATTCTCTTCTCCTACCTTTGGGGAATCTAGTAGTTGATATTTTAATAATGTTGTTTTTACTAATAGTTTTTTCTTACCAACATGTATGCCTTTAACTTTAGGAGATGATCCGGTCTAGATTGTAATACTAGTTATTTTTCCCATGAGGGTCTCAATCTATTTTTGTTGCAAGATGTGCTCGCATATTGGGTTCCACTTGTTGATATCTCAGTTCTCGTTTTCCTTATAAGGTTAGTCTCTTTCAAAGTTTCGCTTTCCTCTTTGCATAGGCATTTTGCTTCCTTATATTCTCTCCATCGCTTCAAACTTCTTAGGCATGAGGATTCTTAAACTAGTAGTGTTGTTTCCTTGTCCTTATATTTATTATGCTTGGTTTTGGGTTCCTTCTCACCTAAGATATTGAATTCAAGGTTTGTCTTACGACAGGGAGAACACCTTCAAGCAGAGGTTTTTAGTGTTACAAGATTTGGGAAAATTGTCAAAAAACTCTTCGCTACAACCTACACAATTGGTAACAGAGGTTTTAGTAGAGGCACTAATGGAATTTTTTAGTGGATGTTTTTTTTCATCTGCTAGAGGTTTTGGTAGACGTTCGATGCACCTATAGTAAATAAGCATCGATGCACTTATACCAATGATGAGCATCGATGCACCTTCACCAAGGAGGAGCACCAAAACCGACGCATATTCACCAAATAGGAGCATCGACACCGGTGCACCTTCACCAAAGAGAATCACCGATGTTTTTTGGTCCAAAAGCACACCGATGCACATGGTCCATGGAGCATCAATGTACCTATAGTAAAGAAGCAGCATCACACTTATACCAGATATCGTACCGGTGCACAATAACCAACACTGAGCATTGGTGCACCTACAATAAAGAAGCATCAGTGCACCATGACCAACAATGAGCATTGGTGCACTCATACTAAAGAGGAGCATCAATGAAAAAAAACAATATGCCGTGTATAGAAACCTTGTGAATGTGCAAATAAAGGGAGGGATTTAATAAATACATAATTATTAAAATGTAGTGATATACATAGGGGATTCACCTTGTTGACTAATATCTTATCATGTTCATTCATAAAGGGTGGGTTTTAAATTTTGAAGAATAAGGTCAATATATTGAAGGTATTTGGGGGGTGGGGAGTAGGGTATGGGGTTTTGTAGGTATTGGGGGGTATAAAAAGCTCTATCTAGTAAAAATAAGGAATATCTCATAAAAATGGGGTTTTTTAATTGGAAAGATGTATTGGGAAGGGGTCTCAACAAAAGGATTTTGGTAGGTATTTATCAATATCTAGTGAAATTAGGAGTATTCTTTAATATCCCATAAGCGAAGACGATATGGCATGTTTTAATTGAGTTAAGACCCGATGGTGATATAATAACTTTGATTTTGAATATTTCGTATTGGTTCTTACCCTTCTTTTTTAATGAATCTGTTATTTATAATTTAAAAATGAAATACTTATTGAATATTAAACAAAAATTATAATTTTTATTGTATAGTTAAAAGCATATGAAATAAGACATTATCAATAAACATAAAAATAATATTATGAAAATGTGAAATAATTAATATTGAAATGTAATGCATTACAATTTATAATAATGGTGGAAAAAACGCCCATACAAAACCATGGCGAGTGCCAAACCACTCAATTTACTACTTAATGAGTGGATCTCTTGTAATTACAAAACCACTTAATTATTACATGAAAAATGTTTGATGCGAACTCTACAAAACCACTCATCCACTAGAGATAATATGCCTAACGTGGAGAACCAATGCTCTCAAATCAAAGAATATCACTAGTGTGCTCACACCTTAAAACAAGACCACAGGTGCGCTTATACCAAAAATGAGCATCGGTGCACCTTCCCCAAAGATGAGCATTGACACCAGTGTACCTTCCCCAAAGAGGATCATTGACACTAGTGCGCCTAACTAAAGAGTAGCACCAGTGCACCTTCACCAAAGAGAAGCATTGATGCACTCACATATAATAGGAGCACTACGAACAAAAAATAGTTTTATGTGCCTACAAAAACCTTGTTACCTTCAAATAAAAGGAGGTGAAAACCCTATGGATATGCACCCATGCTACACAAAAATGTATCATTTTCTTTGCTAAGCTTGCCTCTGATTTGATATCCATATATTTTGAAGAAAAACCATAAAATAAATCCACCATTAACCTACAAAATAGAGGAAAAACCCTCAAACAAACAAAAACGAACAACAAAACCAAATAAGAAATTAGGAGCAATAGTGAGAAATACAAAATAATAGAAATAAAATAGATAATGGGAAGAAATAAAACAATGAAGAGGGAAAAAATGGTTTCTTGGGTGCAATACTCTTTCTCTTCTTCTTCTCTCTTGTAGAATCATGTGAAATGAAAAAATGAAACAAATCCTCTATGTTCCCCTCTTCTTAAGATGTTTTTTCTGCTTCTTTCAAAAGTTTAAAAATTCTTGCTTCTTTCAATAATCAGGGAAAACCCATATATTTTGATGTAAAACCTTTAAAGAAATCGACCATTAACCTACAAATAGAGACAAAACCCCCAAAACTACAAAAAAATAGATAACAAAACTAACTAAAAAATGAGGAACAATAGCGATAAATGGAATAAAATATAAATGAAATCAATAAGAAATAAAATAATGAAGAGGGGGAAAATGGTTAATTAGCTGGAATACTCTTTGTATTTCCTTATTCATGGCCATTTGTATTGCATTCTCATGTAGAGACACTTCATCTTCCTCTTCTCTCATGCGATATGAAGAAATAAAACAAACCCTCACCTTTTACTCTTTTTAAATGTCACCTTTAGGTTTTTCCCACTTATTTTAATATTTTTTTTTAAATGTGAATTATTGTTTTGTGATTTGACATATTATGAGCACTGATGCTCCAAAACCTCAAAAAATAGCATTGGTGCGCAAAACCTCAGAAAGAGCACCGATGAGCATTTATCTAAAAATTGAGCAACGATGCACATATATCTCCAAAAGGAGCACTGGTGCACATATATCTCCAAAAGGAGCACCATTCTACTCATACCAAAATATGAGCATGAGTTCACCCTTACCAAAAGATGAGCACCAGTGTGCCAATACCAAAAATATGAGCACCAGTGCAACCATGAAAAAATATGAGCACCAATGCATCATTATCAAATAGGAGCACCGATGTTTTTTGGGGATATTTGATCTGTAGTGCGCATTGGTATCAAATCATCGGTGCTCTTAGACCAATGTGGAGCACCGCTGCATCTTGGCCAAAGTGAAGCACTAATGTATTTTTTACATATTATTTATTTGGTTTGCTTGTAACCATGGAACACCGATGCATTTGATACTAAAACACGTCGGTGCGCCATAATGGTTTAGGCGCATTGACAAAAAAATACGCTAAAACCTCTTCCCACTCACCTTCGCTAGCAATCTCTTCTATAAATGGAGAAGTGATATTTTGTTTGGAGAGGTTCCGCAAAAACCCCCACTAGAAAGTGTTTTCCTTAGAGTGTTAAGGCATAGTTCCTACAACCATTTTGCTACATCTGCTCTAATATATTATTTAGTTATCTAGTACGGGAGAATATTTGGTGGTGTTTGTGGATCTGCATGAGGGGTCAAAAACAAACTATGCACATCAATTTCAAAAAGAATAAATTCATCATACTCAAGAAGGTGAGAAATCCAAAAGGACTTTGCAGTTTCTTGTATTATTCTATGAAACTACCAAATGTTGTAATCTGGAAAAATGAGTATCTTCAGAACTTATGTCTTGAATGGTATTCCTTCGGGCGCTTTATAAAATACCATTACTATCAAAATTATAACCAAGCTATAACGAAAATATTTCCTAGAATCCTGGGCCTCCAAATAGTCTGTGACAAATTCATTTAGTAAATATAGAGCATAAGACATTTTTATGCCCCACGTGTACCTTTCTAATACATGTATCACTCTTACCAAGCACTTGTCCTTTCCATTTCATTCCTCAAAGGGTATTACATCCATGTTCCATACAACTATCAACTCATAGAACTAACAACAACAACCAAATCAACCCCAATTCATCCATTTCTACCCTTATATATACACATTTACATAAGTTACAAGATAGTATAGGCATTAGGAATATCATTTCTTAAAGGGCATGCAAAACACCCTATGTGCAATGCACAACAATCTACACAACTTCTAATGCATATTTTATTACACATAGGAAACTTGAGGTGCATAGGCTTCAAATATGCACATAATTCCAAAATTGAAAATTTGAAAAAGAGGATGCTAAAAATCCTCCAACATAAAGACTTGTCTCATCTTTGAGATTAGTGAGGTCACTCCTCCTACAAATAGGGTGTCAACATTTATTATGTTGTTTTTATGATGCTCTTAATGATATTTTCTTCATGGTTTTCTTGCCTTTCATTGAGATTTACTTAGTGGACCTATGGAACAACACCTTCATTCATGGGATATTAAATAATACATATAATTTCTATCTCTTAAAACTCATTTGTTAAACTCCCTCTCAATACACCTTTTTTTCATTAATAAACACTCATATAATCACTATATATCCTAGGTATCCATTTTTTGTGACAAATATCCTCTATCAATCTTCGTCATGCTTCCATCTTCCCCTTCTTTTAAAAGTGTGATGGAGAGATCTAACTATCTACTGAGTTAATTGTTTCGTTGAGTGGGTTAAGCTCACTGTTACTCGCTAATATAGTTTTCTTATCAATCTTTCCTTAGATATGCATGCATGTAAATAAACAAAAGGGAAAGAGGGAAAAAGAAGAACAGTTGTTTTTGACATTTGTACAAAGCTTTGAGTGTGTTTGTGCGATTCAGCTACTGCTTCAATGTTCTTCATATTCTTGTGCACACTTCAACCAAACACAAGCATAATCCCCTTCACTAGAGTTTGGAATCTATAGTCCTTAGTCACTCGTATTGATCCTCTACTGATGATGATCTTGAACTGTATTGTAGTGGAAAATCCAATTGATAGCTCTTTGATCTCCACACAAGGTCATTGTGATGCTAAAGAAACCAATTGATATATCCTCCTCAATAATGGAAACATAGGCCAAAGACTATCTTCACCAAGTGTGTACTATCGATTTCTCTAGAATTTAGATGCTTTAAATCATTTTCTTTGCCTCGTTCACTTAGCCTTGGATGTTGTATTTGTAGGATACGATGATGATAGGATTGAAGTTTGGAGAAAAGGCATGTCATACATGTGTATTCCATATGTGAATTTCATTTATGCCTTTCTAATTCTTGAGCTTTATTTCCTTTATTGGAGCTTTGAGATGTGGTTGTGCTTTTATTATTGATAAAATGTGGCCAACCATGGTTTTCCTTAAGAAAACTTGCGAGGCTTGCATTGTTCTTGAAGGAAAAGTGTGGCCCAGTGATAAAGAAGCATGCGAAATCCAAATTAACTAGGTGTTTTTAAACTAATTGTGGCTACAAGTGTCAAATATCCATGTATAATACACTGATGGTTTAAAATATCCATACAAAATATGCTCCCCAATGTATGAGGTTAGAAGAGGAGTTGAAGACAAAAATGCAATATGAATAGATGATGCTAGAAAGTGGTATAATGGTGAGTTTCATGTACCCTATATTTGGAAATACCTCCAAAAGAAACCAAAATATCAAGTCTAAACTTTCCTTGAGATGGGCATACCCATGCTCAATTGTGGAATGATCACAATCGCCAATCCAAATACACTATAGATCCATGAGGTATGAAAGTGCAATATCATGGCCATGAAAAAATACACGATGAATCCATGTCAAATAAAACTCCATATCCACGAGTACATACAATGTAGATCTACATCTTAGTGTACACCGAAAAATGCAAATAACTAGGAAATACATCAACTAATCTTCCAATGTACTCATCATACAATGCTACATTTATGCATAACTTGGGTGACAACATCAATTGATGATATTGTGTTATCCCAATGCCTTCAATCCAAACCATCCAAAAGTAGAAGTCTCCCTATGCAATGATCTGATGTTAAACACAGATCTACATTGTCTAATTATTGACCATTAATGTATATCGTTGATAGATGTGGGACTAGACACCAATGATGATAATGGGTGCTAAGTTACTAAGTACAATAATCAAGTGTGAATAAATGATGGCATCGAACACTTGATCAATCAAGTAGGGGTCAATGATGTATACCTATTGTTGAATGAGAGGGACGTTTCTATTGATGTCTGCAAGCCCCAATGTATTGTAAAAGGTACCTAAACTTGCTTCCTAGATAATTAGTTGAAGTTGATAAGAAGAGGTTCACCACAAGGAGAGAATTAGGATATCTCTCATCAATTGACACGTGATACGTGATAGGTAATTGAGTTGATTGTTGAAATTGAAGAGAACACACCAATGAGCATATCTTGATATTGGGAAGGCTGACATAAATGGTCAACAAATTTGAGGAATGGTTGACATAGGATTATTAAATATTCTAGAACATTAACATGACACATAAATTACTTGGGCAACAAATGATGTTAAACATAGATCAATAAACCACCAATGTATGAGGCATTGAATGGATGCTCCATGATGATTAAAAGGATAACAAATACGTAGAGTACACTCATAATCATGGTATGACTACTAAATAAATACTAAAACCAAATGTAAGATACATGATGCAAACAATTGTCATGTTCAAGGGAAACAATCATTAACGAATGCAACATTAAAAAAATAAATAATAAAGATTGATATTTTTCTCCCCCTTTTGATTTTTTTATGTCCCGGAAGAGGATCATATATATATCGGGAAGAACCTATTATTTTGCAGCTAGAGCTTATAAATAGGCTATAAAATTTTCCTCAACTATAGTCTGAACCATAGTAGCATAAATCGAATACGGATACGAATACGATTCGATACCAAAAAAAATACGTAATGAAAAAATCTAGAACGAATAAAATACAGAAGTAGACTCCTTATATATAATATTTTTTAATCGAGTATTTAAAAATATACGATAAATGTACATATAAATTTATATAATAATATCAAATATATTTAAAAATATATATATAATTTCAACAACCTGCCATATGGCAAGTGTGAGTGACGGCAATTAGTTATTAATAATTATTTTAATAAGAAAGTATAAATTGAATGGTATTTATGGTTTATAGTGTTTAAGTTTTTTTTTTTTTTAAATTGGTTTTCAAACTTTAATTTTCTATTACTAAGAATCCGTATTGGTATTACACTTAAACCGAATATTTGGTGAACCTACGTGAAATGACAATACTACTGAATTATGTTACCATGGTTTGAACTATAATTTGAAATGTATTATGTCAAATGCAAATTTTAAAAATGAGTATTTTTAAAAATTCTTATTGATTGCAAGAGGATGACTTAGATCTTGTTTTTCCCTTACCAGGAAGGGGCGGTGGACCAACGTCATCTTCTTGGTTCGCATAACTCTGCAAGTTTTTAATGTACACATGAGTCTGCAAATTTTTAATGGTCTTGGCTCTCGAGGTAAGTGTAATTCGAGCTGTCCGTGTACATGTGTGGATTACAGTGCATTTAACTACACTTTTTATAAGTACCACTACCTTGCGGTTCTCTTTTCCTGCCTCGTTTCTGTGTCTTGCAGTTGGGCCTCTTCAGAAGCATAACAACTTATCCTGGAGAGGAAACTTTGGCATGCGTGTGAGGCTATCTGATCCTGTAGCAAATCACGCCAATTTAGTATGATGCAGGGGATGCTATCAAGTTCAATTCCTTGCTGCATTTGCTGTGACTATGCTTAGTTGGAGTGTTATTGAATACAGTGCCAAGTATGAAGCTGCAGGAGAGCTCAACCACGCTAAAGACATCATCAAATGGGGAGCAGTTTATTTTCTGAACACATTCAATTCCTCGGCTGATACTATAAGTTTGATTCATGCTCAGGTACTCCACAGAACTGAATCTCTCTTGCATGTGTCTAGGGCATGAGGGTTTGTTGTTTGTTTCCAAGTGCTCTCTCAGCAGAGCTTTCAAGAGTTTCTCTGTTCCTTAGAATTTGCACTATGTTTCATCTTGGAAGTTCTTTAGAGTTTGCACGTTGTTTCAGCTTAGAAATGCCTGGGTAAATTGGACTTGAACCAATTCCATTGTGTCCTCTACGACCAACTTTTAAGCTTTCCTGTCAGTTATTTCTGTCCTTTTCTATTACAGTTTTCCTTGAGATGTCAAAGTTATGTAATTTATACCTTGTGCACTTCAGGAAAAATAATAGGCACTAAAAATTTATTCTACGGTAATTGTTTCAGACACGATTCTTATTGCAGAGCCTTCATCCTGTTGTAGAATACCATGTTGCTGCATGGGAAGTTGGGGGCTGCCCTGTATATGTTAGGTATTGATGTTTCCAAGCTTTTTCTTTCAAGTATTTGAAGAAACCTTTTTATTTCTTGTGCATAATTTCTGAGAGTTTATGAATGCCCTATTCCTAGCCACATATAAATCTAGGAGCTACAGCTAGGAGTTATATGCCAGTCAAGTTCTTTTGCTTGGTTTGAAGTTAATATCTAATATTATCTGTTCTCTCAGACCATTCGTGTGCAGTGACAAGCCTGAGAAGCACAACTTTGATTTGTTGAAGAAGCTTGTTCTCCCAAACGGTTCTATATTGAGGGCACGGTCTGGTCGACCAACTCGCGATTGCTTATTTGTTGACCCTACTCGGGATGGGAAGAGGTTGGATTGTTTGAATCCTAAAATGAAAACTCAGAACTTAACTATAAGTTACTCAAAGTATCATCTTTTATATATTTGGCTACCTTTACTGTACACTGATTTTGGCAATGTCATTTACGCTGCTTATTGAAAATTTGGAATATGAACACATTTACTGGAGTGTTAGGAGTATTCAATTGCAAGGTGTTTCTTGGAGCAATTTATATAAGAAAAACGTATTCCATGATACAACCCCCAATGCAATATCGGGGTGCATTCATGTAGATGATGTACATTTGTTAGCCATAAGCAGCAGAAAATTATTGGAGCGGTGACTCTGCAGTGTATACTCACAGCGGTATGAACCCATTGGGTGTTCAAGCGATGTAGGATTTGCTTCTGAATAAATGAATTGCTCTTTATTTCTAAAGTTTAAATTTTCTTGCAGGTGAACTTGTGCGTCTCCTTAGGAATTATGCTTTGCCTTTGACACTCAAAGTAATGGAGCATGAAGTTTACACAATTACGCAAATACAGGTAAAAATCCCCCGTGTATTATCAATACCTAGAATCACAATGCTCTAAAAGCTTTAAAATAGTAGAGGACGCCCCCCTCTATTATACCTGGACCTGGACGCAAAAGTCTGGAGCTATTGTTGTTATTAACTTAAATGGTTGTTACTCTCACTCATAATATATGGGGATCATGCAACTTCATAATAAATGGCTGTTGTTGTTATTGTTACTCACACTCATACTAAACGATCATGAATCAAATTGAAACTAAATTTCAACCCTGCTCACGACTCAATAAACAAAATTTGCTTTCATTAGACGGAAACAGAATGAAAATACCATCCTATAATTAACGGGCGATCATGAATCTTTAGATTGACAGAAAAAATTGGAACTAAATTTCAACCCTGATGACGACTCAATATGGCATTTAATTCGCTTTTTGCTGACAAAAACAGAATGAAAATCCAATCCTATAATTGTCATGCAATTTGAATTACTAAAAACCTACACTGCCATAAAAAACTCGCAAACCTGTAGTAAATACACGGACAAGGAATAATCTATACAATTTGAATTACTAAAAACCTACACTGCCACTAAAAACTCGCAAACATGTAGTAAATACACGTACAAGGAAGAATCTATGCAAATCAGGTAAGAGAAAATGATTTTGCAAAGTGAAATATAGTAAAATCTGGACACATAAAAGCTCAGGAATTACATTTAAACGAAGTTGTCATTATTATTTCCACTTATTTTTTTTAATGCATGTCACACATTATCAGAGTGTTATTTGTTTTGTATAAAAATATTTCTAAAACTTTTCTATAGTTTATCCAATGTTGAAATAATTTACATATTTATTTAATAAAATATTTTAATAGGTGTGTAAGTCTGATTGGTGGAAAGTGCTTGACAAGACAATTTTTATCATTGACAAGGATTAAGTAAAAATGAAAATAGAACGACTTTGAACTTGCAAATGTTAACATCTAAATATTTTGTTTCTAGCGATAGCTGACAGTTGTACAACATGCACATCAAGTAGTATTTTTTTGTCAAATTTGTCATCCAAATTGTGTCGAGGAAGCTGAGCCTATTCCATTTCTCAAACCAAGCCAAGCCAAATCGCACTAGGTCTGCTCTCCAAAAATATGTCCCAAGTAGTTAACTGTTTCAACAAAAGGAAATTGCAACTCTAATTACAGGTATGAATTGCTTTCTGTGTTGTGCTTCATGGGGTTGTAGGAGCTTAGATGTCGGAGCTTAGAGGCGGGTTAATTAAATGAACACAAGGATAATTTTTCGGTTCATCTCTGCACTTAATTTTCATGTGTTAATGAAGCATCTAAAGAGCCATGCTCTTATCCATATATAAATGTTTGTGCAGGGTGTATATTTCATTATTGTTGTGTATTTTGTCTGGTTTTGCAATTCTGATTAATTATTTACAATCCGGCATGGAAGTTTTAGCGATTCCTGACAATGCTGAGTAATGATTCACAATCTAGCATAGAGATTGGGCGATTCCTGAGGAGGGCAGGTAAAGTAACCGTTCCCAGACAATGTTCCTCATTTTAAAGCTTTGGTTTAGTTAATGGCAATGCTTTTATTAGAAATCAGTGTTGGAGTTTCTAAAATCGAAGGACTGCAAATTTGTCGAAGACATAGAATTTAGCAGAGTAAGTTGTATCAGGGCTCAATTCATTAATTAGCTAGTAAATTTTTCCATATAAGGTCAATTCTGTTGAAGTTTGCTACGAATATATTATTCATTCTTTGTTCTCTCAATCGATGCCAGATAATTTTGCGGAAGGTGCTTCAAACCCTTAATCTTCACTGTGAAGAAGCCGAGAATGGAAAGGTAGCAGTGGACTAATTCAACCAGGGAAGAATATATGATCTTGTGTTCATGGACAAAGAAATGCCTGTCATGGATGGACATGAGGTAAATCAATTTTCATTTCCCTTTCTCGTCTGAGCTTCTGAATTATTTATCCCAAGCATCTCAATTTTTTCACCATTTGTTCCCCTTCTGACTCTTTCTTACCACTGCAATGGTTGTTTTGTGTTAGGCAACAAGGCAACTGAGATCAATGGGAGTCAAGACACCCATTGTTGCACTTACTGCAAATACCTTGCAATCTGACAAAGACCTCTTTTTTGAGGCTGGTGTGGATGATTTTCAGACAAAGGTAAGTACTACTTGTCTAAAATGTTCTTCAAGCTTCATTTCTCTTTCAGGTAGTGTGCATTCAAGTGAATATTGTTCCTTTTTTCATTTTTTTCCTCTGAAAAGATGCATGATTCTTGTTACCAATGCACCCACTTTTTGCCCCTTTGCAGCCTCTGCCCAGAGACAAACTACTGAAATTACTAGCTCGATATGGTGTTAAGAATTGTGCTAGCAACAAAGGGGGTTGAAAGATTTTCTAGGCTCCAGGCTCCACTATATTATACTCATGGCCTTAGTAAGAACAAAGACATTGCAGATTACAGGCTGCCTTCTTTGTAAATTGCTGTGTTGATCGGGCATTAGATACAGTGCTTTGATTGAGTGACGAGGAATTTAATTTTAGGGATTCCTGGGATATATAATGCAGAAATATTCATGAGCACTTCTGTGAAATTTACTCCATATAGGGAAGAGTAAAATGTGAAGAGGTTGTGAAAAGTGAATCAAATATTCATGACTACAGTTTTTTTTTTTTTTTTAATTCAGTCAGCAGCATTGCTGTGGAAGTTGCAGCACTCTAATGTTACAATTATCGGCATTAGTGTGAAACAGAAGTTTTGCCAAAATTGTGTCAAACTGTGAAGGAATTTGCCACAGGTAACCTAACAAAATTGAAATCTGCAGAGAATGATTGAAACATTTGATTTGCTTATGTGGTAAGCCTTGTTAGATTTCTATTGTGCATCAAATTTTGGGATTCAAATTAAGAATGCTTAATGACAACATGTAGTGGATTTTTGAAGTTTATGTTCTTATTTTATCTTTGCAACTATAATCTGATCAAATATAAATGTGTAGCTTCTGGACGCTGCAAAGGATTTGTTATGATTGAAGCTCAATTGAGACGAAGCACCAGAGGATCAATATTTAATACAGTTGAGAAATTTGTACAACTGAGAAATCTATAAGTAATCTTTCTTACTGATACAATATTTTGACAAAGTAGTGTATAGCTTAATAAAAATGTATTAGTTATAGAACAATGTTCATCACATACATAAAAAGTTATATCACAATGCTTATTGCGGCATAAACATAAAAACTCTTATCGTAATGTTAAGTGCAGCATAAACATAAAAATGGCCATTCAACTTTTTTATATTTTGCATTCTAATTTATATATATCATACCAGCTCTACTATCACTACATTTTTTAGAACCCTCTATCTAAACATAGAAGTCAAACGATTTTAGTTTTGAAATTGATGCCCCCAAAAGTTTAGGAGGTGGAACTTAATTTGCTTTTTAGCTTCTTCATCAATGTATACTGAAGTGCAATGAGTTCTGCGCATTTAGATATATGTAAATTTCAGAAACTATAGAAGGTGTGTGTTAAGGAAGCATATAAATTAGACTAGCTTAACAATGAAATGCACTTTGTTGTTCCTTTGACTAGGTCTACTTGTAATTGTGGGAAACACATGGCTACACTTAATTCACAATTAGCATTGGGGAGCAATATTGCAAGCTGTGGTACATATTGCCTAACTTTTCCTTATTCAATAGTGTTGTGTAAATATATGTGTTTAGCCTTTTAATCTCGCTGTGTTTTCACTATGTGGTGTATATGTTTCTTTTTAACCAGTGCTCAGTGTTATTTATTGCATCTCTATTGTAATATGAGTTGCATCTCTATTGTAGTATGAGTTGCCAATCAACATGTCGTGTTTACAACCCTGCCTTAATTGGAGAGTGTGTGTGCATGTGCATGTGGAAATGGAGTTTGATCTATTTCCAAGAAGTTCAACTAAACTTGAAAAGCTTTTACCTTTAATCTTTCACCAAAAGACCAAACTGGGTATTGGATGTATCGACATTATTGGTATGTTATTTGTGTGACAACAATCTATTACACCATCTATTACTTCAAACCTGATATTAAATGTTAAGAAATTTGATCAATTGATGCATCATCGATTATAATTATTCCAGTTTTTGGGTTATATTCAAACAATGTATTTAGAGCAGCATGCTTTAAATTTTGTTTTACGGAGAAAAAAAAAAAAAACTGCCATGAACAAAAGCTTCTCGACAATTTGTTTTACTAACTTTGTTCAATTGTTGTATTATCAATTATAATTATTCCAGGGTTTAGGTTATATTCAAAAAATGTATTTAGAGCAGCAGGCTTTAAATTTTGTTTTTCAGAAGAAAAAAAATGTTAGAAACAAAAATTTATGGACCATTCATTTTATAAACTTCTGGACTTGTGAAGAAAATTAGTTCGATGAACAAAATGATTGGATGGGTTTTAGATAATTATCATATATTTTAATTAAAAAATCAATTCAAACATCTATACAAATGGCATAGTGTCTAAGTTGAAGCAGTTTGTCTCACAGCTCCGACCGAAATCGCTGCTAAAATTTGGACCGGTAAGGATCTTTTGCTTGCAGATTTCCGTTTAAAGTTTGTTTAAGTCTCTGGATCATATTGCGAAATGGTTTTCTGCCTTAAATTTGCTTTGGTTTGGCTGTCTATTAGCAGGCATTGCAGAATTTTTTTTTCGTATTTTGACCATTTCTCGTTTTTAAAGCTTAAAATTTATCATTAAATGTCAAACTTAGTTTCGTATGTCGGCTATTTTTGGTTTTGGTTGAAATTTCCAGCTAAATCTCAGGCTTAGATTAGTAATTTACCTTGTTTTGGTTATTCTTTAGCTTGATTTCTTTAGATTTAGGACAACTTCACTTTGAGTTCAGTTGTTAGAAAAGCATTAAAGGGGCCTGTCGGATGCTGTGGCATCTGACAAAGTCGGAGATTAGTAAGAAGTGCCCATGGATTTATGGAACTTAAGGCTTACCTTCAAGCTTTGAAGCAATCTTAAGGATTACCTTGAACAATTTCTCATCTCTGCTACTAGCTCCTCCTTCACAATCTGAACCAGATAATTGATGTGCTTCAACATTAAAAGCCAAAATTCCTTTGGCAGATTTTATAGGCAAAGAAACAATAAAATCCATTTTCTCCTTTTTGAAATTCAGCAGCATTGTATAAGCTATTTCGACCATCAAAAGCAGGGAGAGCATTGGATAGGAGAACAGAGTTTTCTTCAACTAATTTGCGCTTCAGACGCCTAGCCACCTCCTTGGATGGCTGTGGAGAAATCTCCACATCATAGTGGAAGATCTGTTGTGAAGGCTCGAATTGAACAAGGAAACGGTTGGCAAGAAGCCGGATCAGAGCCCCTTCTTTTCCTCCAGAATCAAGCCTCCTTACAGCCACAAGAGGCACATGATTTGTCGTAAAATCCTTGTCTACTTCTTCACTTGGTAAAAATTTTGGGAGGGCAGGAGTAACCATACTAAAATCACTCAAGGAAGAAGTATCGTGTCCTGGGACCAACTCCATGTTCTCCATTAGGGAAACCAGACACTCCGGAGCTGAAAAGACATCAAAACCCAAAAGGGAATTGGAGCAGATGCAAACAAAAACATATCAAAACTCAATGGTCAAACTAAAACACATCAAAACCAAATAGACATTTAATACAACATATAGAAACTAAAATTTCTCACAAATATATGGGCAAAATAACCAAATGAACATATCAGCTAACATAAACAAATTGAAACCGAATAGGTGTTGCTGCAAGATGCAAACCAAAACTTCTCACAATTGCAGGGGAAAGAATAACCAAATAGGCATTCTTAGCAAACTAAAACACAGAGAAACCATATAGCCATTGCTACAGATGCAAACTAAGACTGGTTAGAACTACATGGGAAAAATAACGAAATGAGCATATCAAGGGCCGAGGCTTACTTTGATAGTGTTTCTGAAAATGATTAGTAGGCAAGTGGTGTTGGAGGAGCTATCTATATTAATGATTCATATTAAATTTTGTCTTTTTATTTCTAGTAAATAAATTTTAATACCTTAAAATAATCATATATATATATATATATATATATTAGTTGGATTTTACAAATGGTTCGTCATTAAGAACTTTCCAAAGATGGCTCCTGTAATTATCCTGTAATTCAGTAAATGGTTGTGACAAACTGAATTTGTTGCAGAAGATAAAATGAAGTTCCAATATCAAAGCATTTCTTATTATTTTCATTTGTGGTTCGATTCATGGATAGTTCATGCTAAATAAGAGTCTCTTGCAAAATATTGGAATCATATTTTAAAATATTTTGTATTTGGTGTTCGATTCCACTCAAATACGCCATGAATCCACTCAAATACACCATGAATCTGGAGAGCTTGTGCTAAGACTACAATAGTTCAACAAATTAAAAAATTTCACTCATGTCTCAAACTATTTTGAGTTTTTGTAGATGAGTGTAGTTCAGTCTTTATAATTAAATTATAAATTGAATTTGTGAATCATTTTATTAAATTTTTATTTTGTCTTATTGTTATTCAACATTAATTTTTGTTTATGTTATAAGGCAGGGACTAAGCTGCACGCAGCTCTTGTTTTTTTAAATGCATGTCACACACATTATCATGGTGTTATGTCATATAATATATTTAAATTTGAGATCTATTTCAAGTGGTTCAATGTGAAGACTGAATGTAAATTTAAATTTTGAATATATATGTATATTTTTGAATTTTATACAATTTAAAAAATGTATGTTTTTGCATTTATGAGATGTCTTCTTTCATTATACAATTTAAAAATGCATATTTTTGTATTTATGAGATGTCTATTTTTATATTTTAGTTGTACTCAATTTTTTTTAATGTAATTTTTCCAAAATGAGTCAGATAAATATCTATATTTGCACTCTAATATTACTACTATAATCTGAACATGTCTCATTTTTCTTATTGTGTAAATTTATGGTTAGTAATGTGTTAAATTGTGGCATAATGCCATTTTAAAGGAATAATATAACGCCAAGTGACATCTCAAAAGAAAATGTAAACACTCACTCACTATTATTTTATAGTTATCATGTATTGGCATACCATAAATCATTATATTCAAGGAAAGTGAGTATATAACTTGACTAAATTGTCAAAGGACTCTTTATTAATTGAATATTTTTTAATTAAAAATCACATTTAAATTAATGTACTTTTACTTGATTTAAAAAGTATGTTAATTAATATATCCAATTTTGTTTATAAATAAAATAAAACAACACTTAGCTAGTAGTTCTTATGCTACATGTAATTCATGTGGTTAATTTTTTTTAAAACCAATCCAAACCAAAATAACATATAAGAGACGAGTTCTACTACCATGTTGTGTTGAATACAACGCGTCTAAGCCAAATTCGGCTTTCACTATCTCATTTGCAAAGAATATCGCACAATGCAAAAGAGCCATAAAACAAACATCCACGTAACATCGGGGACATTGCCACTTTGTGGCTCTTGTTTAATATTTTAAGTGTGTTTGTTTTTTTCATGTTTTTCTTAGCATGACAAAAAATAAAAGTATGCTATTGTATAGTAGAGGGAATGAGTTCCATAAAGGCATGTGGTTACATTCCAAGCACACGGGGTATAATATCATGTAAAATAAATGAAAAAAGGTATCGGGTTAGTTGCATACATTCATAAATGGGTCCCATCTAGGGATAATTAGTCAAGAAACAAGAGATACTAAGGCCAACGACAAGAAACAAAGGTGACAACAATGGCCGTAAGCATAAGATAACAACCAACAATGAAGAAATATGCATGATCACACAAGAAATTAAAATCAGAAGCTAATGTAAAAGACGAAATGATGGGAACTACTTGGGTAATGGCCAAAAAATGATGAGCAAGGAGCATGAATGGATCCAAATCAAAGACATGGTAGTATTAACAGGGTTCTTGTGCTTACAGAAAAAATGCAGCATGGATGCCAAAAAGGCACTACCAACAAAGTTGTGGCAATGCAAAGAGGATGGAAAATGGAACCACAACTTGATGAGATCGATTCTAAGGCATGATGCCAACACAATATCAAGTTAAAGGTGTAGTGTGCAGTCTAAAAACCTATCACCGTATGACAATTTGAATCAATTGAACAGGGCCAAAAACAATGTGAAGAAACAAATCCAAAAAATATTTCACATGATCAACAACGCTTAATAAAAGAAAGAAGAAAATCAAAATCAAAATCAACTTTAGAGCCAAAAATGAGATGTAACCATTGTTGTTTCCATAAAAAGAGTAGCTAAAAGGTCATTTAAACGGTTTAAATGGTGATATTGGGTCAAAAATAGTTTTAAATAGTAAAAATAGAATTCATTTTGACATTTTTACCATAATAACTTGGTGAATTTGTTAAGAATAACCCTCCCCAAACATTGATCTTGGACTGTGGAAAATTCAACCAATATATTTGTGATTTGTTGGTGCTAAGTAGGTCCTCTCATTACCCTATGCATTTCCATTGTTTCATTTTTAAATTTTCTATATTTTGGGGGAGTTTCAAACCCTATTTGTCTTGTAATCACATGGTCGTGACTTTGGAACACAAAAACCATGAGAAAACATCCATGGTCGTGGTTGTTTCATCAAAACCTACAAGAAGTCATGAATACTAGAGGAAATAGACATGTCCACCCCCCAAAATGCAGTAGAAATAAAATAATTAGATTGAAATATGACCCAATTTTTTCTATGATTTTTGTAGGGCCATACATCATAATAGAGTGGAAGGACAGGGACCATGAAGATGTTGATTTTGATGCATAAAGAGAAAAACCCACACTAGATTCCTTGCAAGATAGTGGGCATATGAAATACTTTTAGAGCATCAAAATAAGAAATAAAGGTGCATTATTCCAGTGGTCGGTTGAGTTTTTGGATCTAGATGAGTAGTTTCTTCATGTTGGCCATGCGATTCTTCGCTTAGATGTCCAGGACATCTATTTGTTAACAGGGTTGTCTCAGCAAGGAGCACCAGTGATAATGAAGGGAAGAGGCAGGGGCCTTGGAATACTTATGATTAATGAGTACATGATGACATATTATGAGTGGGGCATTCAAAAGAGTAGCAATCAGGTGCCCATCAAGAGGATTTTGGATTTGACTATGAAGACCCTCGTATTCATTATCAATCGAGTATTAGGTTCAGCTTCATATCGCTTGGGTTATTTTCCACATGTGTATTATTCACTTAAATGTATCCAGCCCATAATGTTTTATTGGTGCTTATCTGTGGTGGTCAACATCCTAGAGAAGTTGAACTTATGTAGGACAGGGAAGAAAAACAAGTTTAACTATGTTTCCATTCTTTTTGTGCTCTTTTTGAAAAGGGTGTTTGCCATGCATCCCATATTTTAAACTTTATTTGTTGGGCCTAGGGATCCCAAGATGTGTCATTGGAGTGACCTGATGGTATGCCTAGGTGGTGAGTTTCCTATGAGAAACTTCCACCCATATTTCTTTAACTAGTGGGGAGAAAAAATCATCATGATCAATGACTCCCCATATGTTGGAATAAACTTCAGGCTAGAATCTGATCTGGCATTTCCCAAAGAAGGCCAATGGGGCCCCATTTGTAAGAAGTACATCTTCACATTTTTTTTAAAGTGTTTTTTTAATTATTTGATATTTATAGATTTTTTATGTGAAAATATAGAAGAGAAACAATTTTATTATTATTTTATATGTAATGTGACTAACCATATCTTGTTTAATAGCACAGATGTATGTCCAAAGTAGTCATTGTGGATGGCCCCCAACCATCACCAAGCATGGGAGGAGGCGTAGCCAAAGGTTAGTTCAGAGGATGAGGATGCAAGGTATACCTTGAAGAATGTGTGGTGGAACCTTGTGGGCCTCACTATGGGGGTCCTTATGACTCAAATATAGGAGGTTCCACATCAACTTCAATAGAAAATTGTGGTGGTTCCTTTCTATTTCATCTTAATTTTGTGGAGTGTAGACACAATAGTGATCTGTTAGCATGGGGTCCATGTTGATGTGCCTTAAGATTATCTCTCATGCTAGTGAGATTATCTCTCATGCTAGTGATTTTTGCTATTCTGGATAGATATATGTTTGCTTATGTATTATGTGAAGTCAAATATCCTAATGGTGAAAATAAACACCATATATTCATTTTCTTTATGAAAAAGATGGTACATTTTTCACTATATATACACATGGTTTTTGGGCTTCTTACTTATGATATTCAAACGATGTGTTCATTTAATTTTCATGTTTTATGGTCATAATGTGACAAATTCCCATCAATGATATAATTATCTAACGAGTTATCAAATTTAATTAATCGCGTTGGAACATGAACGTAAGTGATAAATTTAAATTGTCGTTTAAGGAGAAGTATCCTTAAATACTTCCTTAAAAGAGGTGTGTTAGAACCTGATAAACATTGTTTAATCAATACACTACTACATTGTATCCAAATTGATTGTGATGTTTTGGATTCCAATGATTATATCTTCTATAATAAGTTGGACAATGGCACTATATTCAACTATATTGTTGGTTGCAAAATTGAGACAAGCATCTCTTCAACTCAAAAGTTGGTTAGTGGTCAAAAAAATCACCCAAGTAGTAGAATCAATGTTCTAAGTGTGAATATTGGCATCGTCCATGAACCCTACATATATAGGTGTACTTGATGTCATATGGAAATCCAAAACCAAGGCATGATAAGAATCAACCCTAACCAAGGTAAAGAGATAACTAGATAAAATACAAATTTTAATCTACAACATGTTATACAAGAATTGCAAAGCATGACTTCTTGCACATAGTATTTCTTTAGATAAATCCCATTGTAGGGATCATCTAAAGGGGATAAGTTTTAGTCTACTAACTCATATGAACATTTTTGTAACATGTGGCTCACAATGTAAGGATCGTTCCACATAGGTTCAAATTTCCATGTGCCTAATTTATCACGATCTTGTTCGTAAACCAAAACCAAATCACCTTCGAAAAGAATTAGGGATGAGCATTTTTGTCATATTGATATTTAATGCGTTTCTTATGAGTCTTGTTGGCTAAGGAAACATCTTGATGATGCTCTTTAATTTCATCTAAGTATACAAGACTTTCTTCTTCAAACAATGTATTAGGGAGGAATTTGACAACTAGTTTCAATGAAGTGATCTCTCATTCAATTGGTATAACTACCTCTACCCCATGCACGAGATGGAACAAAGTAAATCTAGTGACAATCTTAACTGACGTTCAGTATGCCCATAGAGAAGAAAAAAAGAATGAGATACAAGTTGGTTTTGATCTTATTTACAGTCCTTTATAGCATAATTTTCAATACTTTGTTCACATCCTTGATTTGGTTGTTGGAAAGAGGATACTAAGGGGAATAATTTTCTTTCCTAAAACTTAACTTGGATGCTAATTCTATGATCATGAGATCCATTATTTATGACAATATCTTGAGGGACATCAAACCAAGTAATAATATGATTGAAC
Source organism: Larix kaempferi (assembly GCA_027924585.1). NCBI lineage: Eukaryota > Viridiplantae > Streptophyta > Pinopsida > Pinales > Pinaceae > Larix > Larix kaempferi. The sequence goes on from BSBM01000643.1 coordinate 20,826,069, forward strand.
ACGAAAACACTATTGTAACTCCATGATTTTGAGGTAGGCATAGCTTTGACCCACTTAGTAAAATAGTCAATGGTCATTAAATGTAATGGTGACCATTTGTCAAGTCTAGCTTAGACATCATGAAATCAACCCATCACTTGGCAAAGGGGCCAACAATGACTATGGAGTGAAGTGGAGCAGAAGGGGAGTGCAAGGTTTTGGTAAAATTTTGAAAAGGATGACACTTTTAGACAACCTAAATACAATCTTTGAAAATGGAATGCCAAAAGTATCCCATGTCTAAAAAACATTGGGCTATTTACATCCCAAAAAGTTAACCACCACATGATCTAGGATGACAATCATTTAAAACTTTACCATCTTCCTCGTGCACTAAGCATTGTTGTAAAATCAAATCTAGTTGATAAAGAGAAGTGCCACCAATGATTGGATCAAGTTTAGCTTGATGGTGAATCCATCGATGCTTATCATGAGATAAGTGAGAAGGGCATTGTTGAGTTTGAAGATACACTAGGGCATCTCCATACTAGGGATCGATCAAGGGAATGAGGAATAAACTTCCATCCATTAAGGATTCATCAACAACAAGATCTGGGAGCTCAAAGTTAAAATCTTGGAGTGGGAAGATCCATTTTGAATATTTTCCCTTAATTATTCATTGGGTTAAAATATGTTACATTATCGCATCGGTTACGAGTTCTTGGAGCGAATCGCGTTTATTCGTTTTCAATTTTTTTCACCTGCGTGCTGGTTCATCCTCCATGGCTCCCGAAGGGGGGCCCAAGGCCTCCCTTCTTCCTCCCGAGATAGCAGCGCTCAAGAAGTTGGTGGTTGTCTATGGTAAACGTCCAACTAGTGAGCAGCAGCAAAAGTTTGTGAAATGCATGGCCAGCATTCCTACAGTCGCCCTGCCGACTGAAGACCCTTAAAAATATGCATTGAATCTTGTTGAACTTGGACTCATTGGACAGTTCACCGGCCTCTGGTCATCACCCAAATCTATGGACAACTGGGTTCAACGGAACTGGATATATTTCATTCAAGAAGGCACCAGAAGCTATTTAGTTGGTAAGGGTTTTTTTGTCTTTGTTTTTGACAATGCAGAGGACATGAATCTGATCTTTAGGAACGGTCCTTATTTTATGGGCCCTCAGGGGCTGTACCTGAATAAATGGACACCGGATTTTGATCCTACGTAAGATGTGCGCTCAGAAGTCCCAGTTTGGGTCCGCTTGCCTCACCTACCTCTGCATTGTTGGAATCCCAAATATTTAGAGGCCATTGGCAATAAGCTTGGAAAATACATAGACCGTGCAAAGAGGAAAGATCAGTACACCTATGCACGAATTTGTGTAGAGGTGGATTTGCAAGTGTGTCTCGCTGAAGCTATAAAGCTCACGGTGGAAGATTGGTCATACATTCAAGAGCTCGACTACGAGCATCTTCCATTCAAATGCCTATATTTCCATGGTTATGGCCACTTCGCCAGGTACTGCAAAAAGAAAGGAGATGAGGAGGCTAAGAAAATAAAGGGAGATCAATGGACTATGATCCAGAAATCAACCACTACAAAACAGAACTAAAGGTAAAGGAGCACTTGCTGGGAGTGTAGTCCCTCCCTCTGGACAACTCCATGGTGAAGGGATCTCAGCCCCCCCAAGAGCAGAGACAATTTTCAACCCCTTTGAGACTCTAGTACCCAAGAAGATCAGCCAACTTCAGTTGCGGATAAGGTGGAACAGCAGGACACAAAAAATGCTGAAGTAAAAAATCTGGAAGAAATAGGCCCTCTACAAGTCAAATCCCCAACAGGATCTTCTATCCCTCTCTCCTATGTAGAAATGACAAGGAAGAAGTCCCCGGAGATTTAAAGATCCTCGAAAGACGAGACCTTCGAGAGGCCATCGAAAAGAGTCGGCCGAAAATATCATAGGGAGACAAGGGCAGAAGAAGCTGAAAGGAAAAAAATGAAAGGTAGCCAGTCTACGATTGAGATGTCCATAGGAAGAAATACGAGAAATAGGCCTCCCAAGGGAGGAGCTGCCCCTTCACCTGCTAGTAAACAATGCGACTAGTCTCTTGGAATTGCAGAGGATTGGGGAATCCCTTAAAAGCCGAAGCTGTAAACAATCTGTTGAAATCTGAAACCCCTAAGATCCTTTTGCTCCAAGAGACTAAAATAGAAGGGGCAACCCTTCTAGAAATCAACAATTCGAAATGGAAAAGAAATGTCGGGAAAACAGTAAGTGCACAGGGCTCCTCCAGAGGGTTGGCTACTCTATGGGAAGATAACAAATTTCACCTCAATAGATCCTTCGAGACGCCACACTGGATCTTCACCGAGCTCCGTCATGTTACTAGTAAGCTAACCTTTGCTATCGTCAATATCTATGTTCCTGTCCTTTATGTCGAAAAGAAAGAATGATGGCAATATCTGTTTGATTTTCTAGAGATGCGCCCTCCCAAGAATTTAATCCTTGTTAAAGACTTCAATTTAGTTTTTGAACCTAAGGAGAAGCGTGGAGGCAATATCAGCAGAGACCATTTTCGCCCATTTGTGGAAGATCTTATACAGCAGTGGGACTTGATGGACTTCAAGCCTAAGAAAGGGCTCTACACATGGACAAATAACAGAGTTGGGAGACATCATATTTCATCCCGGTTGGATAGATTCTTATTGAAAAGTACCTTTCTGACGAAAAAAAAAAAAAAAAAAAAAGATCATCTCTACTAGAGTTCTGCAAAAATTGACTTCTGATCACAAGCCTATTTTATTACAGCTTGAGGAAGAAGAAAGATTGGGCCCCATCCCCTTCCGATTCAGTCCTCTCTGGGCTGTTAGAGAAGGGTTTATGGACACCGTTTTAAATTCCTGGAGCACTCCTGTCATAGGCTCGCCCAGCTATGTTTGGGACCAGAAATTAAAGCTACTAAATTGGCTTTGAAAAAGTGGATTAAAAATCCTTCAACCTCTCCTTCTAGTCATAGAAATCAATCCACAAATCAGTTGATAGACATGCAAATGGAATTGGAGTTTAAAGATATCACCACCTCTGACATTCAGAATGAGCAAGCTGCCCAACTTAACACATTTCGCTCATACAGGCAGGAGGAAGAGCATTGGAGGCTTAAATCCAGAAGCCTTTGGCTCAAGTCTAGCGACAGAAATACAACCTTCTTTCATAATCAATTTAAATCTCGCCTCTCGTAATCATTTAGATGAAATCAATACTACTGACAAGTCTGTTCACAAAGAAATAGATCAATTAAAAGAGACTGCAACTTCCCATTTTCAGCAGCTCTTCACGGAAGAAGGAATGGACTCTAAACAAGAATTCTCAGATTTTCTTACTAATATTCCAAGACTGGTTGATGAGGAGGAAAATACAGGTCTTTTGCAACCCTTCACCGAAATTGAGATCAGCAATGTAATCTGGTCGATGGAACCAGACAAAGCTCCTGGGCCTGATGGTTTTTCCATACATTTTTACAGAATTTGTTGGGACATAATTAAGATGGACTTATTTCGGATGATCAAAGGATTTCTCCAAAAAGCCAAGGTTGGAGGCAGCACAAATTCTACCTTTTTAGCTTTAATCCCCAAGGAAACAAACCCTGGGACTTTTGATTGTTTCAGGCCAATAGCATTGTGCAATGCTTCATATAAAATTTTGTCCAAACTCCTGGCAAATCGAATCAAGCCTCTGCTGGAAAAACTCATCTCCCCTAGTCAAGGAGGGTTTGTCAAAGGAATACATATCATGGATAATGTGATCCTTGTGCAGGAAACCATCCACTCCAGTTACCATCGGCAAGAGCAAGGGATGCTCATAAAGCTTGATATGGCTAATTCCTTCGATCAGGTAAGACACTCCTTTCTTTTTCAAGTTCTTCTTTCCTTTTGATTTAGTACTAACTTTGTAAGGCTAATCAAAGTGTGTATAGGAATGTCTTGGATCATCCCTCTTGTAAATGGCAGGCCATCCAAATACTTCCAAGCCACGAGGGGTATTAAGCAGGGCTGCCCCTTGTCCCCATTCCTATATATCCTGATGGTTGATTCTCTTAGTCGAAAACTAACAGCTGAGAAGCTAGCAGGGACAGCTCCAGGTATCCGTGTGGTGAAAGAGATAGAACCTTTAAACCATGCCTTGTTTGCTGATGATCCATAGCTCCAGGCTTCAACGATGTAATCCACAGCTTCTGCAGAGTTTCTGGAGCTTTGGTTAATAAGAGAAAAAGTGCAATGTATGGTTGGAAGGTAGATCAACCAACCATCCATCGAATTTCCCACTCCTTAGGCTTTATGGGATACGTAGTGTGGGACTCCATCAAATATTTAGGCCTGCCTTTAACTCTAGGCACTGCTAAGGCTTCTCAATGGCTCGAAATAATTAGCAAAATTAAGGAAAAATTGGTTGCCTAGGGTGGACAGTGGCTCACCACCACTGGAAAGCTAACTCTCATTAAATCTATTATCTAATCCCTCCATTTATCAGGCTTCGTTTCTTTTGGCTCCTAAGATGATAACCAAGCAGATGTCTCAGCTAATTCGAAAGTTTCTGTGGCAAGGAGGTAAGGGGAATTAAAAAAAAATCACTTGGTCAGTTGGGACATTGTGAAACGGTCATTCTCTGATGGTGGCCTACAAATAAGAGACCCAGAATTGGCTAATTTGGTTCTGGGAGGAAAAATACTGTGGAATATCTTCTTAAACCAAAGTCACCCTGTTAGCCAAGTGCTCACTAAAAAATATTTGAATGGGCTCTCTTTAAATAGTATGGATGCAGGAATCTCCAGCAAAGGCACCACGCTATGGAAATTGTGTAGCCATGGATGGGAGTTCTTCAAAGCCCATCTTTATCGAATTCCTGGCAATGGGAAGAACATCTGGCTATGGGATGACAAAATCATGGGAAATCCACCTCTCAAGCAAACATAAGAATTCTCTGAGTTACGGGTTTGGCTATCTCAGCATGGCATTCAAACGTTGGCTGATATTTCTATTTGGGATCCTGGTGGAAATTGGGAGGCATGGCATTATCCTCGACCACCAGACTGGATGCAAGTTCAAGAGAATTCCCTGCTCGTGGCGCTTTCTGGTTTAGCTTCAGTTCATCTTTGAGTTTGTGATAAATGGGGATGGGGTTCTGCAGGTGTGTACATAGCAAGCCACGGGTACGCTGTCCTCCAAACGCATAATGCCCAGATTCACTCATACGCTTTGTGGAAGCACGTTTGGGATTCCTACAACCTCCCCAAGATAAAAAAAAAATTATGTTGGCTCCCCATGCACAAAAGACTGCTGACAGGGGAGAATCTAGCTAAACGTGGAATTAGTGAGCCTCATAGATGCCCTCTCCGTTGTTTGGCACAAGAGTCAATTGACCATGTGTTCATCGAATGCCCTTACAATTGTTTTTTTTATTTTCCACCTGGAAAGATCGATACCCCCATGCAATAAAGAGCAATTCTCTTTGGTCAAAAATTTGGCTTGCACTCCCAAAATACATTTGTTGGGAAGTATGGCTAGCCAGGAATGAAGGAATTTTTCAAAACAACTTGTGCTCCCCTTCCATCGTGGTGGCTAAAGCCAAAGCTTTGTTGTTAGAAACTTTGGAAAATCATCCCCCTAAACATGATAATCAACTGCTTCCTAAAGAGATTAGCTGGCTTGGAGCTCCTATGCAGCGAACTCGGAATACGATCTCTTCTCGACCAATCAGCAATCCAACGTGGAGACTGAGGAGTACTGAATCTGAATTTCACTTGTGGTGGCAGAATCAAGGTAAAGCCACGATTTTCTTTGATGGAGAAGCTAAAGGTAATCCAGGGCTAGCAGGAGCGGGAGGAATCATCTACAGTCCGGATGGTCAAGGTAAAGACACCTTCAGTTGGGGTCTCGGGCAGAGCACTAATAACCAGGCTGAAATATTAGGATTTCTTAAAGCTTGTCAGCTTTCCCAAGGGCACGTTGGCCAAGACATTCAAATATTTGGAGACTCGAAAATCATAGTAAAATCCTAAACACGAAATATCATTTTAATAATTCAGTGCTCAACAAGACCTTGCAGAGGGTTCATAAATTGCTGCAAAAATTCAAATCTACCTCCTTCTTCCATATTCTCCGAATCCTAAATCAGGAAGCGGATGTAAAGGCCAATATGGGTTGCCTCTTAGATGATGCAAAGCTGAAAAAAAATGATGATGTTCCTCTTTGGTCTCCTATCCTATAGGAAGGCAGTTTCCCATCAGTTTTGTAATAGTAGGATATGGTATTATTCATTCAAGTGGACTAAATGAAATGTAAAGGAGGTTGATTAGGCTATGGCCCAACCGTGCTCTACCCAATAAAAAATTAACTGTTTTTGTTATAAAAAAAACAAAAAAATTATGTTACATAGGATTAATGGAGTTTTTAAAAACAAGCATGCATCAAGGAAATATGTAATGTTTATGTCTTTGGACAACATACATTGTTTCCAATGCCAATTTCTCTACATGAAAATTATATTGTAATTCAAGACCAACTAGTCCCTTGTTCAGATAATAAATCACATGTTCTTATTGTGTTTTGTCTTCTTGGATCAATACCATGACAATGGTTGATTAAAATTCCATGAGGTACAATAAAAATTCATTTTCGTAATCTAGAGGACTCAACAAAAGAGTAAACACAAGAGTGGTCTTCAATATATCAAAGGATTGTTGGGATTGATTGTCACAAATAAATGGGACACCCTACTTTAATCAACGCATAAAACCTTTAGAAATCTTGGCATGGTTTGTGATCAATCTTCATAAGAAGTTTTCTTTCCCTTGCAAAATTTGTTGGTAACAAAATGTATGTGGGGTGGAAATTGAATTATAGCTTCCACTTTAAAGGGATCAACCATGATCATGTTCCTAGACACAACCAACCCACAACCAACCCAAGTAAACTCCCATACTCCACACAAAATATGCATTTTTTAGGGTTCAATTGAATGTTATAATGCAAACATTTTTTGAAAACAACACAAAATGAGATGGATAGTTGGATCATTGTCTGGAGTGAGCAACTAAGTTATCTAAATAAGTCATGACAACATGCTTAATATTGTGAAAAGCATAAGACATAGATCACTGAAATGCGACTCCAACATTTTACATACCAAATGACATATTGCAATAAGGAAAAGTACCCCAAGGACAGATAAAGGTTACTTTGTGCTGCTCTTTAGGCCAAATTTGTCTCTGATTATAGATAGAAAAATTATCCATGAAAGAGAAGATAGCATTCCCAACAAATTCATCAGTAATTTGATCGATGAAAGGGGCATGATTATTGTCTTTTGTACAAGACTTGTTTAGATCCATAGAATTAGTACAAACCCAAACAATACCATATTACTTTTTCAACGGGAACGTTATTGGACACCCATTCCATCAAAGGGACATGATAAATGAATCCAATTTGGAGTAATTTCTCTAGTGTTTCCTTGATAGCAATTGATTTCTTTGAATTGAATGGTCATAGTTTTTGCTAAATGAGTTTGATATTATCATAAGTTTTAATATCATGTTGATCATCTAAGGATCAATATTGGGCATTTATTCATAGGAACAATCAAACATGTCACGAAACTCTTTGAAAAGGGTAGTGTAATCTTCAATTTCTTGAGGAGAACAATTTGCTCCAATCAAAATGGTTTTGACAATGGCAAGTTTGATGGAGGTATTGATGGGTTATTTTTTTTAAATATTGGCTTGGTTACCCTTTGCGAATACATCATGTGTAAGTATGGGGCACTGGTGCTAATCAATATCACTAAGACAAACAAGGTCGTTTGGTCCAACCTCCATCTTCTCGAGCTCCAAGAGAAAATATGATCAATGATGCATATCTTATAATGGTCAATTTGAACTAGACAATGATTCTAACATGGCTTCATCAAAAGTCATAATTGTGTCTAGGAATTCATTAGACCTAAGTGAATTCAAAATCCAAATGGGTGAAGTAAGTCGATAATACTCCTCACTATGGTGAATATTTTGAGAACAAGTTTGTAGGTTGACTTCTTTCTCACACGTGAAGATGTTAGAAATCAAGGTATTGCCTCCCTGCAATAGGTTGCTTTGATTTCCCCCTTGCAAGGATGTAGGATTAGTAACAACTATCTACTGATGTTGGGGAGGAAAAGGATTGGCGAGGACCATGGGTTGTTATGGATCCCCACGTTGAGCCAAGTATCAATGAATTTCATCTAGTTTTGGATATTCATGGGTAGCATCAAGGATGATATTAATTACAAATTTTACATGGAAATTTGAGCTTTCATTTTCCTTCTTGCCTCTAGTGATAGTATTGTGGTTTTGAGTTGCTTCATCCCTAACATCAGAATTATTCTTCTTATTATTTTTCTTACCTCCAAGTTTCCAATTGTCTTTCTTCTTAGTAGGATGTATAGAATGCACATCAAAGGTTTGAAGTGGGGGAGAGATGTTGTGGATACATTGAACATTTTTAGGCATATTTTGGTGAATGGACACTTGTTGGATCTAGCTTGTCAACTCATAAACCATAGCATGACTAATAGAACCAATCATGTGTCATCATGTGGTCTTGGTGCAATCTCTGAAATATCAAATGAAGGTCGAGGTGCATGAGGGATAAGCTCATACAGTGTACTAGATTAAGAATAAATAAAATCCATTTGTTGCATGCATAAGATAACTTTATCTTTTATAAGAACCCTTGACATCGCTACATCATTCACAATGTTCAGCAATAACTATTTCACAAACCAAGCTACTAATAATTGATTAAGGATCTCATCTTGAATAAGCCGATATCTTTGTCTCCATTCATAAATATGATCATATATGTGAGTGGAAGTGGACTATTAAAACTGAGTTAATAGTTTAGTCCATGTTTCATAATAAATATTTGGTGACTAAAAATGCATCAAAAGGCCCATGGGTGAGGATGAAAAATTGGCAATAGAAGTACATAATAATTTATTATACCATTTATCAATGCCTCCTGTTAAGGTCTACTGGAATAGGCACAAATGAATTCTAGAAACCACTAATGAGATGGACAAGCACCAAAGACGGAAGGTTATGACATGTGTTGATGGATCATCACTAGATTAACCATAAAACTTTAGAATGTCTAATGGTAACTTAGCCTTGATAGTTGGCCATATGGATTGATGGTGAACCAGGCCATTTTCAAATTTGATATATATGGTAGGTTTAAGGTTATCAAGAATCACAAATGCAGATAAGTATAGATATTGAGGTTGTTAAAGGAAGGTCCTTCCCAACCTCGAAGTATGACACTACCCTAGGCATAGTTGTCTCCTAGAGACTAGACTAACTACTTGGAAATGGATACCACCAGGAATATTGTGGTTTCCTCGAACATTATTTCTCCTTGGATATTAAGGGTATTGCTACCATGTGGGACATTATCATTATTAAGTGGCGGTGTTGGTACCAAAATTTACCCTATCAAAATTTTATGATCTTCCGCCAAGATTACACAAATTTTACAAAGATTGTCATTACCTTCTTTTTGTGTCAAACTCGCCAACATTCTGTCACGTTAAACCCCTATTGTGGTGAGTCTCATATATGCTTATCCCTCCATGAAATAAAATTTGCCTTATTATTTCTTGGTTACTATTTGAAAATATTGAATCGCCTTTACCAAAAGTTACCAAAGATTAAAAATTTTATTTAAAATTATTAATATAAAATCCTTCAATTTTATATTTTAATTTTTATGTTTATTTTGTAGGTTTGGCGAAACAAAAAATGGTTTTATACCAAAGTCTCATCCGTAAGCCAAATCCACCTTGATTCAAGGAAATCAAGCCCAAAGTAAATGTGTAGTAGCGGGATCTTTTGTCCATATCCACGCTAAGTCAAGCCAAGCCAACGTTATGTCCCGCCATATCCACGCTAAGTCAAGCCAAGCCAACGTTATGTCTCCACAACCATCACGCAAAGCTTACGAGTGTCAAAGCCCGCCAAGGGAGAGTCCACCAATCCTTTGAGCTCTACGCGTCGATGCAGATTTCAAACAGTCTGCTATATAGAGTTTCATATTTATGTTACCTATAGCATGTGGGATTATTTTTACTACACAGATAAATATTAAAAACACCAAACCTCCAATTGTCAATTATTAAGCTTGAGCAGCAAGTGTAGAAGTGTTGGATAACAAGTTGGGTTTCAAGTACTCAAAGGAGATCGCTCGAGATTCAATAGCTAGGTCATCAATGAAGTGGCAAACCCCAAAGCAACCAGAAAGAGACTCTCAATTGCCAAACTTACACCAGAGCACTGAAAGGGATTCTTTCACTACTTCAATGCCAACAAAACATCAAATTGTAAATGTCAAATACTTTGCACGAAGCCTTCAGAGGACGCAGAGGATGTAAAGATGGTGAAATCGGGTTTTGCACAAGTCTATTCGAGAATTCCACGATTATGTGTCAAAAGAGCATTTGTAGCAATGAATGTTTTGAAACTAGCAGCTATAAAGATGGAGCATTGATGTTGAAAAAATTATTGAAGTAAAATGCCAAAGCCGAGCTCGAGCTTCAGTGTTCTTGCAACCAGAGCGTCCGCAGGTGTTCAATAGGTAATTGGTGACCTAGATGGTGAAAGCATATCGAAGCAAAAATTTCGGACCAGTGTTTACCATATTTTTATAAAAGACAATTGGTGTTAGTGGCTATGAGTATCCAGTTTTCATAGATTTTCAACATTAAACAGATTGTCTACACTCCACTGCGTAGCGCATATCAACTTGAACATCTTCTGGATTTCGTGAATGATGCTGGAAGGAGTTTCTAGTCTTCTTGTTTTCAGAAACTCATAGAGTAATTAAAGATGGTAGAGACGCTAGAATAGGTGTGAGGCTCAATATATAGTCTTCTGCAACTTAAATACATTGAGGATGGTTTCTCAAAAAGATGGGAAAATGGTTTGATTTGTTGACAAAGAAGCAGTGCAGTTCATTTGTTTTGAAAGGCTATCAACTATTCAAAGGTTGTCTGAAGGTTGTCATATGAGGATCAGTGGAAAACAGTACTAAATAATTTTGGGGTTTTGGTGATGACATAAGGCCTCAAGTCTCGACGAGATTTTGCATCTACAATTGTACAAAATCAAAACAGTTCAGCATATCTTTAAGAGACCAGATTTGATGAACAACTTCCCAAAGGATCTGCTATGTGATAAAGGAAATTTGAAATCAAAGATCTTTATCAAGTCGAAGTCTTCCTAAGAAACAGATTTCAGATTTTGATCCTAATATGAAGGATCTCCTTAATTTTGTCAGGTATTTTGCTATCCTACAAGAGGATTCAATCCATGGTTTTGAGATCTAGTTTCAAATTATGTAATGTAATGAGTATCTATAAAAGACAAGATGTAGAGGGAACATGGAGAGTTCTGGGGGGCTCGAGAAGGAGAGCTATGAGACAGTTTAAACTATAATCCCATTGGGCAGTATTTCATGTAGCTTTCTTCATCCAAGATTTCTCTTTTTTTAATATTAGATTTGTATCTCTTAATCCTTCCACCCTTTTTCTTCTTACTCAAACGAAATGGTGTTTGATGGAGTGTCCATTAATAGCATGTATTTTATGGATTATTGAAGCAGCAGAGTATCTGTTGTGGTTGCCCATATTTTACAAGTTTCATTTGTGTATCTGTATTCATGGTTAGGGAGTATTTATGATCATTGGATCTTCTTCCTCGTATTGATGCAAGCAATTTGCAGTGAGTAATACATTCATGTGTTTCTTAATTCTTCTATCTGTTCACTTTCTAACCTGTGGTGTCTAATATCGAGTTCATGTACCTTTGATCTATGATGCGATATAGGAGACTCCATGCCCAATGGCCCTAATTATCAATCTACCTCTCTCATTTCTTGCTTACCGTACATGATCTACCAACATCTTAATCCATACAAATAATCACTCAGATTTTAAGATGTGTTAGCCATGTTCTCTTGCAGTCGGAGTGCATCTTTTAGCACTAACATCTTTTGGCGTTGTTGTCGGGGACGAGTTGAAGATTTTCCCTGGGTTGTACGACATTGAACAGAGCTAGCTCTTGATGGTGAACAAAAACTAGACACATAAGTGGTTGCATTATTCACCTGGCGACTCCATGATTGAAGAATCCAGTGGTGACTCCAAAATTTCAAGATGTCAGTTGCTCGAATGGCTACCATTCTGGTTCGGATGATAATCATGCAGAACATTTACTTCAATTTCATTAGCTTATGCATCAACTGGAAATCTCTCATGAAGATGTTTATGTACTCACTTGAGGGAGATTCTCATGAATGATATTGGTCTCTTTCCCCTGCTAGCATATCCCTTTAAAAGATTTCCATGCAGCATTTCATAAGCAATGTAAGAGGTATTTCCCTGAAGAACTTCTTTTTTAGCATTGTTGTGAGGAATTTAATTCACATGTTCAACATGAAGAAGGTTCTTAGATTCCAATAGTGAGGATGAAAGTGGGATTTCCGATGAAGAGGTGCATGATGAATCAATCATTTATGAAACTCTCTCTTACTCTTCTTTTCAAGAAGAAGACATTTAGGATGTTGTTAATGATAGAATCGTTGGTAGTATGGCTATAGATTCATTTGATGTTTCTAATAGCTGTTGTGACAATGAAATTGTTGTTTCAAATAATCACAAAGATTAGCTCGCCCATGTGCATCCTTTCTTTGAAGAGCGTCAGGAAATGAAGATTCCTGAATTTCAAAATTTTGAATTTTTTTTTTAGATCAACCCATTTTTTATGAATATCCTGATGTTGAGGAACAAATATTTACTAAGCACATGTAGAACTCCTTTACAGCCATCCAGTATATGACAGTTATGAATCGGATGGAGATAAGAAGGAGTTTCATGAGCAATCGATCTTTTCTTCTTCACCAACTGATGACCAGCAATATTCAGAAGATAGCAAGTTTACATCTGCCATTTTTGAACCTGGACCTGCAGAAGACATCAAACTAAATATGAGCAGCCATGAAGCAGTGAGAGTTGAGAACACACAAAAGCAGTTCGTTCCTTTTGAAAAACAAGAAGATGTATTCTCTTATGATTTTTATGACCCCGTGGCAAGTTACATGGAGTTGTTATGGAATTATAAATCTTGTATCCTTGACTTTATAAAGATAAAGTTCCATAGCTGTAAGTATGACTTTCTAGATTATCATCTTTCATGCTTTTCAGGTGCCATAGTTATAAATGTGCTTTCAAATGAAAGAAGGATCCTGCCAATGGATAAGTTACTTGCAGAGCTACATTGGAAGCATGATTTCACGTAAGCAAAAAAAATTATTGATCAGTGAGTGTATATAAATAAGCTCGACACTCGAGCATTTGTTTTTAGTCTGGATTTGGTTGCATATTGCTTTTAATGTTTGACTGTTTTTTTTCTTAGTTTTGAATAATTAGCAAGAAGTGCTCTCAGGGAAACATGAATAGGTCACCGTGTGCAACACAGTTTGGCTTATAATGTGTGATGAGTAGGGTCATTCAAAACATGATGAGAAGGTGCATGTTTCAGAGTTTCAAAAATACAAAGTATCAGGTTTTCATGTTCTTGGTGCCTCACAGAGAGAGCATTATCCCCAGTGGGAGCCAGATGTTGGTATCAAAATTTATCCTATCAAAATTTTCTAATCTTTTGTTGAAATTGTATAAATTTTACTATTTTTTTTTTTTTTTTCAAACTCGCCAACATTCTATGACCTTAAATCCCTATTCTACTGATTCTCATATATATACTTATCCCTCCATGAAATAGAATGTACCTTGTTATTTCTTGGTTGCTATTTGAAAATGTTGAATTACAATTTTTATTTAAAATTATTAATAGAAAATCCTTTGATTTTATATTTTAACTTTTTTAAGTTTATTTTGTAAGTTTGGCAAAACAAAAAAACGGTTTTTAACCAAAGTCTCATCCGTAAGCCAAATCCCCCTTGATACATTGAAATCAAGCCCTAAAGTATATGTGTAATAACAGAAGTAAATATAAAATTATATTATTTTAAAAAAACCTATTCTCTTATGGTTTATTTAGAATAATATTTTATGTAAAAAGTCTATTTTCTGTGCTTTACTTAGAATAATATTTTATGTTTTATTTTGGTTTTCGTAAACATATGTCTTTGGTCCGCCAAGCATTCGAACTCTGCCCTTTGTTATCTATTTCAAACAGTTGCAATATAAAGTTTCATATTAATTCCTACCTATGGCATGTGGGATTATTTTTACTACACAGATAAAATATTAAAAACACCAAACCTCCAATTGTCAATTATCAAGCTTGAGCAGCAAGTGTGAAAGTGCCGGATGCCAAGTTGGGTTTCAAGTATTCAAAGGAGATCGCTCGAGAATCAATAGCCAGGTCATCAATGAAGTGCCAAACGCCCAAAGCAGCCGGAAAAAGAATCTCAATTGCCAAACACAGACCAGAGCACCGAAAGGGATGCTTTCACTACTTCAATGCCAGCAAAACATCAAATTGCAAATGTCAAATACTCTGCCCGAAGCCTTCAGAGAACGCAGAGGATGTAAAGCTGGTGAAATCGGGTTTTGGTTATGTTACAAAGGTAAAGAACAAGTATATTCGAGACTTCCACGATTATGTGTCAAAAGAGCATTTGTAGCAATGAATGTTTTGAAACTAGCAGCTATAAAGATCAAGCCTCGATGTTGAAGAAAATATTGAAGTAAAACGCCAAAGCCGAGCTCGAGCTTCAGTGTTCTAGCAACCAGAGCGTTCGCAGGTGTTCAATAGGTAATTGGTGATCTAGATGGTTGAAGCATATCGAAGCAAAAATTTAAAGATTGTCTACACTCCACTGCGCAATGCATATGAACTTGAACATCTTGTGGATTTCATGAATGATGCCGGAAGGAGGTTCCAGTCTTCTTGTTTTTAGAAACTCATAGAATAATTAAAGATGGCAGAGGTTCAATATATAGTCTTCTGCAACTTAAATACATTCAGGATGGCTTCTCAAAAAGATGGAAAAATGGTTTGATTTGTTGACAAAGAAGCAGTGCAGTTCTATTTTTTTTGAAAGGCTATCAACTATTCAAAGGTTGTCTGAAGGTTGTCATATGAGGATCAGTGGCAAACAGTACTAAATCATTTTGGGGTTTTGGTGATGACGTAAGGCCTCAAGTCTTGTCGAGATTTTGCAGCTACAGCTGTACAAATTCAGAACAGTTTAGTATATCTTTGAAAGACCAAATTTGATGAACAACTTTCCAAAGGATCTGCTATGTGATAAAGGCAATTTAAAATCAAAGATCTTTATGAAGTAGAAGTCTTCCTCCAAATGTGGATCTAAGAAACAGATTTCAGATTTTGCTCCTAATATGAAGGATGTCCTTAATTTTGTCAGATATTTTGCTATCCTACAAGAGGATTCGATCCATGGTTTTGGGATCTAGTTTCAAATGATGTAATGTATTGAATATCTATAAAAGACAAGATGTAGAGGAAAATGGAGAGTTCTGGGGGCTCGAGAAGGAGAGTTATGAGACAGTTTAAACTGTAAGCCCATTGGGCAGTATTTCCTGTAGCTTTCTTCATCAAAGATTTGTATCTCTTAATCCTTTCACCCTTTTTATTCTTACTCAAACGAAATGGTGTTTGATGGAGTGTCCATTAATAGCATGTATTTTATGGATTCCTGAAGCAGCAGAGTATCTGTTGTGGTTGCCCATATTTTACAAGTTTCATTTGTGTATTTGTATTCATGGTTAGGGAGTATTTCTGATCATTGGATCTTCTTCCTTGTATTGATTCAAACAGTTTGCAGTGAGTAATACACTCATGTGTTTCTTAATTCTTCTATCTGTTCACTTTCTAATATGTGGGGTTTAATATTGAGTTCACATACCTTTGAATCTATGATGTGATATAGGAGACTCCATGCCCAATGGCCCTGATTATCAATCTACCTCTCTCCTTTCTTGTTTATTCCACATGATCTACCAACATCTTAAATCATAGAAATAATCACTTAGATTTCAAGATGTGCTAGCCATGCTCTCTTGCAGTCGGAGTGCATCTTTTAGCACTAAAAGGGGGAGTAGTGCTTGGATGAACACTCAAACCATAAGAGAAACATAAGTTTGGAATTGTTGAGCCACCTATAGGTATACTAGATGTGGGTGGAAACCCACTTCCTATACCATGAATGTCTCCTCCAAAGGAGAAGCTATAATTGGGCATCATAGTACTTGTGGTGGCATACAAACACTAGGAGGATCATAGGTTTGGGTTTGCTCACTAATAGGCAGGATCCCAAATGGAGATAAATCTGATAATTGAAGTATATTAGTGAAAGGATTAGCTCCACTAGCTAGTGCTATGAAGCAGGTATTGGTGCCTCCTCCAAACACACAAGGAATAGCAAGGTTAGAAGACAGTATTGGTGCCTCCTCCAAACACACAAGGCATATCAAGATTAGGTTCTTCATTGTTTGATGAACAAATGGTTCCACACATATTGGTATGTGTATTGTAAAGAAAATCAAAGGGATTTGTGGATGAAGGTACATCTAACTAAATCAAAATAAGATATTGAGGTTGTGTTAAAGGAGGGTTGAAATTAGTCAGTAATTGATTATCAATGATTTCAACCTTGGGTGGGCCAAAATATTTTGACAAGTCCCAATAAGATCATGATTGTATAGATACTTCCCTATCAACGTTATCGCTAACTATGTGTATGTATAAGTTTGACTTGTTATGAATAGGTTCAAGGTTATCATTGTTGAGTTAGTGTCAATTCCACACTTTCTACAGGAGACCCTAATTATTGTCGAGACTGGTGGGTTGGACGATCAATGACTTTTACTGAAATAGGTTTAAACAAATATTTCTATTAAAAGAATGAGAAAACCTAAATTCAATCTAAACACACACCACCAAGAATCAATCCCCTAAAAATAAAACTAGAAGCAACACCAAGTAGAAATGGATAGGGGACCTTATGAAAATTAGCTTGGGAGTATGAGGGCCCAAGACCAACTTATAAAGGTAAGAAAGTGATAGTTACAGTAACTCTCATGGAATTGTCAACCAAGGTGCAAGTACTCTCATGAATGCATGTACTCTCCACGGGAAGCATAAGTTATGCATTTGTCTCTGGTACTTCAAGCGCTTCCCTCTTGTAATCACTTGTGTGCAAACCTAAGAAAATCCACTAAGGTTACCACTACACAAAAGGTAGATGGGCGGATTAGTCATTGGTTAGGTATTTGTGTGTTGGAAGGGAATGTAAAACTAAGTCCTAGACTCGAAACTCTAGAGAATTGGTGTCATCCCAAGGACTTGCCAATTCTACTAAAATATCTTGTATGTACATAGCCCACTAATAAGTAAGATGGAATAATCTTTACATTAGCCTAGTTTGACCTAGTGCTTAATATGTGTGTGATATGTAAACTTTCTTAACAAATATGATTTGCTGCAAATGTATTTATCTCTCTTTAATACTAGTTAGTTGAAGTTTTCATAAACTTGAAGAATTAACTCCCCACTCTACACCAACACTTTAAAATATAAACTATGTGTTTGCTATAAAACAACACATGTCTAGCTACTTTTACTACATCTATTACTTTTAATGTATATTATTTAATCAAGGATACGGAGTACAACTAATATGGTTCTTTGTGGAACTCAAATTTTCCTAAAATTATAAAGAAATTAAAATGTGATATGCATTTCACATTTCCTTCAATGAAACAAGGCAAAAGAGATCTTACTTTTCTTTTTCCAAATGCAATGAACAAAACAATGTTCAAACTTCTGAAAGATTTGTAGAGTGAATGAAGATGGGAAATCCAATGCACATGGCAAAGACTTTTTCAAATTCTTTTTTTATCTTTAAATCATGGAAAAAAAAATGATCATGCATATAATCTACTAGGGAACGTGTTCACTTCTAATTCATGTGATAATTATTCCAATTGAGGAATATTCAAAAAGCAAAGGCTAAGCAAAATCCAATTTTTATTCATTCATGCAACAGATGAAAGTGATTTTTAAAATAAAAATTTGATTTTTTCCTAATTTTCTAAAGGTGCTTGTACATGTTATAAAGAAAAACCATGGGTGGCCACGCTTGTTATTTAGAAAAAAACATGAGCACTCTTGTCTAACAATAAGTATAGGAATAAGCAGTGACCACAATTTAGGGAAAAAATCAATCTCATAGTCTACATTTAAACTTTATTCAATTGTTAGTATATTCTTGTTTTGTATCAACATGCAGAAGCTACTATGGTTTTCAAAATGACAATCAAACCAAAACACACAAAGATGATTATTTAAAATCAATTCCCAACGAAGTTGTCAATTCTTTGATGGGCGGGCTATCTACAAAATTAATTCTCTCTGCCACGTTCCCTAACCTCTCAGGTGGCCTTCAAAGGCCATGGGAGACCCTCTGTTTTTTTTTCTTCCAAATTCTTCCAATTCCACACACAGCTGCAATGGGCTCGGGGCCGAAATCCCCATTGCGATCCGCAATCTTCCTTTCCACATTCCACAGTCCCCATGTGGGACTTGGAAATCGGATTGCCAAAACCAATTCAAAATCAAAATCGTGCTTCCGACTTTCGCAACCCGCAATGCGGAAGTCGGAAGCCATTTCCGACCTCGAAAATCAGTCTGTCCAACTTCCGCAATTCCGCAATCCACATGTGGAACTCGAAAGTCGGATTCCTCCAATCCCGACGACAGTTGCTTCCCGCAACCCGCATTCTGCATTCTGCATTCTGCATTGCGGGTGCGGAAATGTGGAATTCCACATTCCAACCCCCGGGAGATTTTATCTCCCACAATCCGCATTCTGCATTCCACATTGCGGATTTCCATACGCCACCAAGCTTGGTCCTCGACCTCCGCAATCTGCGATCCGCATTGCGGATGCAGAAGGGTCAGGACCAAAAACCCCTGCCCCAACAAACTTCCAGGGAAAACTTCCAAGGGTCACAACTCCCTCCTCCTTGGTCCAAATGGGACAAGGTCGGTACTGTTGGAAAGCTCTTGGAGAGCTCTATCCAATGGTGCAATCCCCACTCCATCTGAGGACTCCAACCATACAAATTTACAAATTGAAATTATGTTCATAACACCACCTAAGTGCCTTTATCCTTCTGCTAGGGGTTCTGTCTCCTTCCTGCCATGAGTTCTCCCTTCACCTGACCATAGAGGAGCTCTGAAACACATCAGGGCTATCCCCTTCCTTTCCCAAGACCATGTGAAGTCAATCCATCCCTTTGAAGGGTGAAGACAATGCATAATAAACATATTAATGAACTAAGCTAATCATTACACCCACAGCATGTAGGGGTTAGTCATACATCACATTCATGCTAATGATGAAGTATTCAACATGCATTCAGTCTCATATTCAAGCCTCTACCTATCTTCCTAATGAGCAAGCTCATGAAATCATCCATTCATTAGTCGAGGGCATGACAAGCATAACAATGCATAAGGTGCATGAAATTAGGTCTAACCAATACATCTACCACCTGCAATATTTGTAATGCATTAAGCTTGTGCAACTGAATGAAGTATTCAACATGAACTTAGGCTTATACACAGTCTATCTATTGATCAAATTCATACAACATTCATTCAGAAACATGAGCATCAACACATAAGCATAATACATGAAACCTCACAGTTAATACCAAAGAAGCACTTATCTTTGAATCTTGAAGTTGCCCCAAGCAACTGGCTAAGTGAGGACATCTTTCCACCCAACCATAGGTCTCTTTCCAGCTTGTACTCTTTCAGCTGAAAGACCACCCCCGAGCTGGGTTGTGTATCCACTAAGGAGGGCTAATGAACTCTCTCACAGTCAAGGTCTCATCCCAAGGCTAATCCAACCTATAGTTTGGTTTATCAAGCAATCCAGGGAACAAGGAGGGGTGTTGCTAAGCTAGTGAGCTCTACCATAGAGTTGCATTCATCTCAGACCACTCAAAAAGCATGACACCCACATTACCTACCTCACCCAACACAAGGAATGCCCTCTTCTCTGCTGCACAGTCCCTCAAGGCCCCTTCCCTCCAGTGCTATTCAAGGTGGGCATAGAAAGGTTCATTTTTTGTTCTTCGTGAGATTACAGCCTTCACTAGGTTTATCAAGCAGACCCAGCCCTAAGTGACCTTTTCTCTTTGCTATGCAAGCAATTCTTCATAGGGTCGTTGCCTAAACTCTTCCCTGCAAATTCGGTCTTCTGCAATCAATCTAAGGGATTTTTATAGGTTCTCTAGGCCCTTCAAGCTCTGCAATTTATCCCACAAATCGATCCATGGTTGTCCCAACCGATTTCATTCTTGCACCGGGTTTCCTTGGGAGTTCTCGGCTCTGAACCTTCGACTTACACAGGAAATCGCGATTTTTACTTGTTTTCTTCACAGTTGGACTCTGCAGGTGCGTGAATGACTTGGGTTCTTGGTCAATCCATGGTTAGCAACAGGAATAATTTTAAGGACTCGTACTTATTTAAAAGTGTATAAACCTTGGCGAATTTTACCAATTGTTAAAATGTCAACTATAAAATATTTGGCGATATTTTTCTAAAATTATTTCAATTTCTAAGGATTTTATATAGATTATATAATAATTTGGCAATTTTTAGAGTGAAAAAAATTTACCCCATCAAAATTGGGCAAAATGGGGCTTCAAAAAATGCAAATTGGCGAATCTTTTTTTGAAAAATAGCCCATGGGCTAAACTTCACCCCTGAAATTATCCTTGGTTAGGAAACAGGATGGGCAAATTCCCAGGCATGGAGTGGCTTAAGGGACAAGCAATGTACAGGACCATACCCTGCCATACGGATTCGCGGGTTGCCCCATACTCCATCGAATTCATGGATCTAGTTTTCTCAACCACCCTCTTATAGTTGCATTAATGTTAGCATGGTGAATCAAGTGGGTTCACAATTGGACATGTGGCAGCATGGGTACCAATCCCATAACCCCCTCACCTCTCCCTAGTGGATACGCATGGCCCCTTCTCATTGGTTGCCTCTTTATCCAACTTCTTGGATATTTTATTACAATAATTAATAATTACATCATTTACAAATCCTCATGGCTTAACAACTCATGGATAATCCAACTGTCAAATAATTGCCTATGCAAATAAAACATGAGCATCCTCTAGTGGGGCCTTGGCCTTGAGCTCCACACTAGGGAAAACACACACATAGCATGTATACAATATTTACATTAAGCCAGTAAACCATAAGGGTCAAAATAGGGGTATTACAACTCTTTCTCCCTTAAAATAACACCGTCCTCAATGTTCTCAAAACTGAACAAAAATGGGAATGCCTCTTTCATGGCATCCTCCGGCTCCCATGTGGCCTCTTCGGAACTAAGGTACTTCCATTGCACCTTTACCTTCCCTATGACCCTGTTTCGGAGCAAAATGACCTTCTTGTCTAGGATGCATGTAGGCTCCACTCGGAATTCTCTCTCTGGTTCCACCTGTATCACATTCCAATCAATTATGTGATTAGGATCATGTACATATTTCTTAAGCAAAGAGACATGGAAAACATTATGAGCTTTCATGTTAGCAGGCAATGCAATCCTATATGCAATGGGTCCTATCCTATCGAGGACTTCAAATGGCCCACAATATCTTGGTGCCAACTTGGCACAACTTCCCAACTTCATGGAACTCTTCCTTGGTTTCACTCTCAAGTAGACATGATCCCCAATCTGAAATTCCTTATGTATTCTTTTTAGATTTGCATAACTCTTATGTTTGTCCTGTGTTGCCTTCAAATTCTGTTTGATCTTAACCATCTCTTGCTCCATCTCCTTAATCATTTCTGGTCCAAGCACTACCCTGTTCACTGGGTTGTCCCAATTCACTGGAGTTCTTCAACCTTTGCCATACAACACTTCAAAAGGACTCATCTTCAATGATGCTTGATGTCCATTGTTGTATGAAAACTCTACCAAATGTAGATAGTCTTCCCACTTGGATGGATTGTCCATCACATACGTCCTCAACATGTCTTCAAGAATCTGATTTACTCTCTCGATCTGGCCACCAGTTTGAGGATGATAGGTTGTGCTAAACTTCAATTGAGTTCATAATTCCTGGAACAATCCTTTCCAGAAAATGGAAGTGAACTTTGTGTCACGATCTGAACTTATTGCCTTGGGCAACCCATGCAATCTGAATATCTCTCTCATGAAGATATTTGCAATGTCATTGTCTTTGTGAATGGACTTGACTGGAATGAAATGAGCTATCTTTGATAGCTTGTCCACCGCTACCATGATTGAATCATGCTTTTTGAAAACAGTCATTACGTAGGATCAGTTTGAGTGAAAGGGGGGAGCTGCGTTCAACAATTTTGAAACTCGACATTTCGATCCCTACTCTAGGATCATCATCAAGAGACGGTTAAAGCCTGAAAGGTTAAAGATACTCGTGAAACCTATATATGTATGTGTGTGTGTGTAAAACCTAATAATTCATTCTAACCTAATAATTAAATTTAGCGATTAGAATCGATCTGGCTTATTTTAATCTTTGGACATAAGAGAGTGATAATAAAGGTTTTAATTATTACCTTAATGTTATTAATCTTAATGTAGAAAATTATTACATGTACTAATAGTACGGAGTTTTATTTTAATGATAATGGTATTTATATGATTAGGATTTAAATTCAATAAAAAATTATTATAATTTTTTTTAAAATGGTATGGTAATTATTAAACTGTTTTAATTGGTATGTAATAAAAGTATAAATATCATATTATTATAAATTTTAAAATAGGGTTTTGTAATCCTTAAATTAGTTTACACTTTTGGGGAGAAGAAATCCTTAAATTATAATTATAATCCTTAAATTAGTTTCAAATTTGTTTGCACCAATATCTAAATATACTAATTTTTAATGGTATTGTAATTATTATATTATTATAAGTTTATAAAATAGCAGTATAATCCTTAAATTACCTTTAATGGCCAAAGTGTAAACTAAAGATTTCATGATAATAGTATTGAATGGTATTGTAATTATGATAATTTTTAATGGTATTGTAATTATGATAATTTTTAATGGTATTGTAATTATTATATTGGTGTAAACTAATGATTTCATGATAATAGTGTTGAATGGAATTTGGTATTGAATGGTATTGTAATTATTATATTAGTGTAAACTAATGATTTCATGACAATAGCGTTGAATGGAATTGAATGATATTTCATATTAGTGTAAACTAATTATCATGTTTCATGATAATAATATTGAATGGTGTTGAATGATAATTTTTAATGGTATTGTAATTGTCATATTATTATAAGTTTATAAAATAGAAGTATAATCCTTAAATTATCTTTAATGGTCAAAGTGTAAATTAATGATTTCATGATAATAGTATTGAATGATTAAGACTATGATAATTATTATTATAATTTCAATAGTATAATTATTATAAAAATTATTTATATGTCAAAGTATGATATCATGGTTTTATGATAAAATTATCGAATGTTGTTTAAGGGAGATGATTAATTTAGAAAATTATTATGTTCATAATAGTGAAATATATTGTTGTTTTTATTCTATGGGAAGTGATTAACAATTGAATGTTTAAATTTTAATTTACATTAGTTTTGGTTACTAATTCTTAAGGGTCTTCTACGTTGTAGGGAATGAAGAAGCGGTTTCCAAGAGTCACTGAGCCTTGCACCATCATCCCTATTAAGGCAGTTATGGTTTAAGTTGATTTCAATTTTCTCCCTAACTTTTCGTTTTATTAGGTTGTCTTCCCTAGCTAAAACTTTGGCATTTTCCAAACAGATTTGGTGACCTATTAAGTGTGAGTGTTCAACAAGAGCTGACTTCTTATGTCTATCATGTCTCAGGTCAACACTGTGTTCCTTAAATCTTGTTTCCATGGATCGCCCAATGTCACCTATGTAAAGTTGCTCACAAGAACAAGGGATCGAGTAAACACCCTTGTATGTCCTAGGATCAATTGGACCTTTTAAGGAATCAACCATAATTCTGATAGTGTTGGGAGGGGTCAAGAAGACTTGGATATTGTTTCTTTTTAGGGTTTTAGCCAGTTTTTCCGTGGTGCCTTTTATGTAAGGGAAGAAGATTTTCTTGTTGTTGGTGTCTACCTTATTATCCTTAGGTTTTTTGGCAGATGCAACAATCTTCCTGAATTGTTTACCGTTATATCCATTCTCCTCAAACACACCTTCCAAATGATCAATTTCCTCTTTAATGTGATCTTCGCCTAAGATTCTAAGTGCTCTTGTTACCAGGGTATTGATCACACCAACTTTCTGAGGTGGGAAGTGATGCGAGTTGACATGTAGATACTTATATGTGTGGGTCTTTTTTCTGAACACCTGGTGTTAAATGGATCCATCTTCTTTCCTTGAGACTAGGACATCAAGAAAGGGTAAGCTTCTGTTGTCCTCGATCTCCATGGTGAATTTAATGTTGTTGTTTTGGCTATTGAGGTGTTGCAGAAATTGGTTTAAGGTGTCTCTCCCATGTGGCCACACTACATCAATGTCATCGACGTAGCGTTTCCATCTTTTTGGTTTGAGGGGGAATAGGTCCAAAGCTCGTTTCTCAAAGTTTTCCATGTAAAGATTGGCCATGATTGGGGAGAGGGGTGAACCCATTTCTACACCCTGGCCACATAAGTGACTTTCAATTTGAGATTTAGTATAGCTCCCTGATGAGGGTGAGATCGATGAATAGATGGAGTATTTTTTGTGTTGTTTGGAGTTGTCAAAGGAAAACTATCGGTGTTCATAGGCCACAAGTTAAGTGGCTATGCTAGTTAAGTTAGATTTGTAGAAAGGGACCCTATAGTCAAACTTTTATTTATTATTTCATTTCCAGGAAGGAAAATGGTAAGGAAGTGTCATGAATTTTGTACAAGGCCTATTAATCAACTTCTACTTGAGCAATTTACTTTAAGTATTTTTTTGTTTTCTTAGTAAAAATTCTTTCACCATCTTATTATTGAATTTGAACATCATAAACAGTACACACTTTAGTCACAACAATGACTTCCATAGCTTCACATATGGTTGCACTATCAAGCATATATTATTTTTGTTAACACCACATTTCAAAAATGTTTTTATAGCAAGCTACAATAGTCTCTCGTCTCTCGGTATTTTTCAATTCCATTCTTTTGAATAAAAACAAGAGAGAATTATGTTACGTTATAATATTATATAACTTTCATTCATACTTATGAATGCACCTCATCCTTACCTCATAGGAAATGTTGATTGGCTCCATGAGTGGGGAACATGCTTATCAATTTGGCTACATAGTGTGGCTCCCTGGTAGAGTCAACGAGGTTTTGGAGAAAAAACCAAAACAATGTCACCATTATATGCAATTGTCATTCTATTATGATCATTGCTAAAGGAAATTGTAATGGACTAGAATGTTAAGATAAATTGTAAGTAACGAGAATTTAGTTCTAATGGCCTTCATACTCGATCCTAAAAGCACAAATGCACCTTAAATACATTGAAAAAAATCATAACACGGTCTTCAGCCTAGTGCGCAAACACTATGTGCGCACTATGGTATCATTCCCAAGTGCATTTGTTGAGAATAGTTTAAGGAAAAGGATATATTATCCTTCCTTAAAAGATTAAAAATAAAGAAAAATGTTTGAGGGTATCAATGTATTCCAAATTTAGTTAAATCTACATACACTTTAACATGAAACTTAATGTAGCGATCACACCTTCGTGCAATAATAAATTAGAAATCCAAGAACTTAGAACGAAAAAAAACGACAATCATAAAATGATAAAATTTGTTTACGGTGAGCTCTGAGTTGAGAAAAAAAACCTAGAAATTTGCGACAACTAACTGTGTTTCTAGTGTCTTTTTTGTAATATGAAAAGTGAAGCAGTGCTGGGAAAGGCAAGTCAAGTCTGAGACATCAGCTGCATTATATTAGTATTCAATATCAATCCATTGCTTGTAGATTCATCTCAACAACTTACTGGGTTATCATTTATACATTAGTACAAGACATATAGCGTAGTGTTGAGAGCAGGGACTTCAACACAACATTCAAACTCAGAATAAGAACCCACACAATAACTAACAAGAGGAATAGAGATTGGTCCAAGCACTTAACCGCATTCTATTCATCTTGAATTAGTATATGTGCATAATGAAGTTGGTTAGAGCAGTTGTACCCTCTCAAACTAATCTCCTTAACACACTAATTACATTATATTAATTATGATGACATTCATGAGGACCAAAGGGTCCCTCCTGTTAGTTTTTACTTGTTTAGCATATAACAATAAACAATCTATCACTAAAAGAAATACAAGAACACAATTAACACAATATTTCTCTTGGGGAAACCACAAAGGAGAAAAACCCGACAAAATCTTCCTCAATATAGAAATCACAAAGTACAAAAGTAAACCCCAAGACAAAATCAGCTACTCCTCCACTTGTGCGAACTTCTCTCTCTCTCCTATGTGAACTTGTGTGAGTGAATGAGTGATTACATTTGGGAGAGACCTCCTCTATTTATATTCTTCCGTTGGGGTGACTTTTCCCCAACAAAGCCGACTTCTCCTAACTGACTGGGCCGACTTGTCAAATACATAATATAATAATCTCTTCTGGGTTCTTCTAGGCCGACACAAGACCCAGGGTTTACATTGACTCTTTCAATGAATCTTACATTATTAATTACATCAATGACATCTCCTGAAGGAGAAATACAATAATACAATAGACAATTTTCAAGTAGAATATCTTCTGCAGTTACATTCTTTTAACACTCCCTCTTAACTAGGAAGGTATTATGTGGGTAATAACAACATCTGCACAACTGACTTGTGAAACTCTATATGTCGTAGGAATATTTTGGATCATCATATGTCTGGGATATCATCTGTTGGGGTAGCATTATCAACATTTGTTGGAATGTCATCATCAGCATCGTCATCAACATCTGTTGGAATATCAACATCAGTAGCATCCTTTGTATCATCATCAACAACATCCTCTGATGGAACATCTTCTGTTGGATCAACAACATTGTCAGCTGGAACATCCTCGTCATCAACATCATCAATTGGAACATCTTTTGTTGTCGGAAACATCATCAGACGGAACATCCTCTGCTAGAACATCCTCATTAGCAACATCATCAGTTGGAATACTATTAGTCAGCCAGTACTGACCTTCTGTCCCCAGGACAGGCATTTATCCTTACGGATACAAACTCTATCAGTCATGCAGTATTGATCTTCTGTCCCCGAGACAGGAATCTATCCTTTCAGATAGGAACTCTATCAGTCATCCAATACTGATCTTATGTCCTCAGGATAGGCATCTATCTTTTCGGATAGGAACTCTATCAGTCATCCAGTACTGATCTTATGTCCCCAGTACAGGCATTTATCCTTTCGGATAGGAACTCTATCAGTCAGCCAATACTGATATTTTGTCCCCAGGACAGGCCTCTATCCTTTCGAATAGGAATTGTATCAGTCAGCCAGTACTGATCTTCTGTCCCCAGGACAGGCATCTATCCTTTCAGATAGGAACTCTATCAGTTAGCCAGTACTGATCTTCTGTCCCCGGGACAGGCATCTATCCTTTCGGATAGGAACTCTATCAGTCAGCCAGTACTTATATTCTATCCCCAGGACAGGCATATATCCTTTCGAATAGGAACTCTATCAGTCAACCAGTACTGATCTTCTGTCCCTAGGACAGGAATCAATTCTGAATAACTGGAACACTAACAGTCTCTCTTTCGAGAGAGGTCCCTCTGGACCACACCAAGCTTTTCTCGAAAGTATTCCAACATTACATGAGACAGAATATTAGTCAGCACATTAGCAACTTGTTCCTCTGTAGGAACACATTTGAGCTTTACAGCTCCCTTATGCACCATATCCCAAATATAGTGGAACTTGATCTCGATGTGCTTCGATCTATCATAGAACACAGGATTCTCTATCATCTTGATGCAACTCTGGTTGTCACAGAGTATATCCGCAGCATCAATCTCTGCATCGAACAATCCTGCCAACATCTTGCGAAGCCACACTGCTTCGCTACAAGTTGAACAAGTTGCTACATATTCAGCTTCCGCTGTATTGAGTGCAACACAGGGATTCTTTCTATTGAGTCATGACATCATACCTGATCCCAAACTAAAGCAATATCTTGAAGTGATTTTCATGTCTTCGGCACTTCCATCCCAATCTGAGTCTGTGTACTTGTATAACCTGAACTCACTATCTGAAGCATATTTGAGTCCATAGTCCAATGTACCCTTTAGGTACCTCATCACATGTTTTGTTGCAATCAGGTGAACACTCCTGGGCTCCACCATATACTGACTCAATGTTATCACAACAAAACATATATATGATCGAGTATTGGTCAAGTACATCAATGACCCAATAATATGTCTATACATGGTGACATCCACTATCTCTGATGAAGCATCATTCAGGAGCTTCAAGTTTGTCACCATCGGAACATTCATGGCCTTACAATCCAACATCCCAAATATCTTTAGGATTTCAACTGTGTATTTTCCTTGACTCTGGAAATTCTCATCTCGAAACTGCCATACTTCAAGACCTAGAAAGTAATGCATCATACCAAGGTCTTTCATCTCAAATTATGCTGCAAGCCTTCTCTTACATTTGGTGATGGGCTTGTCTTCTCCTATCAGGAACAAATCATCTACATACAGTAGTAGTATCATAGGTTCATCATCCATAATCTTGTAATAAATATTAGAATCTACTTTACTCTTGGTAAAGCCCAAACTCATCAGGAAGCTATCAATTCTTCCATACCATGCTCTGGGTGCTTGCTTCAACCCCTACAATGTTTTCTTTAGTCTGCATACATGCGACTTTCTATATTCTATTTCAAATCCTTATGGTTGCTCGATATATACTTCTTCTTCTATCTTCCCATTCAGGAACGTCGTCTTTACATCCATCTAATGTAACTTGCATTTCATCTTGGATGCCAAGGCAAGAATGGTTCTAATTGAAGTATATCTGGCTACAGGAGCAAAAGTCTCCTCATAATCAATTCCTTCCTTTTGCGAGAATCATCGTACTACAAATCTTGCCTTGTACTTTTCAAATCTTCCGTCTGCTGAGTGTTTTGTTTTGAAGATCCATTTTGACGATACAACTGATTTATCCTTTGGTCTTGGTACCACATCCCAAACATCATTCTTGATGATGGATTGGTATTCTTCATTCATAGCATCCAACCATTCCTTCTTCTTCATTGCATCTTCAAAACAAGTTGGTTCCTCTTAACCAAGGTTACACATCAAGGCTACATAACTGGAATATGGCCTTGGTATTTTTCTCTCTCTATTGGTTCCTTTTGGGGCACCATACCTTCATGCATCTTGAATTAATTCTCGTTCCCAAGTTGGTCTTCTCTTTCGATAAATATCCTCATGAGGTGTCTCCTCAGGTCTCTAAGGTTCTTCCATGTCACGATCCTCTGGAATAGGATCTTCTTCAATATTTATGTCTGGTACTTTAATTTTTTATGTAACTCTAGGAGCCTCCTGCTCCTCTTTATCCTCATGAGTCTTCTTGGATTTGTTGAAGGTTGTGTCTTCATCAAATGTAACATCCCGGCTGAGCTCGATCTGGAGGAATCTTGGGATGTAGATACAGTAAGCCTTAGATTGATCACTATAGCCCACAAATATTCCCTTCTTCCTTGAAGGTTCTCATTTCGATCTTTTCTCCTTTGGAATGTGAATGAACACCGGACATCCAAATATCTTTGGATGACTAATTTTAGGCTTCTTACCGGTAAACATCTCTTCTGGGGTCTTGTTTCCAAGAGCACTGTGAGAGATTATGTTTTGTACATATACTGTGGTTCTGGATGCTTCTGCCCATAGATGCATCGCTATATCTTGATCATGGATCATAGCCTTTACTGCCTCTATGATCGTTCTATTCTTCCTTTCAGCTACACCATTTTGTTATGGATTATAGGGAATATTGAGCTCCCTCTTAACCCCTACTTGTTTACAAAAATCTTTGAAATCGCCTGAAGTATATTCCCCTCCATTATCTGACATTAGAATCTTTATCTTTTTCTCAGAGAGGTTTTCTACAAGAGCCTTGAACTCTTTAAATTTTTCAAAGACTTCATTCTTATTCTTCAAAAAATAAATCCATATTTTGCGGGAGTAATCATCAATAAAGGAAGCATAGTATACATACCCACTTAGAGAAGTGGTGTACATAGGTCCACAAATATCTGAGTGAATAATATCCATAATACCTTTCGCTTTTTTGTCGCTACTTGAAAAAATGGGTTCTTTGTACTCTTTCCTTGAGCACATCCCTTGCATACTCCTTCATGATCCACCTGGATTTCTGGTAGTCCAATCACCACCTTACTTACAATTGTTAAGGCTTTGCAGTGTACATGAGATAGTCTTCTATGCCATAGATCACAAGGGCTCATGGTATTGGTCATCAATGTTGTATCTGCAAGACCCTTCAGTTTGTAAAGTCCTCCTTCTTCTACTCCAATGACTACTGCATCATCAATAGTATTTCCCTTTTACCACATAAGAACTACACCATCTATAAATGCAATTCAAAGACCTTTCTTATCTAATGCAAAAATAGATAGAAGGTTCTTCTTTAGACCTGGTACATAAAGTACATCTTTCATATTCATGGACTTTCCAAAGTCCAATTTATAAGAGGCTTCTCCCATTCCTTTAATGGGATATTGATAATCATCTCCAAGCTTAACCTTGTGTGGAGATTCCTTCTGAATAATATGTGAGAGGGATTATTTGTATCCCGTAATGTGTTTTGAAGCTCCACTATATACTAGCCAAGTATCACTCCCATGAGATATTGAGCCAGTGAGAGCTGATATTAGAACATATTCTTCACTGGAGTCTTCATCATTTCTGGTTTTGACTTCTTCATCGTATTCACTATCTTATGCTGCATGTGCATGAAACCTCTTCTTCTGCTTCTTATGATGTCCATATTTGGATGGACAATTTCTTGCTACATGTCCTATCTTGTGACAAGAGTAACATTCAACGAAGGAGAGGTCTCTCTTGAATCTCTTGTTCTTTTGATGTCCTTGAGATCTTCTGCGAGAGTGGGTACGTACACAACTCCTCCTTTTCCTTCCACCTTTGGTATGAGTTGCCAAAGCTTGATATTCATTGTAGTTTAGTTTCTCCTCTCTCATTGCTATTCTTTCTTCCTCTTGCGCACACTCTTCCCATAGCTATCTGAACTGGATCAATTTCTTTCTAGCACAAATGCCACGAACAAATGGTTCCCAATCTCTGGGGAGACCATTCAAAGTGGTCATCACAACTTCTACATCCTCTACCATGTCTCCAATAGCTTCTAGATGTTCTTTTATCTGGGACACTCTGGAGAAGTATGAGTGCATGGAATCAGACTTCAAGTTCTTCACACCTTTGAGTTGGTTTCTCAAGTTCATCTTCCTATTGATATTCTTTCCTTCAAACAGGTTGGTCAAGGCATCAAACATTTCTTTTGGGGTCTTCTTGGAAGACACATGAGGGATCAAGTGGTCTTTGATGGAATCAACAATGATCCTCTTTGCCTTGACTATATTATTCTTATGCATTGCTTTGGCTCCATCTCCTTCTGGTTCTGTAAGTCCTTCCTTCACATAGTTTTCTAGGTCATGTTCTTCAAGAATGAGCACGACTCTATACTTCCATGCCCTGAAGTTCTCAGCTCCCTCAAGCTTCTCATCAAGATTGGTATTGCTTTTCATCTTGATATAATGAGTACTTCAAATGGAAATATAATAGATTTGAGACTTACCAAAAAAGTTGTCCTTCTGAGATCTACTTCTTCCTTAACCTAGGGTTTGTTAGAGAAACCCTAATTTTCCAACTTCGGGATTTTGGAAATTTGTTTGGATGAGCAAATTCGCCTCCTCAAGGCAAGTTGAGCAAAGTAATCCTTCTCCCAATTCTGTGAGCAGATGATCCAAAAACTTGCCCTAATTCTCTCGGGCTGAAGTGGGGGATCCAAAAATGAAAATCCACTTCAACATAAAGATGCATCTTAGTGACGCAAGTTAGATGCACTATCTTTTTCAACAAATCTGTGGAAGGAGATCCTGCAACAAGAAACCCTAGTTTCTGCAGTTATGGAGGCTGCACAATGTATTCTTTTAGGCCAGCTCTGATACCATGTTAGTTTTTACTTGTTTAGCATATAACAATAAACAATCTATCACTGAAATAAATACAAGCACAACAAGAACAAATGAACACAATATTTCTCTCAGGGAAACCACAAGGGAGAAAACCCCAGCAAAATCTTCCTCAATATAGAAATCACAAAGTACAAAAGTAAACCCCAAGACAAAATTAGCTACTCCTCCACTTGTGCGAACTTCTCTCTCTCTCTCCTATGCGAACTTATGTGAGTGAATGAGTGATTACATTTGAGAGATACCTCCTCTATTTATATTCTTCCGCTGGGGTGACTTTTCCCCAACAGGGCCGACTTCTCGTAACTGACTGGGTCGACTTGTCAAATACATAATATAATAATCTATTCTGGGTTATTCTAGGCCGACACAAGACCTAGGATTTACATTGACTCTTTCAATGACTCTTACACTATTAATTACATCAATTACATCTCCTGAAGGATCAATACAATATTACAATAGACAAGTATCGAGTAGAATATCTTCCGCAGTTACATTCTTTTAACACCTCCAACATATCCCCCACCAACAAAATGCTTCTTCATCCTGAAGAGAGAAAGTATGCAAAAAGCAGCCATGACTAGTGACTCATCATCATTCGTCTTCAATATGGTAGTGGTGTGTCGAAGTCTCACCCTCTCACTAAGGCGTTCGACTATCCTCACTGGAAGGATGCCTTTTGGTTTAAATTCTCACCCTTTAATCATCTAGTCGGCACTCTTGGCTCACGGACTCCAGGAATAGGTATTTTGGCTCTTCAACTCTTCAGACCATTTCTCTGCCTTCTGCTTCTGAAGTCACAACTCAAGAGATGCTCTGTATTTTAGCACCGGGGGGGATCGATCAATTCAAGTGTTATTTTGTCATCATTTTTATTAGTAATCTCTTTTCATGTGTGTTGTAAAATGTCGTATGAGTGAATGAGGTCTTCGTTGACAGCTTTTGTCGTGAGGATGTAAAATGCCTGCAAGAAGTTATGTTGTCTTCTCTTGTACATGATCTTGGTTGAGACCAACTGCTTGTGGTTCGACTAAATTGACTACGAGTCAGCTAGAGATCAACTAAATTACAAATTTGGAGAGAGTCGCCTCCCTCATGAGAGAGGCACGTTTAAACGCCTCAACTTCAAAAATTTTAAATAGAATCACTAATGAATACATGACTCGATAGACTCGACTCAAAAATCAACCCTCCTTACAATTTCAAGTCTTCGACCAAACTTGAGATTCGACTAAAGTAATCGGCCACATACATCGACCATATTTAAAAGATTGATCACTACCATATATTATCGACTAAACTCACAACATATATATGAACCATATATCATGACCGGTGAAGCCATCGATCAACAATATATAGCACCGACCGAAATGGTTGGACCAATAATAACATTTAACTAAAAGGACCGACTAGAGCTTAGCATCAACCATATTCACACATCAACATCAACCCAATCTATTGCTCCATTAAAATGGATCAACGACCCAAAATGTATCTACCTTCTCAACGCAATTTTGCCATAAAATAGTATTATCTGTCAAAATAGTTGGCTTTTTAAACAATGCAGCTTACCATCCAAATTTACGCTCGTGATTACTTGATGTTATTGCCCGGATCGACGGAGAAGCAAATTGATAGATTGATTTGATTGTTCATTCGATCTCCATTTATATGATGTTAAACTTTAATCGACTGCTGCGATCAATGGGAAACTTCTAAACAGGCGTGGGAGAATATGGTCGACACATCATCCAGAGGGAGTCGACCACCCCGACCATTGCTTCAGCAAATTGGAGTCAGCACCCATCCACCGGTCGGCTCTACTTGGACTACGAATTAGAGAAGATTGATCGCAGGGTGATATAATCGACGGGTTGGCTGTAAAGAATGGCTTTTAACCGACGGCCGTGCTTCTTCAACAAACTATACTAACGTTGTCTCCCTCGAACAGCAATGAATGGACGTTGAGATACCCATCAGTTACAACAAATGGTGGTGTCAAAAATACATTTGATTCTTTAAGCAGGCATTTCCACCGGACTCACGAGCATCATTATTATTCCCTGAGCTTTTTGAATTTGCAGGATCTTCATCTCATGCAGGTTCGAAACGGCTCCCTCTACCGCTCCTTTCTCTAGTCGATTCGAGTGGCAGACAGAGTCTCTACTTGATATATACATAGTCGTTGACTGAAGGAAAGGGTCGGTGGTCGACCCTTCATAATATCACGCTGACTACATAGAAGTAGTGCTACTGATCAATACTCGGTCAAGAACGCGTCGACATCCTCAAGCACGCAAAACATTATACAAGTAAGTGGTCAACTATTTTATAAAACATTTTAAATTGACAAACTTCAAGAAATATTTTGACAGTTTAAAGAGCACATCACCAGAAAAGCAGCATGTTTGTCAGGCTCATCACTTTCTTAATTTGTACGAATAGTCTCAGCATTTCCCGAACAGCTATAGTATTTTTGTAATCCATGAACAAACTAATATATACAAGCAGTCTTCGACATCGACCTCAATTTAATGCATCGATTGCAGCAGTGTTCCATCATTTGAATCTTCAAATTCTGCCTGCATTCAGTCGAGCATCTCCAATAGTCTTCCTCCTTATTCACGATTTGATATTTCAATCAATAGTCGCCAGCCAGTTCTTTACACCATCCATAAGCATATGGGGAATTGGTTGTCAAAAAATTTATTTAACATTCTGATGTTAGATAACTAAAAACTCATAAAAATAATTTCTTATCTTTTCTCTTGCGCGTAAGCAGATTTTTTAGATAGTCCCTAGGTACAGCTTCGTCTTCCAGGTTTCTTGCATTCCTCACATTTTCTTCCAGGTTTGAACAGCTTCCATCCGCTGCTGCTGTGACTCAGACCGGGTGGAAGAGGCAACGACGCCAGATGTTGAGAGCAGGGACTTCAACACAGCAATCAAAATCAGAATAAGAACCCACACAGTAACTAACAAGAGGGCAGGGACTTCAACACAGCAATCAAAATCAGAATAAGAACCCACACAGTAACTAACAAGAGAGCAGGGACTTCAACACAGCAATCAAAATCAGAATAAGAACCCACACAGTAACTAACAAGAAGACCAAAGATTGGGCCAAGCGCTTAACCACGTTCTATTCATTTTGAATTAGTATATATACATAAAGAAGTTAGTTGGAGCAGTTGTACCCGCTCCAACTGATCTCCTTAACACACTAATTACATTTATATTAATTATGATGGCATTCATGAGGACCAAAGGGTCCCTCCAACACATAGCATCACAACACAGAAATAGTATTCAAGACCGGACTTAACAGATCTGCAATAAAACTAGTATAATCATTTAACTTGTTCTCCATGCGTAGTTGTAATGCTCGTTGTCTATGTCTCGGCTATCTATTATCACCAACCTTCTTTTAATTAAACTGGTTCCATGAATCAACTATTAATTTTTTTTATATTCCTTTTTTTATAATTATTTATTTTGAATTTAAAAAGAGCCGATAAAATCTTGTCTCACATTGCACTACATTACTAGTAGTGGATGCTAAGATGAACCAAGGTGAATGATTGAGGTGGAGTATATCATTGTTGCGGAGTAATAAGAACCAAACCTGGTTCTCGGGGATTTGGCTGGTAGAAAAAAACATATCAACCATCTTTTCAATTGGACTTATTATGTTTTTCTTCTTTTGTATGTTGCTGATGGTTAATTGTTTCTCTACATTGAATTCTAGGTAGGTATTCAGTTCCGATTTCAGGACTTTCAGCATTCAGCTTTATTTTATGCAAAATATTTCTTATGGGTTGTTCCACATTACTCTTTCATCTTTTGTCTTCCAATGCAGCAAACTCCCATAACCGGCCCTATCACACTCTCTGCTTTCAAATTCCAATCCAAGTTTCTCTGATGGCGATGCGATGTACGCATTTTATAATATGTTATGTTTCTCCTTTTCACCTTCGAAAGACGTTAGGCCTGTTAAACAGCCATGGCGAATGATGTTATTGGGTTGCAATGAAATGTGCAAATAGACATTGTATATACGCCATCCTCTCTGCATATTAGTACGACGTAGGTGTGTATTTCTTAATCACATTAGGCACGGGCGGGCTCGGACTTTTTTTGGGATGTCCGCGTGAAAATCCAAACCCATAAACATCATGTTCTTTGCAAAAGCAAGTGTGGTCAGTTTTACCATATTCATGTACAATAGGATACACATTGTATATGCACACATATATGCCTATGGTCAATGACATGAGGTATAGATGTGTGAGTGGACCTAAAAGTCACGCATCATCTGCACTCCCTATATTGGACTTGAGGTTTTGCTTCCAAATATGTCACCTTTTCTTTTGTCGCGTCTTTCATATACCGAGTATGTAGACTAACCTCGTTTCCCCCAGTAACATGATGGAAATGAGCACTGCTATCCATCGCTAGAAGGGTCTAAGACAAATTGACAACAAAGAGAAGGGTAGCTCAGCTAAGAGCAAGATTGAGACAAAAACATGGTCGCAAGACAAAATTGTAACAAATCTAGTTGCATGCATGAATCGGAGCCCTCTCCCCACAACAACAAAAAGCTAGACCTGCTTCTTTTCGTGAGAAGGAACTAGAATTTATCCAACTGAACACAAACCAATATACCCATGCAAATTAGGAAATAACTCCATAACTCTCTGCGGATAAGACTAATCTGAAACTGAAAGTTTCTAGTATTGAAAGTCATTACCATCACCATTATCACCCACTAATCGTAATAACCTTGTCGATATCATCATCATTAAGAGTGCCACCATGGGAGAAAACAAATCACCAGATTTTACTTGCAAATCATCTGTTGTTGTGACGATGGAGTCCACCATGATAAGGGTCACACAGAACCTCGTCCCCACACGGATTTACCTCATGCCCATTGTCATTTCCCATCCCAAGTTCGTGTCTCCCAACAACTTCATGCAAAGGATGGCTTTCCACATCATGCCATTGACATGGATTCAGGGTGGCACCATTATGCCTCCTTATCACCCCATCATGAGGATACAAATCGAAATATTTAATTTAGTTATAAAATTTAATTTATATTTGAATTAGACAAACATAACTCTAACATAAAAGAAAAAGTACATATATTTCTAAATATTTTAAAACATTTCTCAAACTAGAATTTCAATAGATTTATGAACATTTTGCAGGATAATTTTAAATTTTAAACAACTAAGATAATGCCATTCACCAAATATCAAAATGATAAATTCATCATATTTGGAAATTCTTAATAATATTACTTTCAAATTCCATGTCTTGATTCGTAACAATTAGAAATTAAGATTTTATAAGAATTATTCATTTCTTATTTTAAAAATTGATTTACAACATAAATAAAGATTCTGTAAAAATTAATCATTTCTTGTTTTAAATTTCGTTTACAACAAAAAAAAATATAATATTTCTTATTTTAAATTTCAAAATTTTCCCACGTTCTTCTCCTAGGAAGAGGTTTAGAGAGTAGGTCATGTCACTCTTGCAAAAATTGAGACAATCCTAAAAAATATTGCAAAATCAAAGAGTTCGGGCCAGATGGATGGTCTGTGGAGTTTTTTGTCGAATTTTTTGAACTTATTGACCTTGATCTGTTGGAGGTTGTAGAAGAATCTAGAAGGAGAGGAGCAGTTACTAGATCCTTAAATGCAACATTCATAGCACTTATTCCAAAATGTGTTAACCCTACATCTTTTAGTGACTTTAGACCTACTCTCTTTATAACCCGGTTTATAAAATCATTGCAGAAGTGATTTCCAATAGAATTAAGGATAAGTTATTATTCATGGATAAAGAGCAATTTGGGTTTCTTTCCAATAGACAAATTTTTGATGCAATAGGTGTAGCTCAGGAGATTTTGCATTCTATAAAGGCTAAAAAGTTAGATGCTATGATTTTAAAAATGGATCATGTCAAAGCATATGACAAAGTAAACTGGACTTTCCTGAGATTTGTTTTACTTCAAGTGGGGCTTAGTCTGGAAGTTGTAGATTGGATTATGGGGTGTGTGACATCTGCCAATTTCATTGTTTTCGAAAATAGAACTCCAATAGGTTTTTTCAAAATATATACGGGACTTAGACAAGGTTTCCCTCTTTCTGCTCTTTTATTTCTAATTGTTGTTGAAGGTCTGTAGATTGATTGGGAAGGCTAGAAGAGATGGTAGACTTAAAGGGGTAAAGGTTTATGCATTCCAATTTATTACACATCTACTTTTTGTAGATGGTGTCCTTTTTGGTACAAGTTATGTGGAGGAATGGAGAGTTTTCTATGAAATTACTAAGTTGTTTTGTGATGCTACTAGGATGGAAATTAACATTCATAAATCTTGTTTCCTTTCAAATAAGGTTGATGAGCTAGTGCTAAAGCAAGTTAAATCTTTTTTTCCTTTTCAAATGAGTCCAATTGATAGTGGTATAGTGGTTTCAAATATTTGGGATATTTTTTTAAACCAAACAACTATTTAAAGGAAAATTGGATCTAGGTGTTAAAGAAAACTAGTGTTTCAGATAGTTGTCTCTTGGTGGAAGGTTGGTCCTTGTTAAATTTGTCTTGGAAAACATCCCTATGTACTAGCTCACATTAGCTAAGTTTCCAAAATCCATCTTGAGTAATATTAGACAAAAAATGTTTAGGTTTTTATGGTCTAGAAGTAAAAACAAAGACTGCTTTCATCTTGTCAAATGGGACCAAATTGTTATTCCAAAGAAGTGGGGGAGTTGGGGTTTAAAAAAACATCTTTTAGTTTGGATAGGATTTGAGTATGAAGAGTTTATGGTGGGGATTCTTTGGGTATGGATTGTGGAGTGAAGTATTACAATCTAAATATATTAAGAATACAACTGTCATTGAATGAATAAGATCTCTTATAAAATATGTTTCTAATGCGTCAAACATATCGAGAGTGCTGGTGGCATTGTTCCCTCAATTAGGAAAATGGTTAGTATGTAAGGTGGGGAATGGAGCTCAGGTAAAATTGGGGAGTGATCCATTTCTAGGTGGTGAAGGTTTTTATGATCTCTCCCCTAGTTTACTTGATTATTTGAGGAATTTTGGTTATTACTCTTTAGCTCATGTTAAAAGGCCTCAAATTGTGGCTTTTGGTTATCACTATTGGATACTTGCTTAAGATTTAGGACTTTATGATGATTTAGCTACAGAATGGAACATATTTATTAAAGGGTTGGATCATTCAGGGATCAAGTTGTCTAATGCAAATGATAGAATTATTTGGTCATGGGATGCTCCTTTGGCCATGTAAATGCTAAAAAGTCTTATGAAGCAATTGCATATTCTAATTTGGCTTATGATGATAAATGATGGTATAAATCATTATGGTGAATTAATGCTCCTTTAAAGTTGAAGTGCTTTTGTTGGCTCGTATTGGAAAACAAAATTTTGACTTGGGAAATATCTTTTGAAAAGGGGGTTTTTGGGTCCAACTTGGTGTTCGTTGTGTAATAAGGGGTCTAATTCAGTGGAGCATTTGTTTGTTCATTGTGAGTTCTCAAAGAAGATGTGGGAGGCTATTAGTCATTTATTGAATTTCCTAGTGAGTTGGACACATCAATCTTTTGCAGAATTTTTTTTACATTAAGTCTCTAACTTTCACAATCTTAAGGAGCTTCCTCTGTTTGTGATATGTCGAATTTGGAGAAGCAGAAACCTTTCTATTTTTGAAAATGTTAAAAGAGATGTTTTCTTGATTAGTTCTAAATTTGTAGGATTTTTCAAAGAATATCATAAGTATCTAAAGACGAAAGTTCCAAGATTCATAAAAATCAGTTCTTTCTTGGGTGATTCTCCTGTTGGTTTTTCGATAGTACTTCTCAAATGAGCCAGTTTGGATGTAGAGTATATATTAAAGTTAATAGTAATCACGATTTCTAAAATATGGTTGGGTTGTGGCAAAGGTTCAAATACCAGAGGAGAGTTGTTAGCTGTATGGACTTTGTTGAAATTTGTTATTTTTAAAGGTTTTGTCTCTTTGCAGATTCTTGGAGATTATAGGGAGGTGTGGACTAGCTCACTGGGAAAGGTGCTCTCCAAGTGGCCATTATCGATAATTGGAAACTCATAATTAGAGATCTGCAAGCAAATTTTAATAGTATCTCTTACAGACATATTTACAGAGAACTCAACACTACAGTTGATGGGTTGTCAAAAAATTCAATAGGGTAGCCTAAAGGAGTGCCATTCTATGAGGAATTTAAGGGCACTACTCCATGTTCAAGTGGATCTTTCCAAGCCTATTAATTTTTTTTTATCTTTGCTTGTTGTTGGAGGTCTATATAAGTTTGTTGTTGGAGGTCTATATAAGTTTCTTATAGTAGTTTCTAGTGAATTCAGTACTATATTGATACTTGATAGTTTTTGTTGATAAATTGATAGTTGGATATGTAATTATCCTTATTTTGTGGAGGTTGATGGCCTCAAGATTGATGAGAAGTTGATAGAGACAGTCAATTTGAGGATTTTGATATGTACTTGTGTCCTTAATGCAATATGAATAGCAAGATACTGTTTTTTTCTGGTTGAAAAAAAAGGTAGTTTAATTATAAATTGTGAATTACTTAATTATATTCAAATTAAGAAATTGTTAATTACTTAGTTGTATTGTATTTCTTATTACTATCACAAATTTTGTTATACAATTTTTTTATTAAATTGCAATTTTCATAATTTAAATTACATTTTTGAACGCATGAGTGTATCTAATGTCTGCCCTCAAATGCTCCTACTACATCTGATTATAAAATTTTAATAACTTATATTTGCGATTCCAATTATTCTTCTCAAATTTTTATTAGATTTTGAATAAAAATAAAAATAAAAATATCATAAAAAATCCAAATCAAAACATATATATTATTTTACTCTGTAAATATTTTTTATTATTATATTGATTTTGAACATTATTAATTGAATTAGTTGAATAAGGCAATGTATTACTCTAAGCAGAACACATTTCTGTTAGGGTTAACCTTGACTCGGGAATGAGCAGGAGAGATGCTCTTGGTGGCCTTGGCCTAGTTTGGCCAGGGACCAATAATAGATCTATTATTGAAGGTTGGTTTTTCCCTATATTGTGTTTTTCTCTTGCATGTTTTGTTGCCTAACAGTGGTATCCCGACATGATGTATTGTTATTTCCTGGTGTGTAGAAAAGATTGCCTGCAGGTGTGTGTACAATGGATGAGAGAGATCAGATCTATTGCTTGGACACTTGGATCTGCAAGGAGAAAGTGTATATCAGTAGGTAAACGTGTAGATCTGTTATATGAAATGAATATCTATTGTTTAAATGACCAGATCTGCTAAAGATCTAATGGATTCGTCAGATCTGAGGAAAATAAGGCAAGGCACTTCCCAGAAACCCTCGCTGCGAATGAAAAGACCAGATCTTGTGAAAAAGATAGGGCCCGGTGATAGCCCGTGTATGAAGAATTTGGAGCTGCACACAAAGAAACAAATCCGTTGGTGCATTGGAAGGTAGCCACGTGAGGTGAAACATATTTCAAACCAATTAATGGCCTCATATTGAAAAGAGATTATTTTTTATTTTAAATGAGTTGTCCACATCATTAAAGGAATGTCTTTATAAAAAGGTTTTCTTTGAAAAAAAAAAAATTATGAAATGCGTTTAAAATTAAGTGGACATGAGGATTTATGGCTTATTGGAGAATACATCACCTCAAAAGGAGGGCAAAAGGAACTTTATTTTATGAAAAACTTTGTTTGAAAGGTTGATGAGGCTCTTTGGAAAGTTATGGATGGTAAAGAGTGAGATTGCGAGCATGGAAGAATTATTTCAAATTGGTGGATTTAATGCAAGCTCGTGTTTGCATTGTAAAGTATTTAAATGATTTATTTCACTTGAGTTAAAAAAAGTTAACATGTGTTGCAAGGGGTGTATGATCGGTTGTACCCAACATTCCATAGTTTTTTGTTCTAATTAGAGTTGATTCCCCATGTTTTAGGTTTACATGTATTGGAGTAGTTGTATCCCTCTTATCTATAGAAGAGGATGTGGCATCAAGTTGTGGAATGAACCACCTGGGTGGGTACGAGTGTGGCAAGTGTACTCGTATCCTAGCTTGATGTGGAATTGGAGAGGACGAGTCTTTGATTAAAGGGGGAATGTGAGATGGATTTATCTCGGAGTGTTGGGACCAGGTTATGCTCAAGGAAGAGTTCAATGTATTGATGAACCACGTAGGAGAAAATGATTCCTAGAGAACTGATAGTTACACCCACTGAGCACCCATGTATTATGATAGATGGATTCCTTTTTTATATGGACATCAATGATGAATTGTTTGTAGGTACATAAGGCTTGTGGAAGAGCAGCACATGAAGGGCAAGTCAAGGAAAAAGAAATGAGAGTTGAAAGAAGCAATAGTTATAGCAACAATTAAAAATAAATAAATAAATGGAGATGACAATGTGTAATCTACATGTAAATGGGATTCTTGAGTACTCTAGTTGTTTTGGGGGGGTTAGATCCGAAGCAATTTCCCAAGTCAAGTTTAAAGGGGGGATTGTTAGGGTTAACCTTGACTCGGGAATGAGCAAGGTAGAAAGTGGTCTCGGGCACATGGTTTTGGTAGCCCGTGGTTTCTTACTAGTTGTATTTGCATGTACAGAACCCTATTTATAGGGTTGGATTCCTCCATTGTAAGGTGCCAATGTGAGCAAGAGAGATTCTCTTGGCGGCCTTGGCCTAATTTGGCCAGGGACCAATAATAGATCTATTATTGAAGGCTGGTTTTTCCCTACGGGGTTTTCCAGGATAAATCTTGTCTTGCTATTGTGTTTGTTGTCCTTTGTATATTTATTTTCTCTTGCATGTTTTATTGCCCAACAATTTCAGCAAATCTAGCAAAATGAAGAAGCCCCTCTCACACTTCACGCTTTTGTCAAGCCACTATACTTGTATGTTCTCATAATGGGTGTACAAATTTAGTGGTGCTTATTTATAACCGTGGAACCATAAATCCATTGTACTTGTATGTTCTCATAATGGGTGCACAAATTTAATGGTGCTTAGTTATAGTTGTGGAACCATAAAGGTGTAGGGTGTAAATTAGGTCACTCATCATTGGGTTTTCATCGTGAAATGCACTGGAGAGTGACACTACCATTTGATATTCTGGATGTGAATTCAATAATTCCCTTTCTGTGATGTTGCTATAACAAATAGGGTGGGAAAGCATACCACCACGAGCATAGAAGACGAAAAGTAGGGGAACTAATAAATTGTCATACATAGTAAATAATGTGTCAAAGGTTGTCCAAAGATACATGAAACAAACTTCAAAACTTATTAGTTGGTTAAAATGTGGCAATAACAAGATATGTAGAGGCAAGAATTGAATTTGAATCAACAAGTATTTTTTTTATTATTTTATGAATTATTTATAGATTATTTATAAATAGGGAAAATTTTAAGAATCCATAATTTTTTCGAAGTGTAGAAACCTTGTGAATATTAATAATTCTTAAATTTGCAACCATAAAATGTTAGTTATTTTTTTAAAAAAATTCAAATTTCTAAGGACTTTATATAGGTTTTGGACAATTTTGGCGATTTTTAGACTAAAATAAATTATCCCATGGAATTTGGGCGAATCATCTTTGAAAAAAGACAAATTGACGAATATTTTTTTGGAAAAAAAAGGTCGAAAATAGCTCATGGGCTAAATTTCACCCCTAAAATTTTCCTTGCTTATAGAGTAAATAGTAACATGAATCCAATATTTTATTACAGTGACACTAACATTTGATATTCTGGATGTGAATTCAATAATTCCCTTTCTGTGATGTTGCTATAACAAATAGGGTGGGAAAGCATACCACCACAAGCATAGAAGACGAAAAGTAGGGGAACTAATAAATTGTCATACATAGTAAATAATGTGTCAAAGGTTGTCCAAAGATACATGAAACAAACTTCAAAACTTATTAGTTGGTTAAAATGTGGCAATAATAGGATATGTAGAAGCAAGAATTGAATTTGAATTAACAAGTTTTTTTTTTATTATTTATGAATTATTAATAGATTATTTATAAATAGGGAAAATTTTAAGAATCCATAATTTTTTCGAAGTGTAGAAACCTTGCAAATATTAATAATTCTTAAATTTGCAACCATAAAATGTTTAGTTATTTTAATATATATATATATTCAAATTTCTAAGGACTTTCTATAGGTTTTGGACAATTTTGGCGATTTTTAGACTAAAATCAATTACCCCATGGAATTTGGGCGAATCATCTTTGAAAAAAAGACAAATTGACG
The DNA here is from genome assembly GCA_027924585.1 of Larix kaempferi. NCBI lineage: Eukaryota > Viridiplantae > Streptophyta > Pinopsida > Pinales > Pinaceae > Larix > Larix kaempferi. The sequence continues at coordinate 20,870,824 of BSBM01000643.1, forward strand.
AATATTTTTTTGGAAAAAAAAGGTCGAAAATAGCTCATGGGCTAAATTTCGCCCCTAAATTTTTCCTTGCTTATAGAGTAAATAGTAACATGAATCCAATATTTTATTATAAAGGTCATAATATAAATTACTAGTAAGAGTAAAGTGAAAACTTATCTGCTTCCAGAATTTAGGTTTCCAAGATACTAACTTGGGAAGGTCCACGAACCACCTAACCATAAACTCTATAAAGACACTTTGTCATTTTTGTCTCAAAAGTCACCCCCAAGCCAGACCATGATACCACTAGGTTGAAGTAAGGCTCAAGTTTCTCGATTTCCCTCAAATAGAATTACCTCACAGAACTCAAATCAATTCTACTAAACAAAGTACTCTCTCAATACTTGCCACACCTAACACCTCTAGTGCTCATAACAGTGTGCATACCAGGGTATTTTTTAAGGGATAAATTTCACCAATTGGCTATATTTTGGCCATTTAAAAAAAAAGCAATCCCCAATCACCTTAAGAAATTGCTTATCTTTACATAAGATATGATTAAATTGCTAAAATATACTAAAAAATTACATTTTTAATAGATATTATATGTTTTTTATTGAATTTTTGCATACATATCTATATGTATAATTTTTCAATCCAAATAGTTTCCTATAATACAATACATAGGTATAGTATTTGAATCCTTAAAATACTCCAGAGAGTTGTGTATACTTGTTTACACATATTTAAGAGATCATCTTTTACCAATCTACAGGAGTGAAATATTAGGCACTCACATTTTTTTGTCTCATGGAAAACTTCATAATGCTCTTTAATATGATCATAGAGAGTCATGTATTGTTCTTATTCAGATTGAACTCGAACAATTTTGGTCTTCTTAATCGGAGTCGTATTCAATAGTTCACTTACCAATTGTTAACATTCCACTATTATGTCCCCGCTTGTAGTCAAGAATCCTCCTCCTATGGTTGTTCTTCTTTCACTTATTTGAATGCCTCCCTCATGGGATATAGGGTGAGTTCTTTTTTTAACCTTTCGTGTGCCTCATGAATAGGAGGATAACACATGGCCAAATCTTTGAAAATATGGCTATATTTCAGGAAGAGAGTTTGGAGCACTTCCTCATTTAAGGAGATAATATAAGGTTGGTTAACACTTGGAATTCTCAAGCTTGCAATACCTTGCCCACTTGTGGTGTCATGGTCTATCATTATTTTGGTCATACCCAATCAACCTTGGATTCCTTTCATTTAAATATATTTGAAAATATTTACAATCACACCAACATTATAATAATGTCTCGTGGTGCATCATTCCATATGTCATGCAATGTTTGAATCAAATCATTTAACAAATAATTTCAAAATTAACATTTAATCCTAAAAGATAATATCCCAGGATATTACATATGTAATGTACCACCTTTTAGATGCCATATATGAAGAATAATGCAAGACTTTTTGTGATCATACTAAATAGCACTGTGAAGTGTTGTATGAGGTAGGAAATGTGAGTGCCTATTATTCCATTACTATGATGATATCTTGAATATGCATAAACAAATGCAGGAAAAATATCTATGCATGTTGCTATGAGGATTGTATGTGTTAGGTGGGGCATGCACATTGTTATGAGCATTGGATGTGTTAGGTGTGACAAATATTGAGAATGTACTTTGTTTAGTAGAATTGATTTGCTTTTTTTGAGGTAATTCTATTTAAGGGAAATTAAGAAACTTGAGCCTTACTTCATCCCAGTGGTATCATGGTCTGGCTTAGGAGTGACTTCTAAGACAGAAAAGAAAAAATGTCTTGAGAGAATCTATGGTTGGGTGGTTCATGAACCCCCTTAGTAAGTTTCTTGGAGACCTAAATTCTAAAAACAAATAAGTATTTATTTTGCTCTTACTAGTAATTTATATTATGGTTTTTATAAATTAAAGATTGGATCTATTTATTGTTTAATTTGTAAGTAATCTATACTATAATGTACATGCAAAATAATAAAAATGTAGACATAAATACATGTTAATATTATGTAAATAAACTTATGTATTTATATGTATGCTTCTATGTAAATTCAAATTTAGATTGCTTCAAGACGATTAATCTATATTTTTAAGTATAAATTGTTTGTAAATTTATAAAGGGTATCTTTTGTTTGTATTTCTACTTTTAAGCAAATATATCTTTGAGTATATCCATTATAATCTAGAACAAATAAATTAAAGGCAGCCTCCAAAACCCATCTCGTAAAATGGTCATGCAAAAGGAGTAATGAAACCATCAGTTCAAGAGTAACGATAACATAGGTTTGATTGCATCGCAAACAGTCTTTGTGATTGGTGGAACATTATCTAACTACCTTGCAAGCATCAAATGCATAGTAAGAAAAGAGAATTGATATGTATTTATGGCAAAATAACTCATTCAAGAGAAAATGGTATGCATATAAATTAAAAAACAAAGGAAAATATTCTTACCTCTCATAAATGGTCATAAATCCTAAAAGATAAACCATTATTAAGTACTGTATTACAGCTATGACTAATAATAATCATTTCAATGAAGTTTTTATAGAAAATAAATAACCCCAAGGGAAAGGAAAAAAAAATTATTAATTACTTGTGCAAAATCATCATGAACTTATACATCAAATCTATTATGCCAAAACCATGAACAAAAACTAGGCAAATATGTTTGTCTCTATAAAAATATCATGTGAATATAAGCTTTGCTCCAGAGCTCGACAATAATGACAGAGGCAAGAGGGTTCTAGCCATATTGCAGTCTCATGGCACTCGCCATACCATGGCTCAAGCTTGGAAACTATTCCGAAGAAACCCTGTTTTCTTCTAGTTTGGAAAATAGGTCGACAAAGAAACCTAATGAATCGAATAGAGTGTCGATGAATTTCCATTTACGAGACCATAGATATGCAATAAACTCGACATACGTACGTAGAGACACATGTTGAACCCATTCGTTGCCAAATTATATGTATGTTGAAATGAATCATATTTATCGAGAAGCAAATATGGAGGTTTGAAATAATCATATTTATTGGAAGCAAATATGGAGGTGGATCAGTTATCAAAGAAAGTGATTGGATCTATGGACGGGTACTTTTATTTTGTAGAATATATAGATAATATTGTTGTCGATCAGGATACAATGATGGCCATATAATAGATGTGGTCCATTGTTTTTTGTTACTCCTATGCTTTGTATTTTGCCACACATAGTTTTTGTTGTTGTGGCATAAGTTTATAATATTTTTTGACACTCGAGATGGCACTTTAGTTACCTAATTTTATTTTGGTCCAAATTTTTTTCTAGTCACCCATGGACTTATTCTGGGATATATTAAGGTGAACTATGTTTACTTACAAACACAATGATATAACTTTAATTTTCTTACTAAAAATAACAAATTATGTTATGTTTTTCTAGTTACCCTTAGACTTATCCTCGATATATTAAGCTAAACTATGTTTGATTACGAACACAATGATATAACTTTAATTTTCTTACTAAAAATAACAAATTATGTTATGTTTTTCTAATTACCCTTAGACTTATCCTGGGATGTATTAAGCTGAACTATATTTACTTACAAACACAATGATGTAACTTTAATTTTCTTATTAAAAATAACAAACTATGTTTTTTTTTCCTTGAAAAAAATTAAATATACTAAAACTAAAAGACAATAATATATAAAATGTTGGTTAGATCAAGGAATATTAATGGATAAAAGATCATGATTGGTATTCCAAAGTCAATCATCAATAATCAATTCCATATATTATGCCATTGCTGCAACATGTCGGACCACAAGTTTAACCAAGAGTTTATTTTAAAACCATGGTTTAATATTTTGTAGTTGGATAGATTATATAGTGAGGATTATTGTCGTAATCTAGATATATTTTGAATGGTGATTATGAATTAAACTAGAAAACAATATGATATGTTAAACACGTTTATATGTTTGACATTTGAACCCATGGGTATATTATACCCCATCTATGATACAGGTACATCAACCATAAGTTTGGCTATGGTAAATTATACCTAAGCCTCAAGACGTAATATATATAATTTTACCATGGTATATATGATGTTTTATGTTAGAATATCGAGGTAACACCATTATAATAAGGCAACAACGATAGTTAATATAAAAAAAATAGAATAAGTATAATGTGTCTGTGAGTTGAAATAGAACCATAAATAATAATAAAATTAGATAGTCATTGAACTGAAAAACAAATAATGCATAATAAGTGAAAATTGAATAACTATTGTGCATTTATTAACATCTTTAATAAAATCATTTGTCATATTTGTTAGATAGATATTTGTATGATAAGAATCTCTAATAAACATTATATATATGTGTATGTATGTGTGGTGTCAAAAACGTGGTACATTACATATTGATATGTGTGTGGGGTGTCTAAAAGGTGGTATATTACAAATTGGTATCAGAGTGAAGTTACGACATTACGAGACCATATGGGATCTAAGAATGAAAATAACAATATCTTAAAAGACTAGTTATCTAACAAACCATTCTTTTGTTTTCACTTTGTGTGTGTGTGTGAGAGAGAGAGAGAGAGAGAATTTGTAAATATTACCAACTTGCTAAAGAAATCATTGAAGGCTTATATCAGTTATCCTTATTATGGAGGATATACAAGCAGTTGTGAATCAATTAGATAATGAAACAAAAATATGATCGTATGAAATAAGAGACATGGAAACCCCTTCAAATATGATTGAGACAACTAGAAGGTTTCGGGTAGAAATACAAAGTTTAAAAGTTGATAATGAGAAGTTGGTTAAATCCCAAGAAGTGCAACAAGTTGAGTTGGAATCTATATTTTTACAAATTTTAACTAAGATTAAGAATCGAGAACAACAAGAACAAACTTCAAGCAATTCTAGTAAGAGTCTTTTGAGAAAGAAGTCTCATAGAGATAAATATTTAAGTTTTGTTGATGGAACATATACCTCTAATGAATCCTTAAGCGATGATATGACTACTTCAGAAAATTTAGTAAGTGACAATTCTAAGGTTTCATCTCATAAGAAGAGGAAGAAGAGACATTATAGATATGATTTGAAAGGAGAATTTAAGAAGATTAAACCAACTACTTTTGATGGTGAGGTGAAAACATGAGACATGGTTGCTAGGAATGAGCAAATATTTTCAAATCTATGATCATTTCAGTAACATGAAGGCTAGGGTGGAAATCAATAACTTGAATGGTAAAGCATCCATATGGTGGATACATATTAAGTTAGTAAGGCATGTTAATGAAAAGAAGATTAATTGGAAATAGTTTAATAAATTCTTTAAACAAAAATACCTTTCATAGAGATACTATAATGGAAAAACTAAGAAATTTCATGAACTAAAGCTAGGATAGATGACTATGGATGGCTTAGCAAGTGTTTGGGATTATTAAGTTGTGTCCCATACATTAAATATAAGAAGGTGAATATGCAACATTTCTTAAGTAGTTTATCGCAATATTATAGAGATAGGATTGAGTTTGATGAGCCAAAAACCTTGGATGAGACAATCATAAAAGCTAAATATTGTTATAATCAATACAATCATAGAGAAGAAATTCCTAAAGGTTGTAGATATATGAAAAAGGAGAAATATGAGCAAAGAAAGAAAGGTTTCAAACCTCCATAGTACATAAACCAGTTAAGAAGTTTTCATAAAAATAATTTTGGGAAAAGCAATTTTCAGCAAAATGGTCCAATTCAAAGTGGAAATAAACCTGCTAGAATTGTGGGAAGGAAACCAAATGAATCCTTCCAAAGACCTTAAAAAGTGATGGAATTGTGATGAAGCACACTTGTTGAGGAATTTCCCTCATATAAATGTAAATGCTATGACTGTTCATAATGTACAAGAAGTTACAATAGTCAATGATGTAGCAAGAAGTATCCTTAGCATCTATGCTACTTTGGAGAATCAAAGAGTAGGCCATCATTCATCTATGGTATAATTTGAAGGTAAGATTGCTAAGCAATTTGTTTATGTTTTGATTGATCCTGGTTCTAGTCAAAGTTTAGTTTCCCAAAAATTGTTGAAACAAACATGCTTCAAAAACGTAAACATAAGAAAGCTTGGATAGTCCAATTAGCTATAGGGACCAAGAGGAAGATAACTGAATTAATAGAAAGATGTCATGTAGACATGAATGAGATGTCTACTATAGTAGACAAACATTTTATCGTTAGGTTCCTATGATGTATTGATAGGAATGGATTGGTTACAAGCACTTAAGTAATATTGGATTGTTTCAATAAGAATTTTGTTTGCACAGATGAGGATGGAAACCCTATAACAGTAATAGGTATTCCCAAAGCAAACTCTATAATACAATCAACCTTGCAGTTAAAGAAATGTGCTAGAAAAGGGTGTAAATTATATGCAGTTAACATATTAGACTGAACAGAAGATAGTAAACCAAAGCTTGAATACTTTGCAATACTTCAAGAGATCAAAGATGTATTTCCAGAAGAAATACTAGGTTAACCTCCTAAGAGAGATATTGATTTTACAATAGGTCTTATGACTGGAGTTGCACCTATTTCTAAATCACTTTATAGAATGAGTACCATAGAAGTGATGAAGTTAAAATAATAGCTATAAGAACTTGGAAAATAACTATATTACGAAGTGTATCCCCTTAGGAAGCACCAGTTCTTTTCATGAATAAAAGGATGGAACCTTGAGATTATGCATACACTATAGATAGCTAAATAATGTGACCATAAATAACAAATACTCTTTTCCTAGAATAAATGACTTGTTTGACTAGGTAAGAGGGGAAAATGTGTTCTCTAAAATTGATTTAAGATCATATTATCATCAAGTAAGGATTAAAGATGAATACATACATAAGAAAGCATTTAGGATCATCAAGTAAACAGGTGATGGAGGGCGAAAATTGTAACTAGGGTTTATTTTGCAATCCCCTCCAACCATGGAGGACATCGGCGGAACCCTGGTTGAATACACTAATGATTCTGAACAAAGTGATAGTATCTTCTGCCAGGATGGCGAGATTAAGACCTACTCGGGATTTCCGCATGCACAGCATGGGGATCAGTTTGGAAGGTGGAAGGATCTGGATGCAGTTATGGAATTTGGTAGGGACCCTTCCTTGCAGTCTTCTCATGTCAGATCTCGTACGTCTCTTGGCTGGTGCTCCCCATCTATCATGCCGGTGGGTTTTTTCCCTAGGTCCCGAGTTTCTGAGCACTCATGTGACAGGGATGGGAGTTTCATTGTTCATGGTGGGATGAAAAATCATCGCGAGCAGATTTGCAGCATCGATCCACCACCTCGCCCCCACATGAATTACACTCATTACCGCTGGTGGTGATGGAAGGAACTCCACTCGTGTCGAATTCTTGTATGGAGGTATGTGATATTAACTCAATTTCACCTTCTAGGTATGCTTTGTTTAAATCCTTTGAGTTTTTGGAGTATGCGTCGACTTCCTGTGTGCACTCTACCACTAGAGGCGGTGGTTTCATTGAGAGGAACCTGAGTCTAAAATAACTACAAGCTACATCCTGCTATGTTAAAGTGGCAAGCAAAAAACGATTTAAGGTTCCGAATAACAAGGGTCTTGGGCGCTCATTGGTGGTGGGCATCGATATTACCGTGATGGAGGTTCTACGGCTCTCTAGTTGCATGTTGATAGGAAAATTATGTGGCCATCATTTTACAGAAGGAACAGTTAAGAAGTGGGTGGCAATATCTTGGGGCTCTGTGGTTCAATCGGTGCCTGAGGTTCTCTTTCTTTCCTGTGGATGGATAGGTTTTGAATTTCTCTCGCCTGCAAAGGCTAAAACATTTTACAAAGAGTATGGTTGTTAGGGGTTTCCCACTTTCCATGAAGACTTGGCATCCACTCTTTGACCCACAGTCAGACACCCTGGAGTCTTTTCCGGTATGGGTTAAGCTTCCTTGTTTTCGATTGGAATCCTGGTCTCCAGAGGGATTCAAAGCAATTAGTGATGCAATCGGAAAATTTGTGGCTATAGATGTGGATCTCTTTAACTCACAAAGGAGGTCGGTTGCGAGGATATTGGTTGAGGTTGATGCTCGACAAGGTCTGTTTGAATCCATTGACATGGTTGTTGGGGATGTGATTTTTACATAGCAGCTGGATTGTTTGAATGTCCCATTTCGATGTGCCCATTGTCACTTATATGGCCACGTGGTGGCGGACTGTGCCCAAAAATTTTCTAAGAAGATTTGGATTAAAAAAGAGGCACCTGTTGGTGATGATAGTACCACCTTTTACAAGAACAATGTCTCCATGCAAGGTGACGAGGTTAAGGATTCAAAAAAGGTGACCCAGGAAGATGAAGTGATTCGAGATTTTGTGGTGCCTTCTAAGACCCCTCCAGCCCCTCAACAAGGGAATAGTACTAATATTTTTAAGGACATGGATTTATCTGCTAGCCAGTTGGATGTTCTTCAATAGTTATGGGAGAAGAGTGGTAATGCACTGTTGGGTTCAATGTTGGATCAGAATCCTATTATTCAGAATAAGGTGGATTCAGTGTCAAATGAAGATGTGGATTTGAATCTCTCGCCTCCTGGTGATGTCAAGGTTTCTCTGCAGGAGACTCTAATTACCCACTTAACCTCAGAGAACTCTTTAGAGTCTCTTGGAAATACTTATTTGGTGAAGGGATGTAGTGGTTCGGGAACTAGCTCTCGTGGTCCTTATTTCCTTAGGCCGTGATTGAAAGGGATACTTCCCTCTGGGGCCTTGGAAATAGAGTCGACTCCTAGCACTGCCAAGGTCGGCGGAAAATCTGAATCAAGCCTAGGAAAGAGCCAAGCGGGATATTTTGGAGGGTAGACAATTGAAAATTTATGGGGTACTTAGAGCAGGAATATCCCCTCAGGGGTTCCTGAAATGAAGATATTCTCTACTAACGTTTGGGGACTTGGAGGGAAAGCCAAATTGTTATTCCTCAAGCGATTCATGGAAATTGAGCGCCCAGATATTTTGATGTTACAGGAAACAATGATGTATGTGGTGGAGGTATCTATTTTTTTAAGTAGGATTTTACCTAGTTATGAGTTTTTTGCTTTAGATGTTGCTAGAAGATCAGGAGGTATGGTAATAGGAGTTTCGAAGAGGGTAAGAGTACTTAACTCCTTTGTTATTCGTTATGTTTTGCAGGTTGATATTTTTTTAGAGGAATTAGATAGTTCTGTACTAATTTTGAACATTTATGGTCTGTATGAAAACAAAATTGAATTTTGGAAAAATCTCATGAAGAGGGATTTCATTAAGGCTAAATATGTGATTGTTGGTGGTGACCTTAATTTAACTCTTTCATTTGATGAAATTTGGGGTGATGTGGCTCGATTGGACTCCTTGGGGCCATAGATTGAGGTTATTCTAGAATCAGGCAATTGGATGGATATTAAACCCTCGGAATTAAATCCTACCTGGTGCAATAAGAGAACTGGTAACTAAGGCATATATAAAAGACTTGATCATTTCCTTATGAACTCCAATCTTGTGACGTGTTTGAATTTTAGATCCTGGGTTGGATCCTCTTTGTTCTCAGATCATTTTCCTATTTGTCTTGAGTTGGGTCTGTCTATGAAGAAGACTAGTACTCCTTTTCACATTTCTGTTGAGAGAGGTTATGCTTGCACTCAGTTGGCCGAATCTTTAAGAATATTGAAATCTGAGGTGGTGAAGTGGAACTTGGAGCGTAGGAAGCTACGCGAGGCTAAGATTGTGGGTATTGAGAATAATCTTCAGAGCTTGTTTGAGAAATATGTCTATTCTTTCCCCTCTGAATATCAAAAGGAGTGCATAATGTCATGTGAACAGTAAAAGAACCAAATTCTCAACGAAATGGAAGCTGAGTGGCGTCTCAAGAGTAGAGCATTATGGCTCCAGGCAGGGGATCAAAACACTAAATTCTACCAACAAATGGCTTCTCATAGGAAAAATACTAATTCTATTTGGGAATTAAAGAATGTTGATGGAAATCATATTAAAGGATTCACTGAACTTTCAAAGGCAGCAGTTGAACATTTCAAGGAGATTTACTCTGAACTTGAGCATCATGACATCTTGGGAATACTTCAGATTATTGAAAATTTCCCTCGAATGCTCACTCAGGACCTTAATGATGAAATTTTTTAGGAAGTTACCTCGGAGGAACTGATTAAATCTCTTAAATATTTTCAACGGGATAAGGGCCTGGGCCCTAATGGATGGCCCTAAGATTTTTTTCTTGATTTCTTTGATTTTGTAGGGGAGGATTTATTAAAAATGGTTGAGGAATTCTGTGTGTCAAGCATCATCCCTGCTTCAATCAACTCTACATTCTTGGCACTAATTCCTAAAAAAGACAAACCTATAGATTCTAGTGATTTTAGGCCTATATCACTATGCAATGGAGCTTACAAAATTTTGGCTAAAATTTTGGCACTTCAACTGAAACCACTTCTCTCAAGGTATGTTTCTAATGAACAATTTGGTTTTCTCAAAGGTTGATCCATTTATGAGGTTGTGGATTCCGCTCAGGAGGGTTTACACACTATCAAAACTGGAAATTTAAAGGTTTTTACTTTAAAACATGATCTATCCAAGGCTTATGATAAGGCCTCTTAGATTTTCTTAAGACTTGTTCTACTACGCATTGGGTTTAACTTATAATTGACTAACTCGATTATGTGTTGTGTGACCTCTCCCCATTTTTTGGTTCTCATTAATGGCTCTGGTTCTAGGTATTTTAAATCTTCCAGGGGGGGGTACGACAGGGTTGCCCATTTTCACCCTATCTATTTTTATTGATCATGGAAGGTTTCAGCCAGATTATGAATGAAGACAAATTGTTGGGCAATATCAGAGGTGTCTCCTTCAATGATAGAGTTAATCTAACTCACCTGATGTTCGCGGATGACATTTTTTTGTTTTGTCGCTAATCTGCTCAAGGATGCTTAAAAGTTAAATATAATCTTGATATATTATGTAGATCTACTGGAATGGAGATTGGTGTTGAGAAATATGCCATCTATGTCCTTGACTCTCAGTGGGATGATGTCATATATTGGAGGTCATTTTTCCCCTAGAATGCATGAGTATGGATGATGGAATCCAGTACCTTGAATTTATTCTGAAAACTAACTGTTATTAGAGTTGGATGGTGACTAGGATTGAGAATAAAATAAACTTTTGGTGCAACCATAGGCTTTCTAGGGGAGGGAGATTGGTTCTGGTTAAAAGTATTCTTGAAGTTATAGTGGTGTATTGGCAGATGTTGGCCTCTATTCATGTAGTTGTATTGGACTCTATTAGGAAGTTATGCTATACTTTTCTATGGAGACAAAGCTCTGAATATCTGGGATTTCATCTAGTGAAATGGTCAAATTTAGTGGTTCCAAAGGATCAAGGTGGTTGGGGTTTGAAAATATTATGCTCTTTAATACAGCCCTGGCAACAAAATCGCTCTAGTTATTCCTGACTAAAGATAGTCTGTGGAAAAGGATATTACTGGATAAATATATCTATCCTTTGTCCTTGATTGATTGGATTAGGCGCAGAGACAAATCTTGCAAAAACTCATCCAATCATCAGAGAGATCTTATGAAGGCATTACAAGTCATTGAAACCCACTTAGCTTGGCAGGTAGGGATTCCATCCTTGGACTTCATGAAGGTGGTAACATCATTTCGGAACTTAAGACCGCGCTGAGGATACGGGGATATCAGACTCTGGATCAGTTTGGCTATGATCGAGACTCATCGGTATCGCATCAGCATTGGACAACATGTGAACTTCTTGGGTTGGAAGGCGATGTATTGGTGGAATGGGATTTATTCGTAGATTCACTTATCAAGAATCATATTCATCTAAGGAATGAGGAGCATTCACTTTGTTGGGCCTACAATATAAAAGGGGGTAACTATACTGTGAAACTTGGGTATTTATATCTTTTACCTCCTCCTTGAGGAGATGCTCCTTGGTGGTCAAAATGGATTTGGAGAATCAAATCACCCCCCAAGTCCCTCATTCATTTCTGGCTAGTATTAAAAAATAGGATTTTAACTTGGGACAAGTTAATGCATTTTGGATTTCATGGTCTGGGACTAGTTTTCTTAGTAAAGCAATGGAGGAAACATGCTTACATCTGCTAGTTGAATGTTGTTTTGTTAAGGAAGTATGGAGAGAAATGACTAATCTTGTCAATTCTCAGCCATTATAGCAAGAGACTACTGAAGAGTCCCGTTTCAGGAAGTTTTTTAATACTTTTTATTTACTACAGTTTATACCTCTCCCTATCATTATAGCTTGGAGTATCTGGTTGGCAAGGAACAACATAATTTTCAATTATAAGAGAAGACCTGTTTTTTAGATTGTATCTCAATCTTATGCACTATTTCAATATTACTCCCAAGCTCTTCCCAACAGACTAAATATTATCAGACTTCCTCCAGTGATTGATGAATCAACGGCATGGGGTTACTTTGACGGGGCATGCCAACATCGAAGAAGTGCATTTGGGTTCAGTTTACACTTGAGCAGTGAACACTATTTTCTAGGGAAGGGCAATATTGGTTCTGGGACCAATACCTTGTGGAGTTCAGTGGGTTATTTTATATGTTAAAATTAGTTAAGATCCATAATATCTTGAATATCTAGGTATGCGGTGATTCAATGTTGGTCATACAAAACATGCAAGGTAAGGTGTATATTATTAACAATGCTCTTTCCTCTTTGGTCTAGCATCTCCTTTTGATTAGAGCAGCATTCCAAGAAATTACCTTCAGTCACGTTTATTGTGAATTCAACCAACTTGCTAATCAAATGTCCAAACAAGGTCTCACGCTACATGATGGAGCACTGAGGTTGGAAGAATTTCAAGGGGGCACGATGATTTCCCACAAATATTCTCTATCGGAATTTTGTCAACTCTAGTATTGTACTAGTTCTTTATATTTTAGACATTGCATAATGCTCTTTTTTGAGATGATTATGGATCCCTCTCAAACAAATATTATAGAAAGTCTTTGTTCTCTTATTTTTCTACTCACAGCACTGGGGATTGTATTTTTGACATAAATGAATCAAATACATTTTTTTTCTTGGAAGAAAAAAAGAAAGCATTTAGGATGAGATATGGCCATTATGTATGTATGGTTATGCATTTCAGTCTTACTAATGCATCAACAACTACCTTTACGTGTCTTATTGACAACATATTCAGTAAATACTTGGATAAATGTGCACGTGTATTTATTGATGATATACTTATACTATTGCACCTATTTTGAAGATTGCAGACACATATAGAGACTTTGTAGTCTACATAGATGCGTATAAAAGGGGACTAGGTGGAGTACTCTTGCAACATAGTTATGTAGTATGCTATGAATATTGAAAACTAAAAGAACATGGGAGAAACTATGCTACTCTTGACATAGAATTTGTTGCAATAATTCATGCATTAAAACTATGGATACAGTATTTATTGTGTGGAATATTTTTACTATTGATTAATAATATTGGGTTAAAGTATTTATTTGACCAACAAAATATAAATTCTAGGCAAACTAGATGGTTGGCATTTATTAGTGAATATGATTTTGAGATCAAGCATATAAAAGGAAAGTAGAACAAGGTTGTTGATGCATTAAGTAGGAGTATATGCCCAATTCATATGACTACTATTAGTACTTGTAAACATTAGTGTGATTGTAAATATTTTCAAATATATTTTAATGAAATAATAAGGTACCATGACACCACAAGTAGGGAAGGTAGTGCAAGATTGAGAAGTCCAAGTATCAACCAGCATTATCTTCTCTTCTTAAATGAGGAAGTGGTTGAAACTCCCTTCCTATAATATAGCCATATTCCCAAATATTTATCCATGTGTTATCCTCTTGTTAATGAGGGATAAGAAAGAGTAAAAAAAAAACTCTCTCCCTATTCCATGAAGGAGTAATTCAAATAAGTGAAAGAAGAACAATAATAGGAGGATGATTCTTAAATAAAAGTGGGAAAAGAATAGTGGATTGTAATTAATATTTGGCAAGTTAACTATTGAGTATAGCTGTGAGTAAGAAGACCAAAACTGTTCAACTTCAATCTGATTAAGAACAATACAAAACTCTTTATGATCATACTGAAGAGAACTATGAAGTGTTGTATAAGGAAAGAAATGTGAGTGCATATTATTTCAATTTCGTGGATTGGTAAAAGATGATATCTTGAACATGCATAAACAAGTGTACAAAACTCCATATGCATGTTGCTCTGTGCACTATATGTGTTAGGTGGGGCATGCACAATATTGTTATGAACATTGGATGTGTTGGGTTTGGTAAATATTGAAAGTGTACTTTGTTTAGTAGAATTGATTTGAGCTCTGTGAGGTAATTCTATCTAAGGGAAATTGAGAAACATAACCCCTACTTTGTGCTAGTGGTTTCATGGGGTAAATTATCAAATAGAAAGTACAAAGTGTATTTAGAGATTTTATAGTTGGGTGGTTCGTGGACCTGCCCAAGTCAGTTAATACTTGGAGAACTAAATTCTGGAAGAAGATAAGTTTTTGCTTTATTCTTGTTGTAATTTATATTATTCTTTTATAATAAAAGATTGGACTCATTTTACTGTTTACTATATAAGTAATCCATACTATTGTTAGAAAAACAAGATCGCGGAGCAATAATAAACAAGATGCAAATATAAATACACAAACAAATTACAAGAGAGACATCAATATAACGTGGTTCAACCAAGATGGGCTACGTCCACACATAAATTGCCAGTCCTTATTATTATACCATCCAGCAAATGAAGGGATACAACCCGCAGCACATCCGCTGTAACTTCCTCTTCACTCTCTCTCAGTCTCTCTTCCATGATCTCACAGATATTTACAATGCTACAATACAATACACAGTCATATTACAATGTCTTCCTTTTAAAGGGGAAATACCATGGGAAAATACCACGGGTTACCCAAAACCATGGGCCCGTAATCTGTTGGGGTAAAAACAACCCATAACAACCCCCCGTTGTGCGTGCCAAGATCATAACCAAACTTGGGGTACAAACATGGCTGAAACAACATCATCTATGAGATTGGAAGATCAAGCTCCACAACCAACAATCTCCCACTTGGAGACTGATCACAATAACTCCACTGCTGTTGTACTTGCTGGACCTTGGACTTGGAAAATTTCTCATCTTCACCTTCACGCTAGAAGGCCAACTGAAACCAAGCAGGAACTCAATTTCTCTCTAGTCACTACCTTTGTAAACATGTCTACAGGATTCTGGCTAGTATGTATCTTCTCCAGCTTCAACAGTTCATCTTCCAGAACATAGCGTATGAAATGGTACTTGAGCTGTGTATGTTTAGTCCTAGAATGGAAGGCTGAGTTCTTTGCAAGATGAATGACAGTCTGGATGTCACTATACAACCTGCTATCCTTCTGTTTCTTACCCAATTCCTCCATAAAACTCTGTAGCCAAATCATCTCTTTACTAGCCTCTGTAGCAACAATATACTCTGCTTCCGTTGTTGAAAGTGCAACAACCTTTTGTAGTTTCGAAATCCAACTTACTGTTGTTCCACCTACAGTAAACATATACCTTGTGGTGCTCCTCCTGCTATCCTTATCACTTGCCATATACGCATCAACATATCCCTGTAGAACAGTGTCTGAACCTCAAAAACATAATACATGAGTGGTAGTACCTCTCATATACCTGAGAATCCACTGTACTTCCTTCCAATGTTCTTTCCCTGGATTGCTCATATATCTGCTCACAACTCCCACTGCATGTGCAATATCTGGTCTTGTGCACACCATGGCATACATCAAGCTGCCAACTACTGATGAATAGGGAATCTTGGACATGTAGTCTATCTCTTCCTGTGTCTTGGGACACATTTCCTTACTTAGTTTGAAATGGATGGCCAAAGGTGTACTAACTAGTTGTGCATTCTCCATTCTGAACCTTTCCAACACCTTTTGTATGTACTCACCCTGAGACAATGTCAATTTGTGATTTTTCATGTCTCTTGTTATTCTCATACCAAGGATTTGCTTTGCAGCACCCAAATCCTTCATCACAAATGAATTAGTTAACTTCCTTTTGAGCACATTTATATCCTGCATGTTAGACCCTGCAACAAGCATGTCATCCACATACAATAACAAGATAATATATCTTCCATTATCTAGCCTCTTGAAATAAACATAGTAGTCATAATGACATCTACTATAACCTTGTTCTTTCATAAACCTGTCAAATTTTAAATACCACTGCCTTGGAGCTTGCTTCAAGCCATACAAGCTCTTTTTCAACCTGCATACCAAATTCTCCTTCCCTTTGACCTCATACCCTTGTGGCTGTGGCATATATATCTCTTCCTCCAAATCCCCATGGACAAAGGTTGTTTTTACATCTAACTGTTCAAGATGCAAATCTTCTACCGCCACTAGACTTAAAATAGTCCTAATTGAAGTCATCTTAACAACATGAGAAAATATTTCATCAAAATCTATACCTTTCTTCTGTGCAAACCCCTTTACAACAAGTTTGGCCTTGTACCGCTTCTTACCTCCATCTTCTTCCTTCAACCTGTAAAACCATTTGTTCTGCAATGATCTTTTACCAGTAGGAAATTGAACCAAATCCCAAGTCTGGTTTCCTACCAATGAGTCCATCTCCTCATTCATGCTTGCTCCCACTTCTTTCTAGTTTCCACCTGCATTGCTTCTTCATAACATTTTGGTTCACCAGAATCAGTCATTAATAAATAATACATTGAAAGAGAGTATCGTTCAGGGAGTCTACTTAACCTGGTATATCTTCTTACACTTGCAGGAGTTTCAAGTACTTGCTGTTATTCTTGATTTTCTAGCACCTTTGGAACTTCATTTTCTTTAATTTCATCAAGTACTGTGTACTCTGTGTTTTTATTTTCTTGTTTCTTTCCCTGCAATTGATCCTTATACATGACCTTTTCATTGAATATCACATCTCTACTCCTAATGATTTTGTTATTTTCGTAATCCCATAAGTGATAACCAAAATCATCAACCCCATATCCAATAAAGGTACATTTCTTGGATTTAGCTTCAAGCTTTGTTCTATTTTCTTTATCAATATGGACAAATGCTTCACAACCAAAAGTTATCATAAATGAGTAGTTTATCTTTTTACCTGTCCATGCCTCCTCTGGAATACCACCATCCAAAGCACTTGAAGGCCCTCTGTTTATTAAGTAAACAACAGTATTTACAACATCTGCCCAAAACTGTAAGGGCAACCCTACATGCAATCTCATACACCTTGCACGCTCCATGATCGTTCTATTCATCCTTTCTGACACACCATTTTATTGTGGTGTTCCTGGGATTGTCTTCTCTCTACGAATCCCATGGTATGAACAGAAACTATCAAACTCCTTCCCACAGTACTCACCTCCATTATCAAATCTGAGACACTTCAAACTTTTTCCTATCTCATTCTCAACCAAATATTTCCACTTCTTAAAAGTAGCAAACACATCATATTTCTTTCTAATGCAATAAACCCAAGTTTTCCTAGTTGCATCATCAATAAATGTAACATAATAATGAGATCCACCAAGAGATTTTACCTGAGCCAGTCCCCATACATCTGTATGCACAAGCTCTAACTTTTCATTCTTCTTATGTTTCCCAACATTGAGAACTCCGACTCTCTTCTATTTTCCATAAACAAAGTTCTCACAGAATTCCAAACTTACCTGCTTCAGATCTGGCAACAACTTCCTTGAGTGGAGAATCTGCATCCCCTTCTCAGTCATGTGGCCAAGCCTGTGATACCACAATGTTGTATCCGTTCCCATGGAAGCTAAAGAGATAGAATGGTCAATATTATAAGGACATAAATACAACGTACAAATCATGTCTCCTTTTGCTATCACCATTGATCCTTTAGTGATTTTCCACCACGGTTCTCCAAACGTATATAAACAGCTGCCATCTCCCAACTGCCCTGTTGAGATTAGATTTATTTTCATAGCAGGAGTATGCCTTACATATTTCAGCAGCCATTCAGTTCCATTCTTAAATTTTATCCATACCTTACCCATTCCAACAATTTTACATGGCTCATCATCACCCAATAAAACATGTCCAAAATCACCTGGAACATAATCATGAAAGTATTTCCTATGGGGTGTAGCATGACATGAAGCCCCTGAATCTACTACCCAGTAATCACTAGTATTATCTAATGCAAGAATCAAAGCATCTTGTAACACGTCACCTGCTACATTTACTTCCTAAGTAGTCTCATGTTTTCCATCTCCTTCTTCTTTAGAGATCTGCAGTCTTTCTTCAGATGTCATTTCTTTCCACAATTCCAGCACTCTATCTTTCTCAGTCTGAAATTAGATCTGCCCTTTTTAGACTTCCTGCGATTACCTTGGCTCTTTCCTCTCTCCCTTTCTCTTCCCCTACTCTCCATGGTCAACACATTACCTGATGTCTCACATGTGTTTTTTATTCGCATTTCCTCGCCAAGAATAACACCAACAACCTCATCAAATTTCAAGGTGTTTGAACCAGAGACAAAGTTACTTACAGCCATGACCAAGCCATTCCAGCTTTCTAGCAATGAACACAAGATTAGAAGAGCCCTAACCTCACCATCAAAGTTCACACTTACAGAACTCAGTTGATTTGTAACCATATTAAATTCATTTAAATGATCAGTAACAGATCCAGCTTCTGACATCTTCATATTAAATAAACGCTTCATTAGAAATACCTTATTGGAGGCCGAGGGTTTTTCATACATCTTACCCAATGCGCTCATCAAACCCTCCGTTGTCTTTTCTTTTGAGATATTGAAAGCCACTGACGAAGCCAGGGACAATCGTATTGTTCCCAGTGCCTTTCTGTCAAGAACCTCCCATTCTTCGTCCTTCATAGTCGCTGGTTGTTTTGCTTTTCCTCCCAACGACAGGAATAGATCCTTCTGGTACATATAGTACTCCATTTGCATCTTCCATAACTGGTAGTTTTGCAATTAAAATTATCGACCTTAAACTTTCCTTCTTCCGCCAATACTCCCACTCAAACCAGAAACCCTAGTTTCCTACGAGTTTATCTGCCAAATAGACCTTTGGCTCTGATACCAATTGTTAGAAAAATAGGATCGCAGAGCAATAATAAACAAGATGCAAATATAAATACACAAACACATTACAAGAGAGACACCAATATAATGTGGTTCACCCAAGATGGGCTACGTCCACACAGAAATTGCCAGTCCTTATTATTATGCCATCCAGTAAATGAAGGGATACAACCCGCAGCACATCCGCTGCAACTTCCTCTTCACTCTCTCTCAATCTCTCTTCCATGATCTCGTAGATCTTTACAATGCTACAATACAATACACAGTCGTATTACAATGTCTTCTTTTTAAAGGGGAAATACCACGGGTTACCCAAAACCATAAGCCCGTAGTCTGTTGGCGCAAAAACAACCCATAACAAGAACAAAAATTCGGGGGCACTGCCCTCGGACCCCCTTTGTGCATGCTGGGATCATAACCAAACCTGGGGTACAAACACGGCTGAAACAACATCATCTATGAGACTGGAAGATCAAGCTCCATAACCAACAACTATAATGTGCATGCAAAATAATAAAAATTTAAAAATAAATAGAGTTATACATACACTTACTTTTTGATTCCATGAATAATAAAAGTAAGGTTTTTTCTACTTGAAAAAATATATATATTTAAATAAAAATTGCTTCAAGATTACATATTTATAAATTTATGAAGGAAATCTTTCATTTGTATTTCTAATTGAAGCAAATATATCTTTAACATATTCCTTATAGTTTGGGAATAGAATAGGAATTTCTATGATCACTTTATTTACAAACAAAACCAAAGTTCAAAATAAATATGAACTCTACTACATTATTTACAACTTAAAATATTAGATATTTAATTGCTTATATTTTCTTATGAATTAAATAGAGTAATAAAAATTATTCTATTTACAATCCTTGTCTAGCATTTAGATTCGTCTAGCATTCAGATTCGTCTGATCTGGTAGATATTTCAGCCCGATGTTATCTATCATTAAGGTAAATTTTCTGCCAATTAGATGGTGACGACACATTTTTAAAGCGTGAATTAATGCTAATAATTCCAGATCATAAGTGGAATAATTCTTCTCGTGTATTTTTAGCTTTCTAGATTCATAGGCTACAGCATGTCCCTCCTGCGTTAGGACTCCTCCAAGTCCGTCATTGCATGCATTTGTACATACTACAAAATCCTTATTAGGGTCTGCAATCCTCAAAATAGGCGTGGTAGTCAGTAGTTTTTTCAACTTTTTAAAACTGTCCGCGCACTTTTGATCCCATACAAACTTCTTTCCCTTCTTCTGCGAGGACTTAATGGGGTTTGCAATCTTCGAAAACCCTTCAACGAATTTTCTGTAATACCCAGTAATACCCATAAATGATCGTACATCCGTCACATCTTTAGGGACCGGCCATTCATTAATGGCTTTTATCTTAGTGGGATCAACTGAAATTTCCTCCTTAGAGATTATGTGTCCCAAGTACTGAATCTTGTCTTTGTAAAAATCACACTTACTGAACTTAGCATATAACTGGTGATCTCTCAGAACTTGCAGAATGATACGCAGATGTTCATCATGCTCTTCCTTGCTCTTAGAATATACCAAATGTCATCGATAAACACAACGGCGAACTTATCCAAGTATTTGTGCAGAATTTTATTCATTAGGCACATAAATACCGCCGGGGCATTAGTCAATCCAAACGGCATGACCACAAACTCATAATGTCCATACCAAGTTCTAAAGGTTGTTTTGAAAATGTCTTCATCCTTCACCCGAACCTGATGATATCCTGACCGTAAATCAATCTTTGAGAAGATCGTCGCTCCGCGTAGCCGATCAAATAGATCATCAATGCGGGGCAGCGGGTATCTATTCTTGATCGTCATTTTGTTCAGTTGACGATAATCTATGAAAAGCCTTAAGGTGCCATCTTTCTTTTTAACAAAAATGATCGGTGCTCCCCAAGGAGACACGCTAGGTCTGATATACTTTTTATCAATCAGTTCCTTCAACTGGGATTTCAACTCATTCAAATCTAGTATATTCATCCTGTATGGAGCTTTGGAATTTGGCACTGCACCCGGTATTAATTCAATAGTGAAATCTAGATCTCTTTTTGGAGGTAATCCGGGAATCTCTTCAGGAAAAACATCCTGGAAATCCTTTCAGACAGGTATGTCTTCTAATTTCAGTTTTTCTTTTGTAGTAGTCAACTCATCATTCACTACATTTACTGCAAATAATTGACATCGTTTCCTAACTGCTCTCTTGACTTGCATCGCTGAAATCTGTCTAAGTGATGTCTCTCTTGGAATACCTTTTACTTCTACTGCTTCTCCTTCGTCATTTATACATGTAAAATTCTTCTCATAGCAATTTAGAATGACATGATGGGCTTCTAACCAGTCCATTCCGATTAGGATATCATATGATCCTAATGGTAAAACATTTAGCTTGACCTGTTTTGTTAGTTGATTAATAGATAAAACGCAACTTTCCAAGAAATCGGAAACTTTTCTTTTTGTTCCTATTGCTAGTCTAACTAACCAGGATTTACTAAATTTTTCTGTTTTCAACTTAAAACTTTCGACAATATCAAGGGATATGTAACTCAGACTAGCACCTAGGTCAATCAAAATAGAAACTGGACGGTTTTGTAGCATACCTTCAACCTCTACCATTGAGACTTGGTGTTATGCTTGCCGATTGTCTAATGTTGCGTTAATTCTGGGTACTTCTCTTGCCAATTCTCTTACAGTGGCTTTAGACTGTATGGAATGAATATGGTTGGTTGTCCGCTTCCTAAGGGGATAGTCTGAAGCATAATGAGGACCTTGACACTCAAAACATTTTATAGGTGGTTTCTGATCATTGGTTCTGGCAACATTGGGAACATTTCTAGGAGCTGTAGTTTTTTGCTGTTGATTATTTCTGGAACTGTTCCCTTGAAAATTTTGATTCTGAAAATTTTTCTTTTGGAAGCCAGAATTTCCACTAAACCTAAAATTTTATTTTTCTGCTCAAAGTTACTGGGTTTATGATTTCTCCAATTAGACGCTCCTTCTCTTTTCCTTTTCTGATCAAAACAAAAAGTTACTTTCCTCATGGCTTCTTCCAGCATTTTTTGTTTATTGTACTCGATCCTGTCCTTGATATTTAAGGGTAGGAAACTCAAATATCTTTGAACCTTCGGATTTTCTTCCGCTAGGTATGGCACATACCTTAGCAAATTTAAGAACGTGTTGTTCAGTTCTTTCATGTTCATTGTTCCCAGTTTTAGATCATAGAATTCTTTGGATTTTTCTTCATAATACTGCTCAGATAAGAATTTATTTTTGAAGTATCCTTTAAAAGTACTCTGACTCACCTCTCTGTCCTTTACGCCCTTTACTCTTTTGAGGTCTTGCCACCAAATATCTGCCTTCCTGGTTAGATTATAAATTGTCATTTTTGCCTTTAAGGATTCTGAGTAATCATAGATCTGAAAATACTTTTTCATGCCGGACAGCCATGCCTCAGCTGTTTCTCCTTTCTCTGTTTCACCATTGAAGGTTGGGGGTTTGATTTTTTTGAACTCCCTAGATATATGTTCGTACTGCTTATGGATTTTCCTCTTTGGCTTGTAACCTCCTTCACTGTTATCACTAGAGTAGTCACGTTTCTTTTTACGTGGGTGTTTGGCAGTTCCTGACGATGTTGATCTATTGTTTTCATCATCAATTTTTACTTGCTTATTCTTGCCCTCATAGGGTAAGTCTTCAGTTTTGGAAGTATGTTCAACTTCCCTGTCCTGTTCATCTGTTGGGAATTGATCGAACAGTACTTGCTTTAATTCCTCTTGTGTTCTCAGAATTCTCTCATTGTCCTGCTTGACCGATCTTATCTTTGCTTTCAATTCTTGAAAAGCACGTAACAATTCTGATGAATTGTTGTTCAGATTTTCATGGAATCCCCTTTCAAATTGTTACCCCAAACTATGGTTGTTTGGTGGAAATCTGTCCTCCATATGTTCAGCTGATTCTTCCATACCTGTAAATTAAAAACAATTTTCTGTATACAACAAAAATAATTTAAACTTGAGTTAGCGAAGGATTTCGCAGTCCTAAAACTTCTTTTGCGTGTTTCTTGGGCCTTTCTAGGCCTAGAGTTCAAACATGAGCTCTGATACCACATGTAACATCCCGTTAATTTCATAAAAAATTAAAAAAATTTAAATCAACAATAAATGTTAATAATCGTAAGTGCAGAAATATTAAATGCTTGTAAATGCAACATTAAGTAACAAAGTCATTAATGCAGTAAACAATTAATTATTGTGACTTTTAACTAAAGACAATTTATTGAATGTGACACATCATACTACTTTTCATATTCTTACGGCATTGTTCTTCTTTGTGTTATCTGTAATTCATGATATTTTATGATAGAGTTTTTAAATGACAAGGTTCTGACAATTTCTTTTGATGATGATGAAAGGGTGCTCCTACGGGGTACCTTGGAGCTTACTTATCTACGTTTAGCTAAGGCATTTGAGTCCCGTTTCCGTGTGCAGAGCGCAGGTAAGAAAATTCTTCGTCATAAGCGATAAGAGTACATGTGTCTTTCAATTCATCGTCAAAGTATAATTAGAATGTTAAATACTTCCTTGTGGAACAAGTTCACTGGAGGTATGATTATCTTGGTTCTCAACTTTGTCTACATGTTGACTTTCTGAATTTCCAATGTTATCAAAATCACGCACTTAAATGCTTTTGCACGACTATAATTATCATCTACAAAAATCATCCAAAAGGCTAGTATTTATGACACCCAACAGTTTACCATTATCCCAATGTCTTATTCACTAAATTACTTGTGAATATGATACTGGTATTATGAATTATCATTATGGTTGTGCACCAACTTGACCTGGGCCTTGTCTAAGTTTCACACATATCAATTGTTCTAGTAATACATGGTTAATGTATGAAGTATAAAACTATGCCCTATGCGCCCATTCATATATTATAGAGGAGAAAATATGAGCAATGAAAAGTAATTACCTCAGACTTGTTCTAATACTTGAAGGCTTAACTAATGTCACAATCTTATTGTAGTGCCTACTATTACCGTAACGTTCATCAATTGAGGTGTGACAATAGGGTTCCGAGTTACTAAGCATTCGCATAACATAAGGCATAAGAATACAAGTTGTTACGTTGGTTTATTAATCAAATATCTCTTCCATATATACGAATTGTAAACTATGAAAACTAATGCTGCAAAGTTTTGATCGTGACAGGGTGGTGATTGTTAATGCTTCCAACTATTGAATTTAAGGCTTAGCATACGTTGTACATTCGTGAAGTGAAGTGGAGGTCGAGTTGGTTGGTGTCACGTGATCGAACTTGTTTGTAGTATCACACTAAGCCAAGTTGTGCTATGCTCTGACTCTCGTACTGTTGACTGGGAAACTTGGTAGAAGTGACAATCAATGCAATATTGATTGCAATCGTGGTTCAAAAAATCGATGGGCTTCAATGAGAAACTATCCACCGTCGATCTCTACGAGATCTAAGGCTGAGGATGATACCTGATTCTCGCGTTGTAAATAGTGAAAGTTGGTTTTTATGGCATTCATTGTTACGTTTTTAGAGGGAGGTCGTAGAGCCGACATGCTGTTGCGATTTTAGGGTTTCAGAGTGGGTTATGAGGACTCCCTCCTTGATCTAGAACCCTGGACCTCTGAGTAATAATGTCAAAAGTTGCAGGTTCATTTTCTAGTGTCAAAGCACTACGTTTCAGCAATGGTGGTTGTAAGTGGTTTTTATCCTGCCAAGTATTGAGGTCCACGGTTCAACCTCCAAGTGTGATAAAGTTCTTAGTGTCTAGCTCGTCGTTGTCTGTCGAAGCCATCCAACTTTGTCGTTCTTACCGGTGTGATGTGCCAAAGTTCAGGGTTCCAAACCTAATGGTAAGTGTTCACAAGTGAAGTTCTTTTTTTTTTACAGTGTTATTGTTTTTATAATACGTTTCTCCGTTTGTAACCCTTCGACACTGTATCCATGGCAGGTACCTACTTTGCAAGGGGTTGATAGCAGAAATTCTTTGGGATGGAGATGATGCATCTAACTCGGGTAAGTTTCGGTGGTTCTTGAAGCCTCGTAGGTGCCCTTTACATGGTTCAATGGTGACTCACAAAGTGCCAAGGGTTGGTCTAATCAGCCTTGTTTTGGTGATGGCTGACTATCAAGTTTTTTCTTTAGTTTCGCATTGGTGTAAAGTGCACAGAGGGTAACCCTCATCTGTTTGTTTTGTTGCTTGGCTCAGTAATGAATTTTGTTGTTTGCTAAGCGTAGATGCTTGTATAGCTGTTGCTACACGGTCATATTTTAATATGGTGGATTGATAGCGGGGTAACCCTGTGTACTGTGGCACCGTAATGTAAACTCTGTTATATATTTTTAAGGATGGCTACAAAGCCTGAGAGTTGAGGTTTTCTCTCACTCCTTATGCACAGAAGGCTCGTCGTGAATGACATGTTTCCCTTTTGATTGAAGTGCGGTTTGATGACTATTTGAACAATTGTTGAGGTGGTGCCGAACCACGATGGTTATCTGTAGATGGCTTTCTTTTCCTGTACTTTGTCCTCGTTGTTTTTTTTTTTTAATTTGGGAATAGTGAATAGATGAAGTTCGACTATCATGTGGCTTGGGAAGAGCTATACCACAGTGTTATATTGTGCTACGAAAAGAACCCTGTCTGTAGCTTTCATTTGCTATATGTCTGTACATTGTTTTCGTGTTCAAGCTCTAAACTGGGCATCGAGTGGTTTCGAAATACTAGCTAGGGTTTGGGATAATAAATAATAATACCCTCGGCCTAGCGAAGTTACTTGATGTTTTAAATGTCTTGTTGTATTCTTAATACAAGGGATAGTAAATGAAAAGAATTGGACTGTTGTCTAGCGTTAGATGATAGGTCTGTTATGAAATAACTATCTGCATTTTGCCATGAGCGGCTTGCTAAGGAATTTATATACTATGAATCCGAATAGAGGCTTGGATTCTCGGTCCTGCGATAACTTAGGGTTTTTATAATACTGTGCAGATGTTTTGTAAATGAAATCAGGATTGAAAGTTTAGAGAAGGAAATAATAAGTTTACATATGATAACTCGATGCAGAGAATAGATTTTGCAGACGCTAAAATTCTAGGCGATACCTTACTTGGAAACATTTAGGGGAAATAGATGTTTAATTGCATGATATTTCTATTTGAAAAAGATGCATTTGAAATGGAAATCATATAAATCTGGTGCAGAAGTCAATTCTTGCAGCCGCTATTATTCTTGAAAAATACAGTTACTATAAAGAAAACTGAAATGTTTAATATTGATGTGTATTTGTTTACTATCTGCAATGAATATAGTTAAGAAAAATATATATATATATGGACTATGCAGAAACATACTATGTTTTCTTTCAGGTATTAGTTAAATGAATGCTATGCTGCTGTTGATGCTATATTGTAATGCTTACTATGTTTAAATAGAGGACAGAATCCTAACAATAATCACTACTGTAATCATTAATCCAATCAATGGCATTCTGCCCCATCTCTAATCTTTCTTAATTTGCTTCTCTATACTAGAGTACTATGCAGAAAACGGCATGGGGAAAAATATAGAGATGATTATCAAATCAAATGTTTCACACAGCTTTTTCATTCAGAACATAAAATAATTTCTTTTGCATGCCTGAGTTAATACTTCTATAATGCAGAATCCTACATCTTTTAATGTAAAAACAAGGTTGACAGATATGAAGATAGAACCTGAACCAGTAGATAAGAGGACAATCACCCAAGAAGCCTGTTCCACCCAACCTGCTCCTAAAAAAAATCAATATGCCTGTCTTAGGACCCCCGAGCCTGTTCACTGAACCACCAGGAGGAAGAAACGTAGAAGCTTAGGTCATCCACTTGCAGCAACAAGTAATTTTTCCAATCTTACAGACTCAACAGTCAAAGAGGCCTGCACCAGTGCCTCTGGTTTTCCTCTTCAGAAATAATTTGCAGACTTACAGTTGCACTCTCACATAGCCTCCCTGATTCAAATCTCTCAGTCATCACCTGATGCACATGAGGAATATTTCTGAAGAAAATATTGTAAGAGCTGCCTGCTCAATTCAAATTGCCTTATATAGGCTGCCTAGACCTTTTCAGTGATTAACTGGTCATTAAATGAGTTGCCTGCTCACTCCTCCACCTGGAGAATAATGCCATAATTTTAGGGGTATTTGTCCCATACCAAAAACTAGTGGTGGAGTGCAAATGCTGCCATCTGTCCCATGCCTTCTAGCAGCTTCCATTCCTCCTAGTGGGTCAGTGAACACTCTTGTAACATCTTTCTTGAGTGTTTGTCTCCTATTTTAATTTATTAAATAATAATAATGAGTCATTACAGTCATTTTTGACCAAATTTGGTCATAATTACAAAACTTTGTAATTATAATTTAACATAAAGTATTTTTCAAAATAACTAATTATTCTCAAAATTTGGGTAGGTGACACTTGGAACAGCATTATATCAAGATGAGTATTTTAATGTGTTTACTTCGGCAAATGTTTAATTTGATGGTTATTTTGATATGTTGGATGAGTAGGAAATGTGTGTGGATAATGTTTTATTCCGTTGTGCATGTTCAATTGATTTACATCTGCACACCTATGCATTTTACTGTAATGCCATATCCTTTATTCATTATGAATTTGGCTTAGTTGTTCTAAAAGCCCAGATTTTAGTGCCATGTTCCCTTCCTTGCATTGGATCGATTAGGTGGGTACGTGACAGATGGTATCAGAGCTGTTGGTTGCAGCATTGGGCCTTCATGGGCTACCTATCACAGTTGCAGAGGTAAGTATTCCTCCTAATCAACACTAATCCTTAAGAAAATTTCAAATTTTCTAAGTGTTTTTGTTTGGTTGTGCCAATGCGTTTCGGCGAGTCTCGTGGAGTTGAGCCGATACGTTTTGGAGAAACTCGTTAAGTGGAGCCGACACGGTCGGGGAATTTTGCTGAGTTGGGCCAACAAAACTTGCGGCAATGCCTAGGGAAAGGAAGAAAAATTTCAAAATTTTTCTAAGTGTTTTCGACGGAAGAACTCGGCAAGTTCGTCCAAAACGGCGGGAAAACTCGACGAGTTAGTCCGAAAAATTTCAAAATTTTTCTAAGTGTTTTCGGCGGAAGAACTCGGCAAGTTGGTCCGAAACAGCAGAAGAACTCGGCAAGTTGGTCCGAAATGGCAGGAGAACTCAACGAGTTGGTCCGGAAAATTTCAAAATTTTTCTAAGTGTTTTCAGCGGAAGAACTCGACAAGTTGGTCCGAAACGGCAGAAGAACTCGGCAAGTTGGTCTGAAACGGCGGGAGAACTCGACGAGTTGGTCCGAAAAATTTCAAAATTTTTCTAAGTGTTTTTGGCGGAAGAACTCGGCAAGTTGGTCTGAAATGGTGGAAGAACTCGGCAAGTTGGTCCGAAACGGCGGAAGAACTCGACAAGTTGGTCCAAAACGGCGGAAGAACTCAGCGAGTTGCTCCGCAACAGGTCAGAAAAGACGGATGAGTCCGCCGACCGGCGAAACTCAATGAGTTGGACCGCAACAGGTCGAAGGAGAAACGATAAGTCCTCCGAAATAGGGAATTTCAGTTGTTTTCCAGGGAGATTTTTCAGGCAAGCCCCCTTGACCCCCGTCGTCCCTCGGAGACAGTGGTTGAAAGTGTGAAATGCATTCTCTATGCTTGGGATGAGAAGCAGGATTTGCATAGAAGGTTGTGGAGGCCTTCTTATGAATAATTGGCTGTAATATGCATTGCGGAAGAGCAATGGGAGTAGCAAGGCAATGTTGATAAGAGGAAAATTCTTCACCTTAAACTATTTCTTTTTATAGCATAAGAATTGCATATTTGAAAAATAGCAAGAATGAATGTTATACACGTATGTGTGTATTAAATTGCTAATTTGTGAGAATATCATAGCTAATGATTGCTTGTGTGCATGGTAGAGAGCCCATGAGATTGGATCAACTATGATGTGGAAGAGGAAACTCCATGCTGCAATGAGGAATTTAGAAAGGGAGAATTCCTTCACTCCTCTCTTGCTATTGTACTTATATTCCCTGAATTTTATATACTGGAAATTATGGCATAGGGATGTTAGAAATGCAAGAGAGTATCAGATTGAATGCATATGAATTAGTGGGCATGATTAAAGAGTCATTACATAATGCATGTGAATTGCTTATGCATGAGCATGATATTTCATATGGGTAAAGGTAGCAAAGTTACACATGCAGTAGCCATTAATGGTATTATCTATGGTTGATGACAATTAATATTGTTGATATTGGTTGTAGGAATCAGGCCATAGAAGCATGCCTGAAGATGCAAGAGATTAAAATAGATGAAATGAATATGCACTAGATGGCTTATTAATAAACATTGCACAGTGCATGTGAAAATGTTTGTGGATGTATATGATATTGCATATTGGAAAAATAGTGAGGCTTTACATATGCAATGAGCCACTAAGATAATCATTGTGGATGCTAACAATTAGTTGGTTCGCATTGGTTGTAGGACCACAGACAACCAAAGCATGGCTAAATATGTACACGAGGAAGTTGCATGTGACCCATAGCCTTATGAAGAAAGGTTGGTGGCAACAAATCCATGATCGTGAGGTAGGTGGAAGGATGGTGTGATCCTTTGCAGGAGACCAATTGATCAGGTAACGTCAAAGATGTTGATGGGAGCCATGCAGGTAATGGTTTAATTATGATTGCCCAAGTACAAAAGGAGATTGGGTAAGAACCCCCTTGAACGATATTTTGTAATCGTAGAATGGTATGTAGGAAAGGTTGAATGCATTTATATGAATGCCATACTACCTTGGTATGGTGAGGTATGGGGTAGTAAGGGCGAGGAACCCTTTACATATGACTATTTTAAATGCTAGAATGCATTCATATGAGATTATATCATGCCATTTGTGTATGTTGGTTGTGAGTAAAACGACCAAAGCAAGTGAAGACTTATGGTCCTGTCATGGTGGTGCATGCTATGTGGGGAAGTCATGGTTAGGCAATAATATGTTTGAATGCATAGTATTCATGAATTAATGCAAGGTTGCATTGAGGGGATGTGCATTAAAAATATTTTGTACAATCTCGTGGTTATACATTGAGTGGATGTACATTAAAAAGATTATGTGAGTATTGTAATGTGCATGCATAGGTATGGGTGCACATTTTGAGATGCATTATGTGAATGCATGGTTGTGGTGTATGTTTCATTACACTTAGATAATAGATGAAATGGTGAACTATTTTTAATCTTGAGACCATTTCATGAGCTGTCGTGAATACAGGAGAATGATTGCATATAGAAGGTAGACATGTTGATGGGCTACCAAGAGTGCTTTGTTGAAAGGACAGAGTTGCATAAAATGATATGGCTATGAAGTAATGAGTATCTAAAACTTCATTTAAATTGCATAAATTATGTAAATGTGTCTTGCAATTTTATTATGATAATGATGCATATATGTGATGCACCTGCAACAATTAATTAATAAGAATATGCGAAATAGCAGAAATGACAGAACTCAGAATCACTTTTATATTGATCACAAGCCACTTCGAGGGGGCAACCTCCTATGAGCAACCTCAATACAAATAACTTCATGGTGCCTTCAATGACCTCAACACACACTTATATACTAAGTCTATGCCCAATATAATGGGTCAAAACCATGGGACATATAATACTATGGGACGACTTACAAAGCATATGCGTCCAATACTATGGGTCAATACTATGGGCTAATATAAACTATGAATCAACAAATACTACGGGACGACTTACAAAGCATATGCGTCCAACAACAATATACTAACATAGTAAGGAGAAGGGTTGACACGGGTTCCTAACAATATATATATATATATATATATATGTATATATTTCATTGCATTTCAAATGTTAACAGCTGAGGGTGTTTGAGTTATTGAGTGCTATAATTCTGAGATCACTTCAGTGGTTGTTGCAAGAATGAAATATTATATGGATAGAGACTTACAAAGTGTTTGGCCGATTGAAGTTCCAAATTCCATGTAGATTGTTTTGGGCATGGCAATGTGGATAAGTCCATGATAAAGATTGGAATCTACCATGTGCTAGAGCCAAACCTCATGAGAAGGTTCTCATGGTTGTGAAATTTAACTTATGCATGACATAGACTTAAAATTTTGTCTGATTTAAGTTTATGAGAATAATCTCATGGTTGCACATCTAATTTCTGTAGGAAAATATATTTGTGGATTTCAAATTTGAGAATTTGCTTATAATTGCTAATCACAGTTGGCTTGCATAGAACTGTGTCAAGAGGATGTGTTGTAAGTAGATGTTCATCTTATGGTAGCAAGCGTAAAAGCCCTAATGGGAAGAGGGGTGCCACTTACAAGGGACAAGCAATATAACCTCATGACTAAGCAAGTCAATTTACGTAGTAGACAGAATTGCAAATTCATATTGAATTTAATTATTAATGACATTGATTGGTTATGGAACAATCAGATTTGAAGTTATTGTTAAATGTTGCTGATTGTTTGGCTATTTGATAAGTGTGCCAGGAAGACACATTGCAGGAAGACCATGTGTGATGGCCTGCAGAAGCCAAACTTCATGGGAAAGACCCCATGCTTTGGAAATGGGTTTCGAGTGAAACACCATTGCATCTTTTAAGGATTCTCCACTGCACTGCACGTTGGAAAACCATATGAGTGAGATGGTGAAGCCATGCCAAAAAGGCATATGTGGGTTATGGAACGTGAAAATATTGGGGTGGATGACCGAAGGACTGTTGACTCAAAGAAAGGAGCCCCCATTCTTTGCAATATAGAGAGAATACGTCTGAAAAGGGATAAGTATTCTGTAACCCTAACTAAGAATATGCATGTCTACTTATTAGGGTTAATATACATAGCATGTTCCATCTTATTTATATTATTTCAGATTGCTTGAGTATGAGTAGGACCTACATGGTTCACATCGGAAAGGGGTGCACACCTTTCGGGTGTTGGGTTATGATAGGATTTTCAATATTGACTACACCCTAAGGGAATGGACGCATTCCTGGTGTTTCAATACTTGATAGCGAATGTTATGAATTATGCTTCAATTTTAGAGCAGTAATTTTGATGAGTTTTCTTATCCATCTTGTGTTGTCAGCTAAAACAGATGCAATTTGGGGCTGCACACAGAAGAAGCATAATGGAAGTTTGTTATGAAGGGTTGTTGCATGCCTAATAAACCCAGTCGGTGCACTGGTTTGGCATTATTTACTTGGATGTTGTGGGTGTTGTGAAGGTTGTTATGAAGGGTTGTTGCATGCCTAATAAACCTAGTCAGAGCACTAGTTTGGCATTATTTACTTGGATGTTGTGGGTGTTATTAAGGTTGTTATGAAGGGTTGTTGCATGCCTAATAAACCCAGTCAAAGCACTGGTTTAACATTATTTACTTGGATGTTGTGGGTGCTGTGAAGGTTGTTATGAAGGGTTGTTGTATGCCTAATAAACTCAGTCAGTGTACTGGTTTGGCATTAATTACTTGGTTTTTGTGGAGGTATTAGTGAAAGGTTGTTATATGCATATGGCTCCTAGTAGAGCTTTGACCTATAATGGTCGGTGGCGCACTTTCCTTCCATTGGTCGATGACCTAGACGAATGTGCTAGCTCGGCAATGGAGAGGGCCAACCAGGTATGGGACTGGTTGGGCACCACAAATGCTTGGTAAACCTAGTCGTCATGAAGGTGCACTGGTTGGGAATTAAACATCCACCCCACAAGTGATCCATGGCTTGTAAGGAAAAGAAGGAAACCTGTGGAGTAGCAAAGAACTGCCCAATACAGATAAGTATTTGATTTTCATTCATTTTTATATAATGAAAATTTCATGAACAAGTCTTATGACAGCCAAGCTGATACACTGTTGTTTCTTTGTTGGAAACTTTGGTTTTTGCAGGAAAGCAAGAAGCCTTGAAGGCATCCTAGGGATACATTTGGACACGTGACTGTCCTCAAAATATTAGTATGAGCAGCAATGATAAGAATGATGCTAGTGGATATGTGTGGGCGAGTCCTAGCAACCAAAGGTTCTGTAGGCAACAATGGGGAAGAATTCCCCGATGAAGGAAAACCTTTGACAAACCTTAGACACTAAGTGTCGTAGCCAAGAAAGGGCAATTCAAGCATTCACATTGAAGTGAAAGAGGCTAGGAGCATAGAACCACAGTGATGGTGTGGCTCCGGATTGGAACAAGAATAAGAGGGGGAAACTCTTACTCTTCTCTTTCTCTTTTGAATGATGCATCTTAGAAACAGAAAATTGTTGAATGCATGTCATGACTGAAAATTGATTGTGTTTATTTGTTTGAATAAACTGTGAATGCTGAAAAAACTAATTCCCTGTGAAAGAATGAACATGAATGAGTTCATATGTATGATGGGAAAGCATGAAAAGTGTGGAAGTCTCATGAATAAAGCATGGGCGTTCCATGTCAATTGGGAAATTAATTGACTAATTTTAATTTTTATGTTATGCTTGGCCTAACAAAGAATGGCAATAATGAATTTCACAGGTGAGAAATTGAACGCAATTGGTTGCAGTCGTTACAAAAACAAACAAGTGGTGCTAGCAAGCAAGTGAGGAAAGTTGTGCACATTGACCATGGCAGCAGACCAAGGGCTATTGGACTTAGCTGAAAGTATTCTCCAAACAATTGCCAAGACCCAAGAAAATCTTGGAGAGATGCTCAAGCTACAGAAGCAGCAGAATGCGATAAACCATAAGGTTTTGCAGGACTCTATTCGTCTACAAAAAGAGGTAAAAAGTATTCTGGGAGCAATCAGTAAGGGAAAGGAAAGTGGACCAATGATGAAGCATTCGTCCAATCACCCCATCAAGAAACGCCCAAGGACGAAAGAGAGCAAGAATGTTGACAAAGGAAAACAAAGGCAGTTACCTTCGATAGAATGTTGGGGATGTGGAGGTCACCTCCTCCGCGAATGTCCAGCAAGGGGTAGCAAGAAAAGCGACGGCGAGCAGGAGCAATGTGTAGGGGTTCAAGAACCTCACCTTGACATCTCTAATTGATGAAATGCAGGACAGACCTGCCACATTTTGTGAATTTTGGACATGTATAAAGCATGTATGTATTCCTGGGTATTGGAACACCGAGGACGATGTTATTCCAAGGGGAGGGGAATGTCACATCCCTCATTTTGACCCTTATAATATTTGGGCTATGATGTAAATATTGTATGTATATTATGTATGATTCCTAGCGTGGAGCTCAAGGCCAAAGCCCCGCTAGTGAATGCTCGACCTTGAAGAGGCAGGTATTGGATATTATGCTACCCGTGTGCTAGTTAACCACGGGAATTGTAAATATGCATTTTAATATAAATTCCCACAACTAGCTATGCAATGCAGCAAGAGATGGGGGCATGATGTTTACAAGGAATTGGGAGGGAAGTATTCAAACCCTTGAGCCAATCAAGTCAATCCAAGTGTCAATGAGAGAACCCATCAACCCTCAACTACCCATGCTGACTTTTGTACCCAATCATTTACTCTCCCAAGAGTTGGTTGAGGTATTTAATGACTTGGGGAAAGGAGAGGTATGGCTGTCCAAATTCGAGTATGGGCAAGCCACCCTTCCTAGAATTTCGTGTTTGGATTCTTGGGCAAGAAAAGGGCCATGCAATTTCCCTCAAACCATTATTCACCAATCAGTTTTTCTCTCTCACGAGTTGGGAGATACCTGGGCGTTTTCCTCCATGGTTTTGCTGTGTTTTCCTTCATTCTCCTAGCTGGGAAGGGCGTTTTTGTGTTATATAACAGTGGGGAAGAAAGGGAAATCGATTTGGGGGGACCATAGAGGTTGTTTTGGCTCACTGGTTGCTTGTATATCTGTGAGAGAAATCGTTTTCTTCCCTATGATCGATTTTCCCTCTCACAAATCTGTTTTTGGTGTGCTTACGTTTTGGGGAAAACCCATGTCCATCTAGCTTCTAAGTCCCATTGCTGAAAGTGTGTTTCCAAGCCCATATCTAATTTTTGTGTGCAAAAGAATTCTGGGGTTGAGTTGGGTATCCATTGCTTTAGGCTGTGTTGAAGCTTGAGAGCCCCTTTTTTCCTTGTAGATATCATGCCCAGCTCGGGGGTGGTCTCTGAGTGCTGAAAGAATATAGGTTGGGCAGAGACCTATGGTTGGGTGGAACGTTGCAGCAACATAGCTAGTTGCTTGGGACAGCATTACATCAAGATGAGTATTTTATTGTGTTTACTTCTGCAAATGTTTAATTTGATGGTTATTTTGATATGCTGGATGAGTATGAAATGTGTATGGATGATGTTTTATTCCGTTGTGCATGTTCAATTGATTTACATATGCACACCTATGCATTTTACTGTAATGCCATATCCTTTATTCATTATGAATTTGGCTCAGTTGTTCTAAAAGCCCAAATTTTAGTGCCATGTTTCCTTCCTTGCATTGGATCGATTAGGTGGGTACGTAACATCTTACCTGTTGTCTTTACATTTTAATAACCAACCTTATGATTTTCGAGTTGTATATGTACCTTACAAATGAAGATGTTATCAACTTTAAAGGAGTAACAAAACCCTCAACCGTCGTTCAAGAGTAATGACAACAAAGGTTTGCTTTTGTAGCAAACGATCTCTATGACTCGTGGAACATTGTCTTATTACCTTGCAAGCAAGCATCAAACGCATAGTAACAAAAGAGAATTCATATGTATTTATGACAAAATAACTCATTCAAGAGAAAATGGTATGCATATAAATTAAGAAATAAAGGAAAATATCTACATGAGCCACAATTTACATTTTTTTAGTGTACTCTCTTAACCTAATGATGTGATAAATATCAAAGTATGTGTGTATATTTTTACAAAATTATGCATTTTGTTTTGTGAAAATAATTTTAATTTAAAAAACATATGATAATTTAAAAAATAGTTTATTGTTTGAAATTTTTTGAATGTATTAATTAACTTTTTAAAAATACTTTTGATGTTTAATAGTTTTATTTTTTGGGATTATAGGTTTAATGGTATAAAAAAAGTAAATTGTTGGTTACAACATAATATATTCAGGAGAGATATCTTCTCTCCTGAAGATGGACTCAACTATGGAGTCCGAAACACGTCGAGAACAAAAACTCTACACAGTTATCCAATCCCCCTTGAATACAACATAATAATTCATTAAATTTCATGTTATGAAAGAACTTTTTTTTTAACAGAAACTAAAAACATAAAATGTATTAAAAAGGTTGTGCATAGTCGTCCAAATACATAAGAAACCACAATCTGACAGCTAATACTGCCTGTGTCGGAATAACTAAAGCATGGACATCCTTAAACTTACAAGATTTCCAAACAAACTTTCGTATCTTAGCCATATTGTGAAAGGGATAGACTCTTACAAACTGTTTACACAAAAAAGCATTCAAACATTCTACAGTAAGGAAACCATTATGTTATTCTTTCTTAACTAAGAAGCCATAGACTGGTTGCAAGACTGAAGCTTCTTTCATTGGGCAGACCCCATCAGTTGGAGACTCATGGAAGTGACTGCACTGGTTCATCCTAGACATATTTAAGATTTCCTCCTTGATAATGTCAACGGTGCCCATAAACTCTCTCATGTTCCCCTCAAGTCTTCAATTCTTGAATCCATACAAGTTATATGAACCAAGATGTACTTGACACCCTATGAGACTATAAGCTCTCTCATTTTCTCCTCCA
This sequence comes from Larix kaempferi, assembly GCA_027924585.1. Lineage (NCBI taxonomy): Eukaryota > Viridiplantae > Streptophyta > Pinopsida > Pinales > Pinaceae > Larix > Larix kaempferi. Next base: position 20,907,915 of record BSBM01000643.1, read on the forward strand.
AGTCTTCAATTCTTGAAACCATACAAGTTATCTAAACCGATATGTACTTGACGTCCTATGAGACTACTGTGGTTTCCTGCATTCCTTCGCAAACAGCTTCATAAACCCTTCGAATATTATTTTTAAATTCCTTCATGCCTCCTTTCACAAACGTGAATACCTCAGACCAACCTGCCATATCCTCTACCAAAGAATGTGAAGCTAACAATTGCTCACTATGCTCCTGGGAGAAGCAATGAGCCGCAGCGACTGAATTTTAGAAAGGAAGAGAGTGGAATAGATCGCAAATTTCCCACTGCTCATGTTATTCTCCACATGCCTTAACATCCCTGAAAACTTGACTGGTTGGTTAAGAATTTGTCTCAATTCATTCTCCTTCATATTCCTCGAAGCTGCCGTCAGAAAACCATAAATGTCGCATGTGTGAGCTCGCCCCGCTAATGCAGAAAATACTGATGGCACATATCTATTAGCCCCTCAAGGATTCAACCTTTCGAGAAGAGAAGATTCGAACCCTTCATGTAGTAAGCCATGCGTCCCCCACCATGCAGAAGAGGGGAGTGGCCCCAAGCTCCTAACAAAAAACTTGTACTCCAAGTTGTTTTGGCCTAGGATCATATTGCAAAGGATTTTTAAAGGACACATTTACACACCGTTTCCATGTTGACATAAACTATTGTTCCTTAGGGTTTATTCCTAGTTTCTTGATTTGCTAACTTATCAGCAAATCCATTGTTCTCCCTCATTATGTGATAATAAGAGCTGGATGGTGGCTTATTGATAAGAATTATGCGCTCATGAATCCTCCTGCATCTTGAGGATCCTCCTTCATATCCTTGTCTCATCTTTTGAATCACCTGCCTGGAATCCCTAAAGACCATCAATCTTGGATTCAATGTCGAAATTAATTCTAATCCAAGAAGGAGAGCCAACCATTCAACTTTATTGTTGGATTTAGTTCCTATCCCCCAGGCAAAGGAATTGACTATTTTTCCTCCTAGATCAAAGATGATGATCCCTCTTGCACCTGCCTCCCCTTATATTATGAGAGAATTTCAATATAATAAAGATCAAATATTGTTACAATAATTATATATAAATAATTTTTATATATTTTTCTTTTATAGATAAAGAACCGTGGTTATGATGGAGATACTAGGTACAAATCCTGTGACCACCTTCTCTAACTTCTTGGATCAACTTTGGCCAACTTCTCTAACCTTCTCTAGCTTCTTGATTCAACTTTTTTTAAGAAAGTGAAAAATAAAAAATAATTATAAAAACACATAGAGTAAAGTAATTTTTTAAAAAAATGATGCTTACTCTCTCCTTGGAGACCGGGACGGGTGTTCCATTGCATGCAACAATACAACACTTCAACACTAAGTAGCCCATTACTAGATTTTTAATAATTTTTTAAATTATTTATAAAACATATGGAGTAAAGTAATTAAAAAAATGATACTTCCTCTCTCCTCTCCTCTCTCCTCTCGCGAGTGTTTCATGCAACAATACAATAATTAAATAGTGACACACTTGATGCATGCAACAACACTTGAACTGAAAAAATAGATCGTGCATGCTAGGTCTCATGCTCAAATCCTCATCAGGAACCTTCTGTGCAGCCTGTGTCCATAAACATGGTGAAGGGACCTCCCTGTTGGCACAGTGTAACAGGGATATATGTTTTCCGGGTTTTTTTAATGTATACGAAGCAAATCGTGTGTCAACAAATACTTGAATGGAGCTAGAATCAGTGTGAAAATACCTTTTACAAATGGTAAGAATCTCTGGAGCTAGAATCGGTGCAAAATACCCATTACAAATGGTAAGCATGTATTGCATATGTTCTTCTTTATATTTGTGACAATTTTATTTTGATTAAATGAATTTTATTTTGGGTATTTTCTTGGAATATGTCAAAAGCTTATGAAAATATGTAACACAAAATCTTCTATTATTATTTTGGAATATAAAATTAAACCATGGGTGGTCGTGGATAATTTAATTAATGTAAGAATGAATATAATCCATGTGAATAAAAACAAAACATATAAAACCTAACCCTAAATCAATTGACTTTCTTAAATCTTGGAAATCTACATAAGCAGTGATACTTGGCACAAGATCAATAGAAATTTTATAAGTTTTAATAGAGAACAGACTTATAAATAGATATTAAGGAAACAGGCGGGGTAACATGGCACAAGATTGGATATAAATTTTATAAGCTTTAATATAAGGAAACGGGCAGGGTAACAAAAATCCTAATAAATCTCCTAAATTAAGTTACTTATTACAAAATCATAAACTTACAAACCAAATAATTAAAATGAATATAATAGTTGAGTATAAAACAAACTCCAAATAGATAATAATAAAATTGTTCCACACCGAAAAACATTGATGGTCAAAGATGACTAAAAATCAGGATAAAGAACAAGTTAATGTAAATTTCAAATGTAATTAGCACATGATATTTTTTTTAAATATTCCAGGTTAAAATTACAACAATCAGTTTTCGACGGCTTTAGAAAAAGCTTGTCGCGCTTAAAAGAAGAAATTGAAGGAATGGTTAACAACTTTGCCAGTCATATGTGCCAGCCGTTGCTTTCGTATTTGAATCATTTAAATTCCGAAGGCATAATTTCTCTTGTCCGCCAGTTGCAGTCTTTAGTAGAGACTACGGAAATGGATTTTATTTGTCATATTCCATCACTGTTGGCGGTAAATAACAGCCTTCTGCTCCAGCTACAGAATTTGGAAATGCAGTTGAAAGATCTGCAAAACATGGTGAATGACTTGGTAGCTCTGAGCAAAGCCATAAACGTGAAATATCGATTAAATATTTCTCTGAGTAATGCATTGGTAAAGAAGGGAGAAGAGACTGAGGAGTTCCATAAGCGTCTTAAAACTCAGTCTAAGCGAATAGGAGATCAAAACGGATATAAAAGAAATTGACGCCAAAAGCTCTTACGTCGGGAAGTCTTTTTATCCATTATATATCTCTATAATGGCTACTTATTCAACGGTCACATGAGAAATATTGATCCATCTCATATTTCTATCACGGAAACTTGTGAGTCTTTGGTGGAATGAATAACGACTCATATTTAAGAGTAGAGATATTTCTGCATATTAGATGCATGATACGTTTAGAAGCGAAAGGAAAGGCCTTTTGGCTTCGAATAAAATTAATAAAGCGAGCCTCCATTCTTTTTTATGTTACAAGTTATCTCATGGAGCTCCTTCACAAAAATCCTTTCCTATCCTATTATGCTGGAACCAACCATGCAAGCTGAGAATACAAACCAAACCATCCCTTGTATGAATTTGTGGGAAGCTATAAGGTCACCGTCACGTCACATGCATATAACAGACGTTATCTGACGGGAAATTTGAAATCCACAAATATGGTGGATGTGTGGGAAAAGGTAAAATAGAATCCACTTGGTATATGCCACAGTATAAGACACGTCAACTTTCCAAGTTTGGTGTATGGTCTCCACTCGCAAACAAGACACAATATGAATAATAAAACAATTATCCACTCTCTCGATAAGTCCCAAGTGCATTGATAACGTGTTATACTCGATAAGTCCCAAGTGCATTGATAAGGTGTTATACTCGATGAGTGAAAGGTCGGGGATTTAGTGTTAGGTGTTCCATCCAAGACTTAACATGGCGGACAGGCGCTCTACAAAGTGACAATCTCGTGCGTTAGTGATTTGTGATAATTGTTTTATGTTGTTGGGCTCTCGTTGGTTCATAATTAATGCAAACCATGCTAATTCTCCATATGTCAGATGTTTATATATTGGAACTACAGGTGACAACTGGACCTCGACACTGGACTCTTTAGTGAAAAGCTGGCCATAAAATTCCATGAAAAATGAAAACCCTAGGCTGGAGATTCGAATAGTCTTCAATGAAAATATTTTGAGATACATTACGTTTCATATGTTGGGTGCTACAGGTGACAAGTGGATTCTCGACATGACTTGACTCGGAGAAAATATGGTCATACATTTCCATGAAAAATGGAAACTTAGGCTCGATATATCCAACACTTCTCACTAAAAAAACCCTTTGAACATATTCATTGTAGTTGTTATGTGACATTTGTGACTACATGTAATAGAATTAAGTTATAAATAATTATTAGTAATTGTAATAAACAAATAAAAATAGCAGTAAAGCTGTTTATACATGTTTTTTGAAAATAGTTTATAAGTAATTTAATTAATAATTACATATAGTCCAAAAGTAAAAATTAAAATGAAAATAGTTTAAAAATAATAGTTTGACAATCTTTTAATAGATTAGCTCTCCATGCAACACTTTGATTACTTAGATTGTTCTCAAATTGATGAACACTCTAAAAACATTAATAGAAATTATAAAAGCTGTACCTATAAACTTCAATCTTAAATAATAATTTTACTATAAACAAATGTAATAAGTAATAAAACTAATTAGTAATTAACTTAAACACAAATTTAAAAAAAAAAAAATTAATAAAACTACATATAAATAATTCACAATAAAAAATATTTACATTAATAAAAAATTATTGAATAAAAAATTATAATTTACAAATAATAAAATGTTTAAAAAAAAATTAATGATGATATTAATTTTTATTTGTATAAAAATATTTTTAGTGATGTGTCCACTATCACCCAAACTTTGATTCCTTACTTTCGAAACATGGGGTGAAGCGAAGTTGATGAACCATCAAATTATGACATTATTATGTGGAAAGGCTTCTCCAAAACTACTATAGCATTTAATAATATAGTCCTTTGAAATCAAATGTTCTCCATATGTGATGTGTATTTTTATAATATAGAAGTTTTTATATATTATAAAATTTATATTAAACATGTGGTAGTTTTATCTAGCATTTAAATTATGCTCAATATGTATAGGGTTTAAACTTTTTATATATTAAAAAGTTTATGTCAAGAAATTTTTTAGTGATAATTTAAAGGTTTATATGAAATTTATATTAGAGAAATACAAGTGAAATGATACTATTTTTACTTAAATACTTTGCAGTATCAACTTAGACAATTTAACAAGACGTGTTCCTCGTCTTTTTAGCAAGCTTGACTAAACCATAAAGAAGAAGAGTTAATAAATATCAAGGTGTGATTCATGCTAGGGTTCCAAATTTAGTATATTTTAAATCATTGTCATTATTCTGTATGGCAAATTTGATTAAACAATTTTAAAAAGTATTATATAATTATTTGAAAAATTACAAATTAATCTAAAATCAACTTAAATTAATCTAAAGTTTATTTAAATTAACTAAAATATGAATTTATTAACTTTTTAATTTCACTCTTTAATTTAACATTATATTATTATTATTTATTTCTTTGGGAGATATAAAAATATGAATTTAATAACTTTTAAACTAGCTCTTTAACTTAAGATCATGTTATTTTTAATTATTTATGTAGTGAAGATGCATGGTGATATATGTGATCATTTCATGTTACAAAAGAACTTTTAAAAACAATTTTGAGATGAAATAAAAGTTTGAATCATTTGTGATGGCATCGGTGAATCATTCGGATTTAAGTTTCTAAGGCAGTACGACTGCCAAAACAATAAAGAGAAAAACCTAGCATCATAAATAAATCTTTAGCTAACCGTGAAATTATTTATTACAATACAATGTAATGATGCACGACATGAAAGTTTTAATATTAAAACAAAAACTAAGGTATCATAACCTTGTGTTTCTTTTTTTTCATGTGAAAAAAACAACTTTTATTTAATAAAAAACTGTATCATAGATACAAAATGTCAGGATACCTTGTGTTTCTTTTGTTGAGGTTGAAATCAATTGATCTAATGCTTTTCGTAATGTGTTTTGAATCACAATATATTAGTAAATGCATGTGTATGTCTTTGCATTTCAAATACTAATAATAAGTAAAATAATTCCAAAGCAGCTAGTCTCTGCTTTAGAATTATAGTTTCAAAAAATTATTTGACAATAATAAATTTATAAAACGTATTAAGGGTGATGGAAAGGATTAGAAGTAACTTATAATATATGTTTCTAATTTTTTTTTAATATATATATTTAATAGATTAAAAGGGTAATGTTTATATATACATTTTTATTGGTTAAAATAATTAAATAAAAATATTTTATATGTAAATTTGATGTTTATTTTATTTGAAATTTTATAAATATTTAAAATATAAATATGATTTAGTCAATTAAATTTAATTTACGTGGTTGTAAAATAGAGTATTATTCGCCTCATTCAAATTTTATTCTACTATTAAACTTATAATTATAATAAATATATTGTTTATAACATGTAGTGAAAGAGTTCAAAATCCAAAAATACATAAATATAACATTAAAGAAAACCATAGTACCCACCAAAGTTCAATTAACGAAACATAAATAAATAATAACTTTTAGTTATTTTATTTTTAAATATATAAATATATTTAAATAATAAAAAAATTAATATATAAATATATTTAATATTTATATATATATATGTTCGTTGTACAAGTAGTTTTTATTATTTGTGGCTTGTTTTCGGAAAAATAATCTAATAATTTACTGGCAACCATAACCTCAGCTTTATGGTTTTGTATTAAACTGGGAGCTAAACTAACAATATTCTTACAAAATTCGAAAAGAATCCAAATCGAAAAAATTGATTTTATCGTTTTATTAAGTTACTCCTTTCATATCAATAAATAAAAATATAGATTCAATCTATATACACATAGATTACATTTAATGCTACGCTGCAAAATCGTTATTGCGGGCTGCGCCCACATCTTACCATTGCCAGTCCTAATAAATGCGGCGGGTCCCTACTTTCGTTTACAAAATATGCCACCATAAAACATCTTTCTGTAATTTCATGATTTTAATCATAACCTTAGGCACAATGGAGTGCAGGTATGTACCTAAGAGCCATGCCAAAATTTTGTTTTTTTATTTTATTTTTAATTTAACATAAGTCACATCCTGATAAGTCACATCCTGATAGGGCAAATTTGTCACATCAAATCTTAGAGTCAAATCTTAGAGTGAATAAAAAAATAAAAAATATGTTATAAGCCCATCAAAAAATATAAATAATACAATATTAAAAATATAAATTGTAATTTTATTTGTTTAAAAAATCAATTTAATAATTAAAATTCATAAAACATTGGATAACTATATAAAAATTTAGATTAAAAATTAAATACTATAATCCCTGTTTTGACAAAAACTAATAATAAGAAGATTTTAAATGTACACTAAAATACTATACAATATCTCAAAATTAAATAAAGTCTTCTCTGTATTTGGGGATGTGCGTATAGTTGTGATTTGTCACTCCGTTAAGTGTAACAACTCGTATAGTGCATTTACAAAAATCAGGTACAACCATTTTGATAACAAATATATTAAACAAATGGCACTATAATATAATTTTGAATTTCTTTTATTTTTAAATTAATTTTATTTTTCAACAAATTCTAATCCAAACAAGATCAAAAATGTCAATTCATAAATTGTAACCAATAAAAAATTAAAAGTATAAAATTTGAAAATTATTTTAGATTTTTAAAAAAATATGTTTAATATATAATAATAATAAAAACTTTAAAAAACATTAAAACTAAAAAAATATAATTTAAAGTTAATATGGTTTGACTGCAAAACGATTGCAATATACCTGCCTGAGGCAGGTCTCGCGCGCATACTTTCAAGGCGGCAGGGTGTGAGGACATGTCTTCAGCCACGAATCCTGCCATATTTATTTTCATGTATGAAAATTACTGGTAAAGGAACGGTCTTCAGTGACCTGGTATTATTAGAAAATATTTATTTTTAAATTTTTAATATATTTTAAAATTTTGATAAATAAACTTTACATTAACGCAAATTAGTTTTTTCCAGAAATTAGTGATATAGGTTTTGTCCAATAAATATCAAAGTGATTGATACAAAATGGGCTTAAAATAGTTGTTGGGTGTGGATATAATCCTAGGTTGAATATGCATTAATAACAGTCAACACAGTTGTTCGGTGTAGATATAATCCTAGGTTGAATATGCATTAATAACAACACGAGGGGTTCACTAGTGAGGAAATATCATATCACGTCCATTCATATTGGGGGTTTGAATACTCTTAAAAACCTCAAAAATATATTGCCCCGTATTAAGGGGTCAAGGGGGGTTTTTAATTTGATATAGTAATATAAATATTGGGGGTTATTTTATTTGGGTGTGTCGAGGAATAACCTCCAAATCATGGAACGGATTCATACATCTAAATCATGGGCTCAATTCATACCCACCTAAAATTTAAGGACCCTCCATTTTTATTTGATATTGCTTCTGATCCTAAGTTTTGCATAAATATGATAATAGTGTACCAATGATAATATCGATGGAAGTCTCTTTGGATTATTGTCCTTGAGCAATCCTAATTTAATAGCTTATTTAGACTTAGTTTGAATTCATGTTATATTGTTTTTAATCTTTAAGTTAAGAGATGTAGCTAAACGGGAGTTCCAGACTTGACCAATTGTATTGTATTTTTTGTAGGCATTCAAGTAAAAGATCTAACTCTTCATTTTTTAGGTCGGGATTTAGGTGGGTATTGAGATTCAATAAAACCTTGCTCCACGACAACCAAGGAAAGTGAGATCAATCGTTCTTGGTTCATTGGAACCAAGAAAAGTTAGATCAATGTTTCTTGACTAATTATTTCTTTCAACATTTTGTATTCTTCTTTAATATTTTCACATTGCGAGTTAGGAATAGTTGTTAGATTGAGTTATATTTGGCATATTCATAATTGTAATTTCAATTCATATATGCAAGGAATCCATCTTAATATTTTATTGGAACTGACATGAACATAGGTGAAAATATAAATCCTTATTTACATACCATATGCATTATCGTTACCATGAAATGGTATTATATAAGTTTCACCATTTGTGTATCTTTATAACTATTGCATGTTTGAAACCTAAAAATTGATAGTTTTCCCTCTCCTATAAAGAAAAAAAAAAAAAAGACAAGATATAACCCAAGAAAAGGTAAGTAAATGTTGTTAATTCCCTTGATTGCGAGAATAAATGTAGAGGAAGTGGAGGAAATTCATTGGACCTTGTGAATGACCCAAATCCAAGCTATGCACATGATCATATCGTGCTATTGAAAAGTAAGAGGAATTTTTCAATGTTCATTTGGGTTCAAACATCAATGATGTTTATTTTGATAGGAAGCCATGGGAGTCCATCCACAAAAGGGTTTCAATTTTACATTTTTATGGAGTTTAATTTATTAAGCTTATAGAAAACATAAACTCTCTATGGATATACTTGTATTTACATGATATAAAATTGGTAGATTGACAGGATGTGGTGTGAAACATCTGCAATTCTCATATTTTCTAAGCATTCCACTAACTATTGGACTATTAGTATTTTACATTCTTTGTTATGTTGATCTCTTAACTAGGTTTCCTTTTATGCATTTTGCCTTCCCCAATACTATTTCGTTGGGTCTTCCACTATCCAATGCTACAAATTGATTAGTTTCCCCTACAATCCTAGTGGGATCATTATTAACATTATACTATTATTTTATGCATTTTTCCTTCCCCAGTACTATTTCGTTGGGTCTTCCACTGTCCAATGCTACAAATTGATTAGTTTCCCCTACAATCCTAGTGGGATCATTATTAACATTATACTATTATTTTATTTAACATCTTCTTTTCTTATACTAAGATGTGTTAGGGATCTTGTTTGCTACAACTTGATAATATGATATAAAGGGGGTGTTAAAAATGGGTTGATAGAAATGGATACCTACAATCTCTGGTGAAACTAGGGGTTTTCTTAATTGGAAAGGATTATTGGGAGGGGGGTTCAACAATACAATTTTAGGACACATTTTCCAATATTTAGTGAAATTAGGGATATTCTTTAATATCGTGCGAACGATCGTGCTATGCAACAAGTTCACTTAGTGAACCCCCTTGAATAACAATCAACATACAAAGATGCTCATTATCCTACATAGGGCACAAAATGCTTTAGGTGGTCATTCAATTTTGTGAATATCTTAAAAAGTCTCCAACCTTAAAGGTCATAAAATTTAGTTTTGTTTTTTTTGGGTGGGGTTTGTTGTTGATGACTTCACTACTCGCGATCCATTTGAAGGCATTGACTTACCAAACTTGTAGAGGTTAGAATTAACTTTGTTATAATACAAAGTAGAGTATGTATGTAAGAAATTGAGGCCCCATAAAGTTAACATTCCAACTAGGTTTCTTGGGATTGTCTTCCTTTTGTCACATTATAGTAATATGGTATTTTAAAATTATAAAAAATATCTTTTGATTTTCAAATATTTAATTTAATATACATATTTATAAAAATTATTGAAAAAATTTCATCAAATTAAAAAAAAATCAAAAATCAATAAAGTTCAATTTCGAAACGAATGCTATATACTCTTTCGACGGGTATAATAATTACTAGTTATCTTATTTATTTTGTAAAATAAAATTAGAAAATTATTAATAAATAACTTTAAAAAATATTAAAATATAGGGAGCTATTACAAAATCATATTATTCAATTAAATACAATTGATTCTTGACTTAAGAATTTTCAAAAATGAGATAGTAATGTGTAAAATTTTAAGCACAAACTTAGAAACAAAAGTTTTAAAGTTTCAATTATAAATTATATATTATTAGTCCCTGCTGTAGGTGTAGGCAGAGACTGTAGGTGTAGGAGACTATATGTTTCATATTTATGTATTAGTTGATATAAATATTTCATTTTTTTTAAAGATACATTAAAGTTAGATTAAAATAAGTATTTATGAATTGTTTTTTGAAAAATGATTCTCAGTTTTTATTGGATGAAAGAGTTTGAATTGACAATTTTTATCATTGTCATCTATTAAAAAAATTAAGAAAAAAACAAAAAATACTTACCTTTACCTTTAGCTTATATTTATCTTAATCTCTTGCATACTTGTCACATTTACCTTAACCTCCTACAGAGTTATCATATATGTTTTCAGATGAACATTATTATACCTGGGAAAGGTAGTGTATATGGGGATGACAGAATGAACATTAAATTTAATTAACCAGATGTTACAATGTGTCTCCGTGGCAATTAACTGTGCACCGCCCACACCGCTCAGTGACAAGCTTGCCACCTCTAGCCAGGTTGTTTCTTCTGTTACTTTTACTGCGATCAGCCCCGGCATACATATAAATAGGGCACTCGCTTCAGTTGTTTTGGTTTGATAGATTCTCACTTATTTTCACTGAAGCTTCCAAGTCTGTGGTAGTGTTATAAAAAAGAGGAGGAGATTAATAATGGCGGGCAAAGGTGTTGCCAGTTGATTGACCGCTCTTTTCATGCTTGTGTTGCTCGTCATAAGCATTGGTAAATCTGAGTGGCTTTGTTTCTTTTTTCTAAGCCCGTCGTTGCATATATAAAAGATTTTATATGTCCACAGTCTCTCTATAAAGGTTATTATGTTTGCTGATATGAAAGAAAGTGTATAATATAAATGTGATGCAGGTGGAGATGGCAGAGGCTCGAATGTGCAAAACCCCAAGCGGCAAGTTCAAAGGGTACTGCTTGAGTAGCACCAACTGCAAAAATGTTTGCTGAACTGAGGGATTTCCATCGGGAAGCTGCGATTTCCATGTCGCCAAGCGAAAGTGCTATTGCTACAAGCCCCCCTGCCCTTGATATGTAACGGGGTGCCACTGTTATAACCTGTTATGGTTATAGTAACTACTGCTGCTGCTATAATTATAGTAACTAGTACTGTAGTGGCGTTTAAGTTGTATTTTGGAGCAGTTCTTGGAGAATAAACATTCTGAGTGTTTGTCTTGAACACTCTAAGAGTCTAAACCCATTTGTTATTATGTTTACTGTGCGAAATAATTTTGTTTTGCGTTTGGGTTAAGGATTTGTGAGGTTTTGTTTTCGCCTTTCTTGGCCTCTTTTGCCACCTCGTGCCACAGATGAACTTTATTATACACATGGCTGTAGGTTATTGGAGGTTTCAAGCACTTAATTTTGGCTAAGGGTGCAGTTTAACTGTTGAAGGAGCTCGAGAAGTAAGCCTTGCCCACCCAGTGGATTTTCCCTCATCACTGAACACAACCTTTCATGTCAGTGGCCCTGGAAGCAACCTTTGCGCTCTTTCTTTATCTTTGAGACATGCAATGCAGTTAGAAGGCAGAGGTTTAGTGGCATTACTTATTGTTGGTCCAACATTGATGGTTGTGGCTGCATTAGGGAACCAGGAGACAACTGAAAGTAACGTGGAAACAATTTGTTCGTGGCCAAGCTCTCTGAGCAGCAGCAGCATAATAATTCTCCGCCTTATTCGATCGAAATTGTGGACTGCGTTGATGTGGAGATGTATGTTGAGACTCTGCGTCTCATGTACTCATACTGCTGCAGCGATGGGGATTTGAATTTGAAGCGAAGGTTGATGGGAGAAAGCGTTTACAGAGTTCTACGGATTTTGCCAACAATGTGTGATACCTGCGTAAATATCTAAAACTACTTCTCAATGCATTCCTCCAATCCTACACACAAAAACTCAGAAATAAATATATTTCAAAATAAAATAAGATTGCAAATCAGGAAACAATTTTATCATATAATCCCATAAAAATTAGCTGCAATCTTTTTGCCACTTATTACTTCAACCGTTCATGATTAAAATTTGTAATGTATTAAAGCGAGCTTCTAGAGGACAGGTTCACGGTTTTCTTTTAATAAAAAATGTGGATTTAGTTAACTGCTTCCTTTAATGCAAAATAACAAATCTGACTTTTCATGTGGCAGTGATATTTGAATGATCTCAAGAAAACCAACAGTCATTCCATGGCTCTAAGCCCTTGAATTTCGTGGAAAAATATGTGACTTTTAATGCGTTGGCATCCCAACGGCAGTGTGACACCTTTCTCACTGCTGATATATTTGGCATGATGATTAATATCAACGAATAGCGGTGACCCAATGTAATGTGTCTTCCTCTTTTACTTTTTTGAACTCTTCTTTGAGAAAGGTGGTGAAATCGGTTTTCGCGGTTTTTGATAAAGTCTGTAATCACAAATTTAATCATATTAAAAAAATAACCATTAAAAAATCTATCCCTTGGAAGACCATAGAAATTTACGTGAATCTGGAAAACTTATGCCATTTGCCAAGGGTAAAAGAAATAATCCGATGGTGGAAACCAACTATATTGCAATATATTAGCTTTACATGAGTTGGTATAGCGATAGCGTTAACACTTCGAACTTTATGATGCAGTTTTTATCAAATTAGCACTTTCAAATTCGTTGACTTGAGAAAATGTTCTGGAGTATCCGAACTTTTAAATATTTTAATGAATTAACAGCTAAAACCTTTAAAACTTCAATAAGAAGAGTAAATAAAAGTCTTTCGTAAATAGACTTCAAGGTTGAACCAATGAAAAGTAATTTTTGAAAAACATATTATATTTCATGGTTTTTTAATTTATATTAATATAGTTTCATATTAAAATATGAATAAAAAGAGAATACCAAAATTCTATTGAATTTTGATAAGATCGTCAAAATTCTAAGAAGGAGGAATACAAGAGTTGCTTTCTCTCCTCCAAACTTCTTCAGAAACATGCTAGACTCGGTTAAAGATCCCATTAATCCAAAACTACAAAAAGGTGTGTATGCAATACCCTGCTCATGTGAAAAGAAATACATCGGGGAAACAGGACGCTCCATAATGATAAGGTTGAAAGAACATGCTGCTGATGTCCACCACGAACGAGTCAAGAAATCGGCCATTGTTGAACATTGCTATAACATGAAACATTATATGTGTTTTGAGAATGCAGAGGTCCTTGCATCCATCCCTCATTACTACAAAAGAAAAGTAAGGGAAGCTCTGGAAATTGAGAAATTTGTGGATAACTTAAACACGGACGACGGCATGAAACTAAAGGAAGAATGGAAACGAGTTGTACACACTATAAGAAACAACCCTCACTCTCACTCCATCAACGAAAGTCAAAACCCTAATTAATTAAAATTGGGGCCGACTTATCTTTTTTATATTACATTAGCATATCAACTATATATATCTTTCATGAAAGCTAATGTAAAAATCGTGAGCCTCGCTCTCCTGAAGATGGACCCGCATTTAGGGTTTGAAACGTCAAGAACTTCTTCACCAACGCAGTCTCTTCTTAACACAAGAATTTTGATTTTAAATGTAATGTGGTTCACTTTTTATAAATTTAATTTAGAAAAATATGGATGAAAAAGGAATGGAATCTTACTATTTAAAAATTAAATCTACTCATGTTTAATTTATTCATGTTTAACAAATTAGAAATAAAGTTAGATATTCCATTTTAAGTAAGAGCAAAGAAACGTAGGCGTAGACTTATTGGGATTTCAACTTCTTTGAACTTTAGAATTCAGAAATCTCCTTCTTGTGGAGACAAAAGGGTCTTGCACATCGCAACAAAAGGTCACTCTTACTCATTCTTGAATTCCAAAATCTCCTTCTTGTGGAGAGAGAAGGGTCTTGCGCATCACAACAAAAGGTCAGTCTTACTCATTCTTGATAACAATAGACCATAATGCAAGCAGTGATTATCACATGGTGGCAGGTGCTAGCTTTGTTAATACCACTATTTGGTCCAATGTCATGGGTGTGGCAATATTGCATTATTCCAATTATAAAGATAAAGCAAAAGAGCCTCTTCTAAATGGCCCATATGATTATTATGACAACTACTTCTCTATAAACTAGGAAAGTTAGTTCTACAAGGTAAATTGTTACTTCTATTTCATCTAAATGTTGATATTCATGTTTGATGTGCAACACCTGACTACTTATGTTATGTTTATTTTGTGAATCAGGTCGAATGTATCTGCTGGGACTACTAGGCATAATCCAGTACAAGTTCTTTCAAATATAGGTAGATCAATGTCACTCAGCTTTATGTGTTGAAAAACAAGCCACCATAATTGATTAATGGGAAAAGGCGGTGCAATTTGAATGGGATCTCTTACCAAGATCCTGCAACTCTGCTCAAGCTTGCTAACGATGTTTTAATCTAACTGGAGGACCAATGAACAAGACACCAAAGCTTGATACATTGTTCATATGCATGCCGAGTTGGTTTAGTTTAGTAAATGATCATGATCTTGACCTTATTGTGTATTTATAATCATTTTCTTATGATTTTGTGATCTCATCTTAAGAAAAACGATCTTTTTATGTTTACTATGTTTTATATTATGGCTTAAAATTTAGTACGGTAGCACTGACATCCATTATAAAAAATATTAAATAAGATCCATTAGGACGGTGGCACTGACATCCATTATAAAAAATAATTGGATCTTGGCATCATTGTGCATTCTCTTTATCAAGAGAATAAAAACTATAACAACCATTTTAGGTTAATTATGTTTTACTTGGAAGTCTTAAATTTAGGATGGTGGCATGAGATATACATAATAAAAAAATTGTGATGATATCATTTTCTTTACTTATAGAAAATTATGAATCTTCTTCAGTGTTAGGATTAGGATTACCTTATAAAGGATTTCAAGATTCAAGCTTGAAGATTGATAGCATAGAGGTATCGTTGAAAATAACCAGTCAAAGAAGGGTGTGATTTTATAATAAGTTTGTATATATGCTAGCGCATATAGTTTTTGAATGGAAGTAAAGCACCCACCATTAAGTTTGTATATATGCTAGCGCATATAATTTTTGAATGGAAGTAAAGCACCCACCATCTTATAATGGTTGAAACTCAAAGTTAACCTGCAATCACACACTCTCAACTGGTTTGGTAAGTCATTGTTCAAATGCTTAATGACATGTTCATTAGGAAAAAATCAAAATGTAAATCGCACACTATACAATAGTTTGGAAGTTTGGAAATTCATCCTCCTCTTCCATATACATGGCAACGTAATGAAATGTTCATTAGGTCAAACTCCAAAGCAAAATAATGTCAAACTCCAAAGCAAAATAGTCGGCAAACAATTCTAAAGTGAAAGAGTCAGTGACAATGACCTACAATTCTAAAGTGAAAGAGTCGGGTGACAATGACCTGTCAATATTTTCAATTTTTTTTGTTTTGTATAATGGCAATGTCATCTAAATTGCAGTTTTTTATGTCTTCAAACTCATTCATAAATATTTTCATCATAAACCTTATTATCTCCCTAGCTATCATTAAGAACCAAAGCCTTTATAAAAAACTAAAATAATATACTTTACCTTTTATAAAGTGAACAACTCAACAATAATTTTCCACGTTTCATGAGTTTTGAAGAAATTGATATATTCTTAATATTTCCTTTTTATTTTTTAAACAAATTTTGAAGAAATAGAAATATTTTTTTCTATTAGATGGAGATATTAATTCCGTTATAAACTTTGGCTTGTTTCAAATAAACAAAAAAAAACCTGTAGCCATTCTTTTAGCAGTAGGTAAATTTAGTTGGACGGATGAAGGGACTATAAAGCTTTGTATAAAACTTTGTACATCAAATTCTGATTTGGCTCAAGCATAGAACACTTTTAAATGGATTTATGTAATTATACAAACTATGTTTAGCACATGAGATATGTATTTCAATTCTATATATGAGAAATATGTTTTTTTTAATAACTTAGTTGAAAAGAATTAATTTTATAGTAGTACACTATTTACTTTCCTAGCTATAATAGATATGTATTTCAATTCATATATGAGAAATATGTTTTTCTTAAATAACTTAATTGAAAAGAATTAATTTTATAGTAGTACACTATTTACTTTCATAGCTATAAGAGCCAACTTAAGTATTCGGCAACTTATAAAAACAATATTCTAAAATTATTTATTTCACATTTAAAATATGAAAAATCTCACATATTTATATAAGGAGCCGCTTAATACAAATAGAGCACATAAATACATAATGAATATATTTAGCTTTAAAAATTTCTAACCATTTATATAAAAACTTAACATTTTATAATTTATAATTAAAATATAATTCTAATTAAAAATCAATAATTTATAATCATTTATATAAAAACTTAACATTTTATAATTTATAATTAAAATATCATTCTAATTAAAAATCAATTGGAGTATATGCTATTGTCTTATCAACTGCTCAATTCATTGATTGTAGTAGCATGTGTGCAGGTAACATTTATAAAATAAAATGTGTGTGTATTATTATCTGTAACATCAAGTCTAAGTTAAAATGTGTAATGAAAGACAAAATATAAATGTTTAATTAGATATATATAAATACATTTTCAAATTTCATTTAATACATATAATTTATAATTAAAAATATAATAATTTTCATATTTTTAATAATGGTTTTTCCACTTTAAAATTATTAATTTAATTTCATAATATAATTATATTTAGTTTATAATTATTTAATTTATTTATATAGTTTTTTATTAATATTAATATTTATGATGTAATTGATTTTTATTTATATTGGTAGTGTCCTTTCTAAATTGCAATTTGAACTTGAATTTTTTACTTATATTATTAATTTTAATATATATGTGTGTGTTTCTTTACAAGTTGTATATAAACCATTTTTTTAAATAGTTTAATTTGTTTATCTTACATTAAATTTTATTTATTTTACAAGTTAAGAATTGTATACATATGCTTATTTATTTACTCATAATTAATATTTAATTTAGTAATATTGTAATTTGTTTTATTTTTCAAATATTAAATGTATTTAATTTATTTAGATTATTTTATTTTATAAGCAATTTGTCTTTTCCAAAATTTATAGCTTCACAATTTTAATAATTATACTTTATATAAAATATTATTATTATTATTTAAAAAAAAATTAATATTTTATTTATTTTTTAAAATTAAAAAACAGAGACTAAGCTATATGCAGCTCTTGTTATAATTAAATTTTTAAAATTTAACGCCTTATACCAGTAATTAATATTATAAAACTTTATCTATAAAATTTTTAACTTTAATGATAAGCTTTTTTTAAATGACAATTTGCAAACGAATTGCAAAAGCCATTACTTGAGTCCACTAAAGTTGAATACACTCCTTGAATTCACAAACACCAAGAATAGATGCCTATGAGAGGTTCAAACATCCTAACACTAAAATCTCCATCAAAGAGATTTTAAAATAAAAAAAGAAGTTTATGTTATTCTTCCTTGTATTTTGAACTCCCTTTGATGGAGATTTTAGTGTTGGGGATGTTTGATCCTATTAAGGCATCTTTCTCAGGTTTTGGTAGTTGGCGAAGGAGTATTATGATCTTTAAGATGTGTAAGATGTTTTCGGGTAGATGGTGGAATTGTTTTTGATAGAGATTAAAAATTAATTTTATTTTTTAATGATTAAATTATCTCTGAAATGTGATCTCCAGGGGCTCTCATTTTGCATGTTGAAAAACAACAAATGGTCACACACAAGTTGCCTTTATATGTTGTAGAAGTCCTTGTGGATGGTGGAAGTTTTAATAGGTTGTTTCATTTTGTTTTTTGACACGGCTGTTGTATACTTTGATTTAATCATAATAACAGGTTATCTTGGGTTGTATACTTTGATTTAACCATAATAACAGGTATAAAAAAATTTAAATATAAAAAATAAAAAATAATATTTAAATATAATTTAATAAAAAAATTATTTTAAAATTAATGTAATTTTATTTAATAACAATTATAATATATCTCGTCTTAGATTTAAAAAATAAAAATGAATATTTCTTTTAAACATATTTTTTTTTAAAAAATTCTTTATTTTAAATTGTTTAGCTTTAACCTGTGAGATAATTTCAATTGAATTCAATAAAAAATTTGGAAAAAGAGTGTTTAAACTTAATCTAATTTGAATATCCTAAATATCAGAATTAAAATTTGAACAACAACCAGAATTAATACGGGATTTTGACCAGATTTAATCAGATTTGCCATTTTCAGATGCAATTTTAACTGGATTTAATAAGAAAAACAACCAGACCAGATATTTTATTTGGTCTTTATACTACGCGGGTATTTACAATACCATGTCCAGATCATGGCTTGACGGTGTCTTCACAATAATTGTCGAAAAATTGACCAATTGACCCGGCAGCGTCATGTCGTGGATGAGGGCTATATGAAGCCGCAGGGTTTCTACCAGAACACGAAGAGTATCTTGGAAGCGATTAACTTGAGCGACGCGAGAACACATGGAGTCTTTTTTATTGGATCGGTAGACAGTGAATGCCAGAACAGTGTCTGAGAACGCGCTACGACGTCAAAATTAGCATGGACAATTACCATAAATCTGCAATGGTTTGTTCATTTTATGTGTTAGCAGCAGAAATCGCAATCAGTAGCAATCATCTTGGATTTAAGTTCCATTTCTGATTGCTTGACAAGTAGAGCGAGCAGAATAGAATGGAGAAGAAATAACTGAGACACAATATCAAAGGAATGTAAAAAAGAGAGGCACAAGTACAACCACAATTATCCAGAAAGATATACACATAAGGAATACACACCAAGAGAGCATTTTCACGTGGTTCACCTGTATCTTGGGCTACGTCCACCAAAGGTTTGTTTTATATTAATGAATTCAAAGGAGGATACATTCAGCAAACTTCAATATTGCTTTTTATTTTCTCAAGCCTCTCCTAGAGAGCATCTTTCAAGAACAAATCTATGCTAACTTCGAAGTTTACTATAGAAATCTATTCTCTAGTATAACACTGTCTTAACACAATTCTCCCCTTGTCTTTATTCTTATATCATAACAATGGCAGAGATATAAAGACTAAGTTGTTTCAAGCATCTCTATGTTTATTGAAAACCCATAGGTATTTTCTTTCACACTTCTAACTCTATATCTAGATATATATATATATATAAACTAAGACAACCAAATTCCTTTAATATACTTATGTTTATGTTTCTAATCATATTAATTTCCAATGTTAAATCCATAGGGCATCTCTCCATATTTTACATTAAGAATATATATACTTTTCATTATTTATACCAAAGGACACCTTACCATACTTTAAGCATATATTTAAGAAATATACCTCTTTTCTCACTAAGCATATCCTCATAAATCATATCTCTTTCTTAAACTTATATATAATTATAGGTATATGTGTAAAAAGGTACCGAGAAAGCCTATCAATCATTTAATACCAAATCTAAGAATATATAAAGGATTTGCCAAGACATTCAATGCTAACCAACATTGGTTCTTTGGAAATTAATAATTTACCGAGATCCTTCCGGCATACTACATCTGAACGATGACCGAGGCTATAAATAATGTTTTTAAAGAAACCTAAACATTACCGAGATCTCCAATTATTCCTTCTGCACTTTCACAGATTAGTAGGTTATGGTATCAAATATATATAAAATATAGAGATCTCACTAGAGCTTATCTACTGAACTCCAGGCATCATATTTAACAAACATACGGAGCTCAGTTAATAGAGATTACTTATTAAAACTTCAAGCAGCATATATGATGAAACTGCAAAGGGTCGAATCTGTCGCAGACATCATATAGAGATTTAACTAATAAATTTACACGTTTTTACTCCATAAAAAATAAGAATGCACAGCAGACTCAGTATTAGAGATTCCAAGAGGTAAAACCACTAAATTGATACTGCCTTGCGGATGGCTTAGACGCCCTCTCTCTCTACTCTTAACAATTAAAAAATACATAAACCACACAGTTTTAACCTGACTCTAAAATAAAAGGAGAAACTTCCTTCAGGAGACAACTTAATCGATACTCATAGCATCAAGATAAGAAAGGTAAATCACCCTTCTGGAAAACTCGCAGTATCCATATAGCCTCGACCACAGACTTATATAAAAAACCTGAGATAACAAAACCCTTTCTAATCAAGAAGGGAGGATTAACTATCAACAAGTCGCCACATTCATATGTATGCGCAAGGGGGGAAGGCTCAAGCGTTTTTAAAATAAACCGAACTGAAAAATGGGCAGTATAAAAGAAAAAGGGGTTTTGGCCTTGCCTTTTCACGCAGGCATACGACAGAGCTTCCACCTCTGATAATAACACCATTCCCAGATCTAAAATACTGTAAACTCCACCGATCTTCCATTCTATCTCTAATCATACCTTTCAGAGATCAAACTCTTAAACAAAGATCGCTCAGTGTGTCACTGTCAAAAAGCTTCCCTATCAAACATCAAAAGTATGGTGTCTCTCTGTCAAACGGCCCAGATATCGGTTAAAGATTCAACCTAACAATCTGAAGAACTACAAATGCAGAGAGCAACCCTTCATACAGAGAACGCTCAATGCGTTATCCCTAAAATCTAATCACAGCAGATAGTTATATATTTACTTCTGTCCAAGAGAGTTTGCTGAGATTATGACTCTACACCATTTCATTCGGCTACACATATTGACCTAGTTAACACTAAGAACAGCCATTGATGCGTAATATGGTTTCTAGCCGATTTACACATCATCGTCCTATATAGAAATCGAACTACAAGGCATGATAAAATAGCTCAGAGCACATAGAATTATCTTACCTCCATCGCAGAGGTCATCTTAGCCAGATCTTACTAATTATTACAGTAGGTTCTCTCTTCATCACATGAGTTCGAGGATTCATCTTGCCGAAATTCCCCATGGTTGCGATCTCCTTCTCTGAACAAACGTTGTATTAACCTTCTTCCTCCCTATTCAGAATAGGCCCTCGGTCTTTATCTAGCAAGGGGATGCCGAGAACAACACCATCTATGCTGGACTATCACTCCTTGTTCACGTCGGTATGCATAATACTGATCCCTATTCGAGAGCATCCTTCTTTCTTCCTCGGCGAGTGTCTTCCTCTCGTTCCCCCCCCCCTCCTCTTAACGAGGTTTGGTATTTCCTCTTTCTCCATTGTCAATCATGGATCCAACCACTCAATTCTCAATCACGGAACAAGTGGCATATTTTACTGGTTCAACAATCCATAAGGGAGACAACTCGCGGGAATGTCTCCCCGGATTCTTCCACGATCCACGATAGCACTTGGCGTCCACGAGGGAGATAACTCCCAGAAAACTTAACTCCAATTAAAGGATCATGCGCCCCACTAGAGTATTATATATTTATATATCTTAGGTATTGCATGCTTGATATGCAATAATAAACTATTACTTTGCAAGCCTTCTTATATACTTATATATAATATGTAGTCCTTAATTTGGGGGGTTTTGCTTCGTCTATAACGACCCCTACCTCGTCTATTACCTACATACTCAAAGAGACATACGTTTCTCTATTTACACATAACCTCGATAACTTTCAAATGTTATCCAATGAATTTATCATGAACAATGATATTTCATTGTATACATGTCTTGTTTATTTATCATGTATATAAAGTAGGTAAAGTGGATACTAAGTTATGTGTTAATGTGACCTCTTAAATAGTTATGACCAATGATATATATATATATATATATATATATATAACTCCTTCCCTTTCCAACATATAACTATATATCTATATGTCACTATATGAATATATATATATATATATATATATATCCATATTATACGAGAAACTAAAGGTATAATTGATAATAATACTTTATGGTGATATCTTCCACTCTTAAGTTATACTCTCCTTTCTTAATACTTGTTTGGTACTTAGTCCCTCCACTAGGATCTCAATATATCCTTATTCTAAGGTTACGTTAGAATTTTCTAAGTGAACCTTAGTGCACATTAATGTCCATTTAAGTGTTCATGGCATCGGGATGATCGTCAGTTATCAACTCATGGTTAACTCATCGTTCAACATCTCTCTTGGTGAAATTAAATGCTCGTCATTTTAGTCGCGTCATTTTAGGTTTTACAACTTATAACTTACAACTGAGGAACGATATTTTCAAGGTCTACTGGTGGGGCCTTGGCCTTGAGCTCCTCACCAGTACCTTATACAAATTATCATATATTTACACAATAATAGGATAAAAATAAAGGGATATCACATCCTCCTCTCCTTAAGGATAACACCGTCCTCGGTGTTTATACTCTTCATTTTCTCGAACATCGTTTGCTTGCTTCGTTATTCTTATGTTGACCTTCTTTGGTCTTTCATGAATTTTCTCGCAAGTCGCTATCGATCACCCTGTATTTTTCGACTACGAAAACCAGAATTCAAAGAAACCGTAAAACTTTCATTAATTCCATAATCACACTTAGAAGCATAATCAATGACCCCTTTATTGCAACATAACATTGGCAATCATGGAAACCTTTAACTTTTGTTTGTGCTTTATTATCACAAGCATACACAAATTCAATGCTCCCAGGGTGTAGACTGTTAATTTAATCAAAACATATCATAAGGTAGTCAATGTGCTCTAGGGCTTATGCCCAACACATATAAAAGTAATTCGTGTGCTCCAGAGCTTATGCTCAACACTGATTTAGAATAGTCGAGGTGATCCAGAGTGTATTCACTCAACACACGCATAAGAGCCATAATGTATGTTCACTAGCCCCTTTTTGTAGGTTTTTGTAAAATATCTTGAACACGTAATGTAAGCATAACATAACAAAATCATATTTGTAATACTACTAGATATATATAGATAGTTTAATCCATGAGTATAAGACGCGCCCATGGTATTGATCTCGGGCCTATTTTAGCGGTCATTAATAATACCTTTCCAGGTACTGTGGTATTATACTACGGTGCAGTCCAAGACCCCTTTACATGTGCTTTTGAGGTTTCCCGGGCCTCCACACGACTCGTTACTGCAACATGCCCATCCAACACGAGGACGGTACCCTTTCACTTTATTATATAGTTTTAGGTATACCTCCTATCGGTGCTCTTCAGGATGTTCATACAACTTGGGCGTCCCCACAGTTGTTTCAAAATTACACGATGCTCCAGAGTCCCTCCGACTCAACATCAAACCTCTTGAATAGGTCAATAGTCATGATGCTTCCAGATTCCTCCCAACTCAACACCATACTATAAAAAATAAGTAACCATGATGCTTCAAAGTCCCTCCGACTCAACATCAAACCTCTTTAATAGGTTAATAGTCATTATGCTTCCAGAGTCCTCCTGACTCAACACCATACTATAAAAGATAAGTAACCATGATGCTTTAGAGTCCCTCCGACTCAACATCAAACCTCTTTAATAGTTTAATAGTTATGATGCTTCCAGAGTCCTCCCGACTCAACACCATACTATAAAAGATAAGTAACCATGATGCTTCAGAGTCCCTCCCGACTCAACATCAAACCCTTTAATAGGTTAATAGTCATGATGCTCCAGAGTCCCTCCCGACTCAACATCAAATAGGTTCATCTATTTACTCATTAATTCGAACTCATGCTTTTATCATACCTATTTATGAGTCATTGATCTTACTATATCGCGTCCTTGTCTTTCCGCAAGTTCCACATAGTGTGACCATTTTTGAGTGATTCAACTTATCTGTATAGGTGCTTTTGTAACCAACGTTCCTCCTTGGTCATGTAATCGGTCGTAGTAAAAATCACTTCCTGAAATGTTAGTATAAAAGAGAAAGAATTATTTGCTTCAATTGTTCAACAATTGAACACATTCGTCCAATAGCATTACACACATGCTCCTTCGATAATTCGTACATCTTTTCCAATTTACCGTGATATATGAATGCATACTCTTCAATATTCTTATTGTAAATCTAAGGTCCAATCTGCTAATAATCAACATGTCAATATCATAATTTAAGCGGTTAGTTTGCATATAGATTCATTACCATCGTACAAAGATTATTTTCTCTATAACTTTTTTATTTTTATTTTTTTTTAAGATTCCATGATTAATCAATCACAAAAATATTAGGATTCTTCTATCATACCCATAATTCCTAGTTGATATGTTTCTTCATCCAACAACCTGTTATACTCTTTCATAATAACCATTTAACCATTGTGTGAATACTTACTAAGCTTGAGATTCATCTACTAAAATTTAGTTTAAGAAAGGTTCATCAAACATAATTAAGATGACATCACAAGTTCTTTATTTAATCCTCTTTAAAATATATATCGAAGTTCCAACATACTTATATCTTTTCTAAATACTATCCCACCATATATCATATAGTCACAACATAGTTGTCATTGGCATTTTTCTAAAAACAACTACTTCCCCTTTTACGTTTGAATCCATAAAACTCATACATCACCATAAGTAGTAGAATGACTGTTACCTAAGCTTATTTAAGAACAACAACATCATAATAATATTCACTACTTCATCAAGCTATCTTTAATAAATTACGATTCATGATACATTTTTGTGACACACCATGTAACATCAACTATGGATTTACTACTTTACAACATCACCTTTTTCAACATGGTTTATTTCATAAATCTCTAGTTCTCAAATTCAAATAATAAATCCTTAACCCTTTTAAAGGTAGTACTTCCTTCGCTATGCTTACATTATATGGATGGTTTTCAACTTATGTTCACATACTATCATTGTAATTTTGGCATTGATCAACTGAATATAATGTACATTCACATTATCATTCCACTAAGATTTCTAAGCCAACTAGATATCGGCTTAATCTTTCATCAATGTCAATTATCCTTTTATTCAATATAGCAAGAATATATGGGAATACAATTCAACCTTTTATAAGCAGTAATACTACCTTAATCGAAACATCACAATTGTACCATACAACAGGAATGTGCATAACTACATTACAACATCTTATAAGTAGTAATGACAATTCAAAGGAGCATACTTAATTGAAATCCGAAATACCTGGCGGGAGAGACTTGAAGTCGAGCTTGGAGATTCATTTTCCCCTCGCCCAGTACAGTCCATGCATCAAAAATGAAACAAAAACAATTGATTAATAAACTTAACATCCTTCATACTTACTTACCCAATGTTGAGCTCATTAAGCCCAAGTGTTGTAACCTAATGCTCTGATACCACTTGTCACGTACCCAAGATTCGTAAAATTTAAAAAAAAATCTAATCGTCTAATTGCCATTAAATGCTCTGCAGAAGGTAAAAATCTATACACAACATCTATATTTATCGTGACAACATCTCATAACTTCTTAACATTAATTATTCAATCGTAATTATTAACGAAACTTTACTTGTCGACACAAAGGTCTTTTATATTTTCACAAGCCATCAAAAGATACTCTATCTAACATATTCATCTTTGCTCACCCTTAACGATTTCTAAATTTGAATACTGTCACCATCATTACTGAGACACATCCTTTAGAGAAGTAATTTATTCATGTAAACATCCCATTTATATATATATATATATTTGAACAAGCAAACCAATGAAGTACACTTAAAAGAGATTAGTCCCAACTTAACTACATGTAAACAAGAGACAAAGATATCAATGAAGACCAACATATTAGTGAAATGCCTAAGGTACACCAAAATAACAACAATGAAGAAATAACTGAGACACAATATCAAAGGAATATACAAAAGAGACACACAACCACAACCACAATTATCCAGAGAGATATACACATAAGGAATACACACCAAGAGAGCATTTTCACATGGTTCACCTGTATCTTGGGCTACATCCACCAAAGGTTTGTTTTATATTAATGAATTCAAAGGAGGAAACATTCAGCAAACTTCAATATTGCTTTTTCTTTTCTCAAGCCTCTCCTAGAGAGCATCTTTCAAGAACAAATCTATGCTAACTTCGAAGTTTACTATAGAGATCTATTCTCTAGCATAACACTATCTTAACACAATTCTACCCTTGTCTTTATTCTTACATCATAACAATGGCAGAGATATAAAGACTGAGTTGTTTCAAGCATCTCTATGTTTATTGAAAACCCATAGGTATTTTCTTTCACACTTCTAACTCTATATCCATATATATATATATATATATATAAACTAAGACAACCAAATTCCTTTAATATACTTATGTTTATGTTTCTAATCATATTACTTTCCAATGTTAAATCCATAGGGCATCTCTCCATATTTTACATTAAGAATATATATGCTTTTCATTATTTATACCAAAGGACACCTTACCATACTTTAAGCATATATTTAAGAAATATACCTCTTTTCTCACTAAGCATATCCTCATAAATCATATCTCTTTCTTAAACTTATATATAATTATAGGTATATGTATATATACATGTGTAAAAATGTACCGAGACAACCTATCAATCATTTAATACCAAATCTAAGAATATATAAAGGATTTTCCAAGACATTCAATGCTGACCAAGATTGGTTCTTTGGAAATTAATAATTTACCGAGTTCCTTCCGGCATACTACATCTGAATATGACCTAGGCTATAAATAATGTTTTTAAAGAAACCTAAACGTTACCGAGACCTCCAATTATTCCTTCTGCACTTTCACAGATTAGTAGGTTACGGTATCAAATATATATATAATATAGAAATCTCACTAGAGCTTATCTACTGAAATCTAGGCATCATATTTAACAAACATACGGAGCTCAGTTAATGCAGATTACTTATTAAAACTTCAAGCAACATATATGACGAAACTACGGAGAGTCGAATCTGTCGCAGACATCATATAGAGCTTTAACTAATAAATTTACACGTTTTAACTCCATAAAAAATAAGAATGCACAGCAGACTCAGTATTAGAGATTCTAAGAGGTAAAACCACTAAATTGATACTGCCTTGCGGATGGCTTAGACACCCTCTCTCTCTACTCTTAACAATTAAAAAATATATAAACCACACAGTTTTAACCTGACTCTAAAATAAAAGGAGAAACTTCCTTCAGGAGACAACTTAATCGATACTCATAGCATCAAGATAAGAAAGGTAAATCACCCTTCTGGAAAACTCACAGTATCCATATAGCCTCGACTACAGACTTATATAAAAAAAACTAAGATAACAAAACCCTTTCTAATCAAGAAGGGAGGATTAACTATCAACAAATCGCCACATTCATATGTATGCGCAAGGGGGGGAAGGCTCAAGCGGTTTTAAAATAAACCGAACTGAAAAATGGGCAGTATAAAAGAAAAAGGGGTTATAGCCTTGCCTTTTCACGCAGGCATATGACAGAGCTTCCACCTCTGATAATAACACCATTCCCAGATCTAAAATACTATAAACTCCATGGATCTTCCATTCTGTCTCTAATCATACCTTTCAGAGATCAAACTCTTAAACAAAGATCGCTCAGTGTGTCACTGTCAAAAAGCTTCCCTATCAAACAACAAAAGTATGGTGTCTCTCCTTCAAATGGCCCAGATCTCGGTTAAAGATTCAACCTGACAATCTGAAGAACTACCCATGCAGATAGCATCCTTTCATACAGAGAACGCTCAATGCGTTATCCCTAAAATCTAATCACAACAAATAGTTATATATTTACTTTTGTCTGAGAGGGTTTGCTGAGATTACGACTCTACACCATTTCATTCAGCTACACATATTGACCTATTTAACGCTAAGAACAGCCATTGATGTGCAATCTGGTTTCTAGCCGATTTACACATCATCGTCCTATACAGAAATCGAACTACAAGGCATAATAAAATAGCTCAGAGTACATAGAATTATCTTACCTCCATCGTAGAGGTCATCTTAGCCAGATCTTACTGATTATTACAGTAGGTTCTCTCTTCATCACATGAGTTCGAGGATTCATCTTGCTGAAATTCCCCATGGCTGTGATCTCCTTCTCTGAACAAACGTTGTATTAACCTTCTTCCTCCCTATTCAGAATGGGCCCTCGGTCTTTATCCAGCAAGGGGATGCCGAAAACAACACCATCTCTGTCGGACTATCACTCCTTGTTCATGCCGATATGCAGAATACCGATCCCTATTCGAGAGCATCCTTCTCTCTTCCCCGGCGAGTGTCTTCCTCCTGTTCCCCCCCCCCTCTTAACGAGGTTTGGTATTTCCTCTTTCTCCATTGTCAATCATGGATCCAACCACTCAATTCTCAATCAAAGAACAAGTGGCAGATTTTACTGGTTTGGCAATCCATAAGGGAGACAACTCGCGGGAATGTCTCCCCGGATTCTTCCACGATCCACGATAGCACTTGGCATCCACAAGGGAGATAACTCCCAGAAGACTTAACTCTAATTAAAGGATCATACGCCCCACCAGAGTATTATATATTTATATATCTTAGGTATTGCATGCTTGATATGCAATAATAAACTATTACTTTTCAATCCTTCTTATATACATATATATAATATGTAGTCCTTAATTTGGGGGGTTTTGCTTCGTCTGTAACAACCCCTACCTCATCTATTACCTACATACTCAACGAGACATACGTTTCTCTAGTTACACATAACCTCAATAACTTTCAAATGTTATCCAATGAATTTATCATGAACAATGATATTTCATTGTATACATGTCTTGTTTATTTATCATGTATATAAAGTAGGTTAAGTGGATATTAAGTTATGTGTTAATGTGACCTCTTAAATAGGTATGACCAATGATAGATAGATATATATATATAACTCCTTCCCTTTCCAACATATAACTATATATCTATATGTCACTATATGAATATATATATCCATATTATACAAGAAACTAAAGGTATAATTCATAATAATACTTTATGGTGATATCTTTACTCTTAAGTTATACTCTCCTTTCTTAATACTTGTTTGGTACTTAGTCCCTCCACTAGGATCTCAAGATATCCTTATTCTAAGGTTAGCTTAGAATTTTCTAAGTGAACCTTAGCGCACATTAATGTCCATTTAAGTGTTCATGGCACTGGGATGATCGTCAGTTATCAACTCATGGTTAACTCATCGTTCAACATCTCTCTTGGTGAACTTAAATGCTCGTCATTTTAGTCGCATCATTTTAGGTTTTACGACTTATAACTTACAACTGAGGAACGATATTTTCAAGGTCTACTGGTGGGGCCTTGGCCTTGAGCTCCTCACCAAGACCTTATACAAATTATCATATATTTACACAATAATAGGATAAAAATAAAGGGATATCACACACTTGCTTCTTCGAAAAGCATCAGAAAAGATTCATCAGTGCACATTACCAAGGTACAAAATTATTTCTCGTTATCTCACAACTAAAAGGATCACCCGTGTCATTTCACATATCAAGAATCATCTAGAATTATCTCCTGTGGCCGATTTGGCCCAAATTCTAGATCTCGTAGAGGAACAAACTCAAGGTCTCTTAGAGGGATTTGGGAAGATCATAAAGGAAAGCGTCGAAGCCTTGGCTTCTTCAAGCAGTTCTTCTGCAAGTACCTCCCAATCTCTTGCTTCAACGGGATTCTTCATCTCAGAAATCCCTATTACGGGACAAGAGAGAGATTTTGCAACAGTCGATAAATTAGTTATCGACTCGGAGTTCTCACGGTGGTTGGGAAGGGCAGATCTAGGAAGAGTCTTCTTCTAAAAAGAATCTTCAACTATGATAAGGTGCAGAATCTTCATAGTTTCTGTCTTGTAAAAGTCTCGGGAAAGAACTCTTTAAGCAGATAGCCATCCAAACAAACGTACATGATCTGGAATATAATAGGAACCCAGAAGGTGTAAAAATATGGGTGAATCAGACTATGGAGGCAAAGATATTTTCCATGTTCTTAGACGATGTGTGGGGAGGTGTGGGGGAGAAGGTACAAAATTGTTGGAAGAATTGGGTGTTCTCTGGCTAACCAACCACTCGACCTCCAAATTTATTGTGAGTTCGAGGGATGACAGAGCATTGCGAGATATGGGGGTTAATGGAGAGAGATCCACACTAAAAATGGTGGATCTGGGCAACTTTATTGCTTATTTAATGTAGCCCAAGACATGTGGCAATTTTATAAAAAATAAATAAATTATTTTTATTTAATTTTAAATTCTGAAAATAAAAAACACTCTAGCAGAGGATTATGTCCCATCTAAATTGTATTAAACCAATTAAAAAATCAAAATTTTGTATTTTAAAAATTAATAAAATTATTTTCATTTTTCAAAATATTAAGTTTAATATTGAAATTATGAAGAACATTATGAAACTTCGTAAAAAATTGGGTTTTGAAAACCAAACTAATGTAAGTCAAAAGAGTTTTACTTTCCAATGGAAAGTATATCCCTGCCTTGGCAGGGAATAATAATAAAACTAGCATTTGCCCCTTGAGGGACAAAAATGAACGTCGGTAGGAAAAGAGGAAAGTTAGAAGGAACAAAAACATAGGCACGGGCAGCGAAGGATACTGGTAGGAAAAGAGAAAAGTTTGTTTTCATTGACAAAGAAGAATAGATGAACAGCAAAAAGCGTTGGTTCACCACTATATAGCCTTGGAAGAGTTTGTTATCTGGTGAAATTGCAAAAATGAGAATAGTAGGCAAAGTTTTCATTTGAGTGTTGTACATATGAGAAGATACAAATGATATTTACAATTAAAATTAGATGGACACTTCTAAATGTTGGTTGTGGAGCCTGATCTTCCAGTCTCATAGATGATGTTGTTTCAGCCGGGTTGTCCCCCAGGTTTGGTTATGATCTCAGCACGAGCCCCAGGGGGTCCGGCGGGGGCAGCGCCCCCAAGAAAGGGGCTTCAGGGGCTACGCTCCCAAAGGAAATTTTTGGGTTGTTTCGCCAACATATTACGGGCCCATGGTTTTGGGTAAGCCGTGGTATTTTCCCTTTGTATTTCCCCTTTATAAGAAAGACATTGTAATACGGCTAGGGTTGATGTATTAGGTATTATGCATTGTAAAGATCTCTGAGATCGTGAAGAGAGACTGTGAGACATTAAAGAGGAAGTGCAGCGGATGTGCTGTAGGTGGTATCCCTTCATTTGCTGGATTGTATAATAATAAGGACTGGAAATTTCAGTGTGGACGTAGCCCATCTTGGGTGAACCACGACATATTGGTGTCTCTCTTGTAATGTGTCTATGTGATTATATTTGCATTTCTGTTTATTGTTATTGCTCTACGATCCTATTTTTCTAACACTAAATTGGAAATATAGTATGCCCATGCAGTAGCTTCTTTAGTTATGATATTATATTCGTCAGGATTTAATAGTTTTAGAGACACTTCATGATAAGACAGTTATGTTTCTATATTTGCAACTTCTGTTGGTGCAGCCTTGTAGGTATCCTCAAGGAAAATGAGATGTGTAGATGTTTGCCTCACATGGAAGTCGATGTCTTCTTCTGTTAGAGCATCAATTTTCTTGATGTAGTCCAGGTTTGATTGCAACACTTCCTGGAGTTCTGCCATCTGTTGATCCTTGGGGGGGAGCTCATCGATATTGGCTGCCATAGGGAGATGACATTTACGGTGAACCTGATGGATTTCCTCATAGAAGTTTGTTCATTTTTCAAGAGTTTTATCAATCTCGGCATTTAGTCAATTAGTGGCTTTCCTGCAAAATTCAAGGAGTGCAATATCCAGCTTCAGGGTCGCTAGTGTTTTTTTAGGGAGGTGAGGAGGAAATGCTGGGTTATTTTCTCTCCAAGTTAACTATTTGTTAAGCTTGTTTCTAGTAGGAATCAAATGTTGATGCATTGCTATTGAGCTTGCAACAATTTCCTGCATCCTTGCCATGAATTGTTTGATATTGTAGATTTGTTGAAAGAGTGTTTTTTGACAGTTTGAGACTTGCTCTTGAAGCTTGCATGCTTGTGCCCAGAACGGTTCCATGAGTGATTCCTTATCTCTCAACAACTTATCTAATTGAGTCTTCAATTCATTGGCCTTGTTGTTCGCCACTGATGCACATGTTTCAAAGTCTATAAGATTTGCTTGAAAATCATTTGTCTCCCCTTCCATTATCATTAACTGAACAGTCAATGCTTCCTTTCCTGTGTTAAGGTTGTTGTACGCAGCTAGTAAATTGTCTTTCTCAAATAATGTGGCCTGTAATTTTGTGTTTAACTCAATGGTCTCTCCACGTTCCTTTACCAAGGTGGCCTTGAGTTTCAACATTTTTTCTTTGTTTCGCTCAATAGAGGTAAGCAGCTTGTCGACATTGTCGGCACTTGCTTGTACAACTGCGACATTCATGGAGGCTGTGAATTTGGGGTCCTATTGGGTGCCTTCTACCAGTGTGTTTTCTGTGACAGTGACAATATCTGGTTGAGCGGTCATTTTCATTCTTTTTTCTGACCGTCGTGTTATGGCCTTTCTCTTTGAATAAAAAAAAACATGTCCAATCGGGCCACGGTATGTTCTTTGGATGGGGTAAACGGCATAAGCTCAAGCTCTGGAAATGGCAAGTGGCGTCTA
This sequence comes from Larix kaempferi, assembly GCA_027924585.1. Taxonomy (NCBI): domain Eukaryota; kingdom Viridiplantae; phylum Streptophyta; class Pinopsida; order Pinales; family Pinaceae; genus Larix; species Larix kaempferi. Next base: position 20,941,320 of record BSBM01000643.1, read on the forward strand.
GTTAGTGGGCTTAGCACGTTTGTGTCCATGGGTTATGGACTATTGACTTGTGGACTTGTTGGCTCCTTGTGCATAGCTGGTTGGATCTTTTCTTACGCTTCTTTGCTAATCTGTTCTTCCAGAGCTTCATTTTCTTTAGTTTCTATTGCACGATGGGCTTCTTTGTTTTGCAATTTTTCCATTTCCTCTCTTTGATGTTGTTCGATTGCTAATCTTTCTGCTTCCTCTTTATCTTGTTTTTCTTGTACCCTTTTGGCCTGTTCACTTTGGCTATGTATTTCTGCTTCCTCTTTCTTTTGTTGCTCTGTTGATTCTTCCATTTGTATATGTATTTTTGCTTCCTTTTCCTGGGTTGTAATTTTGATAGAAGTAGGTGCATGGTTGCCCTTTATTTTTTTGTGCAACTCTTTCGCATTGTTGACCCTTTTATATATTTTCTCATCTGCCAGGAAATGATCTGAGTATTCAAAAGTGATTTTGTAAGAAGCACAACGTTTAGGCACTTTACCTTTGTTGTCGTTTCTTACAAAAACTATAGTCCCGAAGTGAAAAGATTCCAAGTCGAAAACGAAGGCTTCAACAGCTCTAATTTTTTGGAACTTGTATGCACCAATGTTGAATGGTAGAGGTGGGTAAGATGCTTTTTTTTAGATGGAGAAAGTCACCAATTCCATTGACGAAGACTTGTCTTATGGCTTCTTTATGCACAATGAAATCTGTATCATACTTGGGAAGTAGATAAGGAGGTTTAGTGCCCCCATACATCCTTATGTATGTGCCTTCTAATGAGAAGTAGTAGTCGCCATACTCACCTATTCCAACCAAGGCATTGTCTGACAAACAATTTGGTTCTTTATTGAAGACAAACCAATAAAGGGGCATGATTAGTTCTTCGCATAGTATCTTCGAATACCCTTGATATCGATGAGCCCAAGTTATTTGGTATGCTACATGAAGGGGAGTCTCAGTCCGTTGCCAAGTACATCCCAACTTACGGAAAGGATTCTTGACTAATATACAATCAATGAGGTAAGAAGACATGAAAAATTCTGCTTTCTGTTGTGAAAGGCCGGTTCGAGATGTAGCAATGTTGGACGCCATACTATCTTATATTATATCTTCCCAATTGAAGACTGTACCATGTGTGGCAACGTGGTAGATCAATGGAACCCAACTGAGTTTATAGTTGTTTCTGTTTGGTAGGCCGAAGATTCTGTTCAACATTAGGACTATGATTCGATAGGGGGTCCTTAAGTGTTGGATGTCATATACCCCGCTACCTTTGGGTCTTAGTTGCTTTTCTGGTACCATCATCTTCTTTGCACATTCAAAATTATCTATATTGGCATGCCTTACCCAATCATCAGTAAGCATAACTTTGGAGGAAGGCAGCTTGTATGCGGCTGAAAGGTGTCCTGGTTGAAAGGAGGCGAGTCCTTCTCCATTGGCATTTGAAATGATCTTGGTGGTTGTATCTACATGGGGAAGAATCCACCCAATCACCTCTGACCAAGGAAACTATTATGGCCGGGTTGTTTCCTTGTGAAGGGCAGACCTCTTGATGTTTTGGTAAACCATTGATTCCTCGAGGTTTGCATTTGGTATTTTTCCATCTCTAATAGTTGTGTACAGGTCACCCAATTTGAATTCTAGAGTGACCCTTGTGATGGGTTTGGTGTCTTCAAACATTGTTTCAATTGGTATAATTGGAGTTGTTTCTACATTAGGCTCAATCTGCTTTCCCTTCTTCTTGCTGGATTTTTTAATCATACATGATGTGAAAACATAAAGGGTGAATAATGGGTTTTGCTGCATTGTATTGATGAACATTCATGTTGTTGAACAAACGATATGAAATCTTTATACCTTACACCTAAAATAATAATATTGTCTACAAAAAAATGTGATATGTATAACTGTTTTGTAATTGAATACTCCTTACATGTCTAGCCTCCCTTTCTTATAAAAGTATAAACTTCAAGTAGATATATTGCAATACAGCCCATATATTTACACCAACCAACATATGAACATCAACATACATACATACATACATACATATATATATATATATAACAATTCAGGAGATGAAAAATCTATAAGGATTGTGACATCCATATCAACATTTATCTCTATAAATGATTTCAAATATATTCTCTACCTTTGTGTGTGAATGAGATGGCCATATTCTTTTTTCTAAGTGAACATGGTAAGACATGAGTGTTAAAGTGAGTGAAATTTACATAAATTAATTATGAAAATGGTCAAGATTCACGATGGTTTGCACAAAACACTGGGCAATGACTTGATTGAGTTAGACCACACACTAGAATGATCAATATTCTTTGCCACAATTTGTTTAACAAAATTCTCCTTCTTCATATGAGAAAAACTTTCTAAAAGACCAATGCATTTGGAACATATTTGGATCAAATGAATAAATGTATCGTAAATAAAAATGGCTCACTAAAAGCAATGGGTAAGATCGAGTCTTTTCCAATTACAGCATTACATTACAGCATAGCTGCTGAACGCAATAAAGGAAAAGATTACATAAGGTAGCATATTGAAGTATATATATTGGGACATTTTATATTTGTTGGAAAAAAGACTTACACATGATGAAATGTTGTATTGTGTTTGCCTTTGAAAAATGGTATGACAGCACATTGAAGTAAATAAGGTAAAGTACTACAACAAAAATGTATACATGAAATTAAATATCCAAGAAGGCAATGTTTCTTTGTATTTGCTTGTATCCTGTAGGAAAATATTCAATGACAATAGCAATAGGAATACAAGATCTAAAGAAAAATATACAAGTTGTATTGGTTTAAAGGAGAAGGTAGTAAAGTAATAGCTATGGCAAGTATAGGTGCTAAGGAGCAGGAATGTAAGTATATGGAATAGGTGGTTGCAAAGATTTTGAAGCAAGAAAGGTCTCCTCTTGTATCCTGCGTTGCACATAGGGGTTGTCTTGCATTCGAGAATATCTAGAAAATGAAAAAGGTGGAGATATGCGGAGGCCTGAAAAAGATTTAACTATGGATTTTGCAGTGAATGTAAGGCCTTGTCGGTCAATGTTGCCAATATCTATGGTTGCATTTTGTAGGGTCATCCCTTGTGCCTTATGGATTGTTAATCCCTGTGCCATTCAAAGTGGTACTTGCCTTCGTGAACCCCTTGTTATAGGACTGATGGGGACAAAATTTGGATTGGAAGAATCCCATGGGGGGGGCTTGTAGTGGAGAAATTGGATTACAACATAAGATGGCAAGGTAGGTGGTTGATCATTGGAGTTGTACACAATTGAAATAACTTTTCCAAGTGAGTTGTTAACAAGGCCTAATGAGACACATAAGTTGGCTATCAACATGACCTACTGACCAACTACTAGTAGAACCTTGAATGGAAGTTGCTCATCATCGATTGAGGTTTGAAGATGTTGTTTCTTTTGCTCTGCAAGGCAATGTGCAACGGGCATGTTAAGGAGTTTTAGCATTTGTTTGTTGTGCAATGCAACAAAGCTATTAGTTACGTACAAATGGGTGCATTGCTCAAATGTATTGTTCTCTTCTTGTGAAAGGGAGGAGTTTGTTCTTGACATGAGAAGGGTCCAATCTTCAAGAGTCGGTGTTGCATTTCGAAGATTGAGTAGGAGTTGACGAAAGGAAACTTGGGAAGGAGTGTTGCCTTGTTGTCGAAAGATGGTTGAAAGAGTGATAAAAGTATCAAAAGTACGCCAGAGAGCATTACCTCGTGACGTCCCAACATACATGGGGATGTCCTTTACAGGGGGAAACTGTCCAAAATCACCAAGGAAGATGATGGAGCAACCACCAAAGGGGGTAGTACGTTGGGAAGGAAAGGCTTGACGTAAACGGTCATCTATACGGGTTAACATTTTTGGGCCAACGAAACTCATTTCATCAATGATGATGTATCGGATATGGCGGAATTGTTCTTGGAAGCTTGAAAGGGAATGGCCTTCAAGAGGGTGCATCTCAACAATGGGTATGCGACAGACTATATTGTAAGTGCATCTATGTCAAAGGCAGCAATACCAGTTGGAGCAAGGAGGAGCAAGAGGGGAGGTTTGTCGCTAGAGGCATGTTGGAGTGCAGATTTAAGGCAAGAAATTAAGTAAGACTTTCTGGTTCCTGCAGTGCCTTGAATGACCATTTTTAGCGGGGGAGGGCTTGTAGCATTTGTGGAGTGTGCGACGACAAGATCAAAGGTCATGCGTTGTGTGGGATACAACGAGGCAGGAGAATAAGAAGATGAAGAAGTGTTTGGTTGTATTTGGGGGGACAATCGAGTGAGGTCAATGAATGATATAGTTGTTGCATGCATGTGTGAAGGAATATGGTTTTATGTCCAATTGTGTTCTTTTTCAAAGTCACGATGCCCAAGTATGTCAAGGTCATCGATGTAGAGGTTGTTTCCAGGGTGGAGTTGAGAAAGGAGTTCCCATTCATCCATGGTAGGGGGTAAGGGAAAGTGGTTTGGAGCAGAAGGAGAGGCATCAGACGTAGGTGTATTGGGGGCTTCTGGAAAACGATCAACATGCCATGCAGTGTATGTGTCTTTAATGCAAAGCCAATTAGAAGTTATGGCAAATGCTGTGGATCCAATGTCATCGGGGAGGGTGCGAAATGTTTTGTATAGGAGGAGCTCGCTCCAACAGAATGAAACAAAGGAATATGCAGTAAAGGGTGGAATGGTAGTGAAGTGAGGAAAGACATGGACAATTTTGGGAGGGTAGATTGGTTTCGATTGGGAGTGCTTTCTACGAGGAGAGAATGACCAAGAACGTGTAGCTTCAAGTAGGGTAAGGTGATCGAGTGCAGGGGGTCACTGCATGTATACAAAAATGAAGGTGGGTGTTGGCGGGGTGTCAGGAGAGTCATTGGAAACACATCGAAAAACGCTTTGGCTAACATTCAACGATACAAAGGAGTGACTACAAAGGGAAAGAGGGAGTTTTTGGAGCATGTGGCAAGTCTCTTGTGCACCAATGTCACGATATGCAACAGTTTCTGACAGGAATCGTCTAATTGGTTGAAGGATGGGGCTATCATTTAGAGTTGCATGTGCAAGACGAGAAAGAATTGCATGGTAGCTTTCTAATTTGGGCTCTGCCTTTGATGCATATTTTGAAATGTATTTGAGGACAAATATACATAAGACTATCAAAAGCAACCAAGTTATCAGACCAAATTCTTGTTTTCTGTTTCCTAGTCCAAATTCTTTAATGTCCACAAGGGTCATGATTCCAAGCAACAAAAATTGAAAGATCATCAAATCTCAATGTTGGGCTCTGCTAAGTGGATTGATCACTCAGGGATCATTATCAGGAACTAGGGTTCTATATTGCATATTTATGCAGTGTTAACTATATACACTTGAGAAGGGGGAAGTTTTAATGTCGAACAAAATCTCCACATTTGGGGAGATAGGTTAATGTAGAGATGGTCGATAACATTACATAGATAACAACAGAAATAAAATATGCTACTGCAAATATAGCCTAAAATAATTGCAAATCGAAGACAATCAATAATGCATGGCACCAAAACTAGCAATAATGATAGTACCATAGTGAGGGCAGACGAAAAGAAGTCATTTCAACCAAAATACTTGCATTTCAAAGGCAACTTCCAGATTAGCAAATATTTTACATGGGTTAAGCTTTATAAACCATTTGTTTCACAATTACTCACAACACATAGTGATGATGTTAAAAGACACAAATGAGAGATGCAATCTCAACATAATGAAATGCCATTTAAGACAACTCCTACGTTAATATCAACCACAAGATAAAATGATCCACGGGCCACATAACATTACACAAAACTACTAACTTTGACTTATAGATCACCATGCCAAGCTCAAACTTATAAGAAACCAGAATTTAATCTCTTAAACTAAGATTTAAAAAAAATTACAAATGTCTTATAATGGAAATGGACATTAAAAATCAATCATTATTAAATTGCATGGGTTTTCTATAATAAAAGTGTGATATTGCTATGAGAAAGTAACAATGAAATAGGTACATATTATGAAGTACCTCACTCAATAACTTTAGCCAACTTGTACCTCATTAGATATTGTAATTGTCAAGTAATGGATTAGCTTATACAAAAAAAGAGTAGTAAGGATCAACATTTTTTACTTAAGTGCTATTTGTAGCCAACATGGACACTTTAACGTTGCACTCCACCTGATTTTTTGCATTGATAGAGTTGTCTTTTTAGCTTATTTTGCAATCCCAATGAAATGTAATTATAACAAGTAGAAGATCTACTGCATGAGGGTTTAACCTTCTCTTGCTATTGATTTGCTTGATGTATATGCACTCATCCTTATAATTGTTTTTATCAGATTGATTGGGTTATTTCTTAGTTTTCATCCATTATTCAAAAACTAAAGCTAAAAGATATTCTTTTGTTTGCTTATGATATTGTAGGCAGATTACCTTCTTGTGATAGTTGTTATCCTTTTGAAACAGATATTTTTTGGGTGGCGGGTGTGGTGCCTACATATTGTATTCAACCTGGGCACTCTTACAGAATCAAACATGGATTGGGGCCCTTTTCTTCATCAAAAGGGGGTGTAAACGACCTTTTAAAATCAATTATGGGCATGAACAGCAATGTTAGAGCCCTAAACTTCAAATATGGGCACATGAGAAGGCCTCCTGCGCAGTTCTGGGAGAAATCTAGTAAGTTGGACGATGTAAACAGCAGAGAACAACCTCATATGCACCTGGGAAAATCGTTGCTCCCTATACCTATCTAATTTACCTTTCCATTAATAGATATGTTTTTATTTGTTTAGTTATGACTTCATTTACGAAAATACATAGTATGACCAGCCTTTATTTATACAATAAAATCTTAATTTTAAATAAAGTTTTGTTTTAACTATTTATACAATAAAACCTTAATTTTAAATAAAGTTTTGTTTTAACTGTTTGTACAAAGATGGAATATATATGGGATATTTTATATAATAATTATAAGGTAATGAATAGTAAACAGGTCAAGTAATGCCAATATTTTAAGCATACACTAGGGAATATTTAAGTAATGAATATTTTAAGCTAAAATAGTTGAGGTAAGCTCAAAGTATTATGAAACATGGTAAGCAGCATGCAAGTTAAGTTACAATTTGTAAGATGGACAGCAACATGCAACACAATTTTCGCTTGCCACTACATTAATTATCTGGAATAGCACTGATTTTGAGGTAATGTGGACAGCAACATGCAGCATGCAGCATGCAGCCTGTACCTTTCTAGTACAGATTGACATATTTTTGGGTTAGATGCCTTGCACATCCATGGGGTTGCAGTCCTTCTAAGCAATCATTTTACAACCATTCAAGCAGCACTGGGCTAGATGACGTGTGATAAGTTGCAGGTGTGAGGAAGGCATCTGATATCCTATATTCTTGTTGAAGAAAGTCGCCCTCACCTACAACCTGTTCTCATCCTTGGAGGAGGCTGCATATGCAGATAAGAAGGGCTTGAAGCGATTGCAGTCAAAGGGATATTTGTAGGTAGCCTGGAAGATAGGCTGCAACTACAATCTCAACGCCCATCCTAAGTGCCTCATTTCAGTGCTTTAATGAGGTCGGTGGCCTTGGTTGAAGTTCCTCTTTCGTTGATAAAACATTTCCACTATTATGCTCAGTGATAGACATGCTGGAGATGGGACTCTCCATGTCGAAAAGCATCCCATGACAAAACAAACACATTTCAGTTGTCACGATGAAGGAGCTTTGCGACTTCCCGCAATGGGAGACATTTTTTGGAGTTCTGTCAAACTCTAGACGGCATGGGAATCATTATCAAAACGAAGAGATATATATGGGAAACGATGGAAACCCTAGCAGGAGGGTCAAAGACAGCACCGAGTAAATTTAATTGCACAGGAAGCTTATGGGGAATGCTACAAATCAAAGACTTTATGATTGAATTTGAAGTCCCTCATTAAGAATATATTTTGCTCAGTTAAGAGAGATTTAGAGATAGTTGGTAACTGAGAGATTTAAAGACAGTTTCCAAAGATTGATTTACTTATCCAAAAGGTTTTTTTTTAATTTATGGGCAATAAAGGCAGCAGGGATACGCACAGTGCAGCAGACGCTAACTCTGGAGGCGGCGAGCATATTGAATCATGCCATAGCAAAAGCTTGTGGCCGCGGGCACGACAAAACAATTCCTCCACATGTTGCTACGATGTTTTTGGCAGCCCTTGGTAGCCATCTGCACCAGGCTTGCTAAGCTGTGACTTCAAAGTTTAGGGGTTGGTGCTGAATCCACCAACAATAGGAATGATGAGATTAGAAGACTGATAGAAATCCTTCTAAAGGTTAAGAAGAAGAGCAGAAGAAACCACGGACTCACCCAAGCCGAAATTCCGCAAGAGAGATGGGAAGAGGTAAATTGTGGGTTTTGGGTTTGGGTGAAATCGTGTTGAGAAGGTCAGCCGTTCCCGTGGCCAGGCAATCGATGAATTGTAAAATAATAATATCCCACAAAATGTGTTTGTGATCTTTGACGAAGCCATTGCTACAACTGATTCAAAAGAAGTTGTAGAGAATAGGACTAGGAAGAAAAATCAAGTCGAATACAGACCTTGTCGGATAAACTCCGGAATGGTGAAGCCCTGCGCATTAATCTGCTTCAGTGTTGTTGTCCATACTTTTTTTTGTTTTCAATTGTATTTACATCTTAGTTTCTTTTGGTTTCTATTTTATGGTGGATTTGTAGGATAAGGCGACTAGTATCAAGCCTTGTCGGGGCTCAGCAGCTTCTACAAAGGAAAGGTCGTATAAAGGAAAGAAAATTACCAAATCGACTTCGAAACAGCTCGCAATGTCAGAACCAACCAAAGACTTCGTCCCAGTGAGAGCTAGGAGGGGTCAAGCTACAGACAGACATAGCATTGCAAAAAGAGTAACTTCAATCTTCTAACATGACTTCATCGCCAGCTTGTGTAATGGTGGCGGTGCTCGGAATGAAAAGGCCATATCTGTTGGATTGTATTGTGAAGCAGCTGCTGAAGGGATAGGGCTAGTGCTTGAGAGAGTAGGTGTGGCTGTGCACTGGTACGAGAGGGACAAACACAACAGCACCATCCACAATGGCACCATCCACGTGGCAGCATTCCATTCGCTCTATGAGCGAAGAATCTAGCAGACGTGGATGATTATGCTTCTCGTTGGTGAAATGTCTACAACGTAAATATATATTTTAAAATATTAAAAGGCTTTGTAAAAATTTATACTGTGGAAGGTCAAATCTGTAAATTGAAATAAAAAAACTTTAAATTCCTTTCTTTACGTGCAACGTTGAGTCTTACGGGCTTACAGGCCATGATCCACAAACATCATTGTGTTTTGGAAAGTCACCTTGACCATGGATTACATATTTTGCTGTGGTTGTTGTCTGAGCAATCCTGTTGCCTACTCTCTTCTCATCTCGGCTGGAAAATTGATTATTAAATAAATGTTCGTTTGAATTTTTGGTTTTACCTCATCCACAGCTGCATATAAAAAGCCTCACGACTCTTATGTGCTTACCAGGCGTGACCAGGACGTGACAAGCGTAAACAGATATCTTTAAACCTACCTTTCTTCCCACGACTCATATTCATTTATTTATGTGTATAGCGCTGGTTATCTTGCAAGCTTTATTAACAATTCAACAGTATGAAAATGCTTATTTAGTTTAATTGTCAGGATTCTTTCTTCACCTGGCTGCCCATTAGAGTCGCTCGGCAGTTACACTAACCAAAGTCTACAAAAATCCTACCTAAAACGTGGGTTGCTAATGCAATTGACTTACAATTGTTGTCATTTCCTCATGTTCTATTATTTTCCATTTATATCATGGTTTTATGTTCTATGTTTTTTCATGTGATTCAGGTATGCTTATTTAAGGACTCAACATGTTATTTACAAGGAAATATTAAAACTGAATACTAAGACTAACAACCATTCCTCCCAACCACCCAAACTATATGCAATACACTCTATCTTGTATATATATTTATATTGCTCCATCGGACTATCTTACTCTACTATATATATTGATACTACAACTATTTCATTATTTTTTAATTTAATTAATTATTATAACATTAAATGCATGGGTTAATTACATCTATAGGTGTTTTTATCTTAGAATTTGGGGTGGACTAGCGTCTATGTTTTCCTAGATTGCATGAAGATGAGACAAGTGTACTATGCAATTGATTTTATGGTAGTCTTTCCAAATTCAAAATAAACAATAATTGGTAGCTGATGCATGGTCGATATACACCTACCACAATTTAAATTACTATGCTAATTTATTTTTCTATTATAACTTAAAAGCTCCATTGATCTGGTTTGGTTTGGGTCCAACTACATTTTACATTTAGTATCTCTGTCGTGTAACGTTCTGTTAGTTCAGTGAATTTTAACATGCCTTCCCAATATAGAATGGCACGAATCGAAATATGGGATTATTCTGTGAGCGTCCATACGTTGCTAAGATAGATGGTTGATGATAATTCGAATTCATAATTAGAGCGCACTCACCATTGTTGGAGGAAGATTGCATAAACTGACTACTCTATTTTCTAACAACCATCATATATGCCACAAGATATAAAGATACAAAATGTGTGGCCTAATTAAAGATACAAACTTCGTGAGTGTTGCTTTTGCGTTAATGATTGTTGCTCCAAGGTTTACTGTTGTAATCCATCATCAACGAGGAGATTTCATCGGATGTAACAATTTAAAAGAAAAGACTAACAAAGATCAAAATGATCTTAGAGATTTTTCTAATACAACTATAGTAAAAACTCTGCCGTGGGGTTTCTGAAGCTGTCAATGTTGTGAATCAGCTTTGGATTACAAAACAATTGCAGAGAGATCGAGGGTGGCAGCATAGCAGAAATAAGTTCATACCCAACACAACCCAATGTCACAACCACTTATTTATGCACCATGATCGGAGATATGATGAATTATATTTACTGAAAACTGTCATCATATAAGCGGCAACAACTAAATCATACGGTAACAATTAAATCAGAGAGTAGGGATTTAATTCGCCACCCAAAACAAAACAAATTGGTATATAAAGATCGTTTAGAATTTGAACCCGAAACCTCTAAATTAGGCGCTTTAAGTCTTGCGTTATGTATGTTTGTTAATCATTGAATGTGCAACCGAAGCATCTGCAATTCTGCATGCATGCAGCATCATCCTGGTAACCGAAGCATCTGCGATTCTGCATGCATGCAGCATCATCCTGGTAGAAATTTTGCACAAATAAATGTCTCGACCTTAGCTCAGTTGCAACAATCTTAGTGGATAATCACAAAGGGTACAAAGGGTATATTGATTGCCTTCTCATTCTTAAACTTGTATATATAGTTTCATATAGGACCAAAATCACCGGCTAATACTATGGGCCCATGAATACCATGGGACAACTAATGACCTAGTCAACAACTAACTCAACTAACTTAACCAACAACGACACATGAGATTACAACTCTTAACACACCCCCTTAATCTCAAGTGGGATGGTGTGGTCAGCAATATCAATGCCTAAGTGTTGCGTCTGAAACTCAATATCAAAGGTTTGGTAAACATATCAGCTAACTACTCCTTAGAGCCACAAAACATCAAACTAATCTCTCCATTATTGACTAACTCATGTATAAAGTGATAGCGAATGTCAATGTGTTTACTCTTCCTATGAAATACATTATGTTTAGACAACTGTATGGCAGAACTGTTGTCGCAATAGATGGTTGTTGGTTCTTTTTTTGTATGTCCCATGTCCTTCAAGAGTCTTCTCAGCCAAACTGCATGGCATGTTGTTGTAGTTGTTGCAATATATTTTGCTTCTGCTGAAGACATGCTCACAATGAGTTGTTTCTGAGAAGCCCAAGAAATAAGACTAGTACCAAAATGAAAAGCATAACCACGTGTGATTTTCCTATCATCAATACTACCTGCAAAATCACTGTCTGTGTACCCTGTGAAAGTACAGTCCTGTGAATGAGTGTACCAAAGTCCATAATCAATTGTACCTGCAACATATCTCAAAATTATTTTTCCAACTTTCCAGTGACAATCTTTGGGAGACTCCATAAATCTAGAAATAAGGTTGACAGCATACATCAAATCAGGTCCAGTAACAGTCAAATACATTAAACTGCCTACTAATCTTTTGTAAAGTGTAGAATTTATTGTTGGTCCTTCATCATTCTTGCTTAATTTGGTCCCTGTTGCAATGGGGGTTTCTACTGGTTTACATTTATCCATTTTGAATCTCTGCAGAATGTCATTAGCATACTTATGCTGACATATGAAGATCCCATTTTCACTTTGATCAACTTCCAAACCAAGAAAAAACTTCATAAGACCAATATCAGTCATCTCAAACTCCTTTTTCATGACTGTCTTAAACTCTTCTAGCACCAAATTTCCAGTATAGATCATATCATCAACATAAAGACAAACAAGTAAAATGTTACCTTGTTGATATGTTTTGACATATAGAGTATGTTCATTGCTGCTCCTATTGAATCCATTTTTGATGAGGTAAGAATCAATTCTGCTGTACCAAGCTCATGGAGCTTGTTTGAGACCATACAAGGACTTTTTCAGCTTACATAGCTTGTGTTATTGACCTTTGACAGCATAACCAGGTGGCTGATCTACATAGACTTCTTCTTCAAGTATGCCATTCAGAAAAGCATATTTTACATCCATTTGATAAACAGGCCACTGGTTTTGAGTTGCTATTGCAAGTACAACTCTGATGGTGTCCATCCTTGCTACTGGAGCAAAGGTTTCATCATAGTCTACACCATATTGCTGAGCAAAACCTCTTGCAACAAACCTTGCTTTGTACTTTTCTATCTCTGATTTTTCATTCAACTTGGTCTTATAGACCCATTTTAGACCAATGCAACTTTTATCTGATGGGAGGTCAACTAGATCCCATGTCTGATTCCTCTCAATAGAATCAATCTCTTCATTCATTGCTTGGACCCACTGTGGATCTTTTGTTTCTTCTTCAAAACATGTTGGCTGACATGAAAATAGAGCATACTATAGCTGCTCATCAATGACAGGAGTCTGTTCATATAACTCCCTTAAGATTCTGGTTCTCTGGTTCTGTAGTGGACTGTCTGCTGGTGTCCCTTCTTGTTGTTGTTGTTGCTGTACTTCAAGTCTGGGAATTCTGAGTTGTTTTGGTGGTACTGGACTGTCTGTCTCCTGAATGTCTGTTGTATCAATCCAGCATTTATCTTCAATAAATTTGACATCTCTGCTCACCACTACTTTCTTGGTGACAGGATTATACAGTTTATAGGCTTTTTGTTGTTCACTATAGCCTGTGAAAATACACCTTTAACTCGTCTTGTCTAACTTCTTCCTTAACTCACATGGTATGTGTGCGAATGCAACACATCCAAATATCCTGAGATGTGAGACACTAATCTAAGTGTGACTCCATGCTTCTTCAGGTATCTTGTCTTTGACACTTACTGTGGGAGACCTGTTCAGAATATATACTAAACATGCAACAACTTCTCCCCGATATTCATCTGATAACTTCTTGTATGACAACATACTTCGGGCCATGTTCATGATGGTCCGATTCTTCCCTTCTACAACTCCATTCTGTTGTGGAGTGTATCTGGTGGTGTACTGATGCTGGATTCCATGCTCCTTACAAAACTCTGCAAAATCATGAGAGACATACTCACCTCCATCGTCTGATCTGAGAATTCTGAGTGGTTTACCTAACTGCTTTTCAGTCAATGCTTTGAACTCTTTGAATCTGGAGAAAGCTTCTGACTTATTTCTGAGAAAGTAAATCTAGACTTTCATGCTATAATCATCAATAAATGTTAGGAATTACAGACTACCTCCTATAGACTGGGTTTGCATGGGTCCACATAGGTCTATGTGAACTAGTTCAAGATGTTCTTTGGCTCTAGATGTGGAAGTGGGGAAGTTGTCCCTTTGGTGTTTCCCTAAAATGCAGTCTTCACAAGAACTTGATTGTTCATTCATGACTAGTAATCCTTTGACCATGGATTGTTTTTACAGATGAGAGAGACTCTGAAAGGGTAGATGACCATACCTACAATGCCACAACCAGGTTGCGTCTTGATTGGAGATAGTATGAACATATGACTGTGACAGTATAGCACTCCTCAGGCTGAGTGGGAAAATTTTATTCTTGGTCATTTCTACTTTGGCTAGGAGTGTTCTACTAGGAGCTTTATCATAGACAACACAGTAGGAATCAATGAACCTAACATCATACTTATTCTGAATCAATTGACCCACACTGATCAGATTGACTTTGAGATTTGGAACATAGAATACATCATTTATGTACTTCTTCTCATTCTGTTTGGTAAGTATAGGAACAGTACCTTTACCTTGAGCTTAAACGAGATAGTGATCACCCAGTTTGATCTTTGAATTAACATATGGATCTAGATCATAGAATAATGATTTGTTACCTATCATATGATTGCTGCATCCACTGTCTAGAAACTACACATCTGATTGATTATCTTCTTGAGTCGCCTGGTATGACAGAAACATAACTTCTGACGAATGTTCTTCAACATTAGAGACATTTGCTCTGCCAGTGTTCTGATATGCTTGCTTCTTTCTGCAATCACGTTCATAGTGGCCATATTTCTTGCAGTAGTTACACTGGACATTGGACCTATTATTCCATCTCTTGCCTCCTATTCCTCTTTGATTCTGAGGGTTATGACTGTGCTCACAGTGATCTATGTGTTCATGGGCAGTTCTATCCTCTGTGGAATTAGAACTCCTTCCTCTTTTGCCTCGTCCTCTGCCTCCTCGACCTCGACCTCTATTGAAAGAAGTTTGAGTGTAAATGCATGAGATAGAGACTCGTCTTCCTCACTGAGTCTAGCTTTATGAGACAAAAGCGACCTTGTTAACTCTTCTAGGGTAAACGTTGACAGATCCTTAGATTCTTCTATGGCAGTAACCACCATAGAGAATTTCTTAGTGAGGCATCTAACTACCTTTTCAACAATAGCCTTCTACTCTAGGGCTTCGCCATAGGTTTGGAATTGCGTGACAATCCCAGAAACCCTAGTCATAAACTGATCGACAATCTTAGTGTCCTTCATCTTAAGACTTTCAAATTGGAGTCGAAGGGTTCGGAGTCTTACCGTTTTGACTCGATCCATACCTTTGTATGCATATTGGAGGAGATTCCATGCTTGATGTGCGATCATAGCTCCAGCGATCAACGGGAAAATGGACTCCTCAATGCAAATTTGGATCAACCACTTCGCAGTGAGATTTTGATCTCTACTTTCATCGAGGGCCTTCTTATTTGCGTTAGTCATCGCAGCAAGAGTAGCTGTCGTCAGTTCCGTGAACTCTTTTTTGACCATATCCCAACACTTGTTGAGCTATAGAAAGGTCTGCATCTTGATAGACCAGAATTCATAATTCTTGCCATTCAACATTGGACCTGAGATCGGCTTCATGTTCAGACTTTCCATGGAGTATGAAAATTGTTAAAATGACCGGCGCAAGCTTCTAACTGACACAGTGCGCCTTCGGGGTGCGCCAGACAAAATTTTATAGAGTAAAGGAAGATCGACGCAATTTTCCTTCTAGTAGGGTGAGCCACTGGCGCAGTTTGTCTTCATACAAGGTGCGCCACCGGCTCAGTTTGCTTTCATCCAAGGTGCACCACCGGCGCAGTTTGTCTTCAGGCAAGGTGCGCCACCGGTGCAATTTGTCTTCAGGAAGGGTGAGCCCGGCTCAGTTTGTCTTCAGGAAGGGTGTGCCAAGGTCTTTTCAGTGGGATTTTTGAGGATGCGACTTTGTCGGATCGGGGTGCGACTTCACCGGATCGTGGGCAATAAAAAAATAATTATGTGGCCCGAGTGTTCCGTCTTCATCCTGTGCTACAACTTCCAGTCATGTGTGTGTGCTCTCCAGCTTCTGAAACGATTACCCCAAAAACAAGGTTTAAGGATCAGGTCGTCAGCTCTAATACCATGATAAAGTTTGCAAGGACACAGAATAAGAGCGGAAACACAAAGGGCATATTGATTTCCTTATCATTATTAAACTTAGATATATATAGTTTCATATAGGACCAAAACCACCGGCTAATACTATGGGCCAGTGAATACCATGGGACGACTAATGACCTAGTCAACAACTAACTCAACTAACTTAACCAACAACGACACATGAGATTACAACTCTTAACATAGCACAACCACTTAAACTGTGGCTGGTTTATACTGACAGGTTACAAGTTAAATGTTATGAACAAGTTATCTGTTACTTATTATCCATGCTTGGTTGTATTCCGTGTGTTTTCTATGCGTCAGCTACATGTTACCTTCTTTACTTAAACTCGTTGGGTTGTCTTGCCTACCTATTATCCATGATGAGCTACCAATTATCTATGCATCGGCTACAAATCAATCTGGAAAGTACAATTGTCCCATTCTCCTTCAATCTAGAAAAAGCATAGATGGTAGTCCTCCCCAAATTCTAAGATATAAACACCTATAGATAATTATTATTTTTAGGATAATAATTTTTTTTAGGGTAACATGGTTAGGCAACCCAGGTTGACCAGTGTATCATGTAGCCCATGACGAATCAATGCCAAGAATAGAAAGGTTAAATCTATGCTAATTGATGGGAAAAGCTTGTCTAATTATATTATTTGTTCATAAAATGCACAAATAAGAAGACCAATGTGAAATCTTAACACTTATTTAAATCAATGACGAAAATAAAGTATTCTTACAAGTATTTACTTTGGAGCACAACCAACAAGTTCTCTACAAATAAATGATAAGGATCTTTTCTATAATCATATACAGGTCAAGCATAATGTAAGTGTGAATGTGAATCTGGGGATTAAATGAATCCAAAAAGACTTAGTAAGATTTAAAATCTAGAGGAATCCAACCATGAGGGAAAATACGTAAAGGGTTTTTTACAGGCCAATTTTTACGGCTTGCTAAAGGGTATTTTATTAATGATCAAAACCTTATGCATTCACTAAGGATAACTCGAAACTTACAAAATCACGAAGGATAGTAGGTCATTTGGACCAGAATTTAGTGGTTGGAAATTTCTAGCTTGATATTCGTATTAATAACACTCTGAAATTGAAATTTATAGGATCTTTATAAGATTGAATTTAAGACCAACCGATTAGTACTTATGGATTGTGTATGACAAGAAACATATATATAGCCAAAATCAAAGAGCTCATTACTTGGTAATGTGAACAACAATTCTATTACCAAAATTTATTATACAATATGATAACCTAAGGAAACAATAATGGTTTTCCGAAAGATTCAAAGGCTTAATCTCTTATATAGTTTGTCTACATGATTTTCTAACTCTTTTCATAACCCATGTGACACTCATTTCATGGTGGCTTCTCTTGCCTGGATTTGAACCATAGTAACATAATTCTAATACAAATTCACCATCAATTTAATTCACATATCAAAGATTTATCAAAGATTATTAATATATTGTCACAAATATATATTAGAGAATTAAACTTTATTAAAAATAAATAACACCAAATTCATGTAGTAGATACCCAACTCCACATAACTAAGGACCTGATAATTTCATTGACTATATCAATATTATACAGTTAACAATACATTAATCATACAGTATCTATACTACATGAAACGATACAAGAAAGTCCAATAAAACGTTTGTTATTTGTGAAGCTCCAATGACTCGTGGAGTGGAAGGATCACTCGAATACACCATCAATTTTTTTAATAACAATTTATTAGGAAGATGAAGGCTCTTTTACCACAAACATGCGAGTATAATGAAATGGATACGAGAATCCATTATTTGCATTATGGACAATACAATTTGATTTTTAGATTGTAAAAGCCATCATCACTATGACTAAAGGGATGTGTTAGGGTTGATCATAATCGTCAGATTTTGCATGCCTTAATAGACTAATGGCCATGGCCACTTTATATTCACAGGTTTTATAAATCATGCCTTCACTTTTAAATCCTGATCATTCCTCTATTCAAGTTTACGATCTACTATCTTAATATTATATTTGTTTACAATAGTACCTCTTCTCACCCTTTGCTGCGTAGTGTTTGATGTTATATATTTACCCTCAATTCTTATGGCACATCACATTTGATGTTATAAATTTACCCTAACATGTTGAGTCAAGTCATGATGAAACTATTAATGGGGAAGATTGCAAGTCATGATGAAACAATTAATGGGGAAGATTGCAATAAGAGGGCATCACCAAATCCCACGAAGATTATAAAACAATACCTAAAAGTAATGAAAGAACCATGATGTAAAGAAGACCACAACAATCAATTACAATTACAAGTAATCATGGATTTATTTACAATTATTTTGAATTCGAGTAAAAATTATTTATTTTAGGATGCACAATCAAGGAAGGAATGGGTCAAGGCAATGAATGTGGAATACAGGGTCAAGATAGTGCAGGAGGAATATGATTCTATATAAAAAAATGGAACAGGGAATCTTGTGGAACTTTGGACCTCGAGGCTTGAGAGAGGAGTCACACATAGCAACTTATTGCATCATGTTATAGGATTTATTACTAAATATTCAACCAGAATTGGGGTGTGGCATAAGAAAGGCACTTGCTCAGTTCAAATTCCAACACTTGTAAAAATATCTTATTTGTTTAATAGATCAAATATGTTAGGTGGTTTTGGCCCTTAAAGCCTTGAGTATTTGAACCATGCTCTAATACCAAATGTAACGACCTTAGTACACTATAACAAATTAAAGTCCTAATAAAATGCATATTTCTAGATAACAATTTGGTAAAAAAAATTATTCCATACACATCAATCAATTAATAATAGATGAAGAACGATAAGCACAAAGAGGAAAATCTTTGCTTACCTAATGGATGACCAGTTTACCAGTTTGCATGTAGCCCTTGTCCTTGCCCTGCTTGAGTTGTCACCTCCTTTGTCTGCAACAACAGTTAGAGGGATAACTCTCCACCCAACCAACCCCCAACCAAAAGGCTAAGGCTCTCAAGCCTTCAACAATTACCACTATGGCAAACTAGGTAATCCCTTAACACTATACTCTATTTCTCTTTCAATCTATGTTCCCCCTTTCCTCCTCCTTATTTCCCCTCTTCACAGGTGTCCACACCATAGACAAACATCATAACAAGAAATAAACCCCCTAAACAAACGGTCAAATTGGAGCCCCTACCTCTTGGTCTTACCCCTGTTTATTATAGAATTCCCATATTTTACCCAATTTCTTAATTATGCATGGGTGAGACACTTGTCACTCGTGCACTTAAATTAAATAACAAGTGCACATTTGTGCACATTTCCTTTTTATTTTGATATATTACTTTCTTTTACTATTTTTATACTTATAGTAATCCCTAAGGTTGGGGTGTTACATTTTGGGGATTGACTTATCATGTTTCCTTGAGGTTTTTAAGGACATGGAGAGTTTACTTCACCTAGCTCTTTGTTAGCTAAGGTTTTTTAAGGAGATGGGGGGTTGACTTCACTTCATTAATTAGATATTATGAGATGGAGGGTTGACGAAAGCAAAGAGGTGGAATAGTCTAGGGTGTATAGGGCCCGATTCAATCAAATCTTGAACTCTATAGACTATGTGTAGTTGTAGATTTTGCCATTCATCCATAGTAAAGGATTCATTGTTGGATGCAACCTACTCTTCACATTTTTCTCAATTACCACCTTTCTTGGATATTGATACCATTCTTGGACCACGTGGTTTGGAACTAGGTCAAATATGAACTTTCTTAGCCAATTGCTACTACTCCTTCCTTGTATCCTCAGCTTAAATATTTAAGCTCCTGTACAAACATTATTTTGGTTAGACACCATTATGTTGAAGTTGAACGATATATTGCAGCTTGTTGGCCTCTTATACAATCATTATTTTTGTTGGACAACATTTTGTTATAGGCCTATAGTATGTTTGTAATCCAACCAATTTGACCCTTCTAATGTATTGAATTAGATCATGTAAATGATGTAAATGTACTAGTATGGATTCCTAGTGTGGAGCTCAAGGCCAAGGCCTGACTAGTGAATGGATAGGTATGTATGATATAAATATCTCTATATGGACCATTTGGTTGGCTTGTCATTATGACGTAAAAGCTAGATAAATATTATGATAGAAAATGATAAAAATGTTCCAACATGGTTGTGTAAGGAGCACTAAAGAGGGCTATGATTCCACAAGAGGGGAAGAGGAAAGAGGGCCTATGGGAGAGTAATCCTATGTTGCAAATCGTCATCCTTATAACTCATCCAATTGCTGCCATGTGTCTTAAATGAACCTATTTTTACTTATTAAAATCCAATTATTGAATAGTGTGCGAGGTTGATGGGGAAAGTCTTCTCATGTAATTATGGAAGCATGGGATGAATATACTTTTATTACAAAGTGTAAGAGTACTTCGGCCTATGGTTAAAAGCTATGTTAGTTGTCTTGTCATCAATTATCTCATCCAAACTAGAGTTTATCCTTCATTTTCCAAGGGGGAATTATGCATGGGGAAGGAATAGGGGAAGCTCTATGTAGCTTCATGTTGTGGAAGCCATTGCTAATGACCATATGGGAAAAATAACTAGAAAAAAGCACTGCAAAGAGGAATTTGCAGGTGTTAGATTGAAGAGGATGGTTATAAGTGAACCTAGAAGCCATTAAGGATATGAACGATTCTACCTATCATTATTTTCCAGATTCTTGAGAAGATATGGTTTTGATTCTACATGGAGTTCTCTAAGGCATACAGTAGCTTGCACTCTTGTTGCACAGATTGGAAGTAGTGTAAGGGTTAGATTTCCTAAGGGAAATATAGAGCAGTGAATGGAAACACCTTCCTTGTGTTGTGTGGGGAAATGGAAGAGAGTGCCATGGCTTTGATGGCTGAGTGAGATATTGTAGTGCTCTAGGATGGGTATATTAGCTAAGCATGAGAGAAAATGGGATGGGTTGAAAAGAGAGTGCAGTATGTGGTTGTTTCCATCACCCCGGTGGATTCATAGCCCAACTTGGGGGTGGCGTCAACAGCTAATACCTACAGTTGGGTGAAATGTGGCCCTTACACAACTAGTTGCTTGGATCTCTTCATTTAAAAGATCAATATTCTTTGTATTTGGATGTGGAATGATTTGATTTTATTCCTATGATAAATATGTGTATTTATGCATGATGTATGTGTGGATAGAATTTTAAATTCTGTTTTGCTTTACATTCATGAATTTACTCGTGCATTAAATCTTATTTATGAATTCGTATTATGGGATATGGGGTGAAATTTATAAACTTGTAAATCATAAATACCGCCCTCTGTTGGTTGGATTGATGGATGGGGATGTTACGATATGGTATCAAAGATTTTGTTTGCAACACTAGGACAACATGGGTCGAATTTTAATTCTATAGCAAGAATTTCAGGTTGCATAGGAAGTGTTTGATAAAATATACATGAAAAAAATTGGGGAAGTGTTTAATTCTATAGCAGGAAGTGTTTGATAAAATATACAGTTTGCATACTAGCTATTTGATAAAATGTCTCCAATAAATCCATGGATTTAGTTATCAAATGGTGTTTTGACAAAGCAATGAGTTCGATCTAGTGGTTACCTGTCAAAAGGGTAGATTATCTAGGAAAATTTGGGAAAAAATTACAAAACTGGGAGGGGCAATAGTAAAAAATGCCAGTTCTATTATGTAACAAAGAAGTTTCCATAATGAAGGAAAAATTCTTGGTTTAATTTTGTATTTGGAACCTATGGTAGCTTCAAAATTTCATATAAAATGAAAATTAAAAATAAAAATAAAAAATTTGGAAAATTTGAGGTGGGCCCCACCCGTGCCATATGGATGAAAGTGTGATGTGGAAGAGCCATGTGGATAGGGGTGTGACATGGAACAAACACATCAGACAAGGTGCACATGTGGCATGGTCTAGGTGTTTTGTTGGCACCCAATTGGATACAACTAAATTAGGGTCTGCCGCCAATAGCCCAAATCGACCCAAGTAGTTTCCATTATCAGATCCCGACCATTTGCGCTAACAGACAAGATCAAAGGGTAACTGGGGGTACATGCGTGTGGATGACTTAGATTAATCGAGCATTTTTGCATGGTGAAATCAACACCATTCACACTAAAGGAAAATATCAAAGGTTAACCGAGGGTACATGCACATGAACAAAGATTTATCGAGCATGTTTGGGTGGTGCGATCATGATCATTCACGCATGAGAATATTATCGTACATTAACAGGAGGTACATGTGCATGAATGGTTGATATTTGATCATGCATGTTCCATCGTGTTATCGTGGCCATTTGCCCATGAAAATAAGATAATACCTTATCCCTTTGGGTACTTTTGTGAATGGCCCAGATTTTATCGAAAATCATGATTGACAGTCGAGATCAATTGCAATGTGTTGGATATAACTGACCCAGAGGTTTTCTATAAGAACCAGGTTCTTTGCGGTTTCCCCTTGGACCAACAAAACCCCTTCGCATCGACCCTTTCGGCAACAACCTGCTAGAAAGCTGAGGTCTCACCTGAGGTGTATCTATGGGGTACTGCGGAATCAGATTTCCACAGTAAGTGATGAGCTGCTTGGACGGACGTACTGCGCAGGACAACAGATGGTATGTGATGCGAGGTGAGACTACGCAGCGATGGGCAACACTGCGGTCTGCACCACTATGTTCTTCTACCGCAGGACTTCTACTGAAGCTGCGAACAATCCAACTCTATTCTGTACTTGGATTATCTTGAAAGCGCTTAAGGTACTGAAATGAATATCGCTCATCCATTCATTCAGACACTTAACTGTCTAGTCTTCTAACATTCATTCATTAACTCAAGAGATCATGATTCTAGCACAGTCGATTGATCTATTCCACTGTTATACATTCCTTTACTACGCGTAAGAAAATACTTAATGAATTGACTGATTTACTGCCTTCATACACAAGAATAAATGTTCACCATTCAACTATTTATGCGAAACTTAACATATCATTTCCATACTTCTCTTAATGGAAAATGCATATAAAATCTCTCTCATAACAGTATGCAAGGAAACATTTAGACATTCATTGACAGAAAACATAAGTAAGCATTCATTCATAAGCACAATCACACAACACGGGATTTAACATGGTTCACTCCCCTAGGTGGGAAGCTACGTCCACAAGAACGGTTGGTAATATATTTCTTTAGAAAGGGATGGGGACAACCGTTCTTAGTCTGCGCACTCAGCTGCAGACTCTCCTTCCTCTCAGATAGGTCTCTGCGCACATAGCTGCAGAGCCTTTACAATATCCTTAGCTCAGAGAGATTTCACAATTGTAACAGCAAAAACTAAGAGTGTAACTCCAAAATGTAACCCCATCCCATACAAAATTGTCTTCTTAAATAGATCATGCCCAAAGGTCATGTCTTTACAAAGTCGAAGACCTAAACCCAAAAACCCTTAGGGTTTACAAACTGCGTCGGTTTCCCTAAACCAGCTTGCTGGCATCTGGTAGCGTCTGCTTCATCGTGGCAGTTATCCACGTCTTCAATCCACCGCTATCAGCCTTCCTGTCGCACGCGTGCCAACGGGTCGCCTCCTCTAAATCATTTCTCTCTAACGATTTCGCCCACCAAGCGTGCTAAGACGTTGCTTTCCTCAACAAACTCGTGCATTGGCCGCCTGCCTGATTTGCTCATGCCCGCCACTTGGCACTTCTGGAGCATCTTTCCAAAAATAGACCATTACCAGTCCATCAGATACCTGCACCTAATACTTGTCCAGCACTCTGCTTTGCTAGCTCCACGTGTCCTGACTGCTTCGCAGCACTGCTTCCTCGCAGCACTGGTCTTCGCGGTGGTTCCAAAATTCTGATGCTACGCACAGCTTCGTAGCCTGATCAAAACTTGGATACTGCGCACATCTTCACAGCATCTTCAACACTTAGACAAAATTATCTTTCTGAGCTGCGCTCAGCTCAGCTTTTCCTGCTTATCACAAAAAGGTGTTTCCAAAACTTTGTCTCAACCTAGGCCCAACATGCCCCTAACACTTACATGTGGCTCGTCCCCGAGCCACTTGCTGCTTCAGTTGTCTCACTGTGCTCCGCAACCGGTGGAACTAATTTGGCCGTGAACTTGATATACACACCGAGAAACTGCTCCACTGCTTCTTTGGTATCCTGCTCAACTTGTTGAACTGTTTCGAGCAGCGTTAGAGTTATTTCTTCTCCAATCTATCCCTGTACCTGCTCCTGGTTGTCGCGCAGTTCCTTCGGCTTGTCCTCTATCTACTGCGACACTGCTGTAGCATCCTTCAGGAGTTGCTGTGACTCATTGTCCATCTCAGTCTCTTTCTCTCTTAATGTCTGGATTTTCTTTTCCAAGCCTGATACTTCCTTGTACCTAGACAGCCTCTCCCTGGGTGGTAAAGCCTTGAGCTCTGTGTCCAATTTGTCTAACACGGTCTGTTTTTCTTTTACCACGGTCTTTACCTATAGCAACCCCTGATCCTCTTCAAGGGCAGTGAATGCCTTGGAAACTTGCTCCAACAGATCTTGGCACTGAGTCTTGCCGCTCATTATGTTCTGCGCAGTGGTACTGACGGCTTGTTCTCTCAACTACTACTCAGTTAATGGTGTCTGCTCATTCAGTTTCTTTTGCAGTGCAGCGAGATTGGCCTCATGGAGGATCTCCTTATCCTGCATCTCCATTTTCAAAGATCTTACTTTGTCGTCGATCTAAAACCGTGTCTGCAGGATCATCCTGGAGTTCTATACCTTCAATATCCATGGCGACAGTAGATATGGTATTCTCCAAAGTTTTTCGGCGGTCCTGTTCATCACGGAGCTGCATGTCTGCGCGCACCTCAAGCTGTCTGTTTGCTACGGTGAGCTCTGCTTGTGACTTCATCGATTCCACCATCCGTTCATGCGTCTCCTCAATGATCTGCGTGTGGATGAAGTGCAATCCTAGTAAGGGGATTTTTGCCAAGTCGAGTTCTACCCGCTCGACTCCCTTTGTGTCCAAGACCAACTACTCTGTCATTGGCAGTGCTATAGCCAATGGGTCCACATGGAAAATTCTAGTCTTCGAAAGCAGCGTTATTGCTAACTGCGGGGGTTCTTGCTACGAGGTCCCTACCGACCTCCCTTCAACTCATGTTTCACGTGGTAGGGTTAGGCTTTTCTGGACATCGTCCATTTTCTTCATCAGGCCTTGCATTGCGAGCCGCATCTTCTGCAAGTCATCCTGGATGGCCATATCCTTTTTATCTTTTTCCGCCATGAGCTCCTTCATCTGTTCTGAGACTGTTTCGGCTATCATCTCGTAGTCATCATCATTCAGGACTACCTCAGATTGAGTCTTCGTGGCCTTCATCTTCTTCGTTGCCTTCGGGTTCTGCGGAGTCTTTGGCTCTTTCTGCTTTCTCGTTTCTTCAACAATCGGGCATGCAAGCGAGATTGGCTTGTCCTCTTCAGAGTCTATCTCAACATCCATGACTTCCACATGGAAGTTGGTCGGCCAATCCTTCATGAGGGCTTCAATGTCGTCCTCATACATGTGGTAGCTACCTGGGTACCATTCTGGCTTCTTCATTCTTACTTTAGGTGAAATGAAGATACATCGCATGTCTGTGCTGAAGTCAAGAACGCGAATGTACTTCAACGTTATCTGCTTTGTGATGCGGGGTGTCCGGGTAATGGCATCACGCAGCTGAGTGTAATATTGATAGAACACCTCAGCAGTTGCATGTTGTCGCTCTGCAATGACATTTGCCCAGAGGTTGGCATACCAGAATCCTCTGGGGTCATTGGTTTCTATATTGACACCCACATAGTCCCTTGGCTCCTTCCATCCGCAAAAGGCAATGAGGATGATCACCCATGTGAAGTGGAACTGTCCGTCGTTTACCTGGGTATCGTTGAGCTCATCCAAGAACTCATTCAGAAGATATTGACACCAGTTGAACTCGGTGCCTTAAGCCGCTGCGGCGCCAAGTAACATTGCGCCCGCAGGCACCTCCGTAGGTCTAGCTGTTCTGAGGACTTTTGCTGCGAGTAGCTGCGTGATAAACTTTGTTGCTCTGTCCTCAATTTCTTCGGTGGGGAAACCTCTCTTCCCCTTCACCAATGCATGGCTTTTCTTCATTTTCTCAACATCTTCTTTTTCCTTGCTCTTCCTTTGGAAGAACTGCTTGGGATCCTTACCGCGCTTGTTGAGACCTATTATGCGGTGGATCAAGGAAATGTTGACATCAATGTTTTTGTCTAGCCACAGGTATCCTTGGTGGATTCGCGCCATCAGTGTGCGAACCACGGCATTAACCTCCGGTCAGCGATCAAAATGTGGTAGTCTGAGGAGGTTCAGCAATCCTGACTGAACTACTGGTGTCAGCCAGCTTTTGGAAACCAAGTTAAGCGAGCCCTTGGCATCTTTCTGCCAGCACATGTACTGGTCATGCTGGAATTGTGGGTATTTAGGCGCGTGGGGCTCTTCCTTTTGCACGCCTAGGAGGTCAAAATCTTCCCACTTGCAGTCTGGGATCTTTCCAAGAAGGTTCTTGGCAACGTCTACATGCTTTGAGATCGTTGATAATGGGATCTCATACTTAACATTTTTTCCCAATTTAAAGGGGCGTCCAACACCCGTGGTGATATATACTCTTGTGTGAGTTTCAGTGGTTCTTTCTGAAAGACTGGTGATTTTTGTGCCGACGAGCCCATCTTTATGATCTTGCTTCGAGGTGTAGTTACGTCTTTTCCTTTATCTTTCCCTTTTTCCTGCATGACTGGGTTATGACGAGGTGATCTTCTGGATGCTTGACCTGGCTCGATTACAACCTTCTTGGTAGGGGTTTTCATTAACTCTATAATTCCCCCGTACTGAAAGACTCCAAGTGTTTCTTCAATGGTCAGTTCTTCTTCTCTATAATGGGTGTCAGACATTCGCTGGTTAGCTAACGGCTATGATAATCAGATGATAGAAGGATATTAGCTCCGGGAATGATCGCAAGAAAATTCTAAGTGCTGAGTAACGCCCGTGAGTCCTATAGCGGTGTTATTTATAAGCGCAGCTGGGTCCTCCCCGCGCCTCCCAACGGCTATATCAGCATTTAATGAGGTGCTCGTTGGCCAGTTTGAATGGATCCTTCCATCTCTTCCGTTGTCAGCGTGCTCAGAACGGCTATCTTTCCTTTAAATGCTCGAGCAGTTCGTTGCAACAGTCACATAACGACTATTTTTCTCCAACGACAGTGTAACGGCTATTTTTTTGAGTGCTGCGCGGCAAGCCATCTGCGATCCTGCGTAGTTACTTCATAGTGCCCAAAATTTTCAACTTCACAGTTCCTTTTTTTTTGCGTAGCTTCAGCAGTACTGCGTGGTACACACATTGTTCTACTTAACATACATGTACAGATTCTTTGCCATTTCCAGTGTCCATTCTCAACTATACCTAACACTTGGAAATCTCTCTCTTCTTATCATTCAGGATGTTGCGAAGAAGGGTTGTCACGATACAGCTTTAGCCTGCTTCCATTTATCAAAGTGGGTAAAGTATCGCCAGCTAAATTGGCTAACTGGACTACACCAGTATTAGTAACATGTATTACAGTATATGGAGAAAGCCAATGCATCTTAAATTTACCAGGAAATTTCATGAATTTACTGTCATGCAGGAGGACTAGGTCACCTACCTGAAAGCACTTGTTCTTTATATGGCGATCATGCCAAGCTTTCTCGCGGTCTTTCTGAACTTGTTGGTGGAAGCCAACAATGAATCGATCTTCCTCCAACCCAACAAGGTGTAGTAGTCTTTCCTCTAATGCTGCACGGTCTGCCATCCCTATGAACGCAGCAATCCTCAAACTAGGGACAATGTACTCCATTGGCATTATAGCTTCTTGCCCATAAGCCAACTGAAAAGGTGTATGTCCTGTTAATTTCTTATAGGTTGTCCTATATGCCCATAATACAAAAGATACGCGCAGATCCCAATCATCTCGATTCACATTGCAAACCTTAGTCAGTGCGTTCTCCATAATTTTATTGAAAGCCTCTACAGTGCCATTCGCCTGCGGATGATATGGAGTACTGTGCTGATGACGAATCTGGAATTCCTCTATAAGTGCCTCAATAGTCTTGTTCAAGAAATGAGTACCTTGGTCACTCATCAAAATATTTGGACAGCCAAATCTTGATAATATTTCTTCAAAGATGAACTGCACAGCAGTACTGGCGCTGCAGTCCTTGGCTGGTTTTGCTTCTGCCCATCTGGTGAGGTAATCAGTAGCAGTGATAATATACCTCGCGCTAGTTTGCTTCCCTGGTGGGTTTATAGGACCCATAAAATCAATTGCCCACTTCTCAAATGCCTGCAAGGTCAACTATGGATTTAATGGCATTTCATCTCTCCGTGAAGGTCTACCTGTCCTTTGACAGACATCACAGTTCCGACAGTATTCTTTGGAATCTCTGTGGGTGGTGGGCCACCATAGCCCTGCGCGTAATATCTTCTACGCAGTGGCTCTTCCTGCATAGTGACCTCCCGCGACCCTTGAATGCACGTCGGCTAGAATCAATGGTTTGTCATGATCCAGTACGCATCTGCGTAGGACTTCATCCGGCACGAGTTTGTATAACTGGCCTGCAATTATAGTGAAGTCCGTGGTGCGCACCACTAGCTGCTTCTTCTATTGGACAGATAATTCTTGCGGTACTAGCCCTGTTGTTAAAAAATTAATGATATCCTTATAGTAGTCATCAGCAACCTGTATACTAAATAACTGCGCATCAAGCAGACTGTCTTCAATATTCGTCGGCTCTTCTCCTGACTCAATCCTTGACAGATGATCAGGTCCCAAGTTCAGTCTACCTAGCTTAACAACAATCTCAAAATCATACTCCTGGAACAGCAGTAACCATCTGCATATACGCCCCCCTAACACTGGCTTATTGACCAGATATTTCAATGCAGAATGGTCAGTGAACATCAAGAAGTGCGCACCAAGCAAGTAATGCCTGAATTTATGTAGGGCATATACCATTGCAAGGCCTTCCCTCTCAGTAGTGGTATAGTTCTTCTCTGATGTGGAGAGCTTCCTGCTCGAAAATGCAATGGGGTAGTCAATACCTCCTTCCCACTGTTGAGCTAATACAATTCCCAGTGCAATGCATGATGCATCGACATGGACATGAAATGGTTTTGACCAATCTGGAAATACTAGAATTGGCGCAATCACCATCTTCTCTTTTAATGTATTAAACCCTTGTTCGCATTCCGCGTTCCAAATGAACGGTGCGTTTTTCTTTAGCAGCTTTTCCATTGCTACGGTTATCTGCGTGTAACCTTTTATAAATTTTCTGTAGCACCCAGTATGACCTAAGGTAGAGCGCAACATTTTGACTGAAGTTGGTGTAGGCAAATTGACAATGATGGCAATCTTCGCAGGGTCCACCATCAATCCCTGCTTGCAAACAATATGTCCCAGTAAAATTCCATAGGGCACACAGAAGATGCACTTCTTCAAATTCAATGATATTTGATGCTGGTGGCACTTGTCAAGCATCATCCTCAGGTTTGCGCAATGGTTCTTCAGCAAACTAAAGACAGTCCAGTCATCAAAATATGCTTCCAGAAACTTATGCATGAAATATTTGAACGCCACGACGACAACTCTGGAGAAGATGGCAGTCGCGTTCTTCAGACCAAACAGCATGACTTTATACTAGAACGACCCCCATTCTGTAGAAAATATCGTCTTATGCCTGTCTGCGGGATCAATCCTGATCTGATGATAACCGGAGAAACCATTAGTAAAGGAATAGGCCTCATTCCCTCCAACATTATCAAGTACTTCATCTGTGAAAGGAGTAGGGAATGGGTCATGCATGGAAGCATCGTTCAATTTCCTGAGATCAACACAAATCCTAATCTCACCCTTCGTTTTCTTATCTTGAACAACCATGGGACTAATCCATTCTGATTCCTCAACAGGTTCAATGATTCCTGCTTCAAGCATTTTATCCAGCTCTGCACGTACTCTTTCTTTGTAGCGTGGGTTTACTCTGTACGGTCTCTGCTTCACAGGTTTTGCACCTGGATTCAAAGGTATTTTCATAACTCCTAGGTCTCCCAAAATTCCTTTCATTTCTGTGAATTTTGTTGGAAACAGCTCCTGATACTCACGCAGGGTGTCTGCGATCTCTGAAACAGTCTAATCATCCCAATAATCTCCAATTGCTGCAAACTTTGGTTCTTCTTTTGTGCCAATATTCACCTTCTGTGTTTTTATTGGTCTGCTCATGTCTGGGGTTTCTAACGGAGGCCCTTCTACGTCACACGCACCCTCTAACTCTGGTATGTTTATATTGCGCGGATCGTCATCATCGTCTTCGTCTTCATCATCAATGTCTTCAGCTACATTGTAACACTCAATAAGGTGTTCTTCATGTTCCTTCCATTATGAGTGTAGGTGCGCGGGAACATGATCTAGCCCGAAAAATTCCTGCAATGTCATATTTTTGTGAGGACAGTCTTCCCTAAATATGCGTTCCTTAATTATTTGCAGTGCCTCATGGATCAGCGGATCCTCGTCCTCAAAGCTGAAGTCCTTCTGGAAGTTAGCAGTTAACATCTCCCAATTTGTGGTTTCTCTGCGCAACTCCAGGTCTAGGTACCATTTCTTTGGAATGTCATCATCCAGTGTATGTACAAAGAGATGCACCCATTCTGTGTGTGGCCTTTCTGCCCATGCCTATGAACAAACTTCAATGTGTTGACTAGGGTCTGTCTGTCCATTAAACTTCTCAAAATGTAAGGTAGCCTTTTCAGCAAACCGAATCTGCATCTTAATTCTGCATTGATCCCAAGTGGTCAATGTCTG
Source organism: Larix kaempferi (assembly GCA_027924585.1). Classification (NCBI taxonomy): domain Eukaryota; kingdom Viridiplantae; phylum Streptophyta; class Pinopsida; order Pinales; family Pinaceae; genus Larix; species Larix kaempferi. Next base: position 20,972,386 of record BSBM01000643.1, read on the forward strand.
CTTGTGCCAATTCCACCATCTGGTGGGTGTGTTGCGTAGTGCCATATCTAATGTTGGTATTCTGTGCTCGTCTACAATAGCTGCAGTGTATTCTTGGATGAAAGTATAAACATTAGCAGAACCATCATATGTGGGAATAGGGCTTACCTCCTTCCCGATCCAGCGCAGTGATTTCGTAACCTGCGCGCACCTTCTTGCTAATACTTCATGCATTCGGCTTTGCCAATTTTCGAGCCCTGCCTCCGAATCAAAAATGCAGGAGCTGTCACATTTCCAACGGAGTGTGCCATCTGTAGTAGCATTAATGTAATCTTCCTAGTTCGCTGTGAGCTGGTATAATCTGTCCAAGTCTTGAGCCTTGGATTCCTCCTGAATCAGCTCGCTGTATTTGTCACCATCTGCAGGATCCAACGGTGCGATGACCCTAAGATGCTTTCCTTCAAATATCATCTTCTTTGATTTTAAGTCTATGATAGCCAAGTTGTCCATAGCCCAGTCGATTCCTAGTAGTGCAAGAAAAGGCTGACTATCATCCACAATCTCGATAACTTCAAAGTCGGTATGACTTTGGACTCCATCAATGTCAACTATCATGTCAGCTAAGCGGCCAAAAGGTATGACTTTCTCTTGGTTATCCATTCTCAACTGGATAGGTAACCATGACAACTTTGGTCGACCCATCTGCTGCCATGTCTGCTTAGTTAAGACATTTACTTCTGATCCCAGATCAATGATGACTTCATCCATTTCAAAATCTTCGATTTGCGCGGTAAGTCTCATTTCTCGGCCCGTTCTTTTATGTTTCTTTATGTGATGAACTGCACTATCAGAAGCCTCTGTTTCGGTCTGTGGCTCATACTGGTTTATGAGCTTTTGCAGCTCTACAATGGCATTTTCACTTTTCAGTAACTTCATGCAGCTTCGCAAGAACTGCGCAACGGAGGTGCTGACATCCGTCACGGTGCTTGTTTTGTCGTAGGCCACTGGCATGTCTTCAACATGCGATGCTTGACTGCGCAACGGGATCCTCTATGTTTCTGTTACTGGCTCTCTGAAGCTATCCCGCGCGTCGATAAAGACTTCCTTGTTCTTTTGTAGATCGATAGCAGGTATTTTGCCCGGAGCTTTTCTTATCCATACTATCTCAAGAGGGGACTGCTTCGTGTGAGCCTCCCCTGATGTAGAAGCTTCTTCTCCCCCATCATGGCCTGTCTGAGCGCCACTGCGCGTGACCACATTGATGCTCGGGTCTGCTTGTCTTTTCTCTACTGCGATCCATTGGACGTTCGTATTTGGCGCATCTGTCTGTCTTCTTTTCTGCATTTCCACTTCTAGCATTGGACAATCTTCAATAACATGGTCAAATGATTTACAATAATTGCACGTAGTGCATGGGTTAACACAATCTCTGGATACGTGACCTGGCTGGCCACAATTATAACAAATGACCTGGCCGCAGCCTCTTCCTTGCGCCAAGCCAACATTTCTTCCTCTGCCGCGGTATCCACCACCACGACGTCTGTATCCTCCTTGGTCATATTGTGCATTCTCTTGTTTCGGTTGGGTATCTTCTTGTACGCGGTACAAGCCAGCTCCTCTCATGGAGTCCATGTCCCATTTTCTTTCATTCATTAATTCATATGCGTGGCAGTTGGATTCATCATGTCCAACGGATTTACTTAAATTGCAGTATAAATTTTTAGGTGTTTTCACATATTTCTGTATAAGATAGCAGTCTTCAGGTTTGTGTCCTGTGGTTCAACAGATTTCACACCATGGGGCCTGATTCTGATTCAATGGGTTGGGTGCACCACTGTTAAGATAGTCGTGAAATAACGGGCAATGCTCTCTTTCATGGCCTTCTCCTTTACAATCTGTACACCATACCTCATGTCTAGGTTCGTACCTTTGTTCTTTGCCATTATTCATGCTTTGCAGCTCTAGTGTCAGGGTGGTCAGTTGGTTCTGGATCTGAGACATCCCAAAACTAGTCTCACCAATCGGCGAAGCCTCTAGCTTCATTGAAATCTCTAAGGCCTCTGCCTGGGACGTGACCCTCTGCTGCATCAATGGTAGCCTAATATGGGGCAACAGCACAGCATTGAACCATTCCTTGTGTTGTTTTGGAGCTATAACAAAGCTCACTTGGTCTAATAGGGTCTTGAACTTCTGATCAAACTCCCAAACCGTTTCAGTCGGTGTCTGCTTTATTTCTTTCAATTCAGTTATACACTAAGACTTAGATTTAGGTTTATTAAACTCAGCTATGAGCGCAGCTTTAATTTCTATGAGAGTTCTCGACTGTATGGTAGAGTATTTCATGAACCAATGTAGTGCTCTGTCCCTGAAAGTGGTGATGAGTTGTGCTCTCTTCACTGCTTCATCCTGGATTTGTCTTACACTCCATACGGCTTCACAAAGAAACCAATGTTGATCAGGGTCTTCTATGTCAGTTCCTCTGAATATCGGTAGCTTCATGTCTGTATTTGCCATTGTGCTACTAGGTGGTGGGGCGCCCGAATTAGTGCGCGACTGCTGTATAGGGATCTGCGCAGTGAATACAAATGGGACTATCGGTAGAGACGGACTGGGCTGAGTATTCTTCGGAGAGGGTTGAGTATTCTTCGAAGAGGGCTGCGTAGCGGGTGGGTTTTGAGATAAGGGTTGCACAATTTCTGCAGCCGGTTGGTTCTCAGCGGTAAATGGTGGTACGGTTTCGTTGTCAATGTTACACGGGATCTCAGTATTAATATGGAGTCCAGGGCCTCCAAGTTTCTTATTAAATTTATATCTCTTACCACTTCTAAGATTATGTGTTTCTTCGTCGAAATCACTAAATATACTATTTACCATGACCAACTTTAAGAATATTACTGCATTCTTAAAACACCTTTCTCAGCTAACAGCATCTTAATGTACAGACTGAGATTGTTTAGGAACTTACCTTGGAAACCTCTGAAAAAGTCTGCTTCTGCTTGGCTGTAGGATTTGAGTGTGTCTATAGCAAATTCTGTTACGAAGCCTTCTAGCATATGATCGACCCAAAAATCAATTGCGTGTGCCAATGGGCTGTCTATTGCTTTGAGCTACGCCGTGAGCTCGGGAGTCCACTCTGTAGGAACTCCTCCTTGAAAACAAGTTTTCTTCTCTGCGAGCCGCAAGATCCACGAATGCAGCTCGTTGGGAAATGATGCCCAGAAAATCTCGTGAATATCGTTGAATAGATATCTATCTGACCACTGTGTGTCACTCAGACGCAGATGTCTATTCTCTTATCTTTTAAAGTCTCTTATAGTCTTGTCCCACCAAGCTTGGATTTCTGTCTTTTCAGGATGCCAGTTGTCAGAGCCTTCCGGGAATTGGTATTCTTCGTCACACATCACAATTTCAACTCACCACAGATTCTAGCGCGGCAACGGAACCATTTGTTGGCTATAACTGACCCAGATGTTTTCTATAAGACCCAGGTTCTTTGCGGTTTCCCCTTGGACCAACAAAACCCCTTCACACCGGCCCTTTCGGCAACAACCTGCTAGCAGGCTAAGGTCTCACCCGAGGTGTATCTCTGGGGTACTGCGGAATCATATTTCCACAGTAAGTGATGAGCTGCTTGGACGGACGTACTGCGTAGCACAACAGATGGTATGTGCTGCGAGGTGAGACTGTGCAGCAATGGGCAACGCTGCGGTCCGCACCACTATGTTCTTCTACCGCAGGACCTCTACTGAAGCTGCGAACAATCCAACTCTATTCTGTACTTGGATTATCTTGAAAGCGCTTAAGGTATTGAAATGAAAATCGCTCATCCATTCATTCAGACACTTAACTGTCTAGTCTTCTAACATTCATTCATTAACTCAGGAGATCATGATTCTAGCACAACCGATTGATCTATTCCACTGTTATACATTCCTTTACTGCGCATAAGAAAATACTTAACGAATTGACTGATTTACTGCCTTCATACACAAGAATAAATGTTCACCATTCAACTATTCATGCGAAACTTAACATAGCATTTCCATACTTCTCTTAATGGAAAATGCATATAAAATATCTCTCATAACAGTATGCAAGGAAACATTTAGACATTCATTGACAGAAAACATAAGTAAGCATTCATTCATAAGCACAATCACACAACACGGGATTTAACGTGGTTCACTCCCCCGGGTGAGAAGCTACGTCCACAAGAACGGTTGGTAATATATTTCTTTAGAAAGGGATGGGGACAACCGTTCTTAGTCTATGCACTCAGCTGCAGACTCTCCTTCCTCTCAGATAGGTCTTTGCGCACACAGCTGCAGAGCCTTTACAATATCCTTAGCTCAGAGAGATTTCACAATTGTAACAGAAAAAACTAAGAGTGTAACTCCAAAATGTAACCCCATCCCATACAAAATTGTCTTCTTAAATAGATCACGCCCGAAGGTCATGTCTTTACAAAGTCGAAGACCTAAACCCAAAAACCCTTAGGGTTTACAAACTGCGTCGATTTCCCTAAACCGGCTTGCTGGCATCTGGTAGCGTCTGCTTCATCGTGGCGGTTCTCCACTTCTTCAATCCGCCGCTATCAGCCTTCCTGTCGCACGCGTGCCAATAGGTCGCCTCCTCTAAACCGTTTCTCTCTAACGGTTTTCGCCCACCAAGCATGTCAAGACGTCGCTTTCCTCAACAAACTCGTGCATTGGCCCGCCTGCCTGATTTGCTCATGCCCGCCGCTCGGCACTTCTGGAGCATCTTTCCAAAAATAGACCATTACTGGTCCATCCGATACCTGCACCTGATACTTGTCCAGCACTCTGCTTTGCTGGCTCCACGTGTCCTGACTGCTTAGCAGCACTGCTTCCTTGCAGCACTGGTCTTCGCGGTGCTTCCAAAATTCAGATTGTGCGCACAGCTTCGCAGCCTGATCAAAACTTGGATACTGCGCACAGCTTCGTAGCCTGATCAAAACTTGGATACTGCGCACATCTCCGCAGAATCTTCAACACTTAGACAAAATTATCTTTCTGAGCTGCGCTCAGCTCAGCTTTTCCTGCTTATCACAAAAAGGTGCTTCCAAAACTTTGTCTCAACCTGGGCCCAACATAATGTGTAAACATGTTGCGATGAAATGGCAAGGACTGAGAATGAAATGGAAGCACCAAGTGATGACAATTGCGACCCAGTGCGAAGTGGGAAGTGACATGTCATGCCACGTCAACATAAAAATTAGAAAAATATTAAAAAAACATGGAGCCAAAAACTTATTTTAGCCATAACACGAGCAATTTAGCTTGAAGCAGTTTAGCTCGGAATTCGATGAGACCTACAAAAATTAGACACTATTAAAAAAAACTACATAATTTTCAATGAGAGGTATGGACCCATTCTAGTGACCTAACATAGTTGTTTTTAAATAGCAATACCTGGTGACCTAACGAGGGCCTTCATGTTCAGACCGAAATTGTTATGGTGCAGTCATGGTTCAGGCACACATATAAATCTAGTTACTTGTGGCCAATTTCCAAAAGGTGTGAAGATAAGGTGCAAAAGAAGGCCAAAATCCATTATTCTAGGGCACTTTTTGGGAATTTTGGAAAACTCGAAGGGGGGGGAAAGTGACCCTAGATGTCAAGACCGGAAAATTTTATGAACTCGACATTTCACCTACTCATTAAAATGAACAACTTTGGTTAGAGGAATTTTATCCATAAATGCTTATCTTGTGAGATAGCTAGTTTTGCTAAAAAAAATCCAAGTCTAGAGAAGATGCAAAGTTAAAAATAGTCAATTCCAGAAATTTATAGAATTGACTGGAGCATCGGATCAGGATTATGAAAGTTGTCAAGTAATCCTTGTCATGAGTATTATCAACACCTGATAGAAAAAAATTATGGTTCTCCATATATTTTTTTCTACGAGTCTCTGAAGTTGGTTTGTGGGATTTAGATAATCTGCAAAAAACAATGCAAAATTGGGCAAAAGTGTTAACTTTGAAGAGTTGTAACTTTTAGATCAGAACCTAGAATTAAACCCAAGTAATAGCTGCTAGAAATATTATCCATAAGATAATCAAATATAATGTTCTTATTTTTTGAACAGGTTTCTAGTTGTTTTAGAAAACATACAGGACAAAGCCTCTAGGCTTGATTGGGCAATAATTCTCAGTGTAGGTGACTTCCAAAGTACCCCAAACTTTGGGAAAATTTTGTATAATGGTATAAGAGTGTACCAAAGATGAAAATGACTCAAAATGAGTAAATATGATGATACCTATACCATGGTAATGGAGCTCTCACAATAAAGTGGAGGCACAGTTGGGAAACCAAGCATGGTAAAAAAAAATGCTTATTAGCTAACAATGTGAAGAATTAAACAAAGTAAAGTTGGATGCTTGGTAACATGATAATTTTGTTGATGAGCAAGAATACTCAAGTAATAGTATTATAGCAATTCATGTTAACATGTGGGGGAAAATGTTGAATGGATAGGAAATACACTCTTGCAGATTGTATTTTATAAACATGCATGATGTAAGAAGGGAACTAAGAGGAATTGATGGTTCCTTAGCTAGAATGCATGCAATTCACTCTCTACAATTTTGTCATTTTTGCGATGAAATGTGCAACGAAACGTCAGAAATATCGTCGCAAAACGATCGTCGTAAGACTGACAAAAAAATCCCAACTTTTGTCGTAAAACTAACAAAAATCCCAAATTTCGTCATAATTGTTTCGGTCATGTAGCAATAGATTGTAGAGCACATGTTAGAAATAATTATGTGTGGAAAAAAGACATGAGTATTTGTGGGTTCTCAAACATAAAATATAATTCATTTGCCCCCCTTTTTTATTACAGTGTTGTATGTTATAAGTGCAACAACTATGGACATATAGCACATTTCCGTAGAAGTGGCCTAATGGAAAATTTTAAGTAAAACAGGGAAGAAGATACCCTTTCCAAACAAAAAAAAGAACCTATAAGAATTTGGAAAAGAAAGCAAGAACGAGAAAAGCATAAGAAGGAGGAATCTATGCTTGTGCAAATCGCCCTTCATGCTCAAAATAAAGGAAACCAATGGTACATTGACAATGGATGCATAAGCTACATGACAGGGGACCATACCAAGTTTCTTACTTTGAAGGAAGCAAACGAAGGTAGTGTAACATTTGGAGATAATGCTATTTCAAGAATAGTTGGAAAAGTTACTCTTGAGTCTTGCTAGTGGAAAGACTAAAATAGAGAATGTCTTCTATGTTGAAGGTTTGAAACATATAATACTCACTGTTAGTCAAATGTGTGATCAATGACACACTCACATTTTTATGCTCAATGCTGTCAGATAAGGAAAACATGCTTGAAAAAATTATGGCAAATGAAATTAGAACCTCAAATAATGTATATATTCTCAATGAAATCAAAGGATAAAAATGTTATATGGAACAAATAAATGAAAGTTGGTTATGGGATTGAAGAATGGGCCCATATGAACTTTGATAATCTAATGAAAATCAACACTAAAAAAGTAGTGAGAGACATGCCAAAGATCACAAAACCTTCAAAACTCTTTGTGCAAGCAATGTAAGCATGTGAAATAGACAAGAGCAAGCTTCAAATCAAAGGAGTAATC